>CM056811.1:17596352-18196352 GCA_029852735.1 Persea americana | reverse complement strand
GCTGATACAATAACAATCAACTACTGGATTTAATTGGAAGAAATTAGTGCTGTAGTAAGGGATAGGCTTTGAGATTGAAGGGCTTTATTAAGGATTGTGATCATTTGATGAAGGGTTGATATTGAGCAAAACCATTATGCACTACCAAATCTGACTCTTGGACTGATATTGGGCTCACCAATTTTTTTAGTCTCAAAATCCAGTTTCTCCACAGATCATTCGGGCCACATAAGGTGGGGTCTTTAAAAAGACAGCATACATTTGTCTTTTGCGGGTCATCTGTGGGAGATGGGGCCCACCATTTGGAGCCTTCCATTTGAATCTTAACTGGCCCGAGCATCAGCCCATCCAAGTTGAGTTGCACATGGGCTGGGTTTGGCGGACCACGTTTGATCTCTGCCTCTTTTGGTCTGGCCCAACCTGGTTTCATATTGGGATCCTACACTTTTTTTGTAATGTAAGGACATTGTCAATGCCTGCATATGGATGACAGGTGGGCTGTTGATGGTTATCCACTGAAAATCAGCTCTATTTAAAGTATCTGGCCATCTCTCTTAGCAGAAGAAAATCAACGATTGAAATTGAAATAGACACAAATGCCAATAAATAGCTTACCATATTTACTTTTGATACAATTATTAGGGTTTTGACATATTGGCTCTCCTTGATCCCATTTTTTTTCTATTTAATGACCAAAGTTTAGACAATGTCATCAAAGTTGCTTGATTATATTCAATAGTATATTTTTTAATTTTTTTGCCTCGGATCTTGTGATGTAATTGAAATAGTGCATGCCACAAAAACTGATAATTTCCATCATACCAGATGATAGAACTAGAAAAATAGGATCAGATGTGCATTTACTTTTCACAAAATATCATTTTTTGTATTCTATAAAAAAAATAAATTTGTTTGCAAATTGCAGAAAATGTATGATACAAAAATTGATAAATCACATGATATCACGGGATTTGGTGCAAAAAAGTTTTAAAAATAATATTTACCATAGTCAAACAACTATGGTAACATTATCTGGATTTTGGTCATGAAATTGGAAAATCCGGATTTAAGGAAAACTAATATGTCAAACCCAAATCTTTTGTAGCCATGATAGATTATTATTCAGCATTTTATGTTAATATGAATTTTGTTTTGAATTTAAACATAGATAGAAATGCATGAAAAGCTTGAGGGCTCTTTTGGAAATTCTAGTCTAATCTAATAGGAGAGAGTTAGATTAGATGCAAAACAAATATCTTTAATCTTGAAGTGTCAATCTGTATTTAGCCCATTTTGTTCAAATCCTAAAGAAAAACTCTTCACAGTAGTACTTCCTTAAACTCACAAACAAGATAAGACTTCTCCCTTTTTTTGAGAGAAACTCTTTTACAATGATATACTCTTCTAGGGAAGTTGGTAATAACCTTTGGATGTGATAAATTGTAAACTTATCTAATCTACAAGATCAACCCATCAGGATCATCTTTCAGCAGGACTTTGTGGCTACATCACATGCTTAGTTACCCAATTCGTGTATTATACATGTATACACGTGTCAGATTTAAAAATTAACTACTCAGCCAATTATCAATTCAAAAGATGTGTGACACATGAATATACACGGGTCAGATTTAAAAATTAACTACTCAGCCAATTATCAATTCAAAAGATGTGTGACACATGAACTAAACCATATTAATATCAAGGGCCAACATTTGCATAGATACATTGTTACATAAAGTAGCTTGCTTTGGCACATTCTATATTATGTATAGAAAACATGTAATTATAAAATTCTTAAAAAAAATTAAATTTCATCAAATGATCAATTCAAAACATATGGAACTACAATTGTACTTTGTTATGATTAATTGAAAGTGCAATATACTCGAAAAATGTTCGCCTCTCAGTCTTTAACGATCATATTTCTGGCTATTGATGCGATTATTGATTTAGCTGAGGTAATTACATTTTTTCTTGCTTTGTAATTTAATTTTATTTATTTTTTAGTTTCACATTTAATAATCTTAAAATAGGGTTGATTAAACCTAAAGAAAAATAGCTATTGATATTTCTTCAACCAAGTTCGGGTTGCATCTATACTGGACCATGAAGTTGGGTAAGTGCCTTTGTTTAGACAATGAAGAAGCTTATAAATTGAAATACAAGAAGAGTGAAGATAGGAGGAAGTATGTGTTGAAAGTAGGTGGGCCTCGTGAATAAGTTTTCAAAACTTTTGATTCACTTGTTGTAGGGATCAATTACCCATAGGCCAAAAACTCAATCCGGGATCCATAAACCTCATTCTCATGAATTTAGATCAGAAGCAACTCTATCTAGAAAATAGAAATCTGCAAAAACATGCAACCATATAATCTACTAGAATAGACAAAGTAGACTTATACATTGCGAGCTCGGTTGTGCTCTAATCAAGAAGTTGATCTCTCGTCTTGCTGTGAAACCCTTTCACAAGAATAAGAAGGATCTCCAATACCTCATAGTCTTACACGCTATGACCCTCTATCAGATTTCTTCTCAAGGAGAATGGTGGGATTTCTAAGAAGAAGAGAAAACCTAAACTCTTTTGAAGGGAACCAAAGGAGAGAAGAGAGAGTGGGGCTTGGACTTGTAAGCATATCTTGGACGTCTGGCCCCTCTCCTCCTTTTATAGCATGAGTGCACCTCCTCTTCTTCTACAATAAGAAGTTTCACTTTTATTATAGGTATGTGTCCTACCCCTCTTTTTCTTTAAGAGTTCAAATTGGATTAGAAACCATCTCTTTTAAGGGCTAGCTTCCACTAGGGATTCCTTAGAAGCTGGCTTCAACCGAGATGTCTGGACCCCACATCTCATGTACAATCCGGACCCACATTTAATTGCAAATAACTCTACTATATAAATGCAATTGAACTCCAGTCTTAGGAATAAATTACAAGTAGACCCATATTCTTCTCAATTACTACAAGTAGGCGCCTCTATCAATTATATACATCGATCATTTGGATTGAATCTATTCAGCCAAGTTAGATCCACATCTTATTATCCGTGTGACCCAATTAATCACAGTGATCATCAGTACCATCCAATTAACTCTTAATTGAGTTGGGTGCACACTTACCAATGATATATTCATTAATTGGCACAAGAGGATACTTAGATGATAGATTCTATCTTGAGAATTATATATTCTCAGAGTCCCACTACCATGTTCCCAAGATACCAAGGTGTTGACCTGCAATTGGTCTCACTCATTGGTGACTCAAAGTAAATGTATAGTAGGAGCTTGAGTTCATTAATCTCTCAGGATCAAGAGCTATTGCTTAGGAATTATGAGAGTAATCCTTAAATCAAAGATTGATTTGCATAAGGTACATCTCATTGTCTTTCAATACATCTAATGTCCTAGCGCAATGATCCAGACTTTTAGGTAGCGCTTGGTTCGCTGGAATGGTTTTAGACAGGAATGAAATGGAGAGTGGAATGAGTCTAGAGTGGAATAGGCATGAATAGTTATTTCCATTCCAACATTTGGTTTTATTGAAGAATCAATCTAGTGATGGAATGACCATTCCTGTTCTTGCTTTTGGTACGTTGGGGTGATGCCTGGAATGAAATAAAATTTACATAAAACTAACCAAAATACCCTCCTCCTCCTCCCCCCTCCCAGTCACCGGCTTGGAAGAAGTCCAGCCAGTGGGCCCCTGCAGCAACAACTAGGCCGCCCTCCCTCCGCCCCCTCTCTCTTCCTCCCTCCTCCACCATCCTTTTCCTCTTTTCTTCTTTTTTTTCTTCCTCTCTCCCCCTCTATTCTCTCTCTTCCTCATCTCCCTTGGACCGGAACCTCCCTCTCTCACGCATCACCCTTGTCCATCCTAGCAGCCCCCATCTCCATCTCCATCTTATTCCTCCCTGCGCAAAATCCTTTCCATCATTATCATTCTCCTTGGCCATCTCTTCCCTCATAGCCCGCGGCAGTTCTCTCTCTTCCTGTAGAGTCTTGGGTTTTCTGCGAAGCTATTGTTGTAGGCCGAGATAGAGAGGGCGTCAGGCACTTGGCCGGTCAGCTGGTTTCTTGATAGATCGAGGAGGCTAAGCTTCAATGACGAGAAACTCTCCGGAATCTCGCCAGAAAGCTTGTTTGCCAACAGATTTAAGGAATTGAGGGATTATAGTGAGCCCAAGGTCGTCGGGATTTGACCTGAGAGAGAGAGTTATTGGCGAGATTATTCTCGTGAAGAGAAGTGCAGGAGCATGACTCCGGAATTCCACTTGAGAGCATGTTCTTGTCGAATAACAAATTGCCAGGACCCTTCAATCCTCCGATGCTGGCAGGAATCTCACCGGAGAATTGATTGAAGCCAATGTCGATCGATACAAGCTGCATGGCTTTGGAGATCTCCGGCGGGATCTCACCGAAAAAGTAGTTGTTGGAGATGAACAACTGCCCTAGTTTCTAGTGTTTGAGACGATTAAGAAGGTGGAGGAGGGAGGAAACGGGGGAGGGGGGGGGGCGCATTCTGGCTAGTCTCCTTCCCAATCAGTGACTGGGATGAGAAGGAGGGTGGAGGGAGGAGGGGTTGATGTGATAAAGGGACATTTTTGGTTTTAAGGAAAATTTATAAAGGAATGGAATGACCATTCCTCTACCTCCCTAGTGCAATGACCATTTCTCTACATAAAGGAATGGTGATTATGGAAGTAATGGTCATCCCGTCACTTTTTTGCGAATCAAACGCGGTAATGATCATTTTGTTGGAATGACCGTTCCATTCCGACATTCATTACAGCGAACCAAATGCTACCTTACACTTAGGGTTGCAAAAGAGCATCTGATTCTCCGATTACCCAGAAGTTATGACCCGCAAAAAACCGGGTCTGGAATCTATTTTAGGTTCAGATTCATAAAGGGGTCCTGGTCCAGAACCTAATTTATGTTTCGATTGAAAAACGGGTCCAGTTCCGAGTCCTTATAGGTTCTGACCCATGGACCTGAGACCTGGCATATGAGTCTTTGATATTGCAATTTGTATTTTAAAACTAACTCTTTTTGGGCATTCTTATGTACAATACTGGATGTTGTAAACTTGATACACTGTTATAAGTTGAATGATATGCTTATTTTAAGAAAAAAATGAAGAATAAAGAGAAAATATAATCGATTTTGGAACTAGATTCGAGTCCTCTAGGTAGACCTGGTTTCGGAACTGGATCTGGGTTTTCTTGTCAAAACCAAGTTTGGAACCAACAAAACAGATTCCGATTCAAAACCGGTATTTAAAAACGGGTCCAGGTCTGGGTCCACTATGGTTCCGATCTGGAACCGTCTTGTTTGCAACCATACTTACACTTTGATGATTGAAATAAATCACACTATCTCACAGTGATCATAATGCTGTAACCTTGTAAGATGAAACGCCAAATAAATAGAAAACTTTCCAAAATGGGGACTTTATAAGGGCCATATATATATATATATTATAAAATCACTAAAACACAAAATTAGATTTGTAAGCATTTCCTTCTAGAGATGCATGAAGCCATATTTTCCTTTTGACATGAAAGTATTGTCAGAATTATTGGGTTAAGTGTGGCTGAATGACATCAAGTCCATGTGGGTCTTCACAGGACTCCAAGTAAGTCTTTTTATGGAGATATATTTGATGTTTAAGGAAAGTTGCTATTCTAATAGAGTTTTCTATATTAGGAGGAGTTTAAATTCTAATTAAATTAAGACTCCATCATGGAAATGGAGTTACCTAAGATAGAGGGTAATACAATTAATTGTCCCATTGAGATCACGTAGAAAGGTCGTACTAGCAGAGTGTAGTAAATCCCCAATTCAAAATAGCCATTCAGATTAGGCGAATGCAATGGAATCAGGCACACATTTAGTTTCAGATTTGTACTGCGTTAATCAAATCAATCCTATATTTATGTAGATCAGATTAAAAATATGTTAGACAAATACTAAAAAAGTATTCTTACTTTTTGACAGTTCAAATAACCACTGATCTATAAATTTTTTCAATAACCAAGTTTATTAATCATAGAAGTCTATGGATCTCCATGACCACTAAACCCGTTATAATTTGTCTTCAATTAAAAACTTTCTTAGATGATTAAAATGGGGGACCATTAATTTCAAGTCCATTTAAATAGGGTTTGTGTTCTCAGTTTAATGTGAAACTCATAGGATCTAACAAGATTTGATCACCAGTTTACAATAAAATACATAAGATCTCATCAGTTGGTCAAAAAACACTGAGAGTCATTGTAGTCGATTGAGAACTTTTAGATCAGTAGACGTGGTTTATAAACAAAATAAACTGAGGCGGTTGTTTGTAATGGTTAAAAAGTTCAAGTGGTTCAATGCTGATTTCCCTTGATCTAAAGTCATTTTCAAGACATATTGTAAAGTAATGGCAAGAAAGTTTTCACACTAGTTTACAGTGGGTGTGCCCCAGCCCAAAGCCCACTTGAATATTGTGTTGATAGAAAAACTTTTCCCAAGTGGGTCTTGCCCAATTTTCTTAATGGATTGAAGACTTTTCCCAAGTGTGGGGTTTTGGTCATCTATTAGTGGCTGTACCAGACTCTACATTTCCTCTCTCATCCTAATTTTTTGTTTACATACTTAGTTAAAGAACTTCTAGATCAATGTTAAGTATGATTATGTCAGGGGGACTTATCTTGTATGAGTAAATTGCATAGTGTTCATGTTGGATGTGTAATGGGCCATCAAGCAAGGAGTTTGAATAAGACCCAAGTAGGTTAAATGTTATACATCCATATTATTAATTAAAAATGAAAAATGTCATTCAAATATTCATGATATGTGTAAATTTTGAGAAATTAAAGATCCATCATTAATATAAAAAGGATATTAATCACTCTCCGGGTACACCATGATGCACAAAAAGTGTATCTACTATTTCATCTCTAATCCATTGGGTTCGATTTGTGCTGTGTTATAGGCCCATGGGCTGGACATTGCATAGCCTTCTAGGTCAATGGTTAAATGGACTAGACTGAATTAATTTATGCTTGAGGGCCGGATAAACTTTTAGCACAGAGGCCTTGCATTGTGCATACTTGGTTGGCTTGGGACTGACTTTTTGGACATAGATCAGATCTGAGAAGATTTCTAACACCTAATTCCAAATCCACAAGAGAATTGCAATAAGGATAGGAATCTAGAGAGAGAAAAAGAGAATTCTTGAAAAATTGAACTAGAGAAAGAGAAGTACATTGAATTGTAGAGAAATGAGAGATTTATAAGATAAGACAGATCCTTGGGGAAGATAATATCAGCAACTTGTAGAGATCCTCCTCTTCTTGCTAGGAGCTTAGATCTAGGGTGTCTAGAGAGAGAAAGGGAGGGAATTCTTAGAGGGAAATGAGGGAATTGGAGGAAAAATGAGAGAGAAAAGAGAAAATAGAGGGAAGTGATAGATGAGAGGTGAAGCTCGTTTGGGCTAGGAGGATCTTGTTTTTATAGTTTGTGTTGGAAAGAAAAGTACTAAAGTGCCCTCCTTTGGTTAGTTATAAACTAGGCAAGTGCATAGGTTACTTGGTCTTTTTAGGTGGAATTCAAATATTCTCATGTGGAAATCATATTACTTCTATTTACTAGCAACGGCTTCTAACTAACCAACAAACTATTCAAAGTCTAATAAACACCCTATGAAACTTAAAAAATACAAAAGGGGGCTAAATCTTAGAAATTAGGCTAAAATGCTAGGAAAATACTATATTACCCTTAGTTATCCCTACTAATAGTATAATTAGATATAGGATACTATAATTAACATAATTAAAATAAAAAGCGAGGGTCCACAAGGGGTGGGGCCTCACACATGATGTCATGAATTTTATACATCGTCTTAGAGAAAATATTTCCCAAATGATAGAAGTTGATAAATAGGGTCAGATGTGTATTTACTTTTTAAAAAATATTATATTCGTGTTCTATAAAAAATGAATTCGTCTGCTAGTTGTAGAAAATGTATGATACAAAAATTGATAAATTCCATGATATAATGGAAAATAGTGCAGAAAAGATTTTTTTTAAAATAATGTGAAACCAGAGTCAAACGACCCATGTGACATTGTCTGAATTTCGGTCGTGAAATTGGAAAATTCGGATTTAAGGAGGACCAATACATCAAATGTCAAAATCTTTTGTGGCCATGATTGATTATTAATTTGTTGTTTACATTAATAGGAATTTTGTTGTATCTTTAAAGAGAGAATTAAATAAATGAAAAACTTATGCTCATTTGGAAATTCTAGTCTAATCTAATAAGAGAGAGTTAGATTAGATGCAGAACAAATGAATTTAACTTTGAATTCCCAATTTTTATTTAGCCCATTTGGTCAGATCCTAAAGAAAAACTCTTCACAGAAGTATTTCCTTAAAACTCACAAATAAGATAGGACCGTTCCTTTTTTGGAGAAACACTCATTTGCAATGATAATCTTCTAGGGAAGTTGGTAATAACCTTTGGATGTGATAAATTATAAACATATCTAATCTATAAGATCACCCATCAAGATCATATGGGACTTTGTGGCTACATCACATGCTTGGTTAGCCAATTCGTGTATTATACATGTATACACGTATCAAATTTAAAAATTAGCTATTCATCCAAATATCAATTGGAGGAAGTATCAAAGACTAAAGAGAGGAGAACTGGAATGCAGTGGTGGCAATGAGTCGGGCCAGGTTGGTTTGAGCAAGTAGGGCAATAAGTGCATATGCAACCTGCACTTGACCCATTACTTCAATTTGAACCCAACTCAGAAGTTAAAGGGTCAAAGCCTGAATTGATAAGTCCAGTGTAGCGAGTAATTTTACCATTAGTTGGATTCAAATTGATTCAGGATTTAATTAGAATAAACACTTTAACATAGATCACAGAAAGAACAAAAGAAAATAGATAGGAAAAGTGCAAGAGTGATGCACCACCACCAAACCCCAATTTCATTATTACACCCACTCAGTTTAGGAATTAGAACCCATAAGGTTTTAACTTCTTTGTATTCTGACAATGGCATATTTGGTGTTTCTGTCCGGTCCCTCATTTTAATTTTGTACTTTTTATGCATGCTCTCTCTCTCTCTCTCTGGAGAAAAAAAAGTTCAATAAAAAAGACAACCCTTCCTCTGTCTGAAACCTTACTATGTTAATTTTCTGGGCCTTTGTCAGCATTTCCTCAATGAACGTATGCTTTTCTAGTTTTGATGCGATTGGTCACTGAAATTAAATTTGGAAGATAATAACGACAGTACCACACAGAATTTGTTGTTTCTTTGTGGTGGGGCCCACCTTCAAGTGATCCAACTCTACCATCCAGTTGCATGTCCTTTAGATCGATTTTGCTAACGACATTACTTTTGATAAGAGTAATGCTGATGGGGTTGAAATGCATATGTTACAAGATACAAAATTTAAATTTCAATTTTTAGAGTTTAAGTTGGCTTTAGATGGGGTGTTTTCATCCACAGGAGAGTGTAACTCTGATCAAAGTGATATTAGGCGCTTGATGGATTTATAGGGTTAGGTAAAAGTACCACCAATGGACCTCGAGCCGCATAGGATACATCAATGGTAGAAGGAATCACTTTTCACCTGGGGCATCAAGAATCAACCCATGCCACTACTACTAGCCCGTTGGGCTTATGTCTTTTTGTAGTTCGGATTAACCAGATTGGTCCATTGTGTTGGTCTATGACTGTCTTGGTAATTATACCGAGCTTGCTAGAGTTCTTGGAGGCCAAGAAATAATATTATATATATTTATATATATAGGAGATGCTCTCAGCTTTCTATGGGAGTAAAAGTGTGGGCCCTCACACCCCACTTTATCTCTCATAGTAAGGTGAGAGATGCTCTCATAGAAGCATCTCGTTAGGGTCGTCCAAAGAGATTAAACTCTTTTAAAGAAAAGGCAATAATAAAACCACGACTTTTTCGTTGATGTGGCAAGCGTAATGTTACATATGAATTAGAGCTGCAGGTTCTGTCAAAATCCTCAGTTTGACGCAGAACATCCAGTTATGTCAAATCTTCATGTTTGAAGTAGAACTTCTGATAACAATGTTTCAAGAATAAATTGAAACTTTTGATTCTGTCATATCTTCATGCTTACTTTCATAGCCTTATAATAAGATATAACTTATTTGGGTCTTAATAAAAAACTTTAAGTTTGATTTATAAATATGAATCTACATGTTCATATCAATATTCAAACTTCTAGGACTGCAGATCCATAGATCAGTGAACTTCGGGTTCAAATTTAAAATGTCTGATCTATTTTGTAACCCATTCACATAATTAGTATTGATAATTTCAATTCAATAAAAATAAAACATACAAGATAATGAACAATAAACAAACACCATGATTATTATAAACAAGCATCTTAAACTAATTACATGCATTCTAATAAATTCAATTTAATGGTGATTTAGATACCACTCACAGTATTTGAAGGAAAAATATCACCCTTTTCTGAACCGCTGGATTTCCTTTTTGTTGCTACTTGCAAGGACTCCGTAGGCGCAAACGGATCATCGATCGGAGTCCGGATGGCTGAGATATTGCAATTTGAAGTTTCGACGGTGATCAACATAGGCAAACAACACAGGTACAGTGCAGAAAATCCTTGCAGGGAAGGAATCCGCACATAGGCAATTCAGGGGTGTTAATGGCCAGGGGAACTCTAGATCAACCAAAAGCCGACTCACATTGAGCAGGATTTGAGCTATGTCTTCTGACCCTAGTCTGAAATCAGGCCTCATTCTCTGACCCATTAGCTAAACAAACCAGGCCTGAGCCTTTGAATACTTAAAGGTGCCGTCTAGCTCGGCATATTTAACTAACGAAGCACATATGTATTCTGCAAATGAGCTTGGCCCAAGCTCAACTCCTAGGCCAGTGGGTAAGAAGCAAGCCTAAACATTATTTAAAAAATAGCCCATATGTTATGGAGCCATTCTCACTAAACCGTATTATTAAATCCACAGTCAACACCAACACAACTACAATCCTTAGACCCAGAAAGAGTCCATGGAACTTGGTTGCGTTGCGATCAGAGTAAACCTGTAACTGGTTTTAGGAGAGTACAAAAGAATTCTTACACATGATATACACAAAAACTAATTTACCTACACCAGGTTAACAAAGATCTAAACAGCCCTCATGGACCGATTAAGGACAAAGATAATTAATTTAGCACAAGAATGCAAACAAAAGCACACACTTATATAAAACTAATTTACCTACACCGGGTTAACAAAGATCTAAACACCAAACACAAAGATGACGGAAAGAACAAAAGAAAAGAGATAGGGAAAGTGCAAGAGAGGTTCACCACCACCCAACCCCAATTACATTATTACACCCACTCAGTTAGGAATTAGAACTAAGAAGGTTTTAACTTCTTTGCATTCTGACAATGGCATATTTGGTGTTTCTGTCCGGTCCCTCTTTTTAATTTTGTACTGTTTATGCATACATGCTCTCTCTCTCTCTCTCTCTCTGGAGAAAAAAAGAAATTCAATAAAGAAGACAAACCTTTCTCTATCTGAAACCTTTCTATGTTAATTTTCTGGGCCTTTGTTAGCATTTCCTCACTGAACGTATGCTTTTCTAGTTTTGATGCGATTGGTCACTGAAATTAAATTTGGAAGATAATAAAGACAGTACCACACAGAATCCGTTGCCTCTTTGTGGTGGAGCCCACCTTCAAGTGATCCAACCGTACCGTCCAGTTGCATGTCCTTTAGATCGATTTTGCTAATGATATTACTTTTGATAAGAGTAATGTTGATGGGGTTGAAATGCATACGTTATAAGATAGAAAATTTAAATTTCAGTTTTTAGAGTTTAAGTTGGCTTTAGATGGGGGTGCTTTCATCCACATGAGAGTGTAACTCTGATCAAAGTGATATTAGGCGCTCAATGGATTTATAGGGTTTGGTAAAAGTACCAATGGACCTCGAGCAGCACAGGATGCATCAATGGTAGAAGGAATTACTTTTCACCCGGGGCATCAAGGATCAACCCATGCCACTACTAGTAGATCGTCGGGTTTATGTCTTCTTGTAGCTTGGATTAACCGAATTGGACCATTGTGGTCGTCAATGACTGTCTTGGTAATTGTACCAGGCTTTCTTAGGGGTTTAAAAGGGTTTCCTAGAGTTCTTAGAGGCAAAGAAATAATATATATACATATATATATGCTCCTATGAGAGATATATCTCACCTTAAATGAGAGATTGGGTAGGGGCACTCACATTCATATCCAATGTCAACAACTTAAATGTGAGCCCCCCCACTCATATCTCTCATATAAGGTGAGAGATATCTCTCATAAGAGCATCTCCCATAAAAACACCCTACTTTAAAAATGTCACGCCCCTTCTTGCATTGTGTCCCCCACCCTCGCGAATAGTCACAAGTCCAAGTTTGACATTTATCAAATTTTTTCTCACCATTGGATTAAAATCATAATGGCCATGAATCAAAAGGTTAGGTTGATCTTATGGGCTCAAGATTTTGCATGTAGGTAGGCCTCATATGGATCTTTACATCCAATTGATTTACATGATCATCATACATCCCAATGGGTCAAACTAGGAGGGGCGTTGTGTAGCTCTCCTTTATATATATATATATATATATATATGAAAATATTCATGTGCATCAATCCCTCACCATATGATGCAAGGGACAATATAGTGGGGCCGACTGTATATAATATATATATATATATTTATATATAGTGTATTTTATACAATTTGTTAAGAAGAAGCTGATAATAACCCGTGCGATGCTATCTTTTCTCTGTGTCAGTTTGTGATTTAAATAGATGCTTTTAATTTCTCTCTTGGTTCGATGAAATTGAGATTGACACTAGCAATAGTTCATTGTCATATTACTCTTTTGGGTCATCAACATCAACTATGCTTTCTTCTTTGTTGGACCACTATCTCCCATTCAACTGTTATGGAGTTATGCTCCCTTCCTGTTTATAAAATTTCACTGTTAGCAATTCCATTCTTGTGCTTGTATGACTTGTATTCTATGGTTTAATCCTTGGGATATATGATTATATGTGTGTCCTTCAAAAGAAGATAGTACAGAGAACCTCTTTCACTGCTAGGATATTTTTCTTGGAAGTAAACCCCTTACCTGAATTTATTTTCCAATTCTAAACCATTTGTACTTAATATTTAACAAGAATATCTAAAGCTGAAGAGAATTCTAAGAGTAGCATCAAAAGTACTTAACTGGCTCATATGTTATCATTCAATCGTCTTGATCTTTAGATGAATCCAAACATTGCCTATCAATGATTACAACATTATATATGAAAATAGTATTGATGAAATAATTTACTACATCCTTAAACTAGTGATGACTAAAACCCTGTAATAACCCTATTTTAGGATGGATACTTTTAAAGTACATTTTACTTTTAGTTTTATGATAATTCTAACTGATGCATGTAATTAGGTTCTTATTACTTTTATTTTGTTTTGTTTTGCATTATTGTCCCTAAACCGCCCAAAAGAATAAAGCATGTCCATTTTTACCAATTAATACATGTATATCACAAATTAAGGAGGAGAAAATACCAAGAGTTGGATAGTTTTTTATTACATAGAGGAGGCTTACAATGCTTATAACATTTACGCGAAATTGCAGGTTTTAGCATCAGGCGAGGTTCAGAGACGAGGGTGAATAATAAAGTTGTGCGGAAAAAATTTGCATGCTCTAAAGAAGGTTTTAGGAAAGAATTAGGCGACGAATCTATAAAGTAGAGACGGACCTCAGATATGCGGAAAAATTGTGGGGGCATACATTCAAATTAAAAAAAAACAAAGGAGGGGCAATGGGTGATATTTAAAATTATTGTGGAAGATATTCATTTATTAAGTACCTCTAGAAAGACTCATATGCTACAATCACACAGTATCAAATTACAGCTATAGGCAGGTGTGAGATATAAAGACGGTTTTACTGAGACAAATTTTCGAAATCAAACTAGAAACAAAAGATCAGGATTGTGAAATGTTCTTTGAGTACTTTAGACAAAAGAAAGAGAGAGATCTAAGATGTTATTTTGCTATTGAGAAAGATAATGATGATCACATTAAACATGTGTTTTGGGCTGATTACTATTTTCTGAAGTCATATGAGAAATTTAGGGATGTTGTTTCACTTGATACAACATACAATACAAATATATATGGTCTCATTTTTTGTGCGTTTACCAAAATTAATCACCATGATCAATAAATATTATTTGAATGTTGCCTAATATCAAATGAAACTTTTGATACATTCATGTGGTTTTCAACAAATGGCTTGAAGCAGTGCTTGGGGAACTGTCAAAGGCAATACTAATGTTCCAAGATTCTGCAACAACGAAAGTGATTACGTTCGTTTTTCCCACCACATGCCATCGTTATTGTTTGTAGTACATTATGCAAAATTTACAAAAGAATTTAGGTAAAATTGTGATTCATAATCAGGACTTCATAAAAACATTTAAAAAGATCGCACATAATTCTATCACAAGAGAACACTTTGAGTTGGCTTGGAAGAATATGTTGACGGACTTTGATCTTGTAGACAATGAATGGCTGAATTGGATGTACGGTATGAGTGAGATGTGGGTGCCAACGTATCTAAGAGATGCATTTTAAGAAGTGAGAGTATCAATGCATTAAGCAATACGTGACACAAAATAATGGATTATATAATTTTATGTTGCAATATGAGAAAGGCATCGCAACTAAAAAATATCGTCAGTTGAAGGCTGATTATGACACTATAAATGGAAGATCAAAATTGATGACAGACTTGCCAATCAAGAATATATACAAAAAAGATGTTTTACAAGTTTCAAGAACAGTTCACATATATAACATGCGGCATTGTTGAGCTTATATACGATGACATCAAGCAACGAATTTGTAATGTTTCATCATTCAAAATGACCAAGAAATTGAATGAACCGTCCTTTTCAAAAAGTGTTAGTGTCACATTCCTGTGTGCACTATATTTGGTTTGTCAATTCCGTGTCATTGTGTCTCGAAGACCTTACATCTTGAAGTGTGTCAAGGAAGATCTACTTCTAGAGATTGTTCAAGCTTTTGGAAGACCTGGATGTGTCAAAGAAGACTCCACTTGTGTACAAATCATCTCAGGTATTTTGGACCCAAAACCGTTACCTCTCTGGACCCTAGGATTTGTGCTTACCTTAGCCTATATTCAGTTTTTCATCTAAGGTTCTCTCCATTCTGTTCTGTCCAGAAATAGGGGGGTTCGGTGACCTTTCGGTCACCTGGCGGCTAGCCTCTTTGCAAAAAGCGCCTAACCGCCAGGTAAACGAAATACCTCGGCTAGCTTTCCAACATGCTGTTCTCTGTCAAAAGTGTTCGGCCACCTTGCGGTCAATTTTTGGCTAACCGCAGTGTGGACTAGCGGCTAACCGCCAGGTAACCGAGGTTCACGGTTACATTTCCAGAATACAAACTTCTCAATTGTTGTGGAAGTTCGGTCACCTCGCGGTTACCTTTCGGCTAACTGTCATCTGGGCTGGCGGCTAACCTCCATGTAATCGAAATCCCACGGTTAGCTTTCCAAAACGCTATATGTTTTTGAGAAGCAGATTCAGTCACCCTGCGGTCACCTCACGGCTAGCCGCGAAGTCCACTGTCGGCTAACCGTGAGCTAACCGAATTAGAAAAAACTAGCCGTTACCACAGAGAAATTGAAATGAGGCTAGTCGAACTACCAAGAGGCTAGCCGCCAAAACTAGCCATTGAGAACTTCTCTATATATATCTGGAGCCAATTTTACATTGTAGACAGGACGTTTTGAAGAGCTTACTTTCCTACTTTTTTCCTATCTTTTTTAAGCCTTTAAATCATCTTCCAAACACACTTTAACCTTATCTAGAAAATGGATGAGATATTTTAGGCTCTAGAAAAGTGTGATTGGAAGAAAGGATTCTAGTTTGATTTTCGAATGATATACATTTAGGAAAATCTAGAACCCAAACCTCTTGACCCTTGGTTGTGCATTACAATGGAGCATCTCCACCAACATCAAGCATGCATCAAGAGGATAAAGCTTCAACTTCGGTTAGAGCTTCGATAAACACTTCCGACTACATCAAAGGCAAGTGTTTGGTGTCTCATCATCTTTTAAAACTTGTATATCCAGTGATAGTGGTTTGAATATGTGGGACTCAACCACTCTAAAATATATGTGAGGGATTAGATCTGTGTGATCGAACCTCGTTACCAAAATTGTGATGTGCAAGTGATTGAAATCATTACTTGTGTAATTTTGATTCATCATAGTGGAACCAAGGGACTGTGTGACCCTTGTGAGTGGATGTAGGACATACGGTCCGAACCACTATAAATCTCTGTGCATTTATTTATGTTATTTGTCTCAATGTTTTGATCTAGTTTACTTGCCTTCTTTACCATTGAACATTACTAGATAATCACACTTTATCTACATATCACTTGCTCACTTATAAATCTTAATTAATAGGTTAAAAATGGCTTTAAAGTTTGATAAACCTATTCACACCCCCCCCCCCCCCCCCCCCCATGACGAGAACATTGACCCTAGGTGAACTTTCAAAAAGTACTACCAACAAGCAAAATGTTCGTGTCAATTTCTTGAGGCTCGAGGAATTCCATGTGGACATGTCCTTTGTGTTTTCAAATAAGAAAAAAATTATAAATTGCCTAAACAATATATTCTAAAAAGAAGGATAAGGAACACACGAATAGACGATGAATCTCACAGTAGTGCATGCTTTTCATGTGATGGTTCATTACTTGCACGACATAGAGATTTATCATATGATGTTGCAATAGTCGTTCATGAGGCATCCATGTGTAAAAAAGCATACCAAAATGCAAAGAAGGTTTTGTAAGATTTAAAAAAGAGCATTCGTGAGATAACTGAAAAAAAAGTAACGACAAAAGTTGATAATAAGAGAAGAGACAAGGGGACTTGTCATGAAGAAAGATATCTTGCACCAAAGCATGTTAAGAAAAATGGTCGTCTAAAGAGATTTAAGTCTTCTAAAGAAAAAGCAATGAGAAAACCACGACTTTTCTATAGATATGGCAAGCGTAATGTTGCACATTAATTAGAACTACAGGTTTTGTCGAAGTTTTCGATTTGATGCAGAACTTCCGGTTCTATCAAATCTTCAGATTTGAAGTAATACTCCTGATTGTAACAATATTTCAAGCATAGCTCAGAACTTCTGGTTCTGTCAAATCTTCATGCTTACTTTTATAGCCTTATAATAAGATATAGCTTATTTGAGCCTTAATAAAAAAAAATTATAAGTTTGATTTATGGATATGAATTTACAGGTTCATATCAGTATTCAAACTAATAGGACTGTTGGTCAATAGATAAGTGAACTTCAATTTTATATATAAAACTTTTGATCTATTTTGTAATGCATTCACATAATTAGTATTGATAATTTCAATTCGATAAAAGTAAAATATATAAGATAATGAACAATAAACAAACAACTTGCTTATTGTAAACAAGCATCCTAAACTAATTGCATGCATTCTAATAAATTGAATTTAAGGATAGTTTAGATACCATGTACTGTATTTGAAGGAAAAATACCACGCTTTTCTCACGCTCGATTTCCCTTTTGTCGCTGCTACTACATAGGCCTGCTCACAAGGACTCCAAAGGAGCACAAACGGATCGTCGATTGGAGTTCGGATGGCCAAGATATTGCAATTTAAAGTTTCGACGGTGATCCACATAGGAAAACAACATGGACAGTGCAGGAAAGGAATCCGCACATAGGCAATTCAGGGGTGTTAATGGCCAGGGCAACTCTAGATCAACCAAAAGCCAACTCACATTGAGCAGGATTTGAGCTATGTCTTCTGGCCCTACTCTGAAATCAGGCCTCATTCTCTGGCCCAATAGCTAAACAAACCAGGCTTGAGCCTTTGAGAACTTAAAGGTCCCGTCTAGATCGACATATTTAACACAAGGAGAACATATGTATTCGGTAAATGAGCCCGGCCCATGCTCAACTCCTAGGCCAATGGGTAAGAAACAAGCCTAAACATTATTTCAAAAATGGCCCATATGTTATGGAGCAATTCTCACTAAACCATATTATTAAATCCACAGTCAACACCAACACAACTACGTTGCGATCAGAGTTAACCTGTAACTGGTTTTAGGAGAGAACCAAAGAATTCTTACACATGATATACGCAAAAACTAATTTACCTACACCAGCTTCACAAAGAACTAACCGGCCCTCAAGGACCGATAAAGGGCAAAGATAATTAATTTAGCACGAGAATCCAAACAAAAGCACACACTTACTATATAAAGTTAGACCACGCTGTAAACCATTAAGACAAAACACTAGTAGAGCTCAAGTAGATAGATATCATATCCCTCTATATTGATATAGAAGATAAAAGAGCTAAAGCTCTTAATCTCCAAGTAATGCGAGGAGGAAGGCCTTGTAGTCCCCAGAAGTGTCCTTAGCTATTGCATGGGCTAGAGGAACATTGTTTCTCTTGTAATACACCTCCTTGATCTCCTGCAAGTCCTTCTCTGCACGCGTGACAATCACGCGTGTGAGAGTATTTTCATCTTTCCCCTGATTAATTACCGCATTACGCAGTAACTGAAAAAAAATAACAAAAAATAGAAGTCATGGAAGTGAAGAGTAAAATTAAGTTGGGTAGGATTTTGTGAAAATTATGATAATTTTCCCCTTTATTTCTCACCTTTTCGAAGTATTTGCAAGGGGAAGTGAGGCTCCGGATTGTTGCCCGCAATGCCAAGAAGAATTCATTCTCGCTATCAGCTGGTAGACTCTGGAAATTGCATCCCAACATCAGAAAAAACTCATTTTCCTCAATTGAAATTCTAGAAAAACAAAGCAATATGTATTCTGATTTGCATTTGAAGGAAAAATACAACCATCTTTGGAGATAATGAGTGTTGACGTGGTGGCCACTCAAACGTAGGAGGATTGTACTACACTATTTCTCACATTTTCTTTGCTATGTGTCATTATGAAATCATCATACCCATCAATTTAGTAAAGATGTTAAGATGATTCTACCCTCTTTGATTTGTGGGTATGGAAAGATCCTGATGAATGATTGTGGGAGCGTCATTTGAGTTCATGCTGCTAGTGACTGTAACCCTTTCTCCTTTCTTTAAAAACAGAGCATGCAATACCATGAAAACATCTAGAACAAGAATAACCATTTCATTGATATTCTCTAGAACATCATCCCATTTATCTGAGGTTTGTTGAGCACTCGCTCCACAAAGTAGAATCACTATGAATTTTGCAGATTTTTCAAGGATGCCTGCTGTTTTGACACCAATCCCCATTTATTCAGGCTGGAGATGAGGAGAAAATTATTTGTTAGGGTCCAAAAATTCAAAGGCCATAGTTGAAGCTTGTCCGTCCCGGCTGGGTCCAGCCAAAGGGCCAGAAAGTCAAGCCCAACAAGTTCAGCTGTCTGGGCTAACATATTTGGCCTTTAGATAGAATCACGACTAGATGACCATAATTATCCGGAGACCACACCCAACCAACTGAAACTCAATCAGGAACACCTTGTCTCTCAATCCAATCCAGTTCTAAGCTAGCCTGGCTTAGTTGTGTCAGAGAACACTAACAGATTCTAGGAAAGGTTAGATATTAGTTAGAATTAGATCCTCATCCATAGAGCTAAGGGTAAGGTTTAATTTGAATTTGAAAATTTGTGTTACATTTGTAAAAATTGAGATCCTTCTACATAAAACTTATAAGATGTTGGAAAATAAAATGTTTGTCAGATATCCTGTATCCATACCTTGTTAATGGTAGTTCCATACTCGTCTTTGTAGCAGTTGAAAGTCGCATTAAGCTGAGCCTTGCTTCTTGTGGTCAAGATCCGAATGACTTCTTCATGACCAAAGGCCTTCTCGTCGATGGCATCGTGAAGAGTTTTTGCTTCTGCATGTGCAAGCCTAGTGTCTATTTCACCACCGTCGTACCTGTATGTGCCCACTAAAGCGACCAAAAGCTGTGACACAATTCGAGACCAACAAGATCTAAGTGACTGCACATACCACATTAAGTCCAACAAGTTACAAAATGAGTTAGAATTTGTGCTTGAGGGCTTGCCTTCCGTATGTCGCCAGTGAATCGCACTGCAACGTCTTCCTCTAGGGAATGCTTGTAGCGCAACTGGTAGACTTTCTTTACTGCCAAGAGTTCTTCAGGAGAGCTGACACATGCTATTTCTATGATCACACGAGGGTCGGGAGTGGGATTGGCCTTCCTCACTTCTGTATAAACCAAGATGGCCTCTCGCTCGCCCGGGCCAAACATCCAACGATACATTGCTTTCTGATCACAAAAATCAATTTCAGCATGTTCTTAGACAACTAAAATTAATGGGTTATCAAAATATGAAAATTAAGTTCTTGTAATGTCCGTTTTGAACTCTAAGGGCATCAGGGCCCATGTCAGCATGAACCCATGTCATTATTAGTTGACAATTAATGGCTACTTATATGGTTCAGATGTTGAAGATAAAACCTCCAAGTGACCAGTGAGCTCGGATTCCATTCTCTTGATGAGATCCTGCTGATAAAGCTCTTCATAGGCTAGTCTTATCTGCATCCTTTGAGCTGCATCTCTATGTGCAAGGATTGAAATTATAGACTTCTCATTCGTTCCCCAACCTAACATGACACAAATTTAAAACAAATAAGTTAGTGATTTTTTTCAAGTTCATAAAACTTCAGAGTGCAGACTACATTTTTGAATGAAACTATTGGAGAAAATTAGACTAGGAGCTCAAGGGGCATAGAAAGTATCTGATCACATTTTCACAAGCCATAGAAAGTATATATATTTTGTTAAATAGGTCATTGAGATGGGAAATAAGTCGTAATATATGGCCAAAGAATAGAATAGGGTTTTTGTTTATTTTTCTTCGTATTGAGGACTTCATAAATGACGTAAATGGGGGAATCACAAGTAGTTGCTGTAGATAGCAACTCCTACTCCTATAGCCCCTGCCAGGGTGCTTTACACTTTCCTCTGCTGGCCACAGGGCTAACTCAGCAGGAAAAAAAAAGTCATATAAATGGGTCTTCAAAAATAAGACTGAAAGTTCCAGGTATGAGATCTCTAGGTTAGTTAGCTCCACAAAACAGCCCAATAGTATGCAAAATAAATAACTATGTAACGGAAATAAAATCTCAAGCACACACCACAAGGACACCGGATATAACGTAGAACACCCTAAGAGGGTGAAAAACTATGGATCCGAATTGGATCAATAATCAAGCACTATTAATCTCACAATTACAAAAAACTTAGATTTCCTTCCTAGATATTCCCTACCCAATGACTGAAGTTACCTTGTGCCGCTTCATGCTTCGACTTCATACCACTGATTGCAACAAACTCAATCCTGCGCTTGACTCCTCAAATTTTCTGCGCAAGAAGATGATCTTCTATAATGGATGCAGAAGAAACTCGCTCTAGAGAACTTGTTAGCACAACTTCAAAAAATCTCTAGAGAAGAATTCTCTTAATTAAATCTCTAACTTGGACCTTTGAGAGATGAGGTCTAACTTTAGAATAGCCCTTGAAAGTTTAGAGTTCGCAAGATCTCTAGATTGGTCCACTCAATAAAACAGCCCAAAAAGTGTGCAAAAATAATAAATATGCAGCGAAAATAAAATCACAAGCACACACCACAAGGACACCAGATTTTTACGTGGAAAACCCTAGCCGGGTGAAAACCACGAATCCGAACTGGATCTAATCAAGCACTATGAATCTTACAACTACAAAAAACTCAAATTTCTTCCTCAGATATCACCTACCTAAAGACTGAAGTTACCTTGTGTCGTTTCACGCTTCAACGACTTCACACCATTGATTGCAACAGACTCAATCCAGCACTTGACTTCTCAAATCTTCTATGCAAGAAGATGATCTTCTACAAGGGATGCAGAAGAAACTGACTTTCTAGAGTACTTGGCAGCACAACTCTTCAAAAATCTCTAGAGAAAATTTCTCTCAATTAGATCACTAATTCAGAACTTGAGAGATGATTTATGTCTCTTTGGGTTGTGAGAAACACTAGGTTTATAGCCCCAAATCCGTGCAAGAGACTCCTAATCATAATTCACTAAGAATATCAAGTTTTCTCAAACTTCCACTCAGAGTCCGAAACGAATTGGGCATTCTGCGCCTAGCTCGCTATAGCGAGCTTCACCCTCGCTATAGCGAGAGGTGTCTCTACCATTTCTCGCTAGAGCGAGACCACGTTCTGCTTCAGTCTTCCTTTCAGAGTCCTGACGACTCTTTTGTTGACCCACCTTGCCTTTTGAATTTACAACCCTTGAGTCCTTTAAATAGCCTTTAGGACATGTTTAAGGTTGCCTAACTTGATTAGGACTAAAACAAGCAGTTTGGGCATAATTAAAATTAAGTTTCTAATTTTCGTAGGACTCTGCCACCTTGTCCGCTTGAGCGGACCTTCCATCCGCTCTAGCGAATCAGGTTCTATCTCAGCGCGAAGAGGCTTCTGTCGGGCGTATGGCTATTCTGACTCATGTTTGCTCAAGTAGACGACGCTGGTCGCTCGAGCGGACCCCATTTTGGATGATCTGGAAATTCAGCACTTTATTTCTTCCCAGCTTTCTTCTTTGAGTCCTTCCAGTATTATATCTTCATAGTCCTTTTTCAAAAATAAAAGCTACAACTCAATGGACCTAGAGTTTTGTCCAACCTATGAATTAGCCAATAAAAAATCCTAATAGAGACTTAACTCCAAAGGCAATTAATTAACGATGCAGAGCGAGATTCAAGCCTAAGGAATTCACTAAAAAAAACCATTGATTGGAGAAATCAATAAATAGGAGACTATCTATAAGTCTCCACAAGAAGTCTACAAGGAATGGACAAAGGCCTTCTAGGAATAAGGAAAAAACATATAGGCTGCATACTTGTGAAGATCATATATAGATATTAACTAATTTAATAAAAAAGGATATTAAGTCGACGATATCATTACCTCTTTAGAATTTGTCCAAAAATATGGTCAATTTACGTATACACCCAAGGTCATAGTAGCAAGTTTATACTTTTATGTTCTTTATGAGGACATTCATTTGTAACAAGTGATTTTGCCCCATTACTTAAGAGTAAAAAAATACCTCATGCAGAAATATCCAGATGAAGAATGCGTGTAACGCAAATGTTTACAATTTTCTTTAAGACACATTATCAAAAAGTAGATCTTGAAGGCTGCTCAAATTGTTGTATGATGTGTGCATATGAAAGCTGTAGAAACATTTTATTTGCAAAAAATGTTTTGATGTGGGCATAAACCATTTTTTGAACAGCATAATGATTTCATTTCAAACAATCATATCAAAGGTTATTATGTCCATAATGCTATTGCTATTTGTGCTACTTCCATAAGGAGACATCATCTTGCCAATCTTATTTGAAACCCTTCATAAAATGGTATCGATATAAAAAGAAAATACTCAAAACTGACTTGGAAGAACAAAGAATACGAGAGACCATTAAAGACCGCAAATGACCATAGATGAAGTAGCGAGGAAAGGAGTGATGAATTGCAGATTCTCAGAAAACATAGCTTCAATAGGGTTAAATGAAAAAGTAGAACTTACAAAGCTGTCATCAAATAACTAGATTAAGGCTTTCACCCTCAAATTCAAAGATATTGGAGTAGAAAATGTGACTGATTATATAAAAAGAAACTTAATTTTTTCAACATATTCGGTCTAGCCAATGCAAATCCATATTTTAAGAAAAACAAATATAATTAACCAGAGAACTAGTTCGATAAAAGAGGGGGAGGGGGGGGGGATAGGGATATTTAATCAAATAGCATGACATAAATCAATAAACTTTTAGGGAAAAACTGCCATAAAACCTTAATTGCAAACATATAAGATCCATTTGTGTTAGATATCTTGGACCAGGCTTGGTCATATAATTATAAACATTGGCCTAGGCACAATCCATTTACTGAATGGAAAACCAAAAACACCTGTGTCAAGCCCATGGGCACTAGAACTCACCCCAAATCCAGCGTAAAGAAGGTTGAGTTAGGGACACCCTGCAATTGTGTTTCCCACCTTAGGAACTTGTTATGAACTGCCTTGACTCCGCAAAGTTACCAAGTCAAACAACCTAACAAATATGGCTCAGTCTGACTGACTACTTGGCCAGACTCACCTAAGTTACTTAACTCGGTACCTGAGAACTGAGACCCCAATCCGTCTGGGTAATCCCTTGAGGCAAGACAAAGTCAAAGTGATCCTATGAGCCAAGAAAGGGTAATCCGCAAGGGTAAGGATGGAGTGCTTTGATAGCACCGTGAGTCTTTGTCCAAACCCCATATCGGAAATATCCAAGTACAGACTGTGGGCTTAAAAGTCAAACCCCGCCTTAACTAAACCTAATGTGTTTTAAAGCCGTGCGGTCTCGAGTTCCATAAGAACTCCGGAGTTAAGCGCTTGACTAATCGCTTGACTCATACGAGTCAGTAGAGACCAAGTCCTATGGCCCCCCAATTTAAAGGGTTGAGACTTGAGACGCCCTTTCGTTATTTCTTTTATATCTAAAACTCACTAAATAAAAATCAGCAATTTGGCTCATGTTGGTCCCATTTTTTCTTGATTAAGTTATCTATATCCAAGGGAGTAAATATTCTCAGTTTGTTTGTTCAATATTTTGATTGAGAAAAGAAGAAAAATAAGAACATCAACAACAATAACAATCATGAGTGGCAGGCATAGTACCTAGTGGTCGAATCATTACGTAGCGATTGTAGCAATCCATAGTAGCGTAGCAGTGAGAATTTTTTAAGTGGTAAAAAAAACTCAAATTTTGTGTAGCATTCAATCTTGGCTTTGTTTAGTAATTTGGAACCATTTAAGGGTAAAGACAACCTTAGGATAGCATATCATAGAAAAAAATAATGCTTTAAATATAAATTACTTTGCTCAACTACATTTTAGATTTTAGAGGTACTATTTTTAAAATAGCACAATCGCCTTAACTGCTACGGTGGATGATGAAGGATAATGCGGCTGCTGCGCTTATCAGTGCGGACGCTATTTTGAACTATGCTTCTACCAAAAATACAAAACTAACTTAAAACAAACTAACAAACAACAACTATTGATCTAAGCCACTTCTTTCATAGATAGACTGATCAATCCAATGCTGTAAATCACTTCCATTAAAAGCCCATGAATGGCTTGATAAAAAAAAATGTGGGGCCCATTGGAACAGATCTGGAAGCCATCCATTTCTCATGGAGTATTTATTCACCATTATATTGATCAATAGTTAAAAAAAATAAAAAGACCAGCAACAACTGTTAATGTAAGTCCTTCTTTTACACATTATCCAATGAAGCAATATTCACCGTTAGATTGCTCAATACTTTTTGAGAAAAAAAAAAACCCAACCTCCCTTCTTTTACACAGATCAATGAAACCGTGTATGCAACTCCGATTGGAGGGACTGCTGTATGAATGGCTTAATTTTAAAAAAGGTGGGGCCCACTTGAGGTCAGATCCAATAGAGTAATATTCACCGTTAGATTCTAAAATCCATAGATGAGAGAGAGAGAGAGAGAGAGACACCAATTGATCTAAGTCCCTCGCTTTACACACAGACCAATCTCAACGGTGGAAATCACTTTTATTCGAGGGCCTGCGTTGTGAATGGTTGATCAAAAGGTAGGCCCCACTTGGATCAGATCTTTAAGCCATCGTATCAGATGCGGTAATGTTAACCTTTAGATTGTTCACTGCTACATGAAAAGTATGATCTAGATCCCTTCTTTTACACAGATTAATCCAACGGTGTAGATCGCTCCTACTCGAAACATGCAGTATGAATAGCTTGATCAAAACAAGTATTCCCACTTTGATCAGATCTTTAAGCCATCCATGTCCAATGAAGCAAAACTCACCGTCAGATTGTTCAACATTTTGATTAAAAAATGGGTCACACTTAGATCCGATCCTCTTCAAAAAATGAAACCGAAATATCAGCCCCATACTCCGATGAGCAAAGATTTCGGCTTTGGCCAATACATCGTCCAAAACAATCTTCTAAAACCCATTTTAAGTTCAGACCACATGATCAATAAACCCCAAAAAAACCAAAAGAATCAAGTCAAAGAGCATGATAAGAAGAGGAAGATCAAAACCTTCAAAGGCCTTCCTGAGACTCTCAGCATCTTCAGCTGGAGATGGAACAGGGTGAGGAACTTTTAGGCTAGCCATCTTCTTCTCTCTCCTTCCTCCACTCCCTTGGTGACTACAATGAGAAGAGGAAAGATGCCTCTTTATATGCTAAAAATAAAGCAGGTTATGTTACGCTGTTATCAATGGGATTAGGATGATCTGGAGGACCATATCCAGGTGTTGATTTCTTGCTGCTTGATTTCCTCCTAAAGTAAGCAGAAACAGACTGCAACACTCACGATGTTTCGTCACACCCTTACACTGTGTGCTCCATCCGATCCGCCCCTTCATCAAGTGGCCCATTACAGATTAAATAGTTTTATTTTATTAAAAATGAAGTGGGGTGGTTGGTTTAAAGACAATTTCTCCAGTACTGACCATTTGATGCCTTTTCTGGTTTCAGAAGGGGCCCACCTGACCTGACTACTGCTATTTTCACTGGTATAGGTTTTGACGTTGATACAACAACTGCCCACTATGAAGGGATAAGCTTTGAGTTTTGAGGGGCTTTATTAAGGATTGTGATCATTTGATGAAGGGTTGATATTGAGCGTAACCATCATGCACTACCAAACCTGACTCCCGGACAGATATTGGGCTCACCAATTTTTTTTAATCTCAAAATCCAATTTCTCCATAGATCATTCGGGCCACATAAGGTGGGCTCCTTAAAAAGACAGCATACATTTGTCTTTTGTGGGTCATCTGTATGAGATGGGGCTCACCATTTGGAACCTTCCATTTGAATCTTAACGGGCCCGAGCATCAGCCCATCCAATTCGTGTATTATACATGGATACACGTATCAGATTTAAAAATTAACTACTCAGCCAATTATCACTTCAAAAGATGTGTGACACATGAACTAAACCATATTAATATCAAGGGCCAACGTTTGCATAGATACATTGTTACGTAAAATAGCTTGCTTTGGCACATTCTATATTATGCATAGCATACATGCAATTATAAAATTCTTACAAAAATTAAATTTCATCAAATGATCAATTCAAAACATATGGAGCTACAATTGTACTTTGTTATGATCAATTGAAAGTGCAATATACTCGAAAAATGTTCGCCTCTGAGTCTTTAACGATCATATTTTTGTCTATTGATGCGACTATGTTTTGATTTAGCTGAGGTAATTACATTTTTTCTTGCTTTGTAATTCAATTTTTCTTTTAGTTTCACATTTAATAATCTAAAACAAGGTTGATTAATTATACTCAAAGAAAATGGCTACTGACCTTTCTGCAACCAAGTTCGGGTTGCGTTTATACTGGACCATGCAGTTGGGTGCATACCTTTGTTTAGGCAATGAATAAGCTCATAAATTGAAGTACAAGAAGAGTGAAGATAGGAGGAAGTCTCAAAGACTGAAGAGAGGAGAACTCGAATGCAGGGGTGTCGATTTGTTGAGCCAGGTTGGTTTGAGCTGTAAGGGCAATCAGCTACTTAGATGTAACCCGCACTTGACCCATTACTTCAATTTGAACCCAACTCGAAAGTTAAGTTCGAAGTTAAAGTGGCTGCCAACCTACCACATGTTTTTGTAAATGATCATGACTCTAAAAGGTCTTTTGTTGTTGGGATGAAAGTGTTGATAAAAAATGGTTAGAGAACCCATTATTTTGGTCTTCTTTAAGTCAAAATAAAAGTGGAACCCACTTATTCTTTTAGGTGAGAATACATAGGAATGTAATGTAATCTACTTCATGAGACATGTATTGGGTTGCTCTAATCCATTAATGAGTGAATGAGAAATTGCCTCCTAAACACCACTAACTATTTTTGGGCCTGGGCCTAGGGTTGGGCTTTGTGCGCGAGTTGGGCCTGGGTCGACCCTATTAGGCCCACCTTTGGTTTTTCCTAAGAGGTGTGTCCTTTCACATGTGAAAGGGTGTGTCCAACCCAAAAGGTGTGTCCTAAGAGGTGTATCCTTTCCTATGTGAAATGGTGTGTCCAACTAAGAGGTGTGTCCAAAGAGAAGCCTCTGTTCACTGAACAGTCACTTCTGAAAAGATGCAACCCTATGAAAGAGTTCTGAAGCAGGCTATATATATGCATCTTGTTCATGCCATTTTGCTCATCCCATTCACTGCTGCTGCATTGCATTTGAGTCATCATTCAGAGTCAAGAAGAGAAAGTTCCGTTGCACTTTTGGTTCGACTGTCACACAATTTGTAGTGCTGATACTGTGTATATGATCATTGTATCTTGGGAGACAGACGCCATTGAAGCTTGTTAGCACCGTTGCGGGGGCGAAGTTTGTGTTAAGGACATAGTGTTAAACACTAGCCTTGATAAACTTTCTTCTATGAATTTCTGAGATTCATAACTTTAACATCAAAGTACTGTTTTCTGCCTTCAAACAGTTAGTGGATTTTACTTTTCTAGATTACATTCTGTAATTCTATTTTACCGTTGCTCTACCTTCAAATCTGTTTCCCAAATGCTGAACTATTTCTGCATGTACTCGGAACAACAATCTTAAGACAAATTCTTCTCTTTCTGAGTACATTCTATTCTCAGTTTTACTTTAGTATTTCTGGTTTCAGTTTTTTCATTCTTGCTACTGGTTTCTACTTCTTTTGTTTCTGAAACTAGTAGTGCATAACTGAGTTCTTTTCATTAGATACAAGTAGCAGAACTTCAAATTGTTCTGTATTTTACTCTCTGTTTACCTCAGTATACAGTAACTAGTAGCTGGTTACCATATACTCAGAGTTCTATTTACAGTACTGTTATTTTAGATTTTGTAGTATATACTCTATGTTTTATTTAAGCGATTTCTTTTCTTTTAAACAGAAATGGGTATTGAAAAGAATACTCCAGTTTGTACCCCTACCCCTATTATGGTGAACCATGGGGAGAAACCTGAGAGGTTCAATGGTATTGAGTTCAAGAGATGGCAAAAGAAAATATTGTTTTATCTCACTACCTTGAACTTGGCTAGGTTCCTCCATGAAGAAGCTCCTGCTTTGAAATAAGGCGAGACATACAAGCAAGTAGTTGCTACTGTAGAAGCCTGGAAGCGTGATGACTTCCTGTGTCGAAATTACATTCTCAATGGACTAGACAACACATTATATAATGTGTACTGTTCATTGAAGACTGCTAAGGAATTATGGGATTCACTTGATAAAAAGTACAAGACTGAAGATGCCAGAATGAAGAAATTTGTTGTTGGCAGATTTTTCTTGACTACAAGATGATCGATTCCAAGGCAGTAATCAATCAAGTTCAGGAACTTCAGGTAATTCCCCATGAAATTCATGCAGAAGGAATGTCTCTTAGTGAATATTTCCAAGTGGCATCAATCATTGAAAAATTGCGACCACTTTGGAAGGATTTTAAGAACTACCTTAAGCATAAGCAAAAGGACATGAAACTTGAAGATCTGATTGTTAGATTGAGGATAGAGGAAGATAATCGTGCATCTAAAAAGAAAGCAGGAAAAACGTTTACTGAAACTAAGGCAAATGTGGTTGAACGTGGGCAGAATCTCAAGAAGAGAAAAAACCCTTCCAGCGGTGCAAAACAAGGTCTCAATGACAACAAGAAGTTCAAAAGGAAATGCTATGTATGAGACAAACCAGGCAACCATGCTACAGACTGTCGTAAGCGCAAAGACCAAGGCAATACTAGTAAGAAACCAGCGCAGGCCAACATGACAGAATTTGACAATCTTTCCACTGATGTTTCATACATCAATCTTTCTGTTGTGGTCTTAGAAGTCAATCTGGTTGGCAACACCAGAGAATGGTGGATGGACACTGGAGCCACTCGACATGTCTGCTCCAACAAAGAGATGTTCTCCACTTGTCATGCTTGTAGTGAAGAACAACTCTTCATGAGCAACTCTGCCACCTCTAAGGTTGAAGGTCAAGGACAGGTAGTTCTGAAAATGACTTTTGGAAAAGAACTCACCCTTAACAATGTGCTGCATGTACCTTATATTCGTAAGAATTTGGTATCAGGCTCACTACTGAGTAAGAAGAGTTTCAAACTGGTATTTGAGTCAAACAAGTTTGTGCTCACTAAATCTGGGATGTACGTATGAGCGATGGACTCTTAAAAATAAATGTAATGACAATTGTACCTAAAAAGAATAACTCTTCTGCTTATATGCTTGAGTCTTCTAATGTACGGCATGGTAGATTAGGCCATGTTAATTATGACGCATTGCGTAGATTAATCAACATGGAATGTTTGCCCAAATGCAGTTTTGATTCCAATATCAAATGTAAAACATGTGTAGAAGCTAAACCTACTAGAACTTCTTTAAATTATATTGAAAGAACTTCTGAACCTCTTCAGTTAATTCATTCTGATATTTGTGACCTAAAGTTTGTTCAAACTAAAGGTGGTAAGAAATATTTTCTTACATTCATTGATGATTGCACAAGATACTATTATGTTTACTTACTGAGAAGTAAAGATGAGGCCTTGGAAATGTTCAAAGATTACAAGAATGAGGTTGAGCATCAACTTGATAAGAAAATTAAGGTGATAAGAAGCGATAGAGATGGTGAATACGATGGTGAGTGTTGTTCACAAATGATATTATACACAAAACTACTGCTCCTTATTCACCTCAGCAAAATGGTGTTGCTGAAAGGAAAAACAAAACTTTAAAAGAAATGATGAATGCTATTTTAATAAGTTCTGGATTACCTCAGAACTTGTGGGGGATGCTATACATTCCGTTAATTATATTCTCAATCGAATACCTCAAAGGAAAACCAATAAGACCCCCTACGAATTGTGGAAAGGCAGAATGTGTAATGCCCCAATTCCGAATACCGAAGTTACTGCTAAGGTACCTGAATTTGGCGAGCTACTTCCCGGAAAATCCTAGAACTTCTAAGATCATAGTCCGTAGTGATGTCAAATGTTTAAAACTTTTTGAACAGTAATATAATCAACAGTTGTATTGCGGAAGCATAAGAAAGATAGCGGAAGCAATAAGTATCATATAAAATTGATCAAATGGAACAGGGCTGAAGTCTAACAAAATCTCAAAGTATAGTTATCAATGTTTATACAAAACTGACTACCTCCTGCTCACTACAAATTCACTCAAACCCAAAACAAACTGCAGTCAAACGTGCAGGCACTCCGTCCTCCGGTTCGACCACCTGATCAATTGGTCCCCAACTGTACTTACTGACTGCCGGCGCCTCTTGGTACGCGTCACTCGCGGGGTCAAGGTTGATACCTAAGCACCAAAGATGGGTAAGATCCAATGATCTAACAAGGCACCATATACAGATAATACAGGATGTATGCAACAAAAGAGAATACAAACGAGTATGTAATCGTAAGAGTAATAAGGAAACATAAACTAGGCAATTGAGTAGTAAATAGCAGTTTAGAATTAGAAATATAAGTAATCTAATCTAATCTAATCAAATAACAGTATGGCACATTTACACAAGCTGGATATACCACGGGATATTATGCCGCGGCCCTCCCATATTGTAAACAGTCGCGGTGGGGAAAGTATAATAAACATGCAAGGGATAACAGCCCTGATAATAACAATATATAACACCGGTCACACCCCTTTATCAGATTAGATCGGACCCGGTATCACACCATCCGTCTAATCATAGTTCATCATGATATCTCTAGCCACATCCAATATAATTATAGCTCCTACCAATGATGATCAGTCAATAGGCTGAACTTAGATCAACTGAGTGAATGTCTAGTGCCGACTCATAGAAACAAATATAGGTCTGTGTTTGTCTAAGCTTGTCTTGTGTGATCAAAGTCCTAACCAAGTCTCTAAGAAGTTAAAGTACAATATCATGGAACACAGTCCAATATCCAAGTCCAAGTCTAAACATCATTGGATCCACACTAGGCCCACAACCATGGCCTTAGTCTATAACAATGTAAGTAACCAATCCATACTCATACATAACTCATTATAACCAACATCTCCATTCTAGGGTTCCATACACCCAATCTTAGGCCGTATGAGGGCCCGCCTAGCCACAAACATGGGTTGTTTATCTCCAATTACATCATTGGGTCACCACTAAGTAGTCCTAGGTTCAGGTCCTCCAATTTCCCTTTAATTAACAGGTTTATAACAATAATAAAGATAGAAGAGAAGAACAATATATAAAATCCTCCAAACAATAGAATTAAGTGGAATAAACAAGGGTCCAACTTAAGTAATGGTCCACTCTCCCGTTTAGGGCCATATCAGGTAATTGGATCCTTGACTGTAGTTTCAGATGTCAAGGGATGTTATGTTTGGTTCTCCTGAAGTTACGGACATCATTGACTACATTTAAGGGTCGAATCACTGACAATTCAAATCCCAAAACCCATTTGATGGATCCCACGAGTTAAGGTTGAGCCACACCATTGACTCATGCTTGGCACGTTAATGGAGGCCTATTTGGATGGTAAATGGGCCCCATAAACGATCACAATCTCAGAAGAACTGAAAGCTGAAATCACTATACACAGTGTATCCGATTGACATCATCCCTAGGGATGTCGACCGGGTACATTGGATGCTGACCCCAAGGTCAACATCCTGGCAGTGTCCCCAGTCGACATCGTGGCCATAATGTCGACCGGATACACACGAATTTGAAGACAAACATCTGGGAGGGCATCATTCTGGTTTTAGAGTTTCCCAGTGTGTCCGGTCGACCTCCTGGCCTGGGCGGTCGACCGCAAACACAAGATTTCTAAAGTGAGGACATTCTCCCGGTTTCAGCCTTTTCCAGAAAGTCCTTTGTCCCCGGTCAACTTGGCACAGGGCCCGGTCGACCGCGAACGCTAGGTTTCTGGGTCTGAGGAAAGACTCCAGGTCTCAGTTATTTTCTATGTTTCCTGTGTATTCGGTCTACCGGTATCCGGTCGATCGAGCACAGGGTCCGATCGACTGGGTACACTAGTAAATTTCACAGAGTCTTAACTGAGACTCGAATTTCCTGGTTTTTAGTGTCGCCGGTCAACCGGACCAGAGGTCGGTCGACCAGGTACACGTATCTGAAGCAGAAACTCAGTTTTCTGGATTCTTCTCCTTCAACCCATTTTTCGTCCAATTCATCACCAATCTCTTCCATTCATCATAGGAACATATAAAAATAGTAAAACACTTCTAAATCCATCCATCCTTCACTAAATCGGGCCATTGGTATTCCAAATGAGAGAACCCATCCATCAATGGCCATAAACCCATAAACAAAGCTCAAAAGGGAAGATCTAAACACATAAATATATTAATTGAATTAAAACTTTAGAATCAAGAGTAGAAAAATCATGCATTCTGGGATATTAGCATAGGGTACTTGCCTTTATCAATTGAAATGGAAATTAGAGTATAGGAAGAGATCCAATTAGCAAATATATGGCTGATGAAGCAATTGGGGATGACTCCTTCTTCTCCTTATACTGGGATTTGGGGAATTAGGGCTTTCTTGGAGAGAAAGATAGGGAAAATGAGAGATGAGAGATAAGAGTGAATTAGGGCTAGTTCATTGCAATAATAGTGTTTATATAGGTTTGGGGTTGGTGGTTGTTTACTAGAAGATCCTTAGGGTTTAATTAGGGGAAATGATAAGATAATGGGCAAAATAGGCAATATAGGGGATTCTAGAAGGTTCCTTAATTCTAACACTCTCATAATTAAAACTAAATTATTAACTATGGCCTAGATTAACTAAAATCTTAATAAATAACAAAGATCATCCTATATCTATAAAGAATTAAATAAAAGTCCAACTCTAAAACTTATGAACATTAACAATCTATTCTACTAAGCACTATTAATTAGCATATTAAGATATATACTATTATATTACTGATTATTCAAATCAAATTGAGGGCCCACAAGGGGTGGGGCCTCACAGAATGCCTACTTACAAATACTTGAAAGTGTTCTTACACCTAAGAAAGTTAAAATAGGACAAAAAACAGTTGACTGTGTATTCATTGGGTATGCTCATAATAGCAGTGCATATCGGTTTCTAATTCACAAGTCTGAGATTCTCTATATGCATCCTGATACTATTATTGAGTCAAGGAATGCACTGTTCTTTGAACATGTATTTTCTTATAAACCCTCGCAGGAATCGAGTTCTCATAAAAGAACTCATGATACTGCTAGTAGCAGTAATAAAAACCAACAAGAGATTGATGAACCTAGACGGAGTAAGAGGACTAGAACATAAAAAATGTTTGGTTTAGATTTTTTGACATTTATATAAGAAGATGAGCCTCGAAGCTTTAAAGAAGCGGTGTCCAGTCCCGAGGCACCATATTGGAAAGAGGCAATAAATAGTGAAATAGAATCCATTTTGCAAAACAACACATAGGAACTAGTGGATCTTCCAGAAGGTTGCAAAACTCTTGGATGCAAATGGATATTCAAGAGAAAGATGAAAGCAGATGGATCAATCGAAAAGTACAAGGTCAGGCTTGTTGTTTAAGGATACAAACAAAAGGAAGGCTTGGACTATTTCGACACTTATTCACCAATTACAAGGATAACATCCATTCGAATGTTAATTGCAATTGCTGCTATACACAATTTCGAGATACATCAAATGGATGTAAGGACAACTTTCTTAAATGGTAAATTAGATGAGGAAATATAAATGGAACAACCAGAAGGGTTTAATGTTCTAGGTTAAACTAAGAAAGTTTGTCGTCTTGTCAAATCTCTATATGGATTAAAACAAGTACCAAAGCAGTGGCATGAGAAATTTGACAGTTTGATGATGTCAAATGGGTTTAAGATCAATGAATGTGACAAGTGTGTATATATCAAGAATGCTAGCAATGGCTGTGTCATTATTTGCTTTTATGTTGATGATTTGCTCATTATGGGTAGTAATGATGATATCATTTAAGCTACCAAGAGGATGTTAAACAATAAGTTTGATATGAAAGATTTAGGTATTGCCGATGTCATACTAGGAATAAAGATTTTTAAATCATCGGATGGACTGATATGATCTCAACCGCACTATATTGAGAAAATACTCAAGAAATATAATCAAGATAATAGTAGTCTAGCGAGAACACCTATAGATATTAGTGTCCATTTATTCAAGAATAATAGAAAATGCATATCACAACGAGAATACGTGCAAATTGGCAGCCTAATGTATGTGATGAATTGCACTCGTCCTGACATTGCATATGCTGTTAGTAAATTGAGTAGATACACAAGTAACCCTGGATCAGACCACTGAAAGACCATAGTTAGGGTTTTAAGATACTTAAAATACACCCAAAACTATGGATTGCATTACTCGAGATATCCAGCAGTACTTGAAGGCTATTGTGATGCCAATTGGGTATCAGATACCAATGATTCAAAATCCACAAGTGGATATCTATTTACACTTGGTGGTGCAGCGGTATCATGGAAATCTTCTAAACAAACATGCATTGCTAGATCCACTATGGAGTCTGAGTTTATTGCACTAGATAAAGTTGGCGAAGAAGTTGAGTGGCTTCATCAATTCTTAGAAGATATTCCAATGTGGTCAAAACCTGTGCCTCTTATCTGCATTCGTTGCGATAGTCAATTAGCAATTGGAAGGGCATAGAGTAAAATGTATAACGGTAAGTCTCGACATATTTGTTGAAGGCATAATACTGTGAGACAACTGCTCTTTAATGGCATTGTGACGATTTAGTACATAAAGTCAATAGATAACATTACAGATCCCTTTACCAAAGGTTTAGCGAGAGAGCAAGTAAATTGTTCATTGAGGGGAATGGGTTTAAAGCCTATGAATGAAAAGTCGCCATAATGGCAACCCAACCTAGTTGACTGGAGATCCCAAGATCTAGGTTCAAAGGGACAACTGAATTGTGCGTGACTTAACGATATTACTATGGAGATAAAATCTCGTACTCATTTCTATGATACTAATAGTGATACCTGCAGCGGTAACTAGGGTAAGCAAAGCTTTTGATGATTCTTATATCTTGACTAATCGGATGAGGTGTACCATGATACTCTTAATAAGAATTACCTATGTGAGTGTAAACTAGGTCGATTCTATGAGAATAATAAGGCTAAATTCTATAAAGCACTCATGAAACCAGGCATTATTTAGGGCCAAAATGAACACAATAATGAGAACCAACTGTGTCCGAGAAGATTCCGTGTGAACTCTATTGTCTCGGTTTACACAAAAGACTGAGCAGTTCAAGACATCATGTTCACTATTCAACGAGTAAATCCGATAGTATTTCACAAGGGAAGGTTCAAGGCCACAAGTTGTAAGGGTTTTTGTGTTTTGCAATTTGATGGATGCATTATCATTTTAGCATCATTAGAATTTTCACATGAGCATTGAATTTGAAACTTGAAAGCTTGATTTTCACATGCATTGTTTTAAAGCTATTTGAACTTATGTTACATGCATGTTTTGGATTTTAAACTTGGATGCATTAAGTTTTGGAAAGAAGATTTTCGAATCATTCAAGCCTTTGGCCCTAGAGTTTTAAATCATCTTAGGCTTTGATAGGTTCATGTTTTGGAAAACACTTTTAGATTGATTAAACCATGAATCTTAAGCATGATTTCCTTGGCCCAGAACTCCTTCTAGCAAATTACTTTGGATTAGCATTTTACTTAATCTTTTTAGAAGGCAAATTTTTTTAGTGCTACAGTACTTTGCTACAGTGTTTGTGCTACAGTGTTTTGCTACAGTAAATTTGCTACAATGTTGTTGGTCAACTGAACTGGATGTCGGTCAACCAAACTTAAGATGTCGGTTAACCGAATCCTGACCGAACCCACTTCGGTTCGCGTTCTAGAATGGTCAAAATTAGCCCTTTTTTTGACCGTTGGGAGTTTGGTTAACCAAACCTGAAGTCGGTTAACCGACAAGCTAGCCGTTGGACAATTTTTTCTATATAAAGAAATCATTCTTAGGCCAAATTTGAGGATCCAAGAGGCCCTCCTTGAGGTATTTTGAGGCCAAACAAAGGGAAATGAGCTAAGGGAGGTTAGGGGGTCATAAAAGGAAGCTAAAGCTTGGAATCATGAGTTAATCATCTAAATAAGCTTAGTTTTCCTTATCATATGTTTTCATGCTTTGTTTAAATATTTGAAAAATCTATTTTAGCATGATAACTATGATATGTTGAATCCATTACTTACATTTAATCTTTGATCTTAATTGTATTGGATTCTTCACCTTGATTCAAACCAAGTTTGCTTTAAATTTCATAAGGCATGCTTTGCTAAAATCTATGATTTCTTTTAGCATGAATCATTTATTTGGTTGAATCTACATATGTTGTTTTCAATCACATAATTAAGAACAATGGTTAACCTAGTTGGTTTTCGAAAACAACATTATACATGCATCACATGTTTAGACTTAAATAGTTTCATACAACTTGTGAGCCTTTGATTTTCATGTCATCAAGTTAGTATTTATACATGTGAGTTGCATTTCACTTCAATCAAATCTCTTTGTGTGCCATAGACTTTTAAATGCTTTGAGCATATATTCATTGGGTTTAATGTTTAAACTTGATTGAAGTTTTCACACAAACACCATGAGCATTCATCTTTGCATTTCACAGAGTATTGTGTGAGTTTGGTTTTCAATTTCATACCAGCCTATGTTAGAGGTAAATGTATTGAGCTTAAATTTGTATCTCCTCAAGTGTTGTGTAGACACTTTGTAGAGAAAACCTTTTGGGTGCATTAGGTTATTCCTAAGCCTTAGAAAAGCACAAGTGTTGAGGTTAGGGGTGAACCATCAAAACCCAAGAGGTTATTGCTTAGCATTGGAAAACATATTGTAAGGTTATTGCTTAGCCTTGAAAAGCATTTTGTAAAGGTTATTACTTAGCCTATTGAAAAGCATAAATAGTGGAAATCCGGTGGGATGTTAGAACACAAGTCGGTAGTGGATGTAAGCATTGAGGCCGAACCACTATAAATCTTTGTGTTGTGATTGAGTTATGGTGATTATTATTGATATCTTCCGCATTGTGTTTCATAATCATCATTAGTGATTAAGTTAATTTTAAGAAATTAAAATCTGACATAATTGGTCACTAATTTAGGAGCTCACCCTATTCACCCCCACTCTAGGGTTCGGATCCCGAACTTTCACAAGTTACATTTCTCTATACAGAAGATTTCCAATTGTACTCTCTCTGTGTGTCTGCATATCATTTCATTGCTTTCAGTCAACTTCATTCATGTGGGGGATTGTTGGAAAAAAATGGTTAGAGAACCCATTATTTTGGTCTTCTTTAAGCCAAAATAAAAGTGGGACCCACTTATCCTTTTAGGTGGGAATACATAGGAATGTAATGTAATCTACTCCATGAGTAGATTAAGGACATGTATTGGGTTGCTCTAATCCATTAAGTGAATGAGAAATTGCCTCCTAAACACCACTAACTATTTTTGGGCCTGGACCTAGGATTGGGCTTCGTGCGCGAGTTGGGCTTGGGTCAGCCCTCTTAGGCCCACCTTTGGTTTTTCCTAAGAGGTGTGTCCTTTCACATGTGAAAGGGTGTGTCCAACCCAAAAGGTGTGTCCTAAGAGGTGCATCCTTTCATATGTGAAAGGGTTTGTCCAACCCAAGAGGTGTGTCCAAAGAGAAGCATATGTTCACTGAACAGTCACTTCTGAAAAGATGCAATCCAATGAAAGAGTCTTGAAGCAGGCTATATATATGCATCTTGTTCATGCCATTTTGCTCATCCCATTCACTGCTGCTGCATTGCATCTGAGTCATCATTTAAAGTCAAGAAGAGAGAGTTCTGTTGCACTTTTGGTTCGACTGTCACACAGTTTGTAGTGCTGCTACTGTGTGTATGATCATTGTATCCTGGGAGACAGACGCCATTGAAGCTAATTAGCACAGTTGCAGGGGCGAAATTTATGTTAAGGACATAGTGTTAAACACTAGCCTTGATCAACTTTCTTATGTGAATTTCTGAGATTCATAAGTTCAACAACAAAGTACTGTTTTCTGCCTTCAAATAGTAAGTGGGTTCTACTTTTCTAGATTACAATCTGTAATTCTATTTTACCATTGCTCTACTTCTCTGTTGTGCAAATCTATTTCCTAAATGCTTAACTATTTTTGCATGTACTTGGAACAGTAGAAAGTTAAGATGTTCATGCTAGTTCTCAACCTTCTGTAATCTATAATATTAATTAGAATTTAGACCTGCAAATAAAAGTAAGTTCAACCAAACCCATACAGGTTGGATAGGTGGCCACTCGGTCCAGAAGGTTTAGTTTCTTTGCATTCTGCAGCTGGCAGCTGGATGACAAATGAAATCTTTGGTGTTTCTTCAAGTCCTTTTTCACTTTCTTCTGTTTATGCATTCTCTCTCGAGGAAAAAGTTCAATAAAGAAGACCCACAGCCCTTCCTCTCTCTGATGCCTTTCTATGTTAATTGTCTGGGCCTTTGTCATGAACATCTAGTTTTGATGTGATTGGTAGGTGAAAAGTGAAGTTTTTCTTTTTTCTTTTATTGTTTTGGTAGAAGTTGGAAGATAATAAAGTCACCACACAGAATCTGTTTACCTCTTTGTGGTGGGGCCCATCTTCTGGCTATCCAACTCTACCGTCCAATTCAAGTCCTTTTAAATCGATTTTGTCGGTGATATTACAATTGATCAGTGCAATACACAGTATATCGGTTGAACCCTATACCTTATACAACATATATGTTTAAATTTCAATTGTTAGAGTTAATTACCTTTTTGATTGTGTGTCTTCATTTGTAACCGTTTGGCAGTTTACTACTAAAGTAAAAGTGATGTAAAGCATCAAATCAAGAGATAATAAAATATAAGAGAATTATGATGGTATTTTGTCTTTAGTAGATTAGTAGGGAATCTTTTTTACTTTTTCTGTAAAAAGTGGATGTTTTTTTATCATTTAGTAGAGAAATGGGGTTGTTTGTTTACTTTTTTTTTTTTTTTTTTTTTTTTTAAAGGAGGAGGGAATTTTGAAGATGTGTACTTTTGATGTGACACATTGTCTGAAAAACTGAGGCTATACATTACTTTTACCAACATAGTAAATTGCCAATCGGGAGTGTTTTACTCCAATCAAAGTGATGATATAATGTGCTTGATGGATTTATAGGGTTTGCATTTGGGGTGAAAGTGCCCATGGGCGATCCCTTTAATTGGTGTGAAGGTTTGGGTATGGGCATTGTTTTTTTCCGCTTTTTATCCGATATTCTTTGGGTTTGATTCATTGTCAAGTTTAGGTTTTGGGTCCTTATCCAAAGACCCAAGTGTATAATGTATTTAACATACAATTATACTATATTAAAGCTAAGGGTTCTGGAATTAATTTTGACTACAACTAGGGGTGAAAATTTGCCCGGCATGGCCCGCCCAAGACCAGGCCCAGTCGTGCCCGGCAGGGCCGGCACGGCCCGTGTCTGAGATGTAGGCTGTGCCGTGCAGGGCCCAACCCCTTAGGGGTTAGCCCAGCACGGCCCTAGTCGTGCCATGCCGGGCCGGGCCCCAGACGGGCCTGGGTCATGCAGGCCATAGGCGGCCCACATATCCTCCTTTCCTTTTTTTTTTTAATTTTTTAAATTTTTTTTAAAAATAGGACGGACACAAAGTCACAAACTTGGACTTAAGACTCTTAGACCAATTTCATTAAAATAAAGAAATTAAGAGAAATAAATAAGTAGAATAACACTAATGATGTTTTGAAAAAATACATCAAATAAATTGTATTTCCTTGAAATTTAAGTTACAAAAGATCAAAAAAATTACAAGTTTGAACTTGGAGTCTTGGATCAATATATATAATGAAATTCAAACCTTTTGATGAATGAAAAAAGAATTACAACTTTAGAGACCTATGATACATTCTAAAAAATAAATTACAACTTTGAAAACTTATGATACATTCTAGAAAATAAATTACAATTTTAAAAACCTATGATACATTCTAAAAAGTAAATTACGAGTTAAAAGCCTACTATGCATTCAAAAAAATAAATTAAAAGCCTATGATACATTCTAAAAAATAAATTACAAGTTAAAAGCCTATTATACATTCTAAAAAAAATTATACTATGATATATGTAACGCCGCTAGCTCATCTTCTATCTCGAATTCTTCATCAATGTGTTGTTCTCTATCCTTTGCTAGGTACCAATCCCTTAAGCATATGCAGGTCTCAACGGTTTCTTCTTAAAGCATAGTCCTCTTGGGGTCAATAGGGCGCCCACTTACACTAAATGCATGCTCTGATGCAACTATAGACGCTGGTATTGTTAGTATATCACAGGTAATGGCGGAAAGCACATGAAACTTAGTTTCAAATGATTTCCACCATGCCAAAAGATCAAAAGCATCTTCTTCATCATCCGAGATTGGAACAGAATCGCTCCACAAGTACATTATTAATTCATTAATGTTGTAAGAGGATCCTCCGGAAGAAAAGGAGTTACTTCTGTGAGATTTCCTCATAATAAATACTCCAAATGGCCTTCTTTTTCCCTTTATGTGCTTGGGGAGGGCCTGTTGGGACTATGGGTGCTATGGATCTACCTAATCGGGTAGCATAATCCAAATAGAGTATTTCTAATTGTGTCTTAACTATAGATATATCATTTATAGTTGTATTCATGTTAAAGTTTATTTCATTAATAAGGGTTTCTACACCTTTTAATTTCAATCTAGGGTCTAATGCAGTAGCTATACAAAATGTTAAAAGAGTTGTTTTCCAATATTGTGAAAACTTTGCCTCCATTTGTACACACATAAGTTGCAAAATGTTAAAATCTTTATACTTTTTAAAAGTAAGACTTATTTCATGAAAATGGGTTAAAGCTTGATTTGATGTGGGATAGTATACCCCGGAAAAAAAATAATGTTGCATCATGAAAAACTTTTAAAAAATCTCTTATTGTTTCAAGAAGGGTCCATCTATCATCACTTATAAAAATATTTTCATGTTCCAAATAAAGTTGACAATATTGATTTAGTGCCATTTTATAGGCACATGCTTTTTTTAACATTTTATAGGTAAAATTCCATCTATGCTTTACTTCTTGTGATATTTTCTTTGGTCTTAGACCCAAATTTGCACATATGTCCCTCCACCATTGTTTTCGCGAGGAAGAACAAAAAATGTATCATACAATCCATTTAATGCTCTCTAAATCATCTCTAATAGATTTTACCCCTACTTGTACAATAAGATTTTTGATGTGGCATGCACATCTATTGTGAAATAGAGATCCATTTAAATCAAGTTGAATTGCAGGTTTTAGTAAATTTGCTGCGACATTGTTAGTGCTTGCATTATCTAAAGTTATAGAAATTATTTTATTTTCAATTTCATATTCTCTAAGTTTTTCAATGATGGCTGACCCTATCCTAGTACCAATGTGTGGGAACTCTAATAAAGAAAACACAATCAATCTTTTCTGCATCACCCAATTACTATCAATATAATGTGATGTGATTGCAATGTACCCCAAATTTTGTTTAGAGGCCCATAAATCTGAAGTTAAAGTCACTTTTCCAGGTATATTTTTAAAAACCTGTTTTAAACTCTATTTTTCTTTAAAAAAACTTTTTATTCCATTATTTCTAGCAGTAACTCTAAATAATTTATGTCATGAAGGAACAAAGGTTGACCTATGATATCTTTCAAAGGCTCGGTCTTCAGCATTATATTTAGATATAAATGGTAATTGGAGAACTATTATAAACTTAATAAGTTGATATCTAGCATTATTAGGGTCATAGTGAAAAACTCCTAAATCACTAGATGAATCTGTTTGAGAAAGTTTTGTTTGGATGAGCTCACCTCTGATGCCAACGTTAGCGGTATTCTTGGTTTTGGGCACACACACTTATCCATGTGCCTTTTAAGGTAGCCAGTGCCGTTTGCTGACTTGGCATTGAGGAGATCTTTGCAAATTTTGCATTATGCCTTTTCCTTTATTCCTCCTGTAGGACTTGGGACCTGAACTTTAACAAAATAAGACTATACAGGAGAAGTCAATCTTGTTTTTCTCTTCTTTTTAGTTGTAGAAGCCGAACATGAAGGCTTTACACCACCAGTGGGTCCGGGTTCTTGGGGAGTATGACTATCTACTTCTATGCCCTGACTATGATCTAAATGAATAAATCCAAGATCTTCTTCATTTAAAGAGAAGTTAAGGTTGAAAGGTTGTGATGGTCCAGCCATTTTCCTAAATAAAAGATTTTCAAAAAAACTTAAATAAATAATTATGTATAATGTGTTTTTTGTGATAATATATAAGAAAGGGGAGAAGATGAGACTTAATATATAATATTACTATGTATATTAATACTAAGTAAAACTTAAAATTAAAAATAATAAATACCTTTATGAGAGCGGGAGAGCTAATGGAGAAGTCCTCAGTTGAATCCTCCACTTTAGAGAAGTCACTCTCACTCTTCACTTCTTAGAAAACTTTGTAGAGCTTAGAGCCTTAGACTTTGGAATGAGACTTAAGAGAGCTTAGAGCATTAGAACCTTAGAGGGAGTGTGAGAAATGAGAGAGTAGATGAGTGTCGAGAAATGAGGAATGATGACTATTTATAGAATTCCTAAGTGATAAAATGACATAAAATACCCCCTCAAATGACCGTTTTATAGCAGTTTGGGGGGTATAATGGTAAAAAATGATCAAAAGACACTAATACACCCAACCCCCCAACCCAACCACCCCCCCCCCCCCCCCCCCCCCCATTTTGACCATTTATAGCTGTTGGGGGGGGTTTAAAAATGTAAAAAATTATTTTTTAGACCATTTTTTGAGGAGGGGTTTTTTTTTTTTTTAAAATGACTGTTGGGGAGTGCCTCGGGCTGGGCTGGGCCGAGCCGTGCCTCGTGCTGGGTCGGGCCGCCTGCGGGCATGAGGGGCCTAGTAGCACGGCACGAGTTTTACTCGATTCAGGCCTGGCAGCCCCGGCCCAGCACGACCTGCTGGGGACCGGCCCGGCCCGTTGACTAAGTCAACGAACTCAGGTACAGCCCAAGCGTGGTTTTTTTGTGCCGAGCCTGTGTTGGGCTTAGGCCACCGGCCCAGATTTACACCCCTAACTACAACTGATGATTTTGATTGGAAGTTATTACTTATGTTATACATCTAACTCACTTTCTCCTCCTACTTCCAACAGGTAACTAAATTGTAACCATTTAGGGCTGTCAAAGGGCCAGGCTTGGGCCGGGCTGGGCCGAGGTAAGCCCTTATCCTATCCTTATATGTGCGGGCCGGGCCTAAGCGAGCAAATGCCCTCGTCTTTTACAGCTGGCCTATAATTTTTATGCCTTTATCCTACCCTCAGGGGCCAAGGCCGGGCTAGGGTCGGGCTGGGGCTAAAAGAAAAGAAGATGTTTTTTTTTTTAAATAAAATAAATCTTTCATACGCCACCACTAACTTCCAACTTAATGCTAACCCTCCTACTTTGTCTTGATTAAGGACCGACAATGCAAAGGCATTTAAGACTTCTACTGTTTCAGATTTTAAACTACTCTTATACTGGTCAAGTACTCTTCCTCCTGTGCTAAATACCGATTCAAAAGCAACTGTAGTAATTGAAATTGCTAAAATGTCACGAGCCATTATTGAAATAACTTGATATTTTGCTAAATTAACGTTCCACCAATTCAATATATTGAAATTTATAGATTTATCCCTTAGCTCCTCAAAATAATAATCTAATTCAGATTTTTTTTCTAAAGCAATTGTTTGAGTCATTTGTTCCTCAAATATTAAAAATCATTTTCAAACTTAGTAACTTTTACTCAATTAACTTTATCCACATTTGACAATGTCATAGTATAGGTGTATCATAAATCTCGTAATACTCTTTATAAAGATCTCCAAAAGGGTCTTAAGAGTATCACCTCGATGAATACTCATATATTCACTTGATCCATGTAACTTTCTTAAGGCATACCCTAAATACAACAACCTACGTTGAGGATCAAAGAGTATAACCATTTCAAATACTTTATTATTTGCTCTTAATATTTATCAAAGTTTTTCTTCAGTTTTCAAACTATGTTTCTACAAAAGATATCTACATTATCTAACTTTTGTACCAATAAACTATATATTCTAATCACTTATGCTAAAAATAAATGAACAGATGGGTACTCACTTACTAAAAATTTTAAAGTAACTTCATAAAAACCATTAAAATTTTTACATATTTAATAAACTGAGGCCCGAGATGGGCGCCCTCGGGGCTTGATGAGTCAAGCCTAGCTCGGCCCTTAAGATTGCAGGCTTTTCAAAGTAAGGCCCTACCCTACCCTCGGGCTTTAGGATAAAAAATGAAGCCCTCGCTTTGAGGCCTATTGCAAGCCTAGCCGGGTCGGGCTCCCTTGTGAAAGGGTTGGATTGACAACCCTACACTCAAGTATTCTTCCCACCTTTCACTCTTTGCAACACTTCATTTCCATCCCAAATCTAATTCTTCTCTTCTTTTACTACTCCACAACTCTACAAGCTACTCTACAGATCCTTATATTGAGAAAGAGGTACTCTCATAATCTTCTCTTCTTTATTGTCTATTTAAAAGTTTATGTTCTATCTAATCCAAATCGATGTCATAAGAGTTTGAGGCTAATTTTATGTGATCTAAACTTTCTTAATGGATGATAGAATATATTTTGTTGTTGTTGGTGAACATGCCCGTGCTTAGCATGAGCTATTGTGCTAAATATTATATATTAACGTGGAGGGTTCTGGACCTAATTTTGACCGTACTTACTATTTTTACCGGAAGAAAATGTTCTCTCTCTCTCTCTCTCTCTCTCTCTCTCTCTATCTCTCAATGGAAACTGTAGCATGTAGGCTTGTCAATTTAGCCTGTTGAAATGGATACACGGCCCAAGCCCGAAAATATAGGGCTTTTAAAATAATTTGAGCCCAGTGGGTTGGGCTTGGATAACTATTTTAAAGCTTGGCCAAAATGGGACTGGGAATGGGCAGAACAAGCCTAGCCCGTCCAGGCCCGCCCGCAAGATAATTTTACTAGTTTTTTATATGTTTACCGAAACCTCCCACACTAACAACAAAAAAGGGCTAATTAGGAGGGGCAGTTTTGTAACTTTGCGCCTCACAATATCCCCTATTATAAAACACGTTCCTCCCTAAAAAAGAACAGACCCTAACTCTCGCCTCTCTTCTCTTTCTCCCTGCTCTGTGCTCTCTCCTCTCTGCTCCCAGCTCTCGCTCCCTACTCAGTGCTCTTGGCCCTCGCTCTCTGCTCTCGCCATCACGCCTCGCCCTCGCACAATGCACGCTGCCCCTCTCTTTCTCTTTTCCTAGCCCTCTCTCTCCTTTGCTCCCTAGCCCAGTCACCCTCTGCCCTCTCCCTCTCGCATGGTCTCACCCTCTCCCCCTCTTGCCATAGCCTTCTCTCACTCTGCCTCCCTCGCCCAGTCGTCCTTTGCCCTCTCCCTCTCTCACCCCGCCCTCTTTTTCTTACTCATAGCTCCTTTCTCCCACTCCCCTCTTCTCTCTCTCATGGTCTCACCCTCGCCCTCTCTCTATCCCACCGTTTATGCTCAAAGATCTTAGCTTGCACAGTCTCATTGCTCACGGCATGTCTATTACTGCTCAAGGTAAATCCGTAAATCATTCTTTGCTTTCTTGTATTTGTTAGTTTTTACTTCTGTTAATTTGTCATTGAATGGTTCATCAGTCTTTTAATCATTTAATGTAATTTTTTCATTGGCATGGCAATAATATTTTAGCTTATTTGTAACTTAGCAAACGACCTGATATAGCAAGTATCATTTTTTTCCTGTAATGAGAGATTCTTTTGTGATCATACTACATAAAAGTTTTCTTATAATATTTTAGTGAATATGAGTAGTACAATGCAAGAAATTAGCTGAATTTTTAGCAATGGGTGGGGGAGACATTAGCTGAATTTTTAGCAATGGGGGGGGGGGGGGGGGGGCGCGCACCTGTAGTTGATGGGTGTATATGAGTAGCCCAATGCAAGAAATTAGTTGACTTTGTAGCAATGGAGAGTAAATGACCTGGAGTATGTTAGGGATCTTAGGAAGAACACACGCACGATCTACGAACAACAAATCACACAATCACACGATCAAACCACGAGACACAGATTTACGTGGTTCGGCAAGATTGCCTACGTCCACGGGAGATTCAAGCCGGTCACTATTATTGGAGATTTCCACAAGAGTACAAGCACACACTGTCTCTCTCGTTCTCTCTCAATTTTCACCGTAATAACAATGCTCACACCACCCAGTATAAATACATGAAACCCTAAACCTCTAGACAACCACAACCGTCGGATCTGGCCTCATAACAGATGGTCCAGATTAAACCGACACATTACAGATAAACCCCTGTAATAAACTAAGGTCTAAATCAGGCTTCACCAACCCATCAATCTCCCACTTGAAGACTGATCATACTGAATGGCTTTGACAATAACAGAACACGGCTAAGAATCTCGATACCTCATCTTCATGCTTGAAGACCAACTGAAGCTGAGCACAGCTTCAGTTTCTCTGTAGTTACCACCTTAGTGAACATATCTGCAGGATTCTCACTTGATAAAATCTTCTCCAGTTTCAACACTTTTTCTTCCAGAAGCCATCGTATGAAGTGATATCTGATCCGAATGTGTTTGGTTTTTGGATGAAAGGCTGAATTCTTTGCAAGATGGATGGCACTCTTACTGTCACTGTAAAGTCTGCTAGACTCTTGCTTCTTACCCAACTCTTCCATTAACTCCTGTAGCCAAATCATTTCCTTACTAGCTTCTGTAGCGGCAACATACTCTGCTTCTGTGGTTGAAAGTGCAACGACATCCTGTAATTGAGATTTCCAACTGACTGCTGCACTACCCACTGTGAAGACATAACCTGTAGTGCTTCTGCTTCTATCAAGATCTCCCGCTAAGTCCGAATCAACATAGCCATGCAATTTAATCTCTGATCCTCCAAAATGCAATGCTGCCTTTGTGGTGCCTCTCAGATATCTGAGAATCCACTTAACTGCTTCCCAATGCATTTTTCCCGGATTACTCATAAATCTGCTTACAACTCCCACTGCATGAGCAATGTCTGGTCTGGTGCAAACCATAGCATACATCAAGCTACCAACAGCTGAAGCATATGGGACCTTGGACATGTTCTCCTTCTCCTGTTCTGTCTTAGGAGACAACTCTTTTGAGAGTTTGAAGTGGCTGGCTAGCGGAGTGCTAACTGGCTTAGCACCATGCATGTTGAACTTGTTTAGAACCTTTTCAACATATTCTGCCTGAGACAACTTCAATGTGCGATTTTTCATGTCTCTACTAATTCTCATACCAAGAATCTGATTTGCAGCACCCAAATCCTTCATTTCAAATTCCTGTGACAACTGTTTCTTCAAATTATTTATCGCATGCATATTTGAACCTGCAACGAGCATATCGTCTACGTACAAGAGTAGAATAATGTAACAGTCATCAAAACTTTTGAAATAACAGCAATGGTCTGCATGACATCGTTTGTAACCTTACCGCGAGCAACAACCATACTCCCTTTTGTAACTTTCCAGAAATCATCTGCAAAAACAGTTACGTGACCAGAGCTAGCAAGCTGACCAACTGATATGAGGTTTCTCTTCAGGCTAGGTACATGCCTGACATCATTCAATTGCCATATACTGCCATTTGGCAATTTAATCTGAACATCTCCCTTGCCAATTATGTCACAAGGTTCATCATCACCAAGATAGACTTTTCCAAAATCACCTTGTACATAATTTTTGAGATATTCTTTATGTGCAGTGGCGTGAAAGGACGCACCTGAATCTATAACCCAAGATTCAGACTTATAATCAAAAGCAAGAATTAAGGCATCTTGAACAGCATCACCTGCGACATTTGCGGAAGCTTCGTTATCCTTATTACCGTTCTTTTGCTTATTCTTCTTTGGTGGAGCTCTGCAATCCTTTTTCAGATGTCCCTTTTTGCCACAATTCCAGCACTCGATTTTGCCTTTTGAAGATCTTGACTTACTCCGTGTTTTTGATCTTCCATGACTTTGCTCTCTCTCAGATGACCTCCCTCTGTTTCCCACATTCAATGCACTTCCTGATGATTCACCTGAAGGTTTCCTGCGAATTTCCTCATCGAGGATGGCACTCACAACATCATCAAATTTCAGTTTGGTTGATCCTGAAGAATTACTCAGTGATGTAACCATACCATTCCAGCTGTCTGGTAAAGAAGACAAGACCAACAAAGCCCAAATTTCATCTTCGAATTGTACGTTAACAGAGGATAACTGGCTCATGACCGTGTTAAACTCGTTTAGGTGTTCAGCAACAACCCCACCTTCAACCATCTTCATGTTAAACAACTTTCTCATCAAGAAAACTTTATTTGAGGCAGAAGGTTTTTCATACATTCGAGATAGGGCATCCATAACATCTTTAGTGGTTTTCTCCTTAGATATATTGAATGTAACAGACTTTGATAGAGAGAGACGAACAGTACCTAAGGCTTTCCTGTCAAGTACCTCCCACTCTGCATCTGACATTGTTGTAGGTTTCTGGGCTTTTCCCCCAAGCGGCAGGTAGAAATTCTTCTGGTAGAGGAGATCTTCAATCTGCATCTTCCAGTACGCGAAGTTTGTGCCATTAAACTTCTCAATCGTGAGCTTCATGTCGTCCGTCATTGCTCCCACTCAAATCAAGCTCTATCTACTTGATATGAATTCTGCTGGTCAAACTGTCAATCCGTTCCGTCTACCTTGTAGATCTCGTTGATACGAATCCAACAAAAAAAACGGAGCGCAATTCTGAGTCCGGATGGCTTCAGAAATCAAGAAACAATTCTGGCCCTTGAACCCGGTCAAACTGGATGGTTGACTGTGCTGATTCAGGATGACGTCAGCGCCTGCTGACTACTGGGCTTCTCCTGCACGGACTGGACTGGGTCAGACCTGACCTGGACTGAACCTGGCCTGTAAATTGACCCAAGGACTGCTGGGCTTCTTCAGTGGGTCAGGTCGGACCTGACCTGAACCAACCCGGGCCCAACTGGGTCTTCTTCTTCCTCCCTTTCTCTGTTTCAGAACAGAGATTTAACCCAGCTCTCGGTCTTCTTCTTCAGCGGCGACGGCGGGCTGGTAGCCGGACTGCGAGGCGGCGACGACGGCACGGCGACGGAACGGCGGCGACGGCGGTCGTGCAGGGATGGACGGAGGGTGATCGTTCTGTGTTAGGATCGTCTGTTTTTTTTTTTTTCTTCCGTTCCCGACGACAATCAGCAACAGAACCCCGGCGATGGCTGCGACGATGAACGGCAGCGTCCGGCGATGGCTGCGACGGCGATCTGGGCAGCAACAGAACCCCGGCGATGGCTGCGGTTTTCTTCTTCTCCGGCAGCGACTGTGGCTGTGAGACAAGACGAGCAGCGGCAGAAACCGATCTGGGACGATCCGGACGATCCTTCGTGCACAGTGGCCCACTGACTTTGATCGTCGATCTGCAACAGTGCACAAACCCCTTTTTTTTTTTTTTTTGTGATTGCTGTGCTGCGAATCAAGAGATCAAGGTGATCTCTTCTCCGATCTCGATCCTGATCGCGCGCGAAACCCTCGGCTCTGATACCAGTTGTTAGGGATCTTAGGAAGAACACACGCACGATCTACGAACAACAAATCACACAATCACACGATCAAACCACGAGACACAGATTTACGTGGTTCGGCAAGATTGCCTACGTCCACGGGAGATTCAAGCCGGTCACTATTATTGGAGATTTCCACAAGAGTACAAGCACACACTGTCTCTCTCGTTCTCTCTCAATTTTCACCGTAATAACAATGCTCACACCACCCAGTATAAATACATGAAACCCTAAACCTCTAGACAACCACAACCGTCGGATCTGGCCTCATAACAGATGGTCCAGATTAAACCGACACATTACAGATAAACCCCTGTAATAAACTAAGGTCTAAATCAGGCTTCACCAACCCATCAGAGTACAATCCTAACATTTCTCTCACTCACAGAGCTTCAAGTATTTATAATCGTTCCATTCTCTTTTAACTGCATGTTGTTTTCATTGACTATATAGTGGGAGAGTTTCTTTTATCTTCTCCCTTTTATGTGTAATTGAGGGATTCCCTTCATGATTTATGTTTTAAGATTGCGATTTCAATATTTAATTAATTGGGTCATATCATTTGTATTTATGGCTCTTTCTCAATTTGCATCTTGTTTATGTCATTGATTTCTATTAATTTTTGTTGATTTCTTAATCAGCTCTAATTAAGTAATTACATATGTGTTTTTTAGGGTTCTTCTTCATGAGGAGATCTTAGAGTCAATCGAGTAGCAAGCATCCATGACTTTAGGATTGTGGGATCCTAAGATACATCTCTTGACTCTTCCTCTTTCAAACTTGTTTACTTGTTTAGTACAATTGAGAACTTATTTAGTTGTGGATAGTAGTTATTGATAACTTATTTATAGTTGTGGGTAGCAGCTATTGCTATTTTGTTAAATTGTGGATCGTAGCGATTGATAACTTGTTTACTTGTTTAGTTGTGGATAGTAATGATAGATAACTTGTCTACTTGTTTAGTTGTGGATAATAACTATTGGTAACTTGTTTACTTGTTTAATTGTGGATATTAGCGATTGATAAATGGTTCACTTGTTTAGTAGTGGATACTAGTTATTGATAATTTATTTATTTGTTTAGTTGTGGATACTAGCGATTCATAACTTGTTTACTTGTTTAGTTGTAGATATTAGCGATTGATAACTTGTTTGGTTGCATTGCACTGCCGGTCTCAAGCCCAAAAAAAGGAGGAGGGTTTAAAGTCTAGTAACAGTACATAAATAATTAGGGAATGTTTGGCTTATGTTCAAGGTGGTGCTAGGCCTAAGCAGGACGGGATTTGACCAAGATGGAGGAGCTTCATGGGGCCACGTTTATTTGCAAGGGAGCTAAGAGAGCGGTGTGGGAGAGTGCCTAGCTGATGAAGGTTTCTGACGATGGTGAGTTTGGGTGGAGAGGGAAGTAGGTTAGTTTTCTTGGAGGTTTTTCCATTGAGTTTAAGGAGGAGGAAGATGAGAGGAGTTGTGTAGAAGAAGAAAAGAGAGAGTAAGACAACCATGGAATATGGATCTAGAGTGCAGCCGTAGAGCAAGACAGCCATGGAATATGGTTCTAGAGTGCAGCCATTGTGACCCTAATTATATATATAGAGTTTGGATCCTTTGAGGATTTACCCCACAGTGACCGTGAGCGGACCAATCATGGTCCACCACGTCATCACGGGCAGCCTACCATGCACGCGGGTAGCTTGCCATATATCCGGGTAGGAGTCTGGATCCTCTGTCGCGCCCGTTATACACTCACTGTGAGTGGGAAAATTGCGTGACACCACGTCGCCAGGAAGCCACCTCATCGCCTAGTCACCCAACAACTCATCATCAGACTTTATTAAAATAAATACTCCTCACAGGGGGTTTTCATAAATTAAAAAAAAAGGAAAAATAAAACCCAAAAGGAGTCTCGCCCAAATCCCTCTCTTCTCTGCAAATCGATCTTCTTCTTCCTTGCAATTTTTATTCTCCACCCAAAAACAGAGTTTCCCACCACTGAATATATCTCATCCGGTCATAAGAGATCAGCCAAGTTCTCTCCGTCCACTTTGCCTTCCTCTTTTCCTCTTTCTATGTCTGGCCTCAAGTTCGAATCTTTCTAGAGGAACAATGTTGACTACATCAGATATATGAATGAACTTGAGTTGATTGAGAGTTAAAGGATAGGCTACCAAAGAAATCCAAAGACCCATACAGAATTCAGCCCCCATCTCAGATTTTGGAACCAGATGGGGAGAACCCAACACTAAGATAGGGTTAGTTAAATTCTGAGAAATTAATTGAGAACCCAACATTGAGATAGGGTTAGTCAAATTATGAGAAATGAGTTTTATTATTTGGGTTTTTCAAAAGAGAAATAGGTTCAGGAAGTTTTTTGAATGGTAATATATAAATGGTTCATGCTTCAGATTGGCTTTTGAACTAGAAAGGCAATCTGATATTTTTTTTTCGATAAGAACAAGTTTACTTGATCAAGGTGTCTTTGATGGGATTGACCTGTGTATTAAACACCCCACTAAGGATAACTGTGGATGAAACCAACTTATGAGAGTTGTCTTTGACCTGTCGATTAACTTCGTCCGTTTTCTTCCTTCTTGGAGGAGCACTGGGTAATCAGGGTATGGAGAGGAGCATGAGGGTGATACACCGAGCTATGGTACATGTGAGGTCGGGTGGTGCTGGTGCTGGTGCTGGTGCCGATTCTGGTTTGTATTGAGAGACCAAAGGCGGATTTAGAAGAAGGGGAAGAGGGGTTTGGAAGCTGAGGAGGAGGGTTTGGGTTGAATTTTTGTCTTTTTTTTTTTTAATGAAAAACCCCGTTGATATCCATTATTTGCGTCTGAATCCCATGAAGATGCTGCTTAGCGACTGTGCACAGACATGTCACACGTGCATAGGTGGCACGATATAATTAGCCCACCCACGGTGAACATATTATGGGCGCAACAGAGGATCCGGACTCATCCGGGTAGGGCTGATCCGGACTCATCCGGGTAGGGCTGCCCACAATGACATGGCAGATCTTAATTGGTCCACTCACGGTTACCATGGGGGAAATCCTCAAATGGTCTCGATTCATAAATATAATGACATCAACCTTCTTCCTGGGAGTGCTACATGTGGTATTTAATAGCTATCTGACAAATACTCTCACCACAGACAACCAATTTTTAAAAAATATTCTTGGATTTTCAAATTGCAGAAGACTTTTCCCTTCCCTTACTATTCTTTCCTAAAACATAGCATACAATACTAACTTCTCTTTGGTCCTCCCAAAATCATTTCCAAGATTACATTGACGAATTACTTTTAATTTGACCCATAGATTACAAAAAAATAAAGGTCCATTTGGCTTTGATAGTGGGCCTAAGCATTTAATTTCAAAACCCACATTTAATTTTGAAATGACAATCAATTTTTGCCTAAGCATAATATAAAATCAAATTAAGGTCCAAAATCTTTACTATTCACTTGATTTTCCTGTAAAATTTTTCAAAATTCCTTAAGTTTCTTTTATGAGTTTCTATCGTTATCACAATTCTTTGTTATAATTGATTTACTAATTTAACCAAATAAAACCATGGGTCCCATTGTGAAAGCTAGATTTTCTTTCTTTCCAAACATACAATTTACGAGGCTACTTTATAGGTTGTATTCTGCCACGTTTTCTCCTTATTTCCCTTTCAATATTTAGTAATGTTAATCTGTGGGGGGGCCCATTGTGGAAGCCAATTGATTTCAAAATCCACATTTAATCTTGAAATCAACACTTCATCTATTCCTAAGTACAAACATAATCATATCAAGGCCTTGAAATATCTACTATTTACTTGATCTTGCCCTACTCGGGCCCATAAAACTTTTCTCACAAGTTTCCATCTTTACTACAATTTTTTTATCATTTAAATATACTAATTTAACTAAATATTAAATATGGAGAATCAAAGAAACAATAAAATACAGAAAATTAAGATGTTGGACCAAGTAATAGATAGTCTTTCGAGCATGAACAATTTTTATAAATTAATTCACTATTCATACCATCAACAATTCAAATTGATTATTTTCTTATATGTTTTCGTCTTCATCATACACTATATTATTCATAATTACTCTTCGATTTTTCGATTTTCTTTGACCAGTTATTCTTTGTAATCGAGCCATTCTTTCAATATCATGTATTAGATAATTCAATTAAATTGTCTTTACTTGTCTTTCCTTTAAAACTTTGTTTTTTAAAGTTTAGTTTTAACTGTGTTTGTTTTATAAATTATATGTTAATATTTATTTATAGTTTATTTAAATATTTTTAAATACTTTTAATTAAAATCTTAATTATTTTTAACCAACGTAGGCTTATTGCACTAGTAATACTAAACTAGCAAAGCATGCCTGCGCCAAGCCCGAGCCCAGAAATAAAAACACATCCAATTTGTGTCTATTTTATGAGATACTAATTAATGAGAAAATAAATATAAAGAAAAAAATATACCATTTATTACGGTTCGAAGCATGGCCTAGCCCAACATTTATACAAAGTAAATATTATTTTTTATATAAATGAGTATGAAACTCTAAGTCTTATGTAAATTAACATCAATGTTTATGTATATATTTTAGTAATCTCAACTTTATTTCAAGTTGAAAACCCTAAAAGCCCATAAAGTCTCTTTTAATTTATATAAGTAAATTTAAAAATAAAAGATTAGGATGGGCATGCGGGCCAGCTCGTGGGTGGCACTGCTTGGCCTAATTGGGGTACGACACGGCACGGTTGGGCCGATCTGAAAGTAGGCCATGCTTCTTTGACAAAAGTTCAAATCTTATCTTTATTTGAGAATTATTGGAGGTCTTTATATCTTCTTTTAAGAATCCCTTTTGGTTTTATATTTTCTTAAAAATAACTTTGAAACATTTCACTTTCCGCGGAATGGGCCAAAATCCCATTTGAACGCGGGACGCCAATACATACGATAATTTTGGAATTGAGTAGTTTGTATTTCATAGGTACACATCAGGGATGAATAAAATAGATAGAAAGAAAAGGTCCTCGATCAAGATTTGACATTTATTTCTTTCTGAACTAGGAACTTGAGTGCCTTGCAAAGTTGTAATATAACTTGTTGTGAAATTGTATGTATATAACATATCACTCGACTCAAAATCTTTTAATTACTATTTGACACTTTCTTAATCAATTGCAAGGCAACCCAAAAGATAATATATATATTGTGAATTCTATTTAAATGAATCTCTTTATAAGAAAAATCATTACCGGTAAGATATATAATTTTCTTTAGAAAGAAGATAAAATAAAGTCAATATTAAAATTGAAATCAAACAATTAATTGCAAAATTGCATGTGGACCGGTCTTTAGGAATTAGAATATGAGGCCCACTTTAAAAAAAATTTATTGTATGTGGAGCCTATATGTATAAATCACTATCAAGGATCCACTTTTAAAAATCATGAACATTAAGGATTTTCTAACCATAATATATTAAAATTCTACATCCACATAAAGAAGACTCATTTTAACTTGGCTGGACAGAGTTATTGAGAAAGGTGGATTTTTTCATTTGGACTCTTTAATCACCAATCCATAATAGATTTATATTAAAACTAGCAACAAACGCCCGTGCTAAGCCCGGGCAAAAAATAAAAATATATTAAAATTTAAGAATTCTTTTGAAATATTGTTAAGATAAAATAAATATAAATAAGTTTTTTTTATTATCTTTGAATATTAAAAAATTTTCCACGTATGAAAATAGATATAAAATGAAGTAAATTTACATAACATGACGACCCCTTGAATTTAAAGGCATTGACCATTACGATCATCTATTTACGGATATATTATATATATACACGTCCAGATCATTTATCCATAAAATAAGTCCTACTATTTTCAAATAAAATAAAATAAAATGTCCCACCATATAAGGATCATGTGAGGGGAAGAACAAAATAATATACTCTAACACTGCAATTATAAAGTATGTATACTTATCGTAAACATCCATTAAATACAAAATTTTGGATTAAAAATTAAAATACATAAAGCAGTAGGAAGATATGGATCAGACACATAATCAAATATAATTTTTTTTAAATGATTAATCCACTCGAGGATGAAAAATTAAAACCTCACCTTTATGATCAAATCAAATGAAAGTCAACTGCTGGAAAGTTGCAGTCATCAATAAAATTACAAATCATCTCCCTAGCATGATTATAAAAAATACAAGAAATGTGTATATTGCAAGAAAAGAAAAAAAAATATATATATATATATATATGTAAGAAATGATGGACTATCTCCATTGTGATCTAATTGCAGGGAATGCAAAAAAGAAAAATGTAAGTATTCTTTTACAATAAAAAAGTAAGCATTAGAAACTAATGAGTCTATGAAAAGGGGCAGGAGAAGGAGAGATGGAGACCTTTGTTGCCTATGATGAGGAGAGAAAGGATGGATCAAGTGAGGGGAAGAACATAAGGAAAGTAAGGAGCTACATCTCAATGTGCAATACCGTGAGATAGGGTTGGATATACAATACCATGAGATACATTTGAAATACGGTTGGATATGACCATATTTGAAATACACATTTCATATTGGACTATTTGAAATTTCAAAGCAAGAAAAGGATTTGTACATGAGATTGTGATGTTCATCTGACTCTATTTGAAATAAATTCAAAAGTATGGCCACAATGAACCTACAATCAAGATCTCTCCAGTTCCCAGTGGGTTTGGAATAGCAACAGTAGGGCCCATAAAACATATTTAACATGGGACCCATTGGTGATTGAAAATATAAGGAAAAGAAAACAAACCGGATGGATCTATATCTACTGAAAAGAACTAAAAGAAAGGGATAAAAAATTAACATGTTTAATCCATCAGTGGAGGCCACCCTCACTACAAGAAAACAGCCTATCTGCGACCGAATATCAGCGACCGCATGCGGTCGCTGATAGGTAATAGCGACTAACTACAGTCGCTGATAGTGGTCGCAGATTATCTGGTCGCTAGGTGGACACCGGCGACCAATAACAACGACCAACTTATCAGGGACCGATACTTGCGACCGATAATAGCGACCGACTTATCAGCGACCGAATGCGGTCGCTGATAGCAAAAAATAATTGAATTAAAAAATTAAGAAAATATATTATTTTTGGTCGCAGAAGCCTTTTAGCGACTATATTCGGTCGCTAATAGTAAAAAATAGCTGAATTAAAAAAATTTTAAAAAAAATATTTTCGGTTGCAGAAACTTTGTAGTGACCGAATGCGGTAGCTGATTATAAAAAATAACTAAATTAAAAAATTAAAAAAATGATTCTTTTCGGTCGCAGAAGCTGTTTAGCGACCGAATGCGGTCGCTGATTGTTAACCATAACTGAACTAATAAAATTAAAAAAAAAAATTCTTTTCAGTCGCAAAAGCTTTTTAGCGACCGAATGGGGTCGCGGATAGTGAAAAATAGAAAAAAAATTGCCTCTTTTCTTGATTTCCCAAAAAAAAATGTACCTGCTTTATATCCCAACACACAGCAGTTCATATATATATATAGTAACTCTAACACGTGGTATTATCAACCTCATACAATTCATCCGAATTGAAATAGAAATAAACCAAATCAAAATTTATATACATCCAATAAACATCCATGCCTAAAGTACGTAGATCAATACAAACATCCATCATCTTCCAATAAACATCAATGTCTAAAGTAGATAAGTACAAAGGTAGAACAAAATGAAGAGAATATATGAATAGATCTCACGCATTATCGTCCAAACGTGCCTGTAACAAAAGAATAAAACATGTTAAATATATAGTATATAATATATAATTAAGTGATTAAGTTGATTGTACTAAATAGTAAGATTACCTCGTCGTTAGTCTCCTGTTGTACTGCTGTCGCCACTGCATCTGCTAACTCATCAGGATCCAGGGACTACAGATGCACGCGCAGTGTACGAAGGAGATCACGATCTCGACAAATCGCTCTCACACAATCAGCAGCAGTATGTGGCATCGGCTGGCATGATGATTGCTTAGACTGGCTACCAGAGCTGCCTGTGCCACTGATAGTCGGTCGACGTCGTTGTCCTTGGCCTTTAACGTAGTTCTTCTTGACAACCGACGCCCTCTCCCACAACTCTTGATCTATCGGCGGCCGCGAGGTGCCCTCAGGATAGCGCTTGTCCATCAATGTATTATAAGTCTCCTGTCATCAGGTTAAAAAAATATATATATATGTATATATATATGCTATAAATAAATAATTACCTAAAGAATGACGTTAAAAATGATAAACAACATAGACAAGTTATAAAAACTTACAACTATCTGGACAGCCTCAGGCAGACCATCGCGGGTTGCCACGTAAACATCCAACCAATGGATAGGCTGACCCTGGGAACTAGCCTCCTACAAATATAATTCGGGATCCACACATATGTATATATATTAATCACATGCTCTCATACTAATACCATGACTGTAAACAAAAAAAATAAAAAATAAAAACTTTGCAAAATACGTACCCTGGCAGCAACATGCTGCAGCTGGGATATACTGCCACCTTTATATGTGCCTGGTGCCTTGTTGCCTTCAGGTGCACCTGAGGCTCTATTCACGGCGGTAGTCCTGCGTCTCTTAACCCAGCTTTCAGCTTTCCATTGCTCACACATGCCAGCCCATATGGTGGGGGCACACCACCAAGGGCTGTACTCGTGCATGTACTCCTCAGCCTGCCCTGGATGGTCGATCTGAGCATTCTGTAACGCTTTTTGTCGTTCTTTACTCAAATTATCTTTTGTTCGGACGGCGCACTTTTGCCAGAAAATTGTCTGTATTATTGATGCGTGCGCGTCGTCCCATTTATACCTTTTCTGCAAATAAAAATACAATAGCCATTAATATTAAAACCGTGATAATACAATCCAACACTATTAAACAATATTAGTTCATTAATGATATTATCTTATAGAATTAATAAAAAATACCTGAAATTATGCCCAAACTGCATCCTCGTGGGCGAGAGGTGTGCTCGCCCACGTAATCGCTGGCGTAGGCCAGTTCTGCAAACAAAGCTGCGAAATGCACTTCACAATCTTGCTATATGAAAATCACTAAAATATACAACAATTTACATTAAAGATAAGAAATCTTATTTTAAACGGGATGAGGTAGATAACTTACGTGCTATCGGGATGAGGTCGCATCTGAATGAGAATCCGCTCATCCGAATTAACCGGGGCCTTCGGGATCTGATTCGGACCCCGACCCAAGCCATGCTTTTTTGGCACTGATGAAGAAGACATCTACATAAATAAAAATTTCATGATGTTATTATGACTTATATGATCTATACATACACAAATAAAATGACAATAATAACATGTAATTGTTTGCAATAGTTAACTACGACAACTATAAATGACATGCACATGAATATGACAAATATATAGAATAGAGAACATGTATATATGTAACTATACGTAATGCAAGTAAAAATAAACATACAGTTTAATGAAAATCGTTGTCTGATTCAGAATCATCTTGAACATCATGTGGAGATTCATAACCATCATCTTCTTTAGATTCAGTGTCAGTGTCAATTTCAGTCAATAACTCTTCTTCCTCAGTGTCACTGTCAACTGGCACAGGTACTGACTCAGGATCCGATTCATCAGGTTCATCTCCACCCGCTAACTGGTTCAGTTCATTGTTGTCGTCCACATTTATTACAGGAGGTCTATGTAACATCTCCTCTTGGTAGAACTCCCCGTCTACTAATTGGACACGAGTGCACGCAGGAGTATGAATTACAACTTGCCAATCTGTAGGCGGTCTATCCCTTTTCCTAATAGGACTAGGAGTGTAGTATACTTGTAGTGTTTGAGTTGGCAACACAAATGGTGCATTGACGTATGTGGACCTATGGACGTCAATATCGGTGATTCCATGTCGATCGACACGTATCCCTTTTTCTAAATCAAACCAACGACACTTGAACAAATTAATCTGACCCCCATAAGTACCCTTGTACGACAACTCAATGATTTCCTCCAACTCCCTGTAAAAGGCACGACCAAGCTCATTGTAACAATCTCCTTGAACACACACTCCAGTGTTAGTAGTTCTTTTTCCGCGGGCGTATGTCTTTGTATGAAAGTCATAGCCATTTACTTTATAACCATTGCGGCAAACTTGGTCCCTGTCTGGGCCCATAGCTAGGACTTGTACATTTGAAGGGATCGAAACGTCATTAAGAGCCTACACAAAATTTAATAACTTGTGAATTATCACTTAATAAATGCAATTAAATGAAATGAATTCATAAATTAACTTAACTAACTTACTTTGTCCTTTAGCCATAGTGCAAAATTTTGATCACGACTGAGTTGAATATTTTTATCAGTGATGCCACTTTGATTTGCTTTTAACTCGTCATTGTATGATCTATACATATATTATAACAATGAACATATAAATATATGAGATTGCAAGATAAAACATTAAGTTAAATCCCTATTTATCATGTATACCTGACGAAGTCGTCAATCTCCTCGCAGTTGAAAAGAATGTAAGTATATGCAGCATGTAGTTCTTGCTCAGAGAGGAATATGCGCTTCCCTTTTCCATAAGCGCGACCCGGTAGACCAAATACAGAAAGCCGACCATTTAGTTCAACATTGCCCCCATCATCATGTCTCGGGACTCGATTGGCCTTTGTCAACACTTTGTCGGGAAAATAGTCTGAGATAAACATAGATATCTCATCGAAACTGTATGCCTCACATATAGACCCCTCGACGTAAGCTCTATTTTTCACCTTCCTCTTAAGGTTTCCCATCACCCTCTCAAAAGGATACATCCATCTATATTGAACTGGACCAGCAACACGAGCTTCATAGGGTAGATGGATTTGTAAATGCTCCATGGAGTCAAAAAAACTAGGTGGGAATATTTTTTCAAGCTTACACGTGATCTCAATGATGTTCTTCTCAAGTATAGACATGTCCTTTTCATTTAACGTTTTTGAACATGTCTCTGAAGAAACGACTAAGATCAGTCAAAGCATCCCATATTGGTTTATCAAGTAAGTCCCGGAATGCTAGAGGCATGAGTCTCCATGAACACATGACAGTCATGACTCTTCATCCCTTGCAATTTCCCACCGGTAACACACCTTGCAATATTTGAGGCATATCCATCTGGTAGTTTCAGAGACTTAATCCATGTGCACACATCTTCAACCTGTTTTCTGGACAATGTATACTTTGCATGCGGTTTGGCTATCTTGCCATTAGGAGTTTCATATAGTTCTAATCCAGGACGCTTACAGATGTCTTTCATGTCCAAACGTGCCTTATCATTATCTTTCGTCTTGCCCGGAACGCCCATCACGGTGCTAAATACATTGTCGAACACATTCTTCTCAATATGCATCACATCCAGATTGTGAAATCAAATTTGTAGACCAATAAGGCAGTTCCCAAAAGATGCTTCTCCGAACCCAATTATGAGAATCACCAAACCCATTGATTATTTCTGAGCCAGCAATCTTACCGAATTGAATGACCGGCAATCTCATCACACGATTAAGCATCTCTGTCCTAGACAGTCGTGGTGCAGGCATATCATTCTCTACTTTCCCTTCCTGAAATTTTCTTTATTTCTTCGAAACAGGTGATCTACCGGCAAGAAACGACGATGACAGTCAAACCAGCAAGGCTTTCGACCATGCGATAGATTGAAAGACTTTGTATGCTCCATACAATATGGACAAGCCATCTTTCCGTGTGTACTCCATCCAGAAAACATACCATAAGCAAGAAAGTCACTGATAGTCCACATAACGGTTGCCCTAAGGTTGAAATTTGTTTTCGTGGAAACATCCCAAGTTTGTACTCCATCCTCCCACAATACCTTCAACTCGTCTATAAGAGATCTCAAGTAAACATCTAGATTCTTTCCAGGACTCTTGGGACCAGGAATCACGAGTGAAAGAAACAAGTATGGTTGTTTCATACACATCCAAGGAGGCAAGTTGTACGGAGTAACAATCACAGGCCAGCAGGAGTACGGAACAGCTGAGTGGCCAAAAGGGTTGAAACCATCAGTGGACAATCCAAGCCTCACATTTCTGGGTTCCATTGCAAACCCAGGATGTGCTAAGTTGAAATCTTTCCAAGCCTTCCCATCTGCAGGATGGTTAAGTTCCCCATCTTTAGCTAGAGATCTCGCATGCCAAGTCAAATGTTCAGCTGTTCTTGAAGACATGTACAGTCTTTTTAGTCGATGTGTAATTGGAAAATACCTAAAAATCTTAAAAGATATATTTGTCTTTTTTCTAGTCAAACCCTCTTTATTAGGCTTGAACCGATCATGACTGCACAACGTGCACTTTGTCTTATGTTCATTTTCCTTATAAAACAGCATACAATCGTTCAGACATGCATCAATCTTTTGGTATCCAAGACCCAACTTTTTCACCATTTTCTTACAAAAGTAGTAGTTATCCGGTAATTTTTCACCGTCAGGCAACATACTCTTAATCGCCTTCAAGAGCGACTCAAAACACTCATGGCTCATGTTGTGATCAGCCTTGATGTTAAGTAATGTCGCCACTGCAGACAACGTAGTTTGCTTTGTGCAACCAGGCCACAACGGTTTGCTACCCTCGTCTAATAACTGAAAGAACACTTTGGCATCGGAATTCATAACTTGCTCTCTGTCTTGTTCCCAATCAAAATAAGGTCCTGCAATATCATGAACCACGTCATTCATACGATGGGTACTGCTGCCGGGATTATGTACTTGGGCGATGCCACTGTCTCTTCTCTGCCCATGTGCCCACCAGCAGTCTTCGTAATTATTCATGAACCCCTTAACAAGTAAATGATAGGCGACCATGTCTCTGTCCATATAATTTACATTCTTACACTTCAAACAAGGGCATCTTATCTTGTTCTGGCCGTTGACACATTCCGGGTGACTATACTCATAATCCAAAAACACTTGGCAACCAGTTCTAAATTCAGCTGTAGCACCTATCTGGGCACTTGACTTTCGCCGTGTCATCCAACTACGGTCTGAATAGTAATCCATGATACTACGATACCTATTTTGACAAGAGATATTGTATTAAATTGTGTCATCTTTAGGTATAATTAATGCATGGTTCCTATCTAAATATGTCTCCACTCTTATTACACCGGTCAGGCTTCTATCCCATTCTTGTATGCAATGTCCCACTAATGTCAACGACTCAAACAAATGCATCTGTCGTTCAAAAGAAATTTCGGCAGCATCTCCCATCGGTCTCCAAGTACACGAAATAGACTATAATTTATATAGTCTAAGTATGCACCCGGAGAACAATAGAAGATAAACAAACCAAAATTTCTTTATAACAAACAGATACACTTGCTTTAGACGTTGACACCAGCCTAAGTGGGAGCATGACATACAAGAACAGTCCTAAAATGGGGACTATTCAAAATTCACTCCTAATAAGTGAATTTTGAACGGGTTTCTAAGCTGAACATGTCCCATTGTTTTAAATTATATCATTGACAGAGACCTCATTCTAACAGTTTGAGCTCGGGCAATCTCGAACAAGTTAGTGCCCGTCCACCGCCACCACTATACCTTCAACCGTTACAATGAGGTCTCTGTCATGATATAATTTAAACGGATTTCTAAGCTGAATGTGATCCTCTACATGCAATAGTCTTAACTAATATGATCCTCTGTCATGTATTTTTTTTTATTTTTTCTTTCATTTTAATTTTATTATATTATTTTATTGTATATAATATAATATGATATTGACAATTAAATTAAATTAAATTATTTTATTTATTTTATTTTATTTTAAATTATATTATATTATTTGGTATTATATTATATTATATTATTTTGTATTTTAAATTAAATTAAATTATTTTATTTTATTTTATTTTGATTTATATCATATTATATTATTTGTGTTTTTTAATTTTTTACATCATTTTAATTGTATTATATTATAATATTTTATATAATATAATATGATATTTAAAATTAAATTAAATTCTATTATTTTATTTTATTTTAAATTATATTATTTTGTTTTATTGTAAATTATATCATATTATATTATACTCATTTAATGCAACTTGAACTTGCATGCCTTGTATCTCTGAACACTGTTGTACATCTATTTTTTATACATGTGTCTGTGTGTTGGGGGTAGTGGGCAGTGGATATTAATCATGCAAGTTATCTACAGTAGACATCAATCTAAAGTATTGGCAATACCTGGAAGTGGGTGACTTTTCCCCTCAAGATGCTTAGGAAGCAAGAACAAGGAACTTTCAAGGTCTTAAATATAATTGGATTATGAAAAAAGAGGATATAAACAATGAAAATCATCAAACTTAGCCACAAATGGGGGAATTACGTCATAGGGTATAGGCAGAAAAAACTCATTTTCATCAAAGGTGAAAAACTGGTCACTTACATAATTATCACAGTACCTACAATCACCCATTTGATAAATGCTATTTTCCTATGTAAATAATGGGAAGATGATGTTTTTATATGATACGGCATTCATCTTATACATAGAAGAGATGACCGAATTACTCTTCATCTTGGATTTTCATTTTTTAATTGAATGAAAAAGTTCGATAGGGTTGAGAACCCTTAAAGGCTTGGATCCAACTTGCATGGGTTGCCAACACTAAATAGTCTAGGGTTCTAGCCCCCTAGGCTAGGGGTTCAAGAGAACTAATACATGCCAACCCAAGCCCATCCCAACACAACATGTTGCCACCTCTGTGAGAAAGAATCTTGAACTTCAAAAGCAACGAATATTGTAGATGACCACTTCGACCATCATATTTATTCAAGTTAGGAAGAACTTAGCGGCCACAGCCGTGGAGTGGGCAGCACATCACATCAATAAAGAGAGGACCAGCTGGGCCAAAATTTCACACCTACATATAAGTAAGTTGGCTTGTGTGGCCTAAAATTAAACACTTTCTGTTTTCCATCAGAGCAGAAACCTTATAATTAGAGTTGCAAATGCACTTCTACAGAACCCTTATAATTGTTGAATAGGCCAGACCTCAGACCATGAGCCTACAGGCCCAACAAGATGACCATGGACCTCCAAACCCAGGCTAGGCCATCATGAGTATATTTTTCAAATGAAAAAGTTATAAGCCCTTCCTTCCTGTGTTCTAAATTATTATCAATACCAGCCGTCAAAAACCAGTTTGGATCCCACAGTAGGAAAATCAGTAGTCCGTAAAATTGGATTACTGATTTCCATCACTCCATGTCACCCAAGCACACGGCAGGATGTATGAACATTTGTTCAGCTAATACTCATACTAGTTATGAGCTGGGGCACATCCAACAGTATCGAACCCAACCCAATCCTATTAACAACACAATCATACCCAAGTCTTCTAGTCGCATACACCCACAACATTCAGCAGAACGCATCAGTTCAAACAAAAATTGAAGGATTGCAAACACAACCACCCAGTAATTAAAATGCAATCAGCTGAAACCTATTCAAACTAAAATGCATTCATAGAAACAAGTTCAATCCATATACTAAACATACCTGATCCTCCGGCTCACGAGCTCGTTCCAAGTACTCCTCACGGTTGAATTTCCTTCGGAAAGTATTATCAACTCCAACAGCCTACAAAAAATACAAAATCCAAATCATCAACACACAACATAAAACTAAGCCAGATTTTCACATAAACGGGGAGAACAGATTTCTTTCAAGTTATGCAAAAACCAAACCCACATTGCTGTTTGAATAAGCCATCGAAGCAGATATTGAGCAGACAACTCTTTATATCCGACAAAGCCAATCATAAAAATCAGCTTTTTATCATTGATAACAAAATCAACGCAAACCCCATTAAATTTGGGGCAAGTTCGAATTCAGCCCATTTAAGCCTACATCAAGAACACTTGTCATGAAATCAAGCAAGTCCTATGAATCTTTCAACCTTTGATTGGATCATGGAATTGGATATGTGGTTTAATTCTTACTGTTATAAAAAATGGGCTACAAGTCAACAGAAGGTCAAAGCCAGAAAAAAAAAAAAAGGTTTTGGGGATTGAACTGGTTGGGACCACCATTAACTTCATTGAAGTACTTTAATTCTTTTTTTTAATTTCTTAAGTAACAGCCAAACCGTCCACTCCATCTGTTTACCCTCCCATCCGGCTTTCAAAACATTGGCTGGAAAGTGTGGACCTGATCCCTTAAATCACAGGTCAGGTAACGGCTGGGCTGGTGGGATAGGCACATGTGTGCTAGGTCGGGTTTGGGTTGGGATGGCTGTTTGAATAATCATCTATGGCTCCAGTCTGATCCTTTATTAATCTAGAAGGAGTTGTTAAGCCAAAGGGGATATTACTGGGTTGGGTTCTGGCCAGAATGATACATGCAGATTGACCGGTTCTTAACACACCATTTACGGGCAGGAAAGGTAGTGTGTTCGTAAGGCATCAGGCTGGTATTTTATGAAACCTGACCCATTACCATCCCTACCTAAAAACATTCCATCACCAACACTTAGGAACTTAGGAAAATAATAAAATAAAAAAGAGCCAAAAGATTAAAAAAAGAGGGAGAAATCATGTTTATGAAACAAGCCCCATGAAATCGATGCAGCAAAATGGGGCCACATGAACACATGACATTGTTCTAGTCAATGTTGTCATAGTAGTGTCTGAGGCACCAAAACCAGAATTCATGTTATATGACCATAGCTTGAAATTGAGGTTTCAATTAGACTGAGAGGCCCCATGCTCACTGACCCTAGAACCTTATACAAGGACTTGATTTCACTTCAACGGATCATCTCAAAATTTCCACAAACCACTTCAACCAAACCCTACCACATAACATCAGATCCACATTTCAAATTTGTGGCTATACACACACATGCTATATTCAAATTTTAAGAAGGAAAAAAAAAAAAAAAACACAAAAAAAGGATACCAAAAAGTGTATTGTATGTCCAGCATTATTGAAGTGCATTTACTATTACCACCACTAGCGCTTAATCTTATATATTGGTTAAGAATCTAGAAAGAGATATTTCATCCTTGCAGGCAATTATAGTTTTGTTTCATGTTCTCAATCCAATCTCTTATGGTATGCAAAGGGTCAGCCGGTCTGAGCGACCCTTTTGGGTGTTGTCCTAATTGGGGTTGGACTTGTCAGGGCTTGGTGTGGATGTTAGAATACCCCAATTGAGATCCAGATGAACAAGGGGTACTGATTTGTTCACTCCTTCGATTTATAATATTTACAATTTAATTTGGACCCATCTTGGACCATCCAATTTAGAGTTTAGACCATTACTCTTGATCAGACCCTACTGCAGACGGGTCAAAACTCCTTACAATAAATCAAATTGATCTAAATATTTTAGGACTGATCTGTCACATAATCTTCAAAAAGTCTGCAGGAGCATCCCTTGTGATCAATCAAGTTTCAACAGTCACATAGTCCACAACAATCTTTGGCCATCTAAGTATATACATCAACAACCCATCTACCATTTCTATATTTTCCACATATTTTCCATCTACCATCTCAGTCCATACAAGCAAGTCATAGCTGGTCCAAGTTATTTGGACCATTTACTCGAATTCTTTATTTTACTATGCAAGGTTTCAGTATGAAGAGACAAAATCAAAATCAAAGGATGAAACGATCAAATGGATGTTCAAAAACCAAATGTGCTAGGCAAGAGCATTGTCAGGTAAGTGAAACAAATTGACATGAAGAAGTATCGTCAGGTAAAGTAGCCTTTAGAGGAAAAAGAACTGAAACTAACTAAACTATATAGAACAAGGGGTAGGCAGATTTGACAAAGTATCTATTAAAGGAGGAAAAACAGTATGAAAGCTCCTCATAAAAAGAGAGGCTGAAAATACAATTACAAAATCTCGAAACTCCTAATGTAATCAACTGGAAACTTTATCAAGGAAAAAGGATACTTATAAGATCGAAATGGAACGCCTCGGTCGATGAAATTCATGAATGTATTTATCTACGCTTTACATCAAGAGCACTGAAATGTCCACTAAGTACAAAATCCACAATTTTTAACCACTATTATGGTTTAATTTTTCCCCCTCTTTGGCTGTAAGGGGAAAATCAAAACAAACTAGTTGCCCCTTTGACCAGGTTGAGATGAATTTGCCACTTTTGAACATTTATGCATGATGCAAACTGGTTGGGTTAGAAGGGAGGCTAGTATTTTAAAGCCTGCAACTGGAGGAAGGGAACAAACTCTTGCACATCAAGAGAACCATTAAAAGTGACATTCGTGGTCACTGTTGAGAACACATCCTCTCATTCTTTATCTGTTTGAAAACCCTCACTATGCAACCCTTCAAAGCGGAATCAAGGGGCTGGGATCACCAACCTCACAGCTGAGACAACTCCACTCTCTCCTCCCTCTCCAAAATCCACCATGCATAAAACACCCCCAGTCACAAAAAAAAAAAAAAAAAAAGCCCAAACCTCATTCTGCAGCCATGTTTAAAAAAAAAAAGAAAAGAAAAGAAAAGAAGAAATGGTAGAAAAGAAGGGGCGGGACCCACATACCTGGCGAGTTCTCCCTCACTCTTTTCCCTCTTCTTCTCTGTTGACAGCGCCTGGTCTCCACCTGAAACGGTACCAGCAGGGGATACACACACGAAAAAAATAAAAAGGAGAGAAAAGAAAGAATGGAAGATGGCAGGGAGTGTGGATCCACATACCTGGGCTAACTAGCGAGCTCCCTTCTTCCTCGTCCCCTCACTTTGTTGTCACTCTACCTGCTCCCCACTCGGCCTCCACCTAAAAACCGTGGCAGGGGATGTGCTGCTCGGTTTGCTCCTGAAACCATGGCAGAGAAGTTAACAAAAAAAGAAAGAAAAGAATAAATGGAAGAAGAGAAGGGGCGTGACCCACATACCTGGGCACCAGCTGGCGAGCTCCCCCTCTCTCTCCTCCCTCCTTCCGGTCTCAGCCCACTCGGCCTCCACTTGAAACCATGGAAGAAAGTAAAAGAAAAGGAGAAAAGAAAACAGAAAACAAAAAATGGAAAGACGGGTGGAGATGGTGGGAGGGAGTAGAGAGAGGTGTTGCAATGAAAGAGAAAAAGGATTCGAACTGAAAGGGGATTACCTGCGATTCGGCGCGTCTCCCTCTTTTCCCTCTTCTCTTTCTCTTATTTTCGTTCTCCTTTTTTTTCCTTCTTATTTGATTCTAGGCGAGTGGGGGGAATCAACGACCTCTTTCTGCGACCGCCTGCGGTCGTTGATTATCATTAAGTGACCACCCTTGCGGTCACTATTATTATTTGGTCCTCCCGCCAGCTGTAGTGCCAATTTTTGTGGCGGGAAAAATATATTAGCGACCGATTAGCTACCGCAGAGCGGTCGCGGATATCAATAGCGACCCCTTTCGTAGGCAGTTGCTAATGTCGGTCGCTATTACCCTCATTAACGACCAGAAAGTGCGGTCGCTGAAACTTTTGGTCGCTATTGGGCCTTTTTCTTGTAGTGCCTTGAAATGTTTTTAACGTGAGACCCACTGATGGCTCTGCATCCAAAGAAGAAAAAAGCGAAGATAAGAAGAAAGGAAATGGAAATCAAATGATTTCATCCTCAATGGGCTACGTACACAAGACATCTAGATTTATAGTGATGGAACAGTTGGCCCCCACAGATGATTGATAGTATAAGAAAAAACATTGAAAGAGAGTGGGGCGAACAGGTGTAAGAGAAGAAAAAAACATAAAAGATGTACATTGCATGGGATGAGTGTACGTGGATATTGATATGAGTAATAATAGTATGTTCCTAATAGTTTTAACTCATGCACACACAAATCACATCCTAACAATTATAAAAAAAATTAAGCTTGTGTATGATACCAACCTAGTCTGATTGCCCACTACGGATGCATATTGACCTAGAAAACTAATATCTACGTGTTATCCACTAGTGGGTCCCACTGTAAAAATAAGTTAATATGCAGGGCCCACTAATTGATTTGCATCCATTAAGAAACCAGACAACGGCCAACAGGCTTGCCTCCCCCAATCAGTGGGGCCCACTCTTAAAAAAAAAGGGGTTAAGAGAAGGCCATTGGGATTTCATCCAATACTGGAGTCCAATCTTGAAATATATTTAATAAGAAATGGTGCCCACTACCGGATCCCATCCATTTAGAGAAAAAAACTAAAAGGAGAGTAAAGGAGCACCATTTTGGATTTCATTCATCGGTATGGCCCACAAAATATATTCAACATGGGACCTATTGATGATTCAAAATCTAAGGAAAAGAAAACAAACCGACTGTAAAGATTTGCTTATAATTTGGATAATGGCAAGAAATAGGACTCAAATTCAAACGTTCATAAACATCTCTTATGAGAGATGTTTTAGGAGAGAAAGATTAGCCCAAAGTGAGGTGGCACCGTAAAACAATGTGGCTTTTTTTATACATTTCTTTAAAAGGAGAACTCATTATTGCTGATGTGGCACCCTCCACAACCCTCCTCCCCGTTTGCTTTAATATATATAATTTGAAATTTACGCGAAGAAACTTAACAAAAGTTGACTTTGAATTTATTGATAGACCTTATCTCTGGAAATTGATTTGAGATCCAATTTCTCAAATTAATTTGATATTAGAGTCTAATTTTCCAATCGATTAGAAAATTGGGCTCCAATCCCCCATTTATGAATTTTTGTGTTCTAGTGAATGTTTGGTAGAACTCAGGGGCACTCCATTTCTAAAAGTGAACCCACGTTTCATCATTTCAAAAGGTAGCCATACATTGTAATTCCAAAAGTCAGGTGGTTCCACTTTCTAAAAAGATGAGTTCCTTATAATTTCTAAAGGTGGGCCTGCATTTCAATTATTAGAAATGGGCTCCACACAGGACCAATTTTTTAGAGCCCCATATTCTAATTCCTAAATGTGTATTCTTTTATTTATTATTATTATTATTATTATTATTATTATTATTTTTGCACTGGTAAATAACTCAGATGCTAGATCTACACTAGTCATTCACGATCGACATTACAATAGAGGGAAGGTGCCTCACCACTAAGCTACCTGAATTCCTATAAAGGTTGGTCCCATGTTCAACCAGTCAAAAAATATGCAACTTTTAGTTAGGAATTCTAGTAAAGTGATGATATGCCCTTGGCTGTGTTCCACACATCCCATTCAAATAGAAAAGCCACTTGGCTTGACACAAGCCATCTAAACCCCAACGCAGGCCGGGGCCGAGCCGAGCCTTCCTATTGGTCCTTATATATATATATATATATATACTTATGTCCATTGTGCGTTGGACCATTATTTTCTACAAATGGACTGTCACAATCTAGGTTCTAAAATGCTTAGGCCTCTTAAATAAATGGACTCAGGCACATGCTTTCTGTCTGTATGCTTACAGGCGTGCCTCCTTCAAGACACTACCTGGGTCTGCCCCGGCCTGTTGCTCTATATTTTGAGACATGGTGAAGCGCATGTGGGTGGGCGACTTCATGTCTTTTTTCAAGCCCATTCAAAATTAGAAGGTGACGGAAGACCAAGGGTAGGTTGCGATAGATCCGATGTCTATTGTCTCTAATTTGATTTTCAAATAAGATTAGCTGTGACTGTGATTCCATTAAACAACGATTTTTGTTGACAAGTGCTAGTGTAGAACCCACATGCGTTAGCATGAATGTGGGGCATGCCCAATGATCAACCCCAGTTGCAGTCTATCAATGATTAAACCCCGGTATACAAGTCAATTAACCCTGAAGGGTAGCTCAGTTGGCCTAGGACCACGGTTTGCACCCGGAGGTTAAGGGTTTGAAACTGCGCTACCACACTTGGACCACGAGAAATTTACCCGGCTCCCCCTGTGCCTATAGAGATTACTTTGGCCCAAAGGGTAGGACACCATCCATTATAAAAAAATAAAAATAAAAATAAAAATAAAGTCAATTACAAAAACCTATAAAAACGATTATTTGATAACTAAAATGCTAGTAGAGAATACAACTCTTTACCTTAAAGTTCGAAGGATGAACATAGACAAATAGCATATAACAGCAGACAAAAATAGCATATAACCTTAAAGCAAATAGTCTCGTAAATGCAGGAGCAAGGATTCAGCAATCATCTTAAGAGAAGTGATGCTTGGGAACCAAATAAAGTGGCAATTTCTTGTGAACAGTCAATCCAAGAGCTTCAGACATGTCTAAATCTTCTTCCGTAACACCTTGAGGCAATTCCCAATCGAACCAATACAGAAGATTGGCAAGAGCAACTTCAAGTGATGTAATGGCAAATGAAAGCCCCGGACAACCCCTCCTCCCTGCTCCGAAAGGAATGAATTGAAAATCTTGCCCCTTGAAATCAATAGAATTGTTAGCAAACCTTTCTGGAAGAAATTCCTCAGGATTTTCCCATGATGTGGCGTCCCTTCCAATTGCATATGCATTGATAAAAACTCTTGTCTTTGGAGGGATATGGAAGTTTTGTATCTTAACATTTGTTGTAGACACCCTCGGAACTAATAGGGGAGCAGGAGGATGTAAACGTAAAGTCTCCTTGATAATGGATTTCATGTAGTTCAATTGACAAAGGTGTTCTTCACTAATGTTGGCTTTTACATCCGCCACTCTTCTTACCTCTCCTTGGGCTTTCTTCATCACATTTGGATGCTTTGCAAGCTCTGCCATAACCCACTCTAATGTCAAGGCCGTCGTGTCTGTTCCACCAGCGAGCATGTCCTGCGATTGAAAGTAAGGTAGCCTATTAACTCTCGGAACAAAGAGAAGGTACTCCGGATGCTGTGTGTCTATACTAGAGATTTCCTAGGTTGAAATAGTGGAACTCAAAGTGAAGTATACCTACTGAATATCTGAGCAGGTGAAAATGAATGTCTTCTCCATCATCTATGGGATGTTTATATTCTCCAATTTTAATCCCAAAGGAGTTGGCCATAGCGTACAGTGGACCAAATGATGAATAAGGTAATTAATGAATATGATTAAGAGCTTTTTGTATATAACGCCCTACGGTTTCTAGAATTTACAAATAAGCCCCTATGATTTTATTATTTGTATATAGGCCCCAACGACGGGGAGAGGGAAAGTGAGAGAGGGAAAGGGAGAAGGAGAGGAAGAGAGACAGGGAGTAGGAGAGGGAGAGAGAGAGGGGTTTGGCAAGGGCAGAGGTAGGCGGTGAGTAGGGAGAGGGAGAGGGAGAGTTTGGAGCTTTTCTAGAAAGATATTTTGTTCATGAAAAAAAGACCTGTGGAAGGAGAAGCTCTGGTTGTGGCATTAGCAACTCTCTTAAATGGAGAGTGTCTCCTTTAAGGTGAGTTTTCGATCTCGAGTTCAATCTTACAGTGAGGCCTGTTCCTATTAAATTGATATACAAGGATATCTCATGGAAACTGGACACATCTAAAATGGTTCAAATTATCATTATGTGGGTCGCACAATTAAGTTTCAGCATGTGTTACACAGTTCTACACAATAGGGGACCCAGACTCTTTAGCGAAGATAAAGTGAAAAGTGAGTAAAATTGGGAGTTTAATTGAGATATCAATTGTCAAATTGAAACTCATTCCCAATCAGATCGCCCTAATGTCATATTTTATAATTAATGTTAGTTTAAAATTATATATTTAGGTTTCAATGGTTGAATAAAACATAGATCTAATTAATCAACATTCACTACCCAACACCTAATCAATGTTGGGACCCACTACTGAACATCTACTCCTTTGAATCTGAGAAAATCAACTAACCAATATGACGGCTTTGATGTTATCTCTGGTGAGATGAATGTCACGGTTGGAATCTTTGTGCACTTGGAGCATCACATCCACAAAATCTGTGTGTTCCCCAACATCACAGCCGTCTGATGGACGCATGAGGTGGTGCTCGATCACCTGATCAAGAAAACGATCCAACTCACGAGAATTCCTCTTAAGCTTACGATGCAACCCTGTTACAACATCAACCCATGCGAGTGAAGGAAAGTAGTCTCCAACAGAAAAAGCTCCCAGCAGAACCTCCAATTCCTTCACAAGATCTGCAAACTTATTCCTCCCTTCCTCTCCTTCTCCTTCATACTTCTTTCCCAGTGCAGCCCTCGCTATGGTCCCGCTCGTGAGCGAGAGAAATAGGTCAGTGAGATTAACAGCTGCACCCGTGGGCGAAGATTGAGAGATCCTCTCAATCATGAGGCTCACTTCTTCTTCCATGATCGAACGGAAGGAGTTGACTCTCCTGATGCTTAGAAGCTCGAGCACACACATCTTCCTCACTTGCCTCCAGTACTCACCATAGGACGCGAAGGCGAGATCGGTGCAGCCATAGAGGAGCTCGTTGGCCGCTGTCATAGGAGGTCGGCTTGCAAAGACGAGGTCATGAGTTTTCATGATCTGTTCCGCCATCTCCGCTGAGGAGACGATGAGAGTGGGGATCCGACCAAGATAAAGAAGCATCAGAGGGCCGTATTTTCCCGAGAGGGAGCGGAGAGAGCGGTGTGGGAGAGTGCCCAGCTGGTGGAGGTTTCCAATGAGGGGAAGCTTGGGTGGAGAAGGAGGTACGTCGGGTTTCTTGGCTCTCTGGCCATTGAGTTTGAGGAGAAAGATGAGAGCAGAGGCGAAGAAGAGAAGAGAAAGCAAGAGAGCCATGGAATTGGAGTAATGTTGTCGGACAGCTTCAGCACCCTACATTCTTCTCCTTACTTGGATAGGCTGAGACTCTGGTAGCTGACAACCGACTAATAATGGTCATGCTGGGTCGCCAAAACGCCCCTATTTTCATATTTCTTATATTTTTACATTTATTTATTTATTTTTTCTGTCAGGTTATATACATAAAGGGGTATTGTGACTTTTGTCTCTACCAGCCCTTCTAGCAATTTACTACTAAAATGAAGGTAATGTAAGCATTCAATCATGAGAGGATAAAATATAATGGACCTTATATATATATTTTTTTAGTGGATGTTCTTTTTGGTACCCCGGCTTTAGTAGCTGGGACCCTTTTTTTTTTTTTTTTTTAAATTATATAGAGCCCGGTACACTTGGGAAGGAAGCTCACCGAAGTGGGAAGAAAGCCCGGCAGACCGGGGAAGGAAGCCCACCGAGGTGGATTGGTAGTGTATCTTTTTTATTTTTTGTGTAAAAAGTAATTTTTTTTTGTCTTTTACTGGAGAAATGAGGTTGCTTTTCTACTTTTTTTCTTTTTAAGGAGAGAATTTTGAAGATGTGTGCTTTTAATGTGACCCATTATCTGAAAAATTAAGGCTTCATATTACTTTTACTAACCTAGTAAGTTGTCAAATGGGCCCTATCTGATGATCACCCTATCTTGTGACAAAACTCCACATATTTTTTTACACATTCTCCTTACTGACTGTTCTTGGAAAGTGGCCATGATTTTTTAAATCATGCAAGATTGCAGTAGTTGGAAAAAAATAATGGCTCAGGTTGAATTTCAGCTTAAATCTTAGCATATGCAGACTTCAAGGTCAAATTTCCATGCTCATCCAAGGTCCACACAATCTCATAAAAAAATAATGGCTCAGGCTGAATTTCAGCTTGAATCTTAGCACACAATGTCTTCAAATCCCTAGGGGCATGTTTGTGTAGAGGCAACTTCCATGGAAAGATGAAATTGCCACATCAGCAAATTCTATGGTTTTTAAAAACCTCAGAAAAGGTTTTCTGAGGAAGTTAGAAATTCATGTTTGGTGCAAAAAGTTTTTCCTCGATGAATTGGTATTAATGTTGTTTGGTGCGGTTGCGGATTTCTTTACTGAAAACTATTGTTCAGTGAAAACTACAAGGTGAGTGGGTCGGTATGTGCGTTGGGTGGGTGAGTGGGTGGGTGGGGTTGAGAGGGAAGGGAGAAGAAAGAGGGTTGCTTGGTGGAGTAGGGGTGGGAGTGAGGAAATGAGGGGCCAGTTTTCCGTGGAAATGGACTTCCCATACCCCCCACATAGGAAGTCCATTTCCATACCTATGAAGGAAAAAGCTGACGTGGCGAAAAAGCAGTTCCGCGGAAAACTGCCTCACCAAACACATGAAAAAGGAGTTTTCCGCAGAAAACCACATCCTTTTCCGCGAAAATATGCTACACAAACGTGCCCTAGATGTACTAGGTGGAAAAGGCCACCCATTTGGAGAAATGATACGATGAAAATACATGTCCCTAATGTGACCATCTTGCATCCAAGGATCCAACCAAATATTAGTAGCTCTACAGTCTTCAATCAAATGCTGAATATCAAAAAGATTCCATAGGTCATAAAGATAGAATACCCCTCCAACCCCAAGAAGCTTATCTAGATGCTTTAATATCCAAAAAAGATTTTTGCCTCAAATATTTAGCATGAACCCACAAATTCCAACAAGATGGGTAATTCCATATAACACGCCAAACTGACGCCGAAGGCATGTAGAGTACTAAGAAATAGGATGCAAGTAGTGTCCAGAGTCCCAATGATTCCAAAAGAAACCCATTAAAAGTAGTTCAATGGTAGAAGTAATTGACTAAGGAAGAAGATAAACTGAAGCCCAAAATATATGAATCATGGATAAAAGTAGATCTAATCAGCCGCACTCTACCTGCATAAGACATAATTTCTTATTTCCACCCTGATAAGCTCCTCTTGACTTTCTCCACAAGTGGAAAACAATAGTTCGGGGGTAGTGTTACATTTGGATAAATGTGTGTGGTCCAGTCAGATGCCAATGTCACACATTAAATGAGAGCTTCCAATATGAGAAATTCTAAAAAAACTCCCTATTTTAGAAAGGGGAGTTTTTTTTTTCCCTTTTAATTTGTCCAATGAGATAATGCCAACTCACATGTACGTGCAAAGTAAAAGAATATGAGACAACTAGTATTAAGGAGTGCCACACCCCGAAACCAGACTCCTGCAGCCCTTCTCTCTTAGGCGAGCTTGATGTGGGATTAAGTAGTGACTATATTTCTCCCTAGGATCTGCTTGTGTAAGGATGTCAAAATTCCAACACACCATGAATATTTTCGCGGAAGCATGTCGTGTTACGACCAAGAGCCCGTGGGCATTGGATTCCGTTTCGCACTCGACTACTTGGCATAAAGCTATCATACATGACCCATAATCAGGCTAGAACAAACAATAATAACAAAGATACAGAACTGCTAGTAATAGGACATTCATTTCCCAACATACTAACGTTATAATTTATGAAAGTGCATTAATTACAATCTTAAAAGAAAACGCTAATAAAAGACAAACAAATATAACAAGCTAAATGCAACACTACCCCCAAATGTGTGATGTAAATTTGGGGCCAAGCACGACGACTAAATAACATCATCAATGCAACAAACCTACCAAAACACTGGCTCCATAGCCAACTGTACTCACTCTAACTCTGGACGAGGGACCTGCTACCTAGAGCATCAAAGTGTAGAATTTCAGACACGGTGGTCTGACAGGTGACTGAGACGGATAATAAATATACTGGTAATATATTAATTAATCACATCTAATAATTCATCGCATTTGATCAAAAGCAGTAAGTAAGTAAAACAAAGGCAGAACATGAAAACATGATAAAACATGGTACTGAAATAAAGGTTGCGAGTAAACATGACGTGCATATAAAAAAAATATGTGTATATATAAAAACATGATGTGGCATCATACAAAAAGTTGCATGTAAAAGCAAGTGTAAAATGGGACGGGATAACATGACGTGACAGAAATCGGGTAAAAAATAAGCGAGAAAACATAATCAGGATGATAGCAAGGTAAACTAGCAAATTTGCAACCACATGAAGCTAAATTCTCTATCACCGAAATGATAGGAGCACACTAGAACATACATATATTCTCCATCACACAAGGTGGTAAGAGCTAGCTAGATATACATATAATATACCAATATAACTGGCAATCACACTAGGCACTAGCAGTGGAATCGGCCAAACTAACATATTACAAATGCAATCTGTAGTTGGATAACAAATAGACTAAGGCCCCAAGCCAGTGGATCAAGCCAGCGAGGTGGCCCAAGCAAGTGGTGCCAACTCAAAAACCCATCGGGAACTAACACACATAATATAGTGATGACCTACTCAAACAGTCTAAATCAGGTACACACACAAACATAATGACTAGTTGTACCAAGGTACACACAAGAGCTCGCTAGAACAACGAAATAACAAGACCGACCATTCTTAATAAAGCGAGTAAAACCAAGCGATGAAAAGCCAAAACAGATAAAACCGATGGACTATGAATCGAACAAGCATAAAAATGAAGTATGGACGAGTAAAACCAAACAATAAAAGAAACTCGAGTACATTCGGCGAATCCATGTTTAACGGTCAATTTCGAAATACACGTCCCCTTGTCATGTTGAGACCATACAATTTGGCACAAACGTAGATCCCAAATGTTAGATTTTGTTATCATTTGGTGCTTCTGAAGATCGTCGACATTCCAAGAATCTAGTGCACGTTGTCTAATTAAAGAAGTCTCAACATGCCCCCAGGTTGGATTCCAGCATTGGTGCATCCTTTTCTCCTGCTTAAACATCAATGGTTGGGGACTAAAGGTCGAAAAAAACCATCTTCCATCATTAAGAATAGTCCCACAGTGTAAGAGGGGTCTAAGGCAGTCGGTAGGCTCACTCAAGCTAAGAAAAGGCTCGCTTGAGCGAGACGTGCTGCTACCTGGGTTGAGCCAAGCAACAACCCAGCTTGCTCAAGCGAGCAAGGGTTTTGACCCTGGTCGGGTCAGGCGAGCTTCTGAGTATGAAATGCCCCCTTTCAAGTTCTTATCCATCGTTCCATACCTCTTCCACCTTAACAATTCCCCAAATCCAATCCACAAATTTCAGCTGATTTCCAACAATAGAGATGTTATTATACATGAAATAAAACTTAAGAAAAGTAAGAGAGAGAACACACGAATGAGAAAAAGCTCAACATGCAGATATTGTAATGTTATTCTTGAAAATCCATCATCATAAGTTCAAGAAGAAATCAAGCACATGATCAACAAAAAGCCCAAGAAGAGGGCTGAAAATTGAAAACAGTTGCCATGCTCAAGACAAAACCATTTCAATCCATTGCCTTGGTTTCCATTTGTACTTGAACACCTCTTTAAGAATGACAAAATGGTTGGAAACTCCAAGCTACAAAACCCCCCAAAATCCTACACAAAAAGTCCAAAAAATCACAAATCAGGCAATACTAGGAATCATGGCTGACATGTTGGAACAAAGGGACTATACGAGCTTCTAAGCAACATACTAAGACATGGGAAAGAGGGCTAGCACCTCCGATTGAGAAGATTCTGGTGAAGAGAGGGGCTACCAAGCTTAGATATGCATAAAAATTGTGTCTATGGAGACCTAGAGAGGTGGAGAAGAGGATGGCATAATTAGATTTCTCCTTGGCAAGGATGGCATGCTCATCTTATGCGTTAACTGACAGATCTAGACTGGCAAGAAGTGAGCTGACTTGATCAATCTGTCTACAATCACTCATATGGCATCGTTAACTCTCCTAGTATGTGGCAACCTTGACATGCAGTCCATAGTGATGTCCTCTCATTTTCAATTGGGAATCTTTAACTGATGAAGTAGACCGGGAGGCCTGTTGTACTCAGTCTTGATCACTTGACATGTGTAACACTTGGAGACGAACTCTGCAATCTCTTTCTTCATATTCACCCACCAATAGTGATTCTTTAGATTCCAACACATTTCATGCTGCCTGGATGAATAGAGTACCTTGTACGATGTATGTCTATCATTAGCTCTGTCTTTATGTCCTGTACATCTGGCATGCACAACCGGTGTTTGCAATACAAGACTCCATCAATTAGTTTGAACTCAGGCCTGTAACCTATGTATTCAATGATACGCCTTAACCATCTATCATCCTTATGACATTCCTTGATCATGTTAATTGTCTCTAAATCCCACATTACCATACTAGCAATCATCACATTGTCATTGATAGGCCAGACTTCAACATCCAACTCTTTGAATTGTTCCATCCATTGTGTCACGCCCCGAGCCTGAGACTACACTCATCTCAAGGTGCGACAAACGCTGGCATGGAGATTCAAGTCAAACTCGTTGACTCTTCATCCCCACGAACGGAATTCACCCATAGGATATCACGTGTGAGGTTCAAACCTCCATTAACCTATATTTCCACCTGTATAGTTTTAATCACATCGATATCCAATTGTGAACCAATAATGTCATATCCATCAAGATATAGAATATAAAAGTTCATGAGCATAGATTTAAGTTCAAGTTTAAGTTCAAGAGATAGGGGGGAAGAAAGAAGTGAGTAACGTTAAAGGTTACAAGCCATAGTCCAAAACAAGTTTATAAACTATAACAAAAGGTGTGGCAATTTTAAGCCATGGTCCATACGAAGTGTGACGTCCACGCTCAAAGGTGAGATGTCCAAAAGACATCATCTGAAGTCCATTCAGCTATGTGACGGGGAAATTCCTCCTCCTCGTGGATCTCTGGGGCGGTGGCATCGAGGTACTCACCTATAACGCCAAATGTAGCACCATTAGACTAGGCTAAGCAAGATAAACAGAATATATAATGTAACATGTGGCAAATGAGTAGCTTGACATATATAGATCATCAGAAGTCAAATTATGTACACTAGGCAAGTATGTGCATGAATAAGCATGAGACCAACAAATCATAAATGACAAATACACATAAACAACAGAACCAGATGGCACATTCACATTAGCTATATTCTCCCAAATTAACCATGTAAACATGAATATAAAGTAAGAGCAAAAAACAGAATAGAACAGAACAGAGTGATGCCACTAGGAGACAGAGGGCCAAAGACTTTCCATCATGGTCCTAGGGTGCCGGTCAACCCTCAGAAATTAATCCCATCTGCGGAGGGCCAAAAATATATACTAAACCCACACTTAGCCGGGTCTGACTTAGATAGGGTTGAAGCCAAGTAGTGCCAACTCGTGGAATAGAGTACACAAAATAACAAAACTTATACAGAACATATCATATTATATGGTACATAACCAAAACTTATCATAAAGTATAACTGAACAGAAATAGACATGGATATAAACATAAACAGGTGCATAAGCAAAAATACACATGAACTAAACAAACGTATAATCAAGTCATACGAGAATACTGGAAACGGAATGCAATGCATGTACATAAATCATATTCGGAATCAAGATACAAAGCAAGCCAATCCTACGGTCTTGGGAACACTCGTGGTCTTCCCTGTCCAACTCGGTGTAGTACTAAGGATTCCGGTGTTGGTGACCTACTAAAGAACCCTTGGAGTTACTTAATTTGAGCACCGAATCCCTTAGTATAATACATTTGGTTCGGATCTCAATTTTGAAGAACATGAGATCCTTTGTGGGTGCACTGTTGCTCAAGCCGCATCCACATAATTCACAAGTCCATTTGGTCATGATAAAAGGTTCAAGGTATCCATCCTTAAGGTCTAACTATCAGGCCAATTAATCTAACCATACTACGGTTCAACACTTGGCTCGCAGTACCATCCAGTTGCCTAGATTTATTTAAAATCCAATATCCACTTTATCCCCAAACCTCAAATCAATAATTTACATGGACCATTGGATTCTACGCTTCAAGAGCTTTCCAACGATATAAAGAATGCCAAAAAGGACATACGGATCAAAAGTTATAGCCATTTGAAATATGGCTCGCCGGGCCCAGTGGGCCATCTCGCTATAGCGAGCCAAAGCTCGCTCTAGTGAGACCACTTGCTGTCTGGCCACCCGAACTTGCATTATAGTTCTGTTTTTTAAGCCATTTCTACTCCCTTTCATTTCCACTCTTCCAACTGCTTCTAAAGTGTCCTTAAAATCATAATATGACCAATTTGAGCCTCCATTTGCTCCTGTGGTCCATATCTTTCCACATCCATTCTCCTGACCAAAATACATCAAACCATACCCATTTCATACATTTACAAAAACACATTAACAAATTGAAATGAAAAAATATTGAGCTGAAGGTGGGTTTCTAACATATGAATCATGACAAGAATCAAAAGAAATGAAGGTGCATGCACAAGATTTAAATTGTTTAACTTGCCTTAAGGTACTTCAAATTCAAATCCTACTCCAAATCAACCTCTCCTAGCAAGCCAAGCTCTCCAAACTAAAAATCCCCAAACATGCAACTTAAGAAACAACCTAAAATGATGAAAATGAAATGAAATAAGGAAGAAGAAGATGCATGCACGAATTGTAACATCATCTCACGGATTTGAAGCAAAAAGCAAGGAAAGGAAAAAAATGAAAACTCACCAATGGAGAAGATAAAAAAAGAAAGAAGCTTGAAGGAGATGAAAATCCTTGCTGGAGAAGATGGAGAAGATGAAGTGGATATGAAATCCACTCACATGCAAAGTTTTCTAGAACCTTATCTTGAGAAAAATTGGGGAAGAAGTGAAGAAGGAGAAAATAAGTTTTTGCTGTAATGAAGAGGAAGAAAAGAACAGAATCGCTGGGCTTTAGTTTAAAAAGGGAATTTTTCTGGGTTTTGCATGCAAACCCAGATAAGTCACATAATGTCCAAGAAGGGGCTTTATGCAGGGAAATGGGCTAGAAATGGGTCAGTTTGGGTCCGAATCCAATGGGTCAAAACATGAAAATTAAAGCCCAGATTATCCTATATGCAATGCACCCAAACCCCACAAATTTTCTAAGCACACACACAAAAACCAAAATACTCTAAGAAGTCATAATCTACCTAGTCAAAGGTCAACCCAACTAAATTCTACCTAATCAAGCCCAATTACATTCAAAACATCCATTAAACTACTAATCTCAATTAATTAACTATTAACCAAAAATTAAGACAGGTCAGGGTGTTACACATCGCCACTCAAGTACTATACATCCGCTAAACGCTGACTTCTTGCTTAGTGCATTTGCTACCACATTGACCTTTTCGAGGTGGTACTTAATAGGAAAATAGAAATCCTTGATGTATTCCATCCACCTTCGCTACCTATTATTCAACTCATTCTGTGTGAACAAATACTGTAGGCTCTTGTGATATGAGTGCACCTCGAACCTCTCGCCGTATAGATAACGTCTCCACATCTTCAGTGCAAATACCACGACTACAAGCTCTAAACCATGTGTGGCATATTTATTTCCATGCTCCTTTAACTGTCTCAAACCATATGCTATCACCCTGTCATTCTACATGAGGACACGGCCCAAACCAACTCCTGGGGCGTCAGTGTAAACAACAAGACCTCCACTAAAGCAAGAATGAGTGCAATGGTCAATCTGATCTTCAGTTCTTGGAAACTCTTCTCACACTCTTTGGTCCAAACAAAAGGAATGTTCTTCCTGTTCAACTTAGTAAGAGGGGCTGCGATAGTAGAGAATCCTTTCGCAACCTTCTATAGTAGCCAGTAAGGCCTAGGAAACTGGGAACTTTGGCCGCATTCCGCGGACTACCCCAATCGACAACTACGTCTATCTTCTTAGAATCCACTGAAAATCCTTCTTTGAAAATCATGTGGCCTAAGAATGCCACATGTTCTAACCAAAACTCACACTTAATTTAGCGTACAACTAGCTGTCTCTCAAAAGCTGCAATGATGTCCTCAACCGATACTCATACTCCTCTTTAGATTTGGAATAGACTAAAACATTATCAAACACCACTACAAACTAATTAAGGTAAGGAGAAAATATTTTATTCATCAATACCATACATACTACAGGCATATTCGTCAACCCAAAAAGCATCACAAGAAACTCAAAGTGGCCATATCTCGTTTTGACCGCTATCTTAGGAAAATCCTCCTCTCTGACATGCAACTTATGAAATCCAGAATGCAAATTAATCTTCGAAAAGAACTGAGCTCCCTATAGCTGATCAAACAACTCATCTATCTTAAAAGTCAGGGATCCAAACCCTAGAGGGGGGTGAATAGGGTGAGCTTCAAATTAGTGACCAATTATGACCAATTTTAACTTCTTTAAAATTAACTAGTCACAAGTGATGATTATAAAATTAAATGTGGAAGCTAAACAAAAAAAATCACCACAAAGCATACACCGTCACACAATGATTTATAGTGGTTCGGCCTCATTGCCTACATCCATTACCGGCTTGTGGTCCAACACCCCACCGGATTTCCACTATCTATGCTTTTCAATTGGCTAAGCAATAACCTTTTGTCACGACCCGGGCCCGAGTTACGATAATCCAGGGCCGTGAACCATACTTACTCCCGTGAACTCTGAATTAACCTAAGCTAAAACAGAATCCACAAGGGATACATTCATTCATACATACCTGTCAATTGTACAATTTGTGGACATACACATTGACAATATAATTCAAAATGTACATGTATGCAAAATAAAGTTCTTTATACATATATCGCTCCTTTGCTTTCTTCCATCAACTCTAGCATATCTAAACACTATGCACGTTGAGGACTGTTCAAGTTTTCAAAATATTACATTCCCAAAATAAATTTCAACTATTCAAAATAATTCACAAAATGAATTTCCCAAAACATCCATAGTTCGCTTGCGCACTCAAATACCATCTCAATTGGTATTCCGGCCATCCCATTCTATCAATCCTCCCGGAGGAACCGCAACGGTCTCCTCCGCTGCCGCCGGAGCCCCTGCTGGGCCGGCACGGGCAATTGGGCCTGTAATGCCATCAATAACACTAATGAACACGACGGTTTAACAATGTATAAACAAAACTTGTAATAGCAAATGTTAGTACATTACTAGATTCATTCAATATACTTAGTGAACAATTCCAATTCTAGACATTGGGGGAGCATAATAAGTCAATCAATAAGTATGTACAAGATAACAACTACCATAGCTTTCATTTCATTTCATGTCATTTCATTTCATTTACCATCTTCCCTCAAAGGAAGGATTCATCTTCCGAACGGAAGGCATCAATCAGTACCTGTAGATACAATCGGAATTTGTGGGACTTACTAGTGTCCGGGCCAGGGACACTAGCATCACCACGGAGCTCCGGAACGCCCCCAAATCCATCTACTGCAATAGGAATAGTCATTTGGCTCAGGGCGGAAGGGCGCACCATTCATGACCCTGGCCTCATGTACATAATCATTTATTAATTCATTTAGAATTTCATACAATAGCTAGGTAGTGCCAGACTCAAAGGTCAATACATTTTATTATCAATCCATTTATGGATTCAATTCTATACAGTGATTCCATTCTTAACAATGGAAAAGAGACAAACACTACCATCAATCTTGTGAGGTTGGAATGAAGTGATACAGAATACAATGGCATGAGAGAATCATTGACTACCTGATTCTACTCATTTCTATTCCAGTTCCTACCTACCATTTGGGTGCAACCGTGGTTATCCAATGTACGTGTTATTTTAGATGGACATCACATTTGTATTTATATGTACATTCGAGTCTCCGTGATTAACACTCATAAAAGTATAGTCTATAATCAATTATCATTTAACCCATTATTAATCCAAGGGTTCAATTCTCATATTTTCTATTTCATTATCCACAATCCCCATCAATCTCTATTTTTGCATTAATTAGCCACAAAGCTAATTTAGAGGACACATAATGTCCAAAAAGTGCCCATGTTTCCTAGAAATCCAAAACCAACTGGACTCTAATGGACTTAAGTCAATGCCCTGTCCAGTATCAGGTTCGTTTGAGCGGACTCAAGTCCGCTCAAGCGGACCCAGACAGAGAAGTGGTCGCAAACAGAGAAATGGTCGCTCGAGCAGACCCTTGTCCGCTCGAGCGCCTTCATCCAGAGAGTGGTTCGCTTGAGCGAACACAAACTTCGCTTGAGCAAGCGCTTCAGAACTTCACTCTGTCCATCCAGAGAGTGGTTCGCACGAGCGAACACTTTAGAAAACCAGTCCGGATTTCTGCAACTCTCTCTCTTCTTCATTCCTTCCTCCATTCATTACCACAACCACCTACAATAAACCTTGGACCTCCTGTCCACTCCTTATTCACCATTTAATACACACATTAATGACATTCCATTAATCCATAAACAACCAATCCATTCAACATTAAATGGAAACTATACAAACCCACTATATGAAATCTCCATTAACAACTACAATACTAACAACATTCACAAGTAGGATTTATACTTGCCTCCTTAGAAGCTTCTTTGACCAAAAACCCCCTTTCTTGCTTGGCTAGGTTTGGCACAATCTCTCCCAAGCAACTCCAAGCTTTCAACAATGGAAGATGCACTTGAAGAAGAAGATGAAGATGATGATGCCTCTTCAAAATCTCTCCCAACTTTCAATCCTCACTCTTGATGGAGAAGAAATGGAAGAGAAGGAAGAAATGAGCCTAGGGTTTGTAAAAATGGGAAATGAGTCATTTCTTAGCTTATATAAGCTGACTTTTTGCACTAAAGTCCTCCTCCATTCTTCTTATTCACCTTTTGGGTCAAATGAAGAGCCATTTGACCAACCTTATGTCAAATGAAATCAAGTGTATTATGAAAGTTGACGTACTCTTCGAGATACACATGTTGGTATCAAGAATTTCCGTATTTGACAAAATACGTGAAAACTCGTATTTACAAAAAGGTCCTTAGTTTACCTTATTTGAGTTTAAACTCTTTTTACTCAACTCAATCCCTTTCAAGTTCACTTCATTAAGCTTAATTTAATCATTTGAGACTAACCCAACTCATTTAGTTCGTTAATCACAATTAGCACAATTAATCATGCTTAAGTAACACTCATTGAGATTAATGAGTCTTAATTACGATTAGTCCGGGGCGGGGCCTAACACCTTTACAATGATGTTTTTCTAGGCTAAACAACAACCTATCAATGTACTTTTCTAGGCTAAGCAATAACCTCTACAACTATGTTTTTCTTAGGCTAAGCAATAACCTTTACAAGAAGAATATTTTCTCCCAAAGTAGTGCCTACACAAACACTAAAAGAGATACAATTTAAGCTCAATTACAATGCCTCTAAAATAGGAGGATATGAAATTGAAAATCTAACTCACACAAACACTATATGAGTGCCAAGGTGGATGCTCATGATTTGTGTGTGTGATAACTTCAATTAAGTTAAAAAGTAAGCTCAATCAATAAATGCTCAAAGCATTTAAAAGTTTAAGGCACATAAAAAGTTTTGATTGAAGTGAAATGCAAATCACATGTATAAATACTAACTTGTTGATGAAGTGAAAATCAAAGGCTCACAAGTTGTATGAAACTAATTAACTCTAAACATGTGATGCATGTGCAATGTTGTTTTCAAAACCAAACTAATTTAACTAAGGTTCAAATGAATGAAAATAACAAATAAAGATTCAACCAAGTAAATGAATCATGCTATAAAAGAAATCAAAGATTTTGGCTAAGCATCATTAAAGAAGATTTTAAAACAAACTTAGTTTGAAATCAAGGTGAAAAATCCAATCCAACTTAGATCAAAGATTAAATGAAGAATAGATTTAACACATCATAGTTATCATGCAAAAATTCATTTACCAATAATTTAAACAATGCATATAACATATGATTAATAAAAGTAAAGCTTACTTAGAGATTTAACTTTATTGATCCAAGATTTAGCTTTACTAATGACCCCTTGGTCTCTCTTAGTTCATTCCCCTTTGCCTTGTCTCCAAACACCTCAATAATGGCTTAGAAGTTCCTCACTTTGGCAAAAGAATGAGCTTCATTTTATACCAAAAAAGTGCCCAACGGCTAGTACCCCGGTCAACCTAGACCTTTGCCCGGTCGACCGGGTACTCAATGGTAAAAAATATGACCGTTTGAAAAACTACTTTTAGCGGGGGCCAGAAATCGCTGGTAAAAGTGGTTTGGTCACCGGTAAAAGTCCCGTTTTCTCAAATATGAATATTTCAAAGAGATTTTCTTGGGGGGACTTTGGGCTATGGGATCAAGCTTGGAAACATGATTTAAATCATTCTAAGAGGATTAAAAACATGAAACATAAAAAGCCTAAAAAATGATTTGAAAGATTTAAAACATAGGCTAGCTTGATTTATAAAACTTCTTTTCAAATTTAAATGCATCCAAGTTTAAAATCAAAACATGCATAAATCATTATTTATCAAAGACTTAAAACAATGCATGTGTAAATCAAAATTTCAAGATTTTTTAAATCAATGCTCTTGTGAAAATTTAAATGATGCTTAAAATGATAATGCATCAATCAAATTGCAATATACAAAATCCCTAACATATCTGAGGAAGTGGGTACTTGTTATTGACTGTCACTTGGTTCAATTATCTTTGATCTATGCACATCCTGATAGACTCGTCTTTGTTCTTTACAAACAACACCAAGCCAAACCTTTATCTAGCGAATCTTCTAACTGATTCTTCAACTCTTTCAACTTTGCAGGGACCATTCTATAGGGAGCCTTCAAAATTGATGCAATATTTGGTAGTAGCTTTATCGTGAAGTCTAACTCACGCGTGGGTGGCAAACCTGTAATCTTATTTGGAAAACCACCTGGAACTCGCATGCTATTGGAATCTCATCTAAGGTCTTAGACTTATTGTCCCCCACGATAAACGTGTCATAACCCTCGTATTCGTTCCCCATCAAGCAGCCCACTTTCAGTGTAGAAATCAACCAAGTGGAGGTGGGCTTCTTCTAGCCAACAAACTTAATACTATGGTCTACACCATGTAACCTCACGGTCATGTTGAAATCATCCAACACCGCTCAGTTTACCGCTAACCAATCCATACCAAAAATCACATCAAAGTCGGACATCGCCAACACAATCAAACTGGTGGTCAACTAAGTACTTCCAATCTAAGCTGTGGACATAAGATAAACAACGTCACATGCAACTACTAAAACAAACGGTAACGTCTCCTTATCCTTCCCAAAATGCAATGCATTGCTAGTGCAACAAAAGAATGCGTGGAACTGGGATCGATCAAAACTTTAGCATCAAATCCATAAACTGAAAGTGTACCTTCAATGACGTTATTGGCGGCTTCTGCCTTGTTGTGTGTCAATGCAAACGCCCTATCCAACTGTAGTGGGTACTAAAACTACTGATGAGGCATCTGAGCATAGGCATTCGGTCTCGGTGGTGCTGGAGGTCGCTGTTAAACTCTCTGTTAAAGTGCTTGGGCACACTGTTGTGGCTGCTGTGGGGATCTAACAACAATTTGTTCCTGCTGCTAGGATCTGACCTGTGCGGGAGGAGCCTGTCTCAACGACTGCACAGGGTAAGGCGGCCTAGGCACCGGAGTTGGAAGTGCTGGGGGTGTTACTGGTGTCTCCATCGTACAATGACAAATCTTATGCTCGGGATCACTGCACTGAAAACATGCGATGGACTGTGAATAGTCACGCTCGTAGTGACCTCCACTACAATGTGCACACACAAACCTCCGTTGTGGTTGTTGACCCGTCATAGAACAAGGTTTGCAAATATAAATTATCCCGATGTTAACCGGGTGTCGTATCCACTGGGTCAAAAAGGCTAAGTTGCGTTGTTTCCTAAATTCCTAAACTAATCCTAATAGAAAACAAAGTATGGATTTCTAAACTAATCCTATGAGAAAATGAAGTGTTGGTTTGATGGGTTTGATTCCTAAATTAACAAATTAAAAGACAATGTTTTAATTCAATCAGAGAAAAGATCTTAGGGTACAAATCCACTCTAACCTCGCATCATGGCAAGTATAGACCTAGGGTTCCACTATCAACGCTAAAAAGACTCTATTTGGTTACAAACGTTCAACAGTTAAGAAATAAAGGATGTGAATGTAGATCGGGGCATAACCTATCTCTATAGCATAGATTATCCTAAATCTAATAACACATTCAATCAAGCATCGTTATATGACCTAGTATTCAAATCTACAAGATTAAAAATACCAAAGAAAGAGATATTGCATTAAGAGAATAAAATCCAATCAATGGATAACATCATTGTCATATAACCAAAAACGTTTAAAGGAAAACCCTAGAACCTATACATCACCATATACACAAGGTTAGGGCTTCATCACAGCCCTAAGATAAAGATTTAGTTACTCATAGCGAGAGGTACGCCCGGAAGCAATAGCTTCCGGGTCGTTTTTGTGACCAGGCGTCCGGACACCCGGAGGCAGAACCTCTAGGGCTTTTCCATATTTTCTGAATTTTTGTTGCTTGTTTTGAATCATTGCCATTTTCTCTTAGTTTGCGCCAATTTCTTGTCCATGCACCTAGGGAACCTGTAAACATCAAAATAACCTAATTAGACTAGTTAAATGCATCGGAAGGTATAACAAAGTCCTTATTGAGGGGCCTAAAATGTATATTTTAGGCTCTCATCAGTTGTCTATCTCTTTGTTCCACCTTATGTCTTTTTGGCTGCTAGAGGGGTTGAGTAGGTGTCATCTTTCCTATAGGATGTGGAAACATGGCCATAATCCTTTCTCGTTCCAATGCTACAACATCCTTAAGTGACGCTTTTGCTCAATACACCTTCTTGACCACTTCATCATAGTCATTCAACTTGCGTTGCTAAGCTTGCATTTTAATGTTGGGCCTCAATCCTCTGATGAACCTCATAACCTTCTCCTTATCGGGCATGTGAAAGCCTATGCGTACCTGGATAAATGTGCAAACTAGATCTCATATTCCTGAATTGAGAGGACACCTTGTACTAGTTGTTCAAACTCCACTATTTTTTGTTCCTTGTATTGCTTAGGGATGAACTTCTTCTGAAATTGCTTAATAAATGTGTCACATGCCTTGTTGTCCCCAGTGGTATCATTTGGGCTCTTTATACTCTTCCACCATCTTTCTGCCACCACATGGAACATGTGTGCGGCTAACTGAACCGTTGTTGACCTGTGAACTTAAACGCTGCAAAGATCTTCTCAATTTGCACTGTCCATTCATCTGCATCGGCACGATCATCTGTCCCATAGAACTCTGGAGGAAATCTTTTCCATAACTTCTCAACCAAATCATTAGGATCCCGTTCCTTCACTTGTGGCTGAGACGCCTTTTGTACAACTTCTAACATTTGTGCTTGGAACACTGCTTGGTTATCATTTTTTTTAGCATCACGCTCTGCTTGTGCATTCTGTGACTTTAGATATGCATTAAAAAATTGCTAGAATTGACTCTCCATTGTGGATTGAGGCGTGCCTGATCCCGGTAGCATACTATTGGCCATGAGTCTACAAAACATTCTGAGTTAGGCCCTACGCAACCCAAAACTAGCAACGCAAGGTTATGGAAACATAAAACATACTACAAACACTAAGCTAACAGAAATCATAACATGCGTCCTATGGTTTCGACCAATTTTACCCTTAGAAACCATCATTTGCGCTGATACCACTATGTCACGGCCCAAACTCGATTAGAGAATAAACCGGATATGGGATGTTAAAATCAGGGCCAATTAAAAAAATTCCTGTTATGCCAAAAGATCGAAGTCTGCTGTGAGGATTGTGTGTTTGAACCTCATTAATCACTGTAATTTGCGGAACTTAACATCTATTCACATTCATTAATCATGTATAGATATTAAAGGAAGTATGCATTTCATTCCAATTATATATATATTAAAGTTTCAAAAGATAAAAGACATAGAAACTTTATATACACATTAGGCCTAACCCAAAAACCTAGGTCCTAGAACAAAAGATATACATAATACAATAAGACAAGTTCAAAAAATAAAAATCCAAACGATAAGATCTAGATAAGAGATGGATCATGTGTCCCCATGTGACAAGCACACGTGCCAGGAATGTTGATGCTAGGATATGTCATCGGCACACCACTCACGTAACTCATCCTACTCAGGCCGAGGATCCTTTGGGATCCCCTCAGTGTTCGAGTCAATGAAGTAGGTGGTGTTGTCAGTACACCATGGAATAAGGATCAACAATAAGTTGGCAACAGGATAAGCGACGTATAATGTTCTCAACACATGTTTCAATAATGGAATAAAGACAAGTATATGATTACAAGATATCAAAACAAGAAGCTAGGCATACAAACATTAGTAAATACAAGAGGCAAGTAACAATGTAAATCATAGCAAGTAATAACAAGAGCAACCATCCATGTGATATGCAATGCATAAGAAAGAGGAGACTCTGAGGATGTCCTAGCCATCTCCCAGCGGTATCAGTGTCGTTTCAGCCGACTACCACTATTGTCAAGTTTGGCTCTAGTGGTATCCAACACTACCTATTAGGGATAGCAATGCTGTCTTAGTCGACTGCCATTATCATGTGCCGTAGATGCCATCCTAGCCGACTGCCCACCCTAGTGTCCGAGGAACCGACCCACTCAAGAAATCCCCAAGCTACAACTGGCCATGATGCAAGATGATGATGCATGGCTCGTGGGACAAGATTCAAGACAAGCGCATCTGGGTAGAGTCCGAGTACAAAACCATCCAATGATGGCTACTCTTAGTCAAGTCAAGATACAAGATAAGTCCGCAAATTCTCATTGAGTAGTCCTTAAATAGCATTCTCAAGTCAAAACGAGTCTAGCCACATGTGTTCATCAAGTACAAGATAACATGGCATATAGGGATACACTCCAAGTCTGGTCCAAGCCCTAGTTTGTAAGCAAGTTATTGCTTACAAATCAAGCTAAGATGGAGTTTTATTTTTGGAAGAGTCTCAAGCCACAATGAAGGAGGAAAAAACTATATAAAGACCCCTAGGGGGGGGACATCCAAGGCCATGCTCTCCTAGGCTTGGACGTCCCACCCCCTCTCTCTCCTTTTCTTTCTTCTTCTCTTCCCCCCTTCTAGATCTAGGTTTTCTAGTTCTTGTTTTCCATTTTTATATTATTTTAAGGTAACTTTGGGCCTTGTCCAAGCAAAAAACTTAGGTTTAGGAAGAGCTGAAGTTGTACTTAAGAATGTTATTAATGAAGATCATCTTTTTCTGATGTGCAGTGGGCATGTAACTTGGCTATCGAGCTCTAGATGAAGTTAAGTATACTTTGACTTTCCTTTTATTCATATGAATGCTTGTTTATCTATTTATTCTTGAATATTAGAATAGGCTTGTGTTATTTGTTTGGCTCAATTGAATAAATAATAAATAAACCGGGCCCCTGTATTGCCCATGTTCTACTATGATTAGAAGTAGGTCTATTATCGTAGGTCTACTGTGATTAGAAGTAGTGTTTGGGTGTAACTGGGTATTGGGCTGATATTATAAATAGAGACTTAGGGTCTCTATGATGTACACCTTCTTCTGATTGCATAGTGAATTCTCCCGTCTTCCCCGTGGACGTAGGCCAAAAGCCGAACCACGTAAATCTCTGTGTTCTCATGTGTGCTTGATTTCTCCTCGTAGGCCCTAGATCACAACAAACTGGTATCAGAGCATATTGGGCGTGATTGAAGGAGATCTGACGGATCAGATCTTCAAAGGGTTGATCACAGAAGCTGCAGAGATTCTGGATTAGTTCGCAGGCAGAAGCTACAGAGGATCTGGACTGCTCCATCAGATCGCAGTGAAATCACACCTTGCGTGATCTGATTTGGGCGTTTTTTTTGGACTCAGTAGGCCACACAAATCACAGAGAGAGGGAGATCAGATTGGATCAGAGAACCGTGCCCGGAGAAGGAGGATCAGGGGGATCGGTAGGCCACACAAATCGCACGCCGCTTCGTTGTTGCTGTGAAGCCACTGCCCTGCGATTTGCTAGGGATAACGTCCCTGTTGCAGCAAAAACAGAGGAGGAAAAAAAGAGTGATTTGGACTGGATTTTTTTTCGGTGGGGCCCTTATTGCCGTCGCCGGACTCCTCGCCGCTGCCGCCGCTGCATGTCGCCGCCGTCGCCGGAGAAAGGGGATCACCTGTGCTGCCATCCCGTGGTCACAGGAGGAGGATCGCCAGGTCTGGTTCTGGAACAGAACCAGAACCTGACGAAGAAGACCACCCATTTATCTTGGGTTAGTTTCCGGGTCGGGTCCAGGTCAGGTCAAACCTAACTTGTTTCAAAAGCCCATTCGCCAGTCCAGGTCGGGTCAAGTCCAAGTTGACCTGACCCGAGGAGAAGAAGCCCAGAAGCAAAGCCCACAGGGAATCGCTGACGTCAGCAGATCGTACGGTCAAAGTCAGTTTGACCAAGTCAAATGCTGAAATTGTCTTCGCGATATCTTGACGATCCGGAGTTCGATCTGAGATCCGTTTGAACCTACAGACTCGTTGCGAGCAAATCTACGCTGTTGTGGAAGAAGTTTGGCTGTTCAATAGTCAACGAAAGAGATTGACTGATCGGAGCGCAGAAACTTATTTCTGCGATATCTTAGCCGTCCAGAGTTGGATTTCAGATCCGTTTCTTCCAGCGTGCTCGTGGTGACCAGATCTACACAGTTCCAGTGAAAGATTTGCAGAATGGCTGCTAAATTCGGTATTGAAAAATTCGACGGTAATAATGACTTCGGTCTTTGGCGTCTGAAGATGCATGCTTTGTTGGTCCAGAATGGGTTGCATAAGGCTTTGAGGGGAAAGAATGCTCTATCTGAAAAATTGTCAGATGAAGAGAAGGATGAGTTGCTGGAAAAGGCGTATGGTCAGATGCTGCTGTTCTTGAGTGATGGTGTACTGCGAAAGGTTGTTCAGGAAAAAACTGTTGCTGGCATATGGCAAAAGTTGGAGAACTTGTACATCACGAAATCTCTCACAAATCGCTTGTATCTAAAAAAGCTATTGTTCACATTACAAATGCAGGAAGGTACATCTATTTCAACTCATATTGATTCTTTTACAAAAGCTATTTTAGATCTGGAAAATATAGATGTCAAAATTGATGATGAGGACCAAGCTGTCATGTTGCTATGCTCTTTACCACCCTCGTATGAGAACTTTGTTGATACCATGATTATGGTAGAGAAACTCTTTCTAAGGAAGATGTTGAGTCAGCCTTGAACTCCAAGGAGTTAAAGAAAAAGGTTGCAATTGAAAACCATGATAGTTCTGGTGAGGGTTTGGTAGCACGTGGCAGAACAGAGAAGAAAGAGCAGAATAGAAGAGGCCGATCTAGGTCAAAATCAAAAACTAGAAAATTAAAGTGCTTCAAATGTCACAAGGAAGGGCATTTTAGAAAAGATTGTCCAGAGCGTAAAGGGAAAGAGAAATCTAATTCTGGAGAAATTGCCGGAGTTGCAACCGATGTTGCAGAGACTAATTCTGATGGTGCAGAAGTTCTTTCGGTTACTGTTGGTAGCTCAACCACTGAGTGGATTCTCGATTCAGGCTGTTCCTATCATATGTGTCCTTACAGAGATTGGTTTACCAATTATCAATCTATTGATGGTGGTAAAGTGCTTATGGGAAATAATGCAGTTTGTAAGGTTGTTGGGATGGGTGCAATCAAAATTAAGATGCATGACGGTATTGTGAGAACATTGTCAGATGTTAGGCATATTCCAGAGTTGAAGAAAAACTTGATTTCCTTGGGTACGCTTGACTCCAATGGTTGTACCTACAAAGCTGGAAGTGGAGTTATGGGAATCTCGAAGGGTGCTCTTGTAGTGATGAAGGGACTGAAGCAGAATGGTCTTTACTTTCTTCAAGGTAGTACAATTACAGGTGCTACAGCTTTGTCGTCCTCAGATTCAGATTCAGAAATTACCGAGTTATGGCATATGCGACTTGGGCATATGAGTGAGAGGGGTATGGATGAGTTGACTAAACAGGGTTTGCTGTGTGGCCAGAAAACAGGAAAGCTGGACTTCTGTGAGCATTGTATCTTCGGAAAGCAATGTAGAGTCAAGTTCAGGACTGCTGTTCATCGGACAAAGGGTACTTTGGATTATATCCACTCTGATCTTTGGGGTCCCTCTCGTGTTCCATCTCTTGGTGGTGGTTTATACATGTTGACCTTTATTGATGACTATTCTCGGAAGGTCTGGGTGTATATCTTAAAGCACAAACATGAAGCTTTTGCACAGTTCAAGCAATGGAAGGCTATGGTCAAGAAGCAGACAGGTAAATAGCTCAAACGCTTGAGAACTGACAATGGCTTGGAATTCTGTAATAGTGCTTTTAATGAGTTCTGCAAGAATGAAGGTATTGTGAGACATTGCACAGTCAGAAATACACCGCAACAGAACGGAGTTGCAGAACGAATGAACAGGACTATTCTAGAGAAGACCCGGTGCATTCTCTCTAATGCAGGGTTACCTAGGAAGTTTTGGACGGAAGCTGTTAACACAGCTTGTTATCTGATAAACCAGTCTCCGTCAACAGCTATAGAATGCAAAACTCCTGTAGAGGTATGGTCTGGAGCTCCTGCTGATTACACTAACTTGCGGACATTTGGTTGTCCTGCCTATGCTCATGTGAATGATGGAAAGCTTGAACCAAGGGCAAGAAAGTGCATATTTCTAGGGTATGCAGATGGTGTTAAAGGATATAGGCTGTGGTGCCTAGATGGGAAATCTCCCAAATGCATTATAAGCAGAGATGTGACCTTTGATGAGTCTGCTATGTTGAAACCAAAGGAGCGTCAAGATGCTGGAAAGGTGGAGGATCAAAACGGTGTCAGTAAACAAGTGGAGCTTGAGAAGGAAGCTCCAGAAAAATTGTAGGATAAGGTGCAAACAGATGTCCCAGTTCAACAAGATGTAGAGGAGATGCATAGCTCAAACGAGGAAAGTGCAGTTCCGGATGATTACATGCTTACTCGGGACAGAGAGAGGAGGCAGATTAAGAAACCTCAGAGATACGGGTATGAAGATATTGTTGCCTACGCTCTTAATACAGCTGAGAGTATTGAGTCTAAGCCGGTTACATATCAGGATGCCATCACTAGCAAAGAATCAGTAAAATGGGCCGTAGCCATGGTGAGGAGATTGAATCTCTTCACAAGAATCAGACTTGGGAGTTGGTAAAACCTCCGAAAGGCCAGAAGATTGTTGGATGCAAATGGGTCTTCAAGAAAAAGGAAGGAACTCCAGGGGTGGAAGAGACTAGGTTCAAAGCACGACTGGTTGCAAAAGGCTATACTCAGAGGGAGGGTGTTGACTTCAATGAAGTGTTCTCTCCTGTGGTGAAGCATAGTTCTATCAGGGTGCTACTTGCTATGGTTGCTAAATTCAATTTAGAGTTGGAGCAGCTTGATGTCAAGACTGCGTTTTTACATGGCGAGCTAGATGAACAGATTTATATGCATCAACCAGAGGGGTTTGAAATTCATGGAAAGGAAGACCACGTTTGTTTGCTAAAGAAATCGTTGTATGGTCTGAAGCAGTCTCCTAGGCAGTGGTACAAGCGTTTCGACACCTTTATGGTTGGAAACGGTTATTGCAGGAATGCATACGACAATTGTGTATACCACAAGAAGCACTCCAATGGCTCGTATGTCTATTTGCTGCTATATGTTGATGACATGTTGATTGTTGCAAAGGACATGTCAAAGATCAACAGGTTGAAAACTCAGTTGAGTGGTGAATTTGAGATGAAAGACTTAGGTGCTGTGAAGAAAATTCTTGGAATGGAGATTCAAAGGGACCGGAAAGCGGGCAAATTGTCTTTGTCACAAAAGGGGTACCTTGAGAAGGTTATGGAGCGCTTTGGTATGCAAAGTTCGAAACCTGTGAATACTCCATTGGCAGCCCATTTCAAACTTTCCGCTGCTTTGTCACCACAAACTAAGGAAGAGGTGGAGCACATGTCTCGTGTTCCTTATGCTAGTGCAGTTGGGAGTATCATGTATGCCATGGTTTGCACGAGGCCAAATATTTCACATGCGGTTAGTGTAGTTAGCAGATATATGGATAACCCCGGAAAGGCCCATTGGCAGGCAGTGAAATGGATACTTCGTTACTTGAGAGGTACTACTGATGTTGGGATAATTTATGACAGAAGTAATAACACTTTTGGAAGTGTTATTGGATATGTTGATTCAGATTTTGCTGGAGATTTAGACAGAAGAAGGTCCCTGACAGGTTATGTCTTCACTTTTGCTAGTGGTGCCATTAGTTGGAAGGCAGCATTGGAATCCAAAGATGTCTTGTCTACCACTGAAGCAGAATATATGGCAGCTACAGAGGCAGTGAAGGAAGCTATTTGGCTAACAGGCTTGGTTGAAGATCTGGGATTGGAACGGAAGCTAGTTACTGTTTTCTGTGACAGTCAGAGTGCGATCGATCTGACACATAATCCAAAGTATCATGAAAAGACCAAGCACATAGATGTAAGGGCTCATTTCATTCGAGATGTCATCGCCGAGGGTGTTATTGCAATAATTAAGATTGCTACGGCGGAGAATCCAGCAGACATGATGACCAAGACTATTCCAACAGTCAAGTTCAAGCATTGCTTGGACTTTATTAATGTGATCAGTACCTGAGTGCCCTAAGGGGCAGGTGGAGACGGTGAGACGTGTTTAGTGCATGAGGATCAGCTTCAATGTTCGCCAAGGTGGAGATTTGTTATTTGTTTGGCTCAATTGAATAAATAATAAATAAACCGGGCCCCTGTATTACCCATGTTCTACTGTGATTAGAAGTAGGTCTATTATCATAGGTCTACTGTGATTAGAAGTAGTGTTTGGGTGTAACTGGGTATTGGGCTGATATTATAAATAAAGACTTAGGGTCTCTAGGATGTACACCTTCTTCTGATTGCATAGTGAATTCTCCCGTCTTCCCCGTGGACGTAGGCCAAAAGCCGAACCACGTAAATCTCCGTGTTCTCGTGTGTGCTTGATTTCTCCTCGTAGGCCCTAGATCACAACAGCTTGTCTTCATACCAACAGGTGGCTTTATTTTTGTAGTTCTCAATGTTAAAATAAGCTTTTTATCCTCTATATATGCTTACTTTTGATAGATTATACTTGGGAATATATTCTTTTTGATAGTCTATGCTTAGGTTTGATAGGTGATTATTAGGTAAATTTAACACTTTATAAAGGGAAGGAGTTCTTGGGTTTTTTTGATAAATTTTTATAGAAAAATCATCTCTTTTTGAGAAAAATTGATTTCAAAGTTAGATTATCCGGATTTTGATGCCTTGATTGGGTCCAGACCTAAAGTAGAAAAACTGATCACCATGTGTTTGCATGAAAAAAAGGTTGTTTTGGATTGGTTAATGGATTCTAGATGCTCTGATCAATTTATTATTATTGCTTATCTCTTTGTTATTATCAACATCTCATGATTTAGTTGCTTTAGTTATATGCATTGTTAATCTTAGAATTTTCTTCTTGATCACTCTCTATGGGTTAGACCCGTTCTTGTTGGTGTCTATTTATAGACGTCATGCACTTGTGGTTATTTATTATTTCATTACACAACACAATAAGAATTTTTCTAAATCATTCTCTACCTGACCCAAACCTAGACCTGTTCCATATACAGAACTGGTTCCGGCGCGATCCGTGTTCGCGGTTTATTTTTGAGGAAATGAAATGAAGAGCGACGAAATGAAAAACTCCCCCACGGCAAACTCCTCTTCTCTCTCAACGAGTTTTTTTGCAGAGCATTTCTTCTTATTCTTCAGATCTCAGAAGCCGAAGAAGGTTCTCTCTCTCTCTCTCTTCTTTCTTGTATTCTTCTCATCTATCAATCTCCTCTTGTTTCCCATCTCTCATCAACAAAACCCCATAACAAGGGGCTTTTCATTCATCTGCTACAATTTGATTCTCTATTGAAATGTCGTTGTATATTGCAACAGCTGAAATTGTTTTTTATTTTCAAATGAAAAGGAAGCATGGAGATTTTTAGATTGAAAGAGAAAGTCCTTAGGGCATCTTAGTGGATTCCAGTTTTCTATGGAACTTTCGTTTTGATCCTCTTTCCCTTTCTCTATTTCTCTGTTTTTTGTTTTCGATCGGGATCGTTTGATCTGTTTCTCCAACGAATCTATCTTTTTAGATTGAGTCCTTCGTTTCCTGCTGAGATTTAGTGAAGTTGGTGATTTTTTGATGATTTTGCTGTTTTTGATGTGTTTTAGCCGTAGATTTGAAAATCTGGTTCGATTTAGTGAAGGATGACGAGGACTTTTCGCCGAGGCAGCAGAGAAGGTAGTTTGGGTCCCAAGATGGTTCTTCTCAATTGGGAAAAAGGGGAGGGAGAGATTTTGGTTTGAGCCATAGTAGTGGAGAAGACGGCGGAAAACCAAACAGAGTGGGGAGGGAATCAGGAATACAGGCTCATCTGATTTCAGACATTGATGATGATGTGGAAGATGAGGACAATGATGAGAAGGACTTGTCGGGTTTCGAAAATAGCGGAGAAGACAATGATGTAGAGGTGTTTAAGAGAGCGAGTAAATCATCTGAATCAGCAAAGGCAGAAATCTCACAGCCAACACTGAAATCTTCTACAGAAGGATCTGGTTCTTATCTGAGCCAGACAAGGTATGGTTCCTATATTATTTTGTAAATGGCTTGTACAAATGTAAAGACTGCAATTTTTTATTTTTTTTTACATAAACTTGATATTGGTTCTGATGGTTAAAGTTCCCACATAGTGGAAATGAATGGCCACTGTGTTTCTCCAATTAGAAAAATATTGGTTTTTCCTTGATCTAGTTATCTAACTTAGATTTCTGTTAGTTGTCTGTTTCACATGTTTCTTAAGATGAACTGACCTAATATATCTGATCACTACTTTTCTTGAGATAGCTTTTTTGTTTCTAAATATGTGTTCAAGTCATGAAAGCATGATGAAAACATGCTTCATTCATGAATTTGGACTTTGTTTCATGAATATTTCTTGTGCTTAATGGTTTTTCTTTAATTATGCATTTCTGCTATTGCAGTAATTTACTTTTAAACATTATAATGTGTATAAATATGATTTATGTAAATAATCACATAACCTCAGCTCCATGGATTTGGTACTTGATATGTATTCGTTTTTTTTTATTATTAATGATGCTTATAATTGATATATGATCCTATAATTAGTTAGATGAAGTGATGGATGCAATGGTAAAAAAGCATCTAAAATACTGGTTATAATACAACTAAATTATTAAATTTGTGCATTTATAGATTTTGTCTTTACCATATTAAATGCAGTTCCTTTTTGTTTTGTATGTTTGGACTTCTTTATATATATATATATTTTTTGTGCCATAGTTTGAAAACTTGGTTCATCCAAGTGACTTAAACGGGCATCAAGTCAAGTAACTCGGGGAGTCTAAGAGAGATCTTGGTCCACTTGGTTTACTTGCTGCTCTTCGAGTCAGTTTGCCTGCTTGAGCCAGGGCAAGCAGAGCTTTTGAAAATGGTCTGTGATGGTTCAGGCCAAGTCGGGGACAACACTAGTCATCTGTTCCTTTCCTCTAGTTTTCCCATTTGGTTTTGTCTATAACTTGGCATGATCACTCTAATTACTTGGATATTTTGCAGGTTTGACCAATGTTCTATCTCTCCCTCATCATTGAAAGGCAAAAAGGTTGCTGGATATGAGAATTTTTTTTTTGATGGGTTTTCTGTTTGAAATCAAGAATTATTTAGATTTGAAAATTTTGTTGTAGTTTTCGTTTGGATAAATGTTCGAATCTAGATGGGTTCTTTTGTAATCATACTTTTTCTTTGGTTTCATGTAAGAATCTTGTTCCTTCATTTGGATTTGTTTGTTAATGTTTTGTGCCTATACGTTAGAATTATTCTCTTACCGTTTTCAGTCTCTGTTAACTGTGATGTGCTCCATGTTGATTGTTGAAGGCTGTGCAAATGTTTTTGATTTATTATTTTTCTTTTTTGGATTCTGCAGTATGGACATTATTTTAGAAAAGTGAGTATTTTATAGAGGTGTAGTAGTAATTGCTAATTAAATGATGAACGGTCCAGATCACATGATCAACTGGATATAAATTGGATCATTACAGAGATAGATAGTAGAGAAGGGAGAGAATGGAGAGAATCATGAATCACCTCTACAAGCTATCTTCCACCGATTTGAACTCTCCAATAGATAGAGTAGAAACCCAAGGAGTTTTTCTAAATTGTCTCCATCCAATAAGAACTCCTGCTTGTGTTATTTATGAAAGATGATTTGAAATCTCAATCTACTCTCCCTTTCCCAATTGAGCATGATGGGTATGGGGTAGGCCTATGTGCCTACATGGCATGTGGGCCCACCACCGAAAGTCCAAAACTCACTACACCAAAAATGGAAAATAGAGACGTTGGATTGAAACGGGCTGTAGCCGTTCCTAATATGAGGCAGTTTTAGTCCGTTTCAAGAGCTAAAACCGTTTCAAATAATAAAAAGATGGGTTCAAACTACTAAAACTCTCTTCTCATTAACGTTCCCTCCATTCTATTTTCGTTTGGCGTCTCTCCCTCTTTACGATCTAATCAAGAAAAAGTTTGCCCCCATTCTCCTCCATCCGTTCCTCAAACTTCTCTCTCCATTCCAATCTCTCCTCATCCATAGATCCCATAATCTACACCACCGGCGAATCTAGCGATGCCAACACCATCTCCGCCTTCCCATCCAACGTCCTCACCCACATTGTCAGCCTCCTAGACGGCTCCGCCTTCTCCTTGGACAACTGTAAGTCCTCCCTCCATAACTACATGTTTCTATCTTTCCCTGTTTCTTCTTTTGGAGATTTTTGGAGGTTAGGGTTTTTAACCTCTCTTGATTGCATTGTGCCATAAATCTATGGTCTCCTTTCGTCATTGATTTTTCAGGTGAGATCGTAGTGCTGCTCCTCCTTCAAATGCCCTTTTCTTTTTCAGGCGAGACCGTACCAATTGAGAAAGAAGTCTTCCGCCGAGACGGAACGAAGCTCCCTCTTCCTCTTCTTCGCAGGTAACTTCTCTCTCTCGAATATGCCCATAGTAGCCATAAGGTAGAGCTTCTGATTTGAGGATTTTGGGATGGATTGTGAAACTCGTCTCTAAATGGTATTTAATCATCTCGTACTGGATGCATCTAGATATTTATTTTGATTTTTTTTCCTTTGGGTTCCTTTCTTTATCGCTTTGGGCATGGATTGATATATGATTGTTGTGTACAAAAAGGAGAGTAGATTATGAGAAGGGGAGAAGGGGAGGAAGGAGAAGGGAGCTGTCATTGAGTTTTTTGGTTTTTTGTTATATTTTTATTTTATTTTTTTTGGTGATGATAGTAAAGAGATGATAAACGGTGAGGCTCCAGGGTGCTTCATGAAAGAGATGTTGTTTATATTGCATTGATTATGTGGTGCTTGATTCATACTTTATCTTTTTGGATTTTGGGGTACCTATTTAAAGAGTTATTATGGATTAGGTTGGTTGCTTTTTTCAGGTTATTATCTTCGGCTATTGCTTTTTTGTTAAATGGGGAGGGGATGAACAAGTTTGTGTCACTTTAATGTGTGTTGGGTGTTATTTGTTTCTCTCCTTCTTTCGATGTTTGTTCATCTTAATTGTTGGGCATGAGGAAAAGAGGAGAAAAAAGATAGCTTTTGGGCATCTAAAAGAATTAAACTGGGATGATGTGGTTGTTGCCTTCTACTTTCTTAAGATAGCATTGGCGGATAGGATTATTAAAAGAAGTTGTAACTAAACACTGGTTATGGATGTCCCCAATGGAAGATTTTTCACAGATTGTTGTAAAAAAGATGCTTTACTGTTAGCATTTGGGTTGGGCACTTTTGATGGACTTCATTGGATCGAAGGGGCATCATGTCCTTTCCCTTCTCCTCCCCAAATGGTTAATTGGTTAATTTACAGAGCTTATCATGGGGCAGAATAAAGAAAAAATATGTCTTACAATGAGCTTACTGGTCTGAGGAATATTCATGGGTCCGTACTACCTCTTCAAAACCTGGTTGGATGTCCTCAAAGACATCCCTGGTAGTGAAGGAGGAAACTATCAAGAATATTCATGGGTTTACATTTTTCATATTCAAAACCTGGTTGAATGTTGTTAGAGACACCCCTTGGTATTGAAATTATGCTCCTTTAAGTGAGATTGCTCTGATACTACTAACCAACATCTTTGTTCTTGGATGCGATACATGGGTTTTTGTTCACTTCTAGTTTCTATTGTCTTTATTTAGAGAGCCCGGTACACCCGGGTTTTTGTTTTTGTACTCTTCCAAGCAGCCTATTTTTAGTTCCTTAATTCAACTTCATTTTTGTGCTATTGCTTTGTGGCACTAACTAGCTTGCTAAACTTGCAGAACTTGTTTTGCATTTGTTTTAATGGTACCGATGTCATACTTCATATGCCCAATCAAGATCATTCATTGGCACCTTGCTTAGCTGATTGATACTATACTTGGGTGTACAAGTTTTTCCGGGGATTTCCTAGAAAGGCAACTTAGAATGACAACCATTCTCTTTGGTAAGATCTTGTTTGGTGTGTGTGTATTTTTTTGTTGTCATGAAAAACTTTGGGTGATTTGTTGTTTGATTATTTCAATTTGATTTTAGTGAGACTTTAACAGCATGTGAGGATAATTCGTGAAGTTGTATTTATGATAATTCATGACCTTTAGTTTAGTTGAATTCGTTTATAGAGCTGCTGGAACTCTAAGTGTTCATTTGCACAGCCAGAAAACTGAATGATTAATACAGTCATTTGATCATTCATTGCTATGTTGGGTTAGTGGTCCAAAGAGTGATACTTCAATTTGAAGATCCAAGGATTTTATAGGCACCAAATACACTGGTGAGTTATGATCTGAACCAAATTGAATCTTGCTATTGCAAATTGGATTGATAAGATTTTTCTTGTGGAAATTTATGTAGCACTTTATAAATCCAAATAGCTCTATTAGGTTTTTATGTACTTTCTTTGTTCTTCTGTAGCTACACTATGCTTTTGAAGTGCTTGTTTTGTCTAATATTTACCTTCTTTAACTGGGTTTTGCAGGTTTTGGAGTGTTGCCCATACAAGAACTTGGGAAAAGGGGCCCTTTTTTTATTCCTTTCTTTCTCTTTTGCTAACAAGGACATGTTTTTATGGTAAAGTGCTAGTGGGGGACTTGGAACTCACTCTCACGCTAGAAGAGGCCATTTACCTTGTGGTTGTTTATACAAAAAACTGAAGCTTATCACTGTTTACATTTGATATGCATGTCAGTGTTTTAATTAACATTTGATCTGCACTCTAGGAGCCATTTCCAAACAAGAGATGCAGTGTGACCAAGAGAGTGTTCTAGATATAAATCATGATTTGGTTGAAGCCTGAGAACTGTTATGTACTTGCTTTATAATGAAATTGTCCAACGGGCAGGATCATACAGTAGTGACCCATTGGATCTCACAGAAGTGAGGCATTATGAGCCACAACAGACTTTTCTATTTACATTTTCTACAGTTTTGTAGGACTACAATCTAGTCTTTTACCATATAGAATTAGATAGATTTGTCTTCAATAAACAAAAATGCTGCCACTTAAGTATTTCAAGAATTTTATTTGTGTGTCAAGAGTATTGTTTTAATGTCTACATTTGTTGGTGTAATTGTTGCAATGTTGCTGACGTTATTATCATTTTTAACTTTGCAGGCTACTGTGGTCAATATAGTTGTAGGGTCTCTTGCTTGGGTGGAAGATGATATGGCTTGGATAGATGAGAAAGTTGTACATGTCAGCGGTGAAGAGATTAAGATCATATGCACAAATGAGAAGGTGTGTTGACTGACTTAACTTACATTTCTTGTATTTGGAAATCAAGTCAAATAAACTTGACTTCTTTGATGAATCTGCATTGCTGGTGCTACTGTACATTGGGTTTAAGGAGTTAAAAGATTTTGGGACTAAATTAAGGAACACTTTAGGATGTAGCAACTAGAAAAGAGGAGAAAAAAGAAGAAAAAGGAAATCTGATGGAAACTGATTTTAAGAAAAAGAGCCTAAAGGTTTGTATCTTGGGGACTTAAACATGTTTGAACTCCAAGACTAGAGTAAGGATAGATTAGTTAAGGAATTGGACAAAAAGAGAAATCAATAGGGACTGCTTTTTTTCTTTGGCTTTGATCGTCCACTCACAGGTCCCCCTCCTTTGGGCCATAGAGTTGAGCCTTGGGCCTAATTGGGTTGGCCAACATAATTTGCATCAACATTTTCTTTCATTTATGAAAGAACCTACGCTCTTCTATACCTTGTCTTTATTTATGAACTTCCATTTAACTTTTATTTATTACTAAAATTTAAACATTTGAATACATGTTAAATTACCTATAGGACTTTCTAGATTGATGCTTGCTATTTCATTGTATGATTTATTCTTGTCTCCTAAGGGTGGCTTTCTCATTTTCAAGATAATTGAGTGTGATGGTTTATTAGTGTGGTCTCATTGTTAACGTCGCTACTCTTATAGCCCAATTAATGATTGTAGACGTGCATACTATTGAAGTAGAGGTTCCAAAATTTCTTATATTGCTCTCTTCATTTGTTAATTATATAGCTCACAACCTTGTGTCACGACCCGGGCCCGAGATTAGGGTTACCACGGCCAAACCCCAAGTCGTGATGCCATACTTACTCCCGTAAACCTCGCATCGCCGAAGCTAATACAAGATTCACAAGGGATCTTACATATACCTGTCAAATGTACATTGTTTTGCGGAAATATATACATACATTGACATTTAATGTTAAGATGTACAACTGCTTTACCAACAAATGCTTTACCAAAAGTAAAGTTTACTTATACATTTCAGTTCCTGTTTAAATCACCCATGCATATTCAAATACAATGCATGTGATCACTATTTACAACAAAATGAATCTATTCAAAATGTTCTCAAGAGTTTCTAAACCGGTCGCCTCCGATTTACATCCATTCGTTCAATCCTCCTGGGGGAACCGAATTGGTCTCCTCCGTTGGCGGCGCGGTCTCGGTACCACTGGAACGGCCAACTGGGCCTGTAATGTCATCAATAACACTGTGAACACAACGGTTCAACAATGTATACACAATTCTATGATACTCATATGTTAGCAATTTGATTCCAATATATAACAATAATATTCAAATCCATTCAATGTCAATTTAATTTAAGTCACTTCATATAAGTCTTCCCCGAAGGAAGCATGCAAATCATGTGAGTCTCCCCTGAAGAGAGCATTCAATTCATTTATATACACTTTATCAAGTGTCTTTTCGTTATCCTCTAGCATAGGCGGAAGGCGCACCATTCACAACCCAGCCTTTCAAGGACTCCTTTCATTTCATTAGTGCTCACTTTATTAAGTGGCTTTTCAAATAGTTACTCACTTGATTAGATGGCTTATCAAATGTGTGGGATTTACCAGTGTCTTGATCAGAGATCACCGGCATCACCACGGAGCTCCGGAACGCTCCATCTACTGCAGCAGACTTAATCTTTCATACATTACAGTGTTGGTTCATTTCAGTTCTTTTCATTTCATTTCATTGCATTTCATTGTATTAATTCAATACATTATTCAATGATAGCTCAACAAGGAGCATAACAGTAATAGACGAGAGAGGACAAGCCAACTCAAGTCATAAATAAATAAATTTCCTAAAACAACATTCGGGGTGAAGCGTTCATTATGCAATGTAGGTGTTATTGTGGATGACATCACTTTTTAGTGAAATTTACATTCACATAAGTTTAGCTAACACCCATGAAGGTTTAGGAAATTATCATGAATCAATTATGATAGTCCCTCAATTTCGGTCACCTCGTCGGTTACATGGCGGTTAGCCGCATTAGGGGTTTCGGCTGACCGAACCACATTCGGTCAGCTTCCAGAATTTCAATGTCTACAGGACAATTTATCCAAATTCGGTCACCTACGCGGTCACCCACTCGGCTGGCCGAAATTCAAATTTCGGTTAGCCGAATTTCTTCGGTTAGCTTACGGTTCGTTTTCCAGAAGCTCAATTTCTGATGGAAAACCCTGACAAGATTTTCGGTCACCTTGCGGTCAACCCGCGGCTAGCCGAACTCATAATTTCGGCTAGCCGACCTACGTCGGTCAGCTCTCGGTTAGGTGTCGGTCAGCCTGGCGGCTGACCGAATTACGCCCAGAAGTTCAGAAACTTCTGAACCGAATTCTCTGTAACTGAACTCCTTGAGTTCTAATAAATCACTTAACAATTGAAATCAATACAATTGAGTATACTTGCCTTGTTTGGAAACTTTTTAGCAAGAATTCCCTTGTCTAACTTGAATCCAAGCTACTTCTTCAAAGCAAACCTTCTTTTGAACCTAAAACCCAAAATCAATCCACAAAACAGACTTCTCGTGAATTCTTTGAGCCATAACTCAATAATGAAACCATAGAAGTGCAGATTCAACTCAACACTTACTTGTAGCTTCTTTGATGGTAATCTTGAGATCTTCTCAAGTTTAAACTCCAAGAAAGTAAGAAAGAAGATGGAGAATAGGATGGTGAAGATGGAGCCCTCTTCACAAGCCCTTGACAATTCTCTCAATCACACCACTTAAGGAAGAAAACGTGGAAGAAAGAAGAAGAAGGGAAAGAAAGAGATCGGCTGGGATGAAGAATGAACTCAAATGAGTTCATCCTCATCTTATAATCCCCATTTTTTGCATTTTACCCCCCTCATATTCCCCTAATTACAATTCAAGTCACATGAATGGTCATTTGACCCTATTCACGTCGAATGGAATCGTCACATTTATAAAAGTTAACGTACTCCTCGAGATATACGTGTGAGTATCAAGAGTTTCCGTATTCGAAGAAATACGTGTAATTTCGTATTTACGAAAAAATCCTTACCTTGCATGGTTTAGCCTAAAACCATTTCAAGTCCATTCAGAACTTCCACTATTCGTTAGTTCAATTGGACCACTTGAGCCATTAATGAACATTAATTCCATAAAACATGTTGAATTAGCATTAATCCCGATTCATTAGAGTTAATCTTAATTAACTCGGGACAGGGTGTTACACCTTGTCATTCAAAATAGTTGGAATGTGACTCCCAAGGTAGATGCTGTCAAATTGACTGCAATGAGGTGGACATGAATGAAGCAACTTTTATTGGAGAAGTAATCTTTATTCTTCTTAGAGGTTCTCATTTTAAACAACTTTTATTGGAGAAGTAATCTTTATTCTTCCTAGTTCTTTTCATAGGTATTTTTTTCCATGTTTTATGATATGCTCTATTTTAAATTTTATGCATATGTTTCTTTTGTGCACTCACTAATCTACACTTGCACTATCTGATTATGTGCAGGTGGCTGTCAGTGTATTAGGTGGTTGTTTGTGTGTGTGTGTGTGTGTGTGTGAGGAGCTTAATCGTATTGTTGAACTAACGAACAACAATATAACATCCTTCAATCTCACCAGGAAAGCAAGAGTACACATGAGATTGGTCAAACCCAAACAAAGAGTTGATCAGGCCACAAGAAGGCAGGTCCGTGAACTTCTCAAAGTAAAGGCCTGACAAATACTTGTGCGAACTGATGAACAACAATATAACATCCTTCAATCTCACCAGAAAAGCAAGAGTACACATGAGATAGGTCAAACCCAAATAGAGAGTTGGTTAGGCCACAAGAAGGCAGGTCCGTGAACTTCTCAAAGTAAAGGCCTGACAAATACTTGTGCGAACGGACGTGGCGGACACTAGCATAATAAACAATTCTATAATATGTATCATTTGAATTCTAGAATATGTATGGATTTCCAAATATTATAAATTGTCCCTTTTTATTCAATCTTGTATGTTGATTCCAAATTGGTTTCTTTTGTGAGCCATTTGATGATGTGTAAGATGAATATGCATCTACAATTTATGGGTTTCAATTTTTTATGGTGATTTTTTTTAAAAACATTTCCACTAAATTTTTTTTTTTAAATAATAATAAAATTAGGGATAGTTCAAAACCGTTCTTAATAGCATTGGAACACTTAGAAAACCGTTCCAATATAAAAATTTGGAACGGTTTCGGAACGGCTTTGAAAACTGTTCCTATATGTAAACATTTGGAACGGTTTTGAACCCTTCCAGTTTCCACAATTTGGAACGGTTTCTGGAATTTTGGAACGGTTTCACATGTTTGGCACGGTTTTGGACCATTCCAATGGTTTAGAAATGCCCTTATTTGAAATTGTTTAAAACCGTTCCTGTATCGTTTAGGAACGGTTTTAGGCCGTTCCAATTTACTGTTTTTGGTGTAGTGACTTCTTAGTTAATTTCTCAACTCTCCTCTGTAGAAGATTAAAAAAAAAAATCCAAAGTTTGTGAATATCAAAGCCATGTTTTGGGTTTATGTTTGTTTCCTTTGGGATCTTTTTCTTAAGATATGTCGGACGCCTAGATTATATGCCATATTGCTTTCATGGTTAACAACATGTAAGCACATCAAAGATTCCAATTTTGTACGAGATCTTTTTTTCTACTTGTTATTTTCTTTGCATCTCCTTTGCTTTTGAAGTTTTATTGCATTTTATAGCTTTACATGAAATATTCATCTCTTGCATTCAAATGAAGAATCCAATTCCCTAAAGATGAAAAGACTCAAAAAGTAAGTCCTCTCTTTTACTATTTATTAATCTTCAGATTTCCTGATCTTTTGGTATATCAAGAAATTGTTCTTCTTCCCTATTTATATAATGAATTGTTTATTTGTTTGTTTATTTTCTATGCTTATTGAAGTTTGATATCGCAACTTCTTTTAAATTATTTGTGTAGGATCTTATACCCCATTGAGGTGCCACTTATCCCAAAACCAATTGGTGATAGGATATGGCACCACAATAGTTTTATGGTGAGGGTGAGGGCTCGACCACAATTATGATCGCTTAGGACTGAGGGTGGATGTTGACCTCAACAGTCCATCCCTCAACGGCACACCCGCCGCGACTCCTACTACGAACTCGCAAAATGCGTATCCCGTGACTCGAACAACCGACCTACCAGGCTCTGATACCACTTGTAGGATCTTATACCCCATTGAGGTGCTACTTATCCCAAAACTAATTGGTGATAGGGAACGGCACCACAATATGTTTATGGTGAGGATGAGGGCTCGACCACAATTATGACCGCTCAGGAGCGAGGGTGGACGTTGACCTTAACAGTTTGAACTTGTGCTAGTCTAAAAAATCATCTCCTTTTCTGTTAAGCTTCAAGTGTTCTCAGACAAGGAAATTATTTACGCGTTTATGTTGAATGCTCATGCCTATCCATCTTGTAATAACTAAAAATTTCCATTGGATTATGTATAAAATTCCTATCTTGTGGAGGAAGGCTTGGGGTATGGCACCACATCTCTGGGAACTCACCTTTTGAATTTCCACATCAGTGTGTTTATTCTTCTTTTTATTTCTACGCATGTTTAACGCGGGATGCCCCTTAAAGGAATGCCACTAGCCAGTCTATAAATAATTGCCTCCATTGTTCTTTAACCTCTTCCATTCTACAGAAGGCTGTTTAGTTTCTTCTCTTTGTTGTTCTTTTTTTGGCATTTTAAGACAGTTATAAATCATTTGTGAATGAATGCTAACAAGATTGTGAATGAACATTTCATCAGGAGTAGACATATCGGATAAAACACGGATCAAATGGACTCATGATCTTCATGAGCATTTGTAGGATCTTACATCCTATTGAGGTACCACTTATCTCAAAACCAATTAGTGATAAGAAACGGCACAACAATAGTTTTATGGTGAGAGTGATCTTACACCCCATTGGTGATAGGAAACGGCACAACAATAGTTTTATGGTGAAGGCGGGGGCTCGATCACAATTATGATCGCTCAGGAGCGAGGGTGGACGTTGACCTTAACAATCCCTCCCTCAACGGCACACCGGCCGTAACTGCTACTGCTAACTCCAAAACACGTGTCCCGTGACTCGAACACCTGACCTACCAGGCTCTGATACCACTTGTAGGATCTTACACCCCATTGAAGTACCACTTATCCCAAAATCAATTGGTGATAGAAAACAGCACAACAATAGTTTTATGGTGAGGGCGAGGGCTAGACCACAATTATGACCGCTCAGGAGCGAGGGTAGACGTTGACCTCAACAGCATTTTGTTGAATTTGTAGAACAGCTAGGAGGAGCAAATAGTAAGTTATTCTATTTGAAGATATAAATATATATATATATGAGAGATTGATCTTTGTATATATTCTATTCACATATTGGTTTTTTTTTCACCTACTTCATAGTTACAGGGAGATGTTAGTTTCAACTAATTATGAAACTTGAGACATTCGCACTTGGTCAAAATCATGGTGCATCATCAGTTTCAACTTTCTTGCTTCTACTTCAATCAAAAGATAGGTTGTTTGATTAAAATATAGAATTAATAAGTATGCATCAGATTTTTAAAATCACCAAAAAAGCTGAACGAGATAGTGTAGCAGGAGTGGGACAGTATTTGTCTACATTTGGTTCTATAGCTTGGTAGAGGTATCTAAGTTTCTTTTCTTCTAAGGCTTTCTACTAAGAATGATACATCAAAGTAGTGTGTTTTTTTTTGTTTTTTTTTTTTTTTTTGTTAGACTTATTTCAAACATTGCGTTGATTTGGTTTTGGTGATATTGAAGAAACGGATTGTAAATTTAGAAATAGACTTTTGCATTGTTACTTTATTTTTTGAATTTATTTCTCATGTCTGTACATTTTTTTTTCTAAATTGATTGTCATTTCAGATAGCCAACCGTTTTGCAGTGCTCTAAAATCAGACTACTCGAATAAAAGTGTGAACAGGAGAGAGAGAGAGATCAACAACACTCTGACAAAATGTAACGGTGTTGGCGAATTCTATCCATCTATCCATTTGTTTATGTATGCATGAAAGTGTTTGCGGGCGAATACATTTCGGAATTCAGCATTTGCACCTCTCTAACTGCTACCAAATGATTTCTTACTTAAAGCGATGATTTTTGTTTCCGTAAGATTACTGAAAACGAGCGTGCGAGCGAAAATTCAGTTCTCAAGAATCCGATATTTCGGAATTGATAAAGACAGCAGCATTCACCAGAAGAAGAAGAAGAATAAGAATAAGAAGAAATGATCACCTTTGTTGTTATGTTCAAACATTGCGTTGATTTGGTTTTGGTGAATCTATTGAAGAAACGGATTGTAAATTTAGAAATAGACTTTTGCATTGCTACTTTATTTTTTGAATTTATTTCTCATGTCTGTACATTTTTTTTTCTAAATTGATTGTCATTTATTTCTCAATGCAATAGAGGCCAATTGCTTGAAAATCTTTTTTTTTTTTTCATAAGAATATTGTACTTATACTATTTTGGATGCTACATTTTTACTTGAATTAGTAACGACGACGTGGGTAAACTTGTGGGTTGGATTTAATAGTTATATGTTTCCAAATATGTTGAAGGAGCAGGTTTTGTACATTTTTTTATTAGTTAAATTAATGACTAGACTTTATTGTACATTTTATTTTAGTTGAATGAGCAGGTTTTATTGTACATTTTATTTGAGTTGAATGGGTAGGTTTATTGTACATTTTATTTGAGTTGAATGGGCATGTTTTATTCTATATTTTATTTTTGCTGAATGAGAAGGTTTTATTATACATTTTATTTTTGTTGAATGAGCATGTTTTATTATATTCTCCGTAAAGGAGATTTTTGAGGTCGCAAGCAGTAATTTATAAAATAAATCTATTGTTTTTAGCGATGAATTTTATTTGTCGTCTAATAAGAATAAATATATCTTTGCATATTATCCCCGACGTATATAATTTTTCGTCTAAGAGAATTGGTGGCAATGTTAAATATTGGGCGACGAATTAAGGTGGTTGCCTAATGTCTACAAACTATGCATGTTACAACTAATTCGTCGCCTATTATAACTCATGGCAATTCATACACTATTTAGCGACAATAAAGTTTTATTGGTAAAATATATAATTCAGCGACGATTCCATTTTTTCGCCAAATTCATTTTCACCATTTTTCATCCATTTTTTTGCAATGAATTATAGGTATTTGGTGACAAAAAATATCCTTTTTGTCGACATAAGGTGTTGTCGCAGAAAATTGATATTTGGCAACGAAAAAGTGTTGTTGCTGAAAATTTCATTTGGCGACGAAAAAGTGTTGTCGCAGAAAATTTCATTTGGCAACGAAAATGTGTTGTCGCAGAAAATTTCATTTGGTGATGATTACGTGTTGTCGCAAAAAATTGAAATTTGGCAACGATTAGTTGTGATCGTCGGCAAAAGTATTCACCACCGCCTAATAGGCGATGAACTGGCAACAAAAATGCTTTCGTCGCAGAATATATTAGGCGACGATTTTGTGATTTTTTGCGACAAATATTTGCATCGAAAAAAATTATTTTTGTTGTAGTGCTCCCATTTACATGCATAGGCAGAGCTTTGATGATGCATTTCAGTATGTGAATGCCGCACGAGGGATAACAAATCCAAACATTGGTTTTCATTGTAAACTTTTGCAGTTGGGGTCTTTTAAATGGACACCACATTTTTATTTTCACACCCTTTTTCTCTCTACACCCACCATTGAAGTATGGAGATCTCAAATTTTTCTTTCCACCCCATAGTTGTCAATTCCGTTTCTGTTATCATTTCAGCTTAGCCTCCAAGATGGAATGTTTCGATATTTTAGAATTTCAGCAAAGTTTTTGAACTAATGAAAATAAAAAATATATATACATATATGTAAAAGAATTAAAAATTATGCATGTTTCTTGATATGGATATTGAGGAAAAAAAAAGAAATTAGTTAAAATTGTGCTACAAATTGAAATGGACCGGAATTCAAACCGAATTTTGTTTAGCCCCATTCCATTTTGGCCGAAGGACCAGAACAAAAAACTCTAACCATTCCGGCCGAAACGAGATTGACAACTACGTTGCACACCCCCCATAATACCTAAACTAACCTCACCCCAAACCCCATGCCCACCCCAGCCACCACCGCCCCCTCCAACAGCACCGCTAGAGGGAGAGAGGAGCGAAAGAGAAAGACGAGGACATGGAGAGAGGGAGAGAGTCAGGGAGAGGAAAAGAGAAAGAGAGAGACATGGAGAGGGAGAAAGGGAGGCGGAGTCGTGAAAAACTCCACAAATTTGAGTCATAAATCATCATTTCATGCAGATGAGCGTCAAATTGAAATTTCAGTCAAAATCAGTAAAAAATCACCAATCTTGTATGAATTTGTAAAATTGTTAGTCTGCATCACCCTAGGGTCCCACCAATTAGGCATTTTATCTCTAAACACTGTGGCACCATCGTATAAAGTCATTAGGCACAAAATTACATTGAGTAGGTCCCATGCATAACATGCATGCATTTCATTTAATTTATTGTTAATAATTTAATAGTTTCATCTTTGTAGGGAATTGTCATAGAAAGGGGGCCCACACTGAGAGATAAAGTGGAAAAAGAATAAAAGAAAGAAAAAAGAAAAAAAAAAGAAAGAAAGATAAAGGGGAAGCCACCCATCATTGATTGTGGATCCCCATGCACGCCTAGTGATGGGTGGGGGCCCACTTTGACTGCACATTGAGATGGGTCTCTCTCTCTCAAGTTTCTAGAAATTAGAGACCTCCTCCCTCTCTCAGCAAGATTTAAATTTCAAATTAAGGGAGATTTTTAGATGAAATCAAAGTTAGAGTCCAAGTTGGGAATCTCTACTAAGAAGATTTGAAAAAGATTTCAAACCCAAAGCGATGGAGTTCTAAAATGAGAAGGAAAGCATTCAAATTTGGAAAGATAATCAAGAACCAAGAAACAAAGAGTGTCCAAACTCTTTGGATGTCCAAGATGGAGCCCACATGCCTTGGATGTCCACACACATGAAGCATGTACACAATTATTTTTGGTTTTCTTAGGGCAGCAACTTGTAATGACTAGCCTTGGCAAGAGGTCAATCCAAATTCAAATAGTTGCTAAGGATAGGAGGGTTGCTTAGTGTAACGGTTCCATCACAAATAAAAGAGAAAAATACTTGAAAAGATAATTCAGATCATTCAAGGGAACCCGACACCTCTTCGGATCATTCGAGAGACCCAAAACCTCCAAAATAGAATTTCTATTGATGATTTATGAATGCTACTACAATCTCTAATGACCCTTTTATAGGGTTACAATTGCCACAAATATAGAAAGAGAGTCCTAATCATACTAAAACTAGTGGAGGGATTTTAGGAAAAATAAAGTAGTCCTAATCTAATGAAATATAGAAGGTGCATCAAAATATAGAAGTCTAAATATATATGGAAGGATCGTTACAATCCACCCCGCTTGAAAACAACCTTGTCCTCAAGGTTGAAGAACTGAGGCCGCCAAGGTCAAATCCTGAATGAAGGTGGTCCATTTGTTGCAAGAGTGTCACCGCGTCCTTCGTAAACTTTGGAGCGTCCTCCTGAGCAGACAAATATAAAAGTGCACATGATGCTTTGGTGCTTGCTGTCTTAGACGCTTTGGATGAAGTCATTCTGTAACATCCCGAAATTCCAAGGTGGTAATTAGCCTAGTTAATTGTACTTATAGCTAATTAAGCTCGTTTATAAGCCAAACAGGTTCGATTAATCAGTAGGATCGTGCGTGCGAAGTTGGGTTGAGATCCGAGCCCGTTTGGGTACAGTAGGGGTGTGTGTTGCTATTTCCGGAAAGTTTCGAGGGCTTTTTAGTATTTTCCGCTTTTCGAGATTTTGGCACCATCGGGTAGATTTCCTAATTTCCCGGACTTTATCCTTCTGTTGCATCCCGATCCGGACCCTCGAACCCGACCCAAAACCTGACCTGGCCCGAACCCATTCTAAAATTATTTTATTATTTTCCAAATCAAACCCCTCCCCACCTTTATCTCATGTGGACCCCACCTCCCCATCTCACTCCCATCATACACCCCACCCTTAACCCAAGTGAGACTCACCCCTTTAATCCACGTGCAACCCCATTGCCCTTTGCCCATTTCCTTTTCTACCCCTCCTTTAGGTCACAGAACCCATCTCCCTCTCTTCTCATTCACTCCAACACAACAGCAGCCCCCCCCCCTCTCAGCTCGCATCTCTCTCATCCTCTCTCCCTCCCAAGCTCCTTGCTGCCCCCGGACTCCGAGCACGCCGCCGCCATCACCACCATGACCGAGCCCCTCTCTTCTTCACTCTCTCCTCTACTCCACTCTCTCATCTCATCTCTTTCTCTCTCGTTCTCACCTCACCTGCACCACTGCCGGCCACCACAAACCCAGCCCATTCTCTGTTTGTCCTTTCCATTCTCCATTTCTTCTTCCCTGGCAGTCCCTTTCTCCCACGGTTTTCTTTCCCCTTCTCTATTTTTCTTTCTTTATTTCTCTTTCCCCCTTCTCTGTTTCCCTTTTTCCTTTCCTCACTGCCGCCCCACCTCTTTCTCTCTTTCACTCTTTTCTTTCTCCCTCCACCCACCTCATTTTCAACGTGAGTAACAAACCCCACTCACTCCACTTTTGAGTTGACTTTCTCATCTCATTTTCTTCCACCTCATGCTTTCATTTTCTCCCATCTCATCTCCCATCTCCCATCTCACTCACTCATCTCACCATTTCACACTCTCTCTGTTCTCTCTCTTTATTCTCCATTCTTTCTTTCTTTCTTTCTTTATTCTGTCTTCTTACTTATCCTTGTCAATGGACCACCAAACCCTCCATCACCACTAATCAAGTGGGCCACCAATCAAGTGGGCCCCCACAACCTCCGATCGTCACCATCGATCATCACCATCATCTTCGCGTGGACCCCGCGAGCCCATCCATCTCCAATTTGCAAGCCACCACTCCATCCACCCATCTAATTGGTACGCTCTTATCCTCCTTAGGTTTGGGTTATGTGCTTTGGGTGTTTTGGTAGCTTAGGATAGTATATGGGCTTCCATTATCTTTGTTTTGTATTTTAATTTAGTTTGATTTTACTATTTCCCTTAGGTTTGGATTTTGGGCACTTTGGAGCTAGGATTTATGGATTTGGGCATTTTCAACGAAAGGCAAGTAGATATTTATATATATACTTGGATATGTTTATCTCTCCTTTGATTTGATGATTGATGACTATTTAGATGACCACATGCTCATTGATGTCTTCGATTTTGGAAAACATGATAATTAGATTTATATGTTTAATGAAATGGATTCTTAATTGGATAATTAGATTGGTTGGATTGGATGTTAGTTTGAATGGACTTGATGAGATGGGGTATTGGATGTATGTGGAGAGGGCAAGGCTTTATTCTTCTGTTTGTCTGCAGGTGTGGATGAAAATGGAGTTTCTCCCCAACTCAGTTCGGTTACAGAAGTTTAATTCTGTTTTTCTGAAGCCACGCGATTCACCGAGTGGGTTCACCCTGTCAACCGGCAACACTGGTATATAGTTAGGCTTCCTGAAGCCTACAACTTAGCCAATTCCCATTTATGTTTTTAACACTGACTGTATACCCAGTCGACCGGCTATGAAGGAGGTCGACCGACCCTGTTTGAGGTCGACCGGATGAACTGGGTTCTTTCTTAAGGGCCCCTTTGACTTAGAACTGGATGGACTTAGGTGGGACATTGGCTACCTCTTTTGATGACTCATTTGACTATGCGTGAGAATGTTTTGAGCCGACGTTTTCTCACGGTTATTCCGGTTGTATCAGGATTCAACCTATCTCAATCTTGAACGGTATGGGACAACGGGATACCTCATTTTTATCTATGCACGAAGACTGTTTGTTGGGTATCGCGAACCCTAATTCCTTTCGTAGACTGAGTATGATTATACGATGCTTTGGAATAACACTATGCTTAGGTTTGGATTGTCTATCGCTTATGATTCCGAATTGTACCGTTTGGTACTTTATCTACATGTCACGAACATGTTCCTTAGCCTTGTTTACTTTATTTTGTTTGGGATCGTATGGAGAACTTAGATGATGGACTTAGTATCCCTTTTGATGTTCCATTTGTTTTTATACTTGATGGAAGTGTTAAGGCTAGGTGGCTTTGATTTGCAAAGGCTTGATGAGGACTACTTATGGTATTGATGGTTTGAAGTTGGCTTGCTTGCTTGATTTGATAATGGAAAAATAGTCTCTCTGATTAATGTATCTTGTTAACGCAAGAAAGCCTAGCCCTTCACTATGGTATGAATAGGACTCTTGTGTCAGGCACTACTCAGCTGTAACGTTCAACGCAGCTGGGGCACCACTGTGTTAGGACCTTGATGGGAACGACTGCAGATCGTGATTCTTGTGATGGATGTACACCATCAGATGCTTTTGTTTATGGGATATCTTGATGATAGCTTGCTTGTTCCCCATGTATCCACTCTTGCTTGGCCGGGCTATTATCCCGTGCATCTTCTCTACCACAACTTGGTTCAAGTTGGGAGGGCAGTGATACTATCCCGTGGTGATTAGCTTATGTGGACCGCCTATCTTGTTTGATGTTTATGTTCGATTGATTATGATTCGAATGCTACGCACTTCTTACGATCAGGATGCTATGCATGTTTTATGATCTTGTCCATCGTTTACCCTGATTCGTTCTGCATATCTATTGATGTTTTATATTTATATCTACCTGCCGACCGTCGTATCTGATGCTGCACTTGGTGCATAGGTACCGGGTACACCTACCTTTGGGAAAGTGGAGGCGTCGCTTCAGGCAGTTTAGCCTGATGGTGAGTACGAGTTGTGTGACGATGGTATTGTCGTCTTGACCAGCACACGAGTGCCTTCATACTTTGGTCAGTTTGTATTTATTCTTCATTTGGCTTAAGTTTTGATAGAAGCCATTAATTAATATGCTTTTGTTATCTTTTGCTAAACTTAAACTATAGAAAATGAAGAGGTGCATACTCTGAAATGTTATATTATACCATGTGTTTATTATGATGTTCCGCTGTGATTTACCGATGAAATATTTATACCTCACCGCGGACTTCGATCCTATGGGACATGATTGGGGCCAGGGTGCATTTGATTAATGTTGGAAAAGTTTTGATTGGCCTTAATCTCACGCATAACCCCGGTTTCACTCTTCAGGGCGTAACACATTCCTTTAATAGCAATATCCTGACCATTGATCTTGAATTGCATCGACTTCTTAGAAAAGTCCCATAGGATAGGTCCTAAGGTTTGTAACCATTCAGCACCAAGAATAATGTCACATCCTCCAAACTCTACGAGATAGAAATTTGCAGTCAACTGAGTTTGCCGGATGGAAAAGGAAAGATCAGGGCACACACCATGGCTAAGCAGTGTTTCACCATTGGCAACCGTGACATACAGCTCATCGGTAGATTGGATTGGAATATTTAATCGTGTTGCAAGTTGAGCTTTCAAAAAATTATGGGTGCTGCCTGAGTCAATCAATATGATCACCGGATGTTGTTTAAGCATGCCTCGAACTAACATAACTTGCGGTGAAGGAGTTCCTAACAAGGCATTGAAGGCGATTGGCATCTCAATGTTGGTTGCATTGTTGGTAGATGCATCCTCGAATGTTTGAGCTTCTTCTGGCACAATCTCCACTTCCTCATTTGTCCCTCCCTCAATATAGAAGAATTGATGTTTTGTTTTGCATTGGTAACCTGGCTCGAACTTTTCATCACCGTGAAAACATAAGCCCTCGAAACGCCTTTCATTCATATATTCTTGGGTCATATGCTTCAATCCAAGACGAGGGCCAGGCTTAGTAGGTGGAGCAGGAACAATGGCTGCACTTGAACTGGATGCAGAATAATTGGAAGCAGTGATGCGTTTTTCAGATGAAAATTGTTTTGTAAACTGCGTCAAATAACACCTGTCATCAAAGAGACGAGCTAAAGATATGGCTTTAAATAGGCTTTTTGGCCGTTGGCTTTGAACATCAACGCGCAGCTCATCCTTGAGTCCTCCAACGAATGCACTGACCATTTTATCTTGTGGAATATCAATTATCATGCTAGAAATACGATCAAATTCTGCCTGATATTCTCGAAGAGAATTTGTCTGCCTTAGATGCATCAATTGCATAAAATGATCTTCAAATGCTGTCGGTCCAAAGCGAGCAAATAGACTCTCTGTAAAAGATTGCCATGTGATGGGATTTATCTGAGTATGGAGGAGCGAGTTGTACCATCTTTTTGCTTCTTTTTCCAGATAGAATGTTGCAACTATGACCCACTGTTCTCTTGGTACCTGATGAAAGTTCATGAAGCTTACAACCTCGTTGATCCAAATTTCCGGATCAGTCCCATCGAAGGTTGAACATCGTAGGAGCAATGTTGACATTGCGACTGCATTGGTACCATCCCGTGGACGGACCGTGGTTGTAGATAGTAGTTGCTTTATGTTTACAACCTCAGTCTGCAATTCCAAGAGTGATATGCGCATTGTAGTCATCATCTCAGTTGATGTCCTCATTGCTGTAATCATCTCAGTCAATCCTTCAACTGTTATAGTTGGTTGTAGATTAGATGAAATTCAGAATTATCCGCCATAATCTCGTTGATTGATTTGTATTTTTGACGAGTCCGGACCATACAAAAGATTTTCTTTTTTTTTTTGGCTTTTGACACCTTTTGGATCAATGGCAGAACCGTAAGAAAGTCCAACACTTGTGCTTTTCTTTGAAATGAAGAAGGGCTGGCAATACTTGTAGTTAACTTAAACTTGCTGCCCCGTTTTGCGCCTTACGACCCAAGATGTGAACGTGCTTTTGCTGAGAAGGCAAAGAAAGTGTAAATTTCTCCAACTTTTAGCCCCTGTTTTTGTGTTGAGATAAAGAAAGAGTAACGAAGTACCTTTCTTTCCTTCTTCTTCCGCTGGAATGGAGAATTTTCTTTCTTCTTCCGTAGAGGATCGCTGATGGAAGGTGGCAGACTCTTTTTCTTTTTTTTTTTCACTGAGGTGAGGGACGGTGGAATAGGGTTTCACGGAAAACGACGAGATGGAGAAGATGGATGAGTGGTTGGATTGAATTGGCCCTGATACCAATGGTAACGGTTCCAAGACCCAAAACCTCCAAAATAGAATTTCTATTGACAATTTCTAATGCCTACTACAATCTCTAATGACCCTTTTATAGGGTTACAATTGCCACAAATATAGAAAGAGAGTCCTAATCATACTAAAACTAGTGGAGGGATTTTAGGAAAAATAAAGTAGTCCTAATCTAATGAATATAGAAGGTGCATCAAAATATAGAAGTCTAAATATATATGGAAGGATCTTTACACTTACCCTATGTTTGGGAGGAGGGGAGGGGAGAGGAGGGGAGGAGAGGGGAGGGGAAATTTGAGGGGAAAGGAAAATGAAGGAGAGAGGGAAGGGAAAATTAATTTTACCTCCCTTTGTTTAAATAGTAAAAAAGTATGGAAAGAAAAGTGAAAAAGTAGTGTTTTTGTTTGTTTGTGAGGTAGAGAGAAAATTACCAATTTACCGTTACTTTTGCAAAAAGATGAAAAATCCTCTCTTTTGTTGGGTAGAGGGCAGTTTAGTAAATTTATAACAAATCATCTCTTTTCCTCACATTTTCCCCTCAGTTTTGAGGGGAAAATTCTTGAGTGGGGCCCATACAAATTTCCCCCCCATATTCCCCTCCAATTCCGCGCCCCCCCCCCCCCCCCCCCCCCCCCCCCCCCCCACCCATTTTCCCCTCTACTTTTTCCTCCCCCTCATTTTACGCCCTTCCCAAACAGAGGGTTAAAGTGCAAGTCAAGCTAACGAGTCCAAGTGGAAAACAATTATTAACAAAGAAGAGAAGAAAAACTATAAAAAGGAGTCACACCCCAATGGGACAAACCATACCTCTCTCCCAGGGCTGGACGCCCCACTTCCCCCCTCTTCTCTCTCCCCTCTTCCCCTCTTTCCCCTCTTATAGATCTAGGGTTCTGGCTCTAGTTCTCCACTTGTAATTTTTTTATTATTTTGAAGGTAGTCTTAGGAGAAGCTTGTATTGAAGAACATATTATTAACAAAAGATCGGTTTTTCTTCGGTGCATAGGCTGACTAAGCTTGTGATTGAGGCTATGGGATGAAGCTAAATTTTCTATTATCTTTTTAATTAAGTTATGATCTACTTGTTCATGTTACTGATTTATTGATTAATAGACCCGTCTTCATCCAGTCAGTGCTTTCTATGCATAGTTCTTAATATTGAAATATGTCTTTGATCATTCATGCTTATGTTTGATAGGCCATGTTTAGGACTATGTCTTTTTTTTATGGGTTATGTTTATTTTATATGGGTGATGCTTAGATAATCTTAATACTTTGATGAAGGGAAGGAGGTCTTGGATTTTTGCATATTTTTGTTAGAAGAAAATAGATCTCTCTAAAAAGAGAGAAAATGGACTTTTAATGCTAAATCTTTCAGATCTTGATGCATTTATTTGGTCTTGATCTGACACAAAGGATTGAACAAATTAACTTTTTTTTTTATGAAAAATAGGTTTTTTTATTACTTCGTTGATCATATGCCTTGATTTGTTTTATCATTCTGGTAGTTTTATATTATTATTTGCTTGCTTTTGTTATTAATTTTATACTCCTTATAATTATTGGTCATTATCTACATTAGTTTTCTCAAATTAAAAAGCTTCTCTTGATTCACTCCTTATGGGTTTGACCTATACTTGCCACTATCTAAAAAGAAGGCAGCTGTGCACTTACACTTTGTAGTGCAAGTTCAAAAGAAAAATGAAAAAAAATAAAAAAATGAACACTTTTATATACCCTAGATGCCATCCATTTATTAGTTTTCATATTAAAAAAAAAAGGAAAGTTCAAAAACCGATTTGTAATGCAATGTCAACATTTGGTTTGTCAAATTCAAAAAGAAGAAAAAAATACACTTACTGCAAAAAACTGCACCATTGTAGTTTTGTGGAAATAATCATCTTCAAAATAAAAAAGACGATGCCAAGATGCTAAGAAATCAAAAGAAAAAATAAAAAATAACCAAGATGCAATTTACATAGCAATCTAATAATGAGAATGTCATACTGGGTTCAGATAGTTCAACGAAAATCAATATTCGAACTTAAATAGTTTACCTCCATTTCAGAGATAGTAATAGCTACAAAAAAGGACCATTTCCACATATTCTTCACAAGTCTGATGGACAAATAGCTCCATAATCTTCACTGCCCCCTTCTGTAATTGACCGTTGCACCCAGCGATCTCCGGGTTTTCCAGAGAGCTGAGATTTCTTAGTCCCTCTCGTTAAGATTTTTTAGCACCTTGCAATGCAAGAGAATCAGCGTTTTAAAAGCAACGACGTTATCCAAATCCCTAGGTAAAGTCTTTAGGTTCTTTGCAACACATGATGAACATAATGAACAATGAATCGAGAAAAGTGAACTGTCTTAGCATCTCTTTTGGCAATGACTCTTACGCCATCAGTTCTTTAAAGGAGAAGAAATTGCTGTGAGGTTCCCCACCGAATTGATTAGAGAAGGTAATTGCTAATTGCCTTCAAGATTGTTAATATAGGCACCTGTCTATCACCTTGTGCAATGCTCAATTCGGTGGGGAACCAGACATTAGTTTCTTCTCCTTTAAAGAATTCATGGCATAAGAGTCATTGTCAAAAGAGATTTTCAGACACTTTACTCTGATTGATTCATTGTTCATTATGTTCATCATGTACGACAAAGAAACTTAAGACTTTACTTGCGCCTGTTTGGATAAATGAGGAGTGGAGTAAAATGAAGTGGATTTCACATGTGGAGTGAAGTGGAATGGAGTAGGTTGAAGTTAAAATAGAGCACTTAACTTCACTCCATTTAAATGCTTATTTTGAAACAAAGGTTTGGAGTAGAATCCACTTTTACTTAAGGAAATGAAAGTATTTAGAGTTGAAGTGAAATGGAGTACATATGGCTCACAACATTACTTCATTTATCAGGTCAGACACATCCAAACGGAATAAAGTTGAAATTTTAGATTGTTATGGCTCATTTAACTTTACTCTATTCTATTTTTTGTCTATCCAAACAGGCCATTAGGGATTTGGATAACGTCATTGCTTTTAAAACGTTGATTCTCTTGCATTGCAAGGCGCTAAAAAATCTTTACGAGAGGGAATTGGAAATCTCTGCTCTCTAGAAAACCCGGAGATCGCTGGGTGCAACAGTCTATTACAGAATGGGGGCAGTGAAGATTGTGGAGCTATTTGTCCAGCAGGTGTGTGAGAATATGTGGAAAGGGCCTTTTTTTTAGTAGCTATTACTATCTCTGAAATGGAGGTAAACTATTTAAGTTCAAATATTGAATTTCATTTCACTATCTGAAACCAGTATGACATTCTCATTACTAGATTGCTGTGTAAATTGCATCATGATTATTTTTTATTTTGTCTTTTGATTTCTTAGCAGATTGGTGTCGTCTTTTTTATTTTGAAGATGATTATTTCCACAAAAGTACAATGGTACAGTTTTCTACGGTAAGTGTATTTTTTTCTTCTTTTTGAATTTGACAAACCAAATGTTGACATTGCATTACAAATCAGTTTTTGAACTTTCATTTTTTTAAATATGAAAACTAATAAATGGATTAGCATCTAGGGTATATAAATGCTCATTTTATCTTAATTAATTGAAACTTGAAATTTACTATGTTATTTTTCTCACATTTATTCATATGGTTCCTTTATCTAATATTGCAGGTTGATAATCTAGTGGCATGACAGAGAACATGCTATCAAACTTAAAACTTCTCTTTGTTGTCTTACGTGCATTCTAATCTTGGCCCGTTTGGTAATTCTACTGTAAAATAAAGATGAAGTAAAGCACCAAATCAAGAGATAATAAAATATAAGTGGGTTATGTTGGTATTTTATTTTTAGTTGTTTGATATGGAATCTTTGTGATTTTTTGTATAGAAAGTTGGAGATTTTTTAATTTTTTTTTCTTTTTTTTAAATGAAGGAGTTTTTAAAATATATACTATCGACGTTACGATTGTCTGAAAAATAAATGCTTTTACTCATTAACTAGTAAAGTGTGAAACGGGCGAAAGGTTCTCAACCATTCGGTGGCACTGAAAATTGTCGTTAGTGCGTCTGTACTCTTTCAAGTTGTCTTGGTTCTATTATATTTATACAGCTAGCAGTGTCAGGAGCCTTGAATGGAATCGGTCTATAGCTATGGTGAAAGACTGATGCCTGCCATCCTCTGGCACCAATTCTGCACCGACTTCAGTGAAGCAATAGAAGGAGACTTTTTCCAGCATGGGGTCGTCTGCAGGAACATGTGCTCCCAGCCTCCCAGGTAGTAACCATAAAATAGCGAGTCCTCCTTGTTAAGTTATATGGTAAGATTAATCACTAATAAAACATTTAAGGCCTTCTATCAAATGCAATCTTAACCATTACAACCCTACCATTATTTCCCTTGTCCTCCGAACTATTTCCCTTTAAATCTATATTAACTGCAATGCCTAACTCCTTTGCAATAATCAGTGTTTTGGGAATTGAAATCATAGCACAAAATTAAAAAGAGGTCAAATCCAACCCAGTAGCATGAGAGTGTATCCAGTGGCTTGGGAGTATCCAAGGGGCCCACAATCCACATGGACCCTATTTTTGCTTATTGTGCAAACCTTTTGCTGGATTTTATGCGTGCACAACTCATTGTTAGTCGAGCAATTTCCTTTTGTCATTCTCCTATTAGGTACTAGTTAGCATATTAGGTGGAAGTCCAGAGTTCTAGGTGGCATTAAGAGACAAGAGACCAAGTTATAATGTATTTTATAAAGGCTTTCAGTATTTAGACTTTGTATTAGGAAAGCTTCAGTTGGTCTGCAAGGGAATGTAAAGGGGTTCTGTCCCTTTCTCATGCAGCAAGAAGCTCTCTAACACTATGTTTGGGAGCGAGGTAAAGTCGGGGAAAAGAAAAAAAAGAGGGGAAAATGGCGGGAATGTTAAAATAGAGGGTGTTTGGAAAGGGGAAGAGAAAGTGGGGGAGGGGAATTTGGGGGTAAATTTTTCAAAATTTTACCTCTAGAGTTTCCCTTCAAAACTGGGGGGGAAGAGGGAGGCAAAGAGGGGATTTCCCTCCCCTCTTTAACTAAACAAACAAGAGGGGTTTCCCTCCCCTCCCCTCCCTTTCATTTTCCTTACTCCTCAAATTTTCCCTTCCCTCCTCTCCCCCCTTCCCAAACGTAGTGTAACTATCTGAATGTGGTGTAATACTTCTGCACCACAAATCATTACTAGAACCAATTGAGAAGTACAAAGAAGTTACCGAAATGAATGAAAGTATGAGACACGTACTTGTTTCACCTGGTCAGTTGGCAACTCTACTAATAGAGTCAAGTGAAGTAAAGTTGATTTGAAGAAAGAATAAAATATAAGTGGGTTATGATGGTATTTTATTTTTAGTTGTTTGTTATAGAATCTTTTTTACTTTTTGTATAGGAAAGTAGAGTTTTTTGTATTTTAGTAGAAAAAGGTGGTTGGTTTTTTACTTTTATTGAAAAGGATGGTGGGAGTTTTGAATTAAAGAACTTTTGAAGTGACTTCTTGTCTGAAAAATGGGGGCTTTACTTGACTTTTACTAAATTAGTAAAGTGCCAAAAAGTAAACATTTTAAGTGCTTTGTCAAGCTTCGTAACAATGTTTATACATGTTGTTATTTGTTTGGCTCAATTGAATAAATTATAAATAAACCGGGCCCCTGTATTGCCCATGGTCTACTGAGATTAGAAATAGGTCTATTATCATAGGTCTACTGTGATTAGAAGTAGTGTTTGGGTGTAACTGGGTATTGGGCTGATATTATAAATAGAGACTTACGGTCTCTATGATGTAAACCTTCTTCTGATTGCATAGTGAATTCTCCCGTCTTCCCCGTGGACGTAGGCCAAAAGCCGAACCACGTAAATCTCCGTGTTCTTGTGTGTGATTGATCTCTTTCCATAGGCCCTAGAACACAACAAACTGGTATCAAAGCATTGTTGGCGTGATCGGAGGAGATCTGACGGATCAGATCTCGGAGGGCTTGTTTCTCAAGAGAAGAGAGGAGGAATCTGGAATCAATTCGTTGCAATGGACTGATCCAAGGATCGAAGAAGAAGACTGCCCCGCCGCCTAAGAAGACTGCTTCTGTAGTGTCTTCCCTCACAGTTCTGTTCCTCCGTGGACAAAGAAGAAATCAGGGGAAGCCATCGCTGTTTTGCACATCACCGGAGAAGAAATCAGGTTCTTCGGGTGGACCACGGCTAGTTGATCAGGATCAGATCTGATCACCGCAAACCTGATCAGATTACGATCTGTTTTCTTTAGGCTGGGCCCCACCACGCCGCCGAGGACAGTAGGGTCTCGCCGTGCATTGTCGGAGTCTTCGCCGCCGTCGTCGCTTCGTGAGCCGGAGAAGCAAGAAGAAGCGCCGCCTGCGCTGATTGCTTGAGACAGTTCTGGTTGCTGAACCAGAACGAAGAAGAAGACGACCCAATTCTTTTTGGGTCTGTTCCTGGGTTGGGTCCAGTCCAGGTCGGCCCGACCTGTTTACCAAAGCCCATCTGCCAGGATAGATCCAGGTCGGGTCAAGTCCAAGTTGACCTGACCCGTGGAGAAAAAGCCCAGAAACAAAGCCCGCTGGTAAGGTCTGCTGACGTCAGCAACACGTCAGCACCTGTACGGTCAAAGGCAAATTTGACTAGATCGAAGGCTGAAAATTGTTTTCGCGATATCTTGACGATCCGGAGTCCGATCTGAGATCCGTTTGAACCTACGGACTCGTTGCGAGCAGATCTATGCTGTTGTGGAAAAAGATTGGTTGTTCAACGGTCAACGAAAGAGATTGACTGATCGGAGCGCAGAAACTTATTTCTGCGATATCTTAGCCGTCCAAAGTCGGATTTCAGATCCGTTTCTTCCAGCGTGCTCGTGGTGACCAGATCTACACAGTTCCAGTGAAAGATTTGCGGAATGGCTGCTAAATTCGATATTGAAAAATTCGACGGTAATAATGACTTCGGTCTTTGGCGTCTGAAGATGCATGCTTTGTTGGTCCAGAATGGGTTGCATAAAGCTTTAAGGGGAAAGAATGCTCTATCTGAAAAATTATCAGATGAAGAGAAGGATGAGTTGCTGGAAAAGGCGTATGGTCAGATTCTGCTGTTCTTGAGTGATGGTGTACTGCGAAAGGTTGTTCAGAAAAAAAACTGTTGCTGGCATATGACAAAAGTTGGAGAACTTGTACATCACAAAATCTCTCACAAATCGCTTGTATCTGAAAAAGCAATTGTTCACATTACAAATGCAGGAAGGTACGTCTGTTTCAACTCACATTGATTCTTTTACAAAAGCTATTTTAGATCTGGAAAATATAGATGTCAAAATTGATGATGAGGACCAAGCTATCATGTTGCTATGCTCTTTACCACCCTCGTATGAGAACATTGTTGATACCATGATGTATGGTAGAGAAACTCTTTCTAAGGAAGATGTTGAGTCAGCCTTGAACTCCAAGGAGTTAAAGAAAAAGGTTGCAATTGAAAACCATGATAGTTCTGGTGAGGGTTTGGTAGCACGTGGCAGAACAGAGAAGAAAGAGCAGAATAGAAGAGGCCGATCTAGGTCAAAATAAAAAACTAGAAAATTGAAGTGCTTCAAATGTCACAAGGAAGGGCATTTTAGAAAAGATTGTCCAGAGCGTAAAGGGAAAGAGAAATCTAATTCTGGAGAAATTGCCGGAGTTGCAACCGATGTTGCAGAGACTAATTCTGATGGTGCAGAAGTTCTTTCGGTTACTGTTGGTAGCTCAGTCACTGAGTGGATTCTTGATTCAGGCTGTTCCTATCATATGTGTCCTTACAGAAATTGGTTTACCAATTATCAATCTATTGATGGTGGTAAAGTGCTTATGAGAAATAATGCAGTTTGTAAGGTTGTTGGGATAGGTGCAATCAAAATTAAGATACATGACGGTATTGTGAGAACATTGTCAGATGTTATGCATATTCCAGAGTTGAAGAAAAACTTGATTTCCTTGGGTACGCTTGACTCCAATGGTTGTACCTACAAAGCTGGAGGTGGAGTTATGAGAATCTCGAAGGGTGCTCTTGTAGTGATGAAGGGACTAAAGCAGAATGCTCTTTATTTTCTTCAAGGTAGTACAATTACAGGTGCTGCAGCTGTGTCGTCCTCAGATTCAGATTCATAAATTACCAAGTTATGGCATATGCGACTTGGGCATATGAGTGAGAGGGGTATGGATGAGTTGACAAAACAGGGTTTACTGTGTGGTCAGAAAACAGGAAAGCTGAACTTCTGTGAGCATTGTATCTTCGGAAAGCAATGTAGAGTCAAATTCAGGACTGCTGTTCATCGGACAAAGGGTACTTTGGATTATATCCACTCTGATCTTTGGGGTCCCTCTCGTGTTCCATCTCTTGGTGGTGGTTTATACATGCTGACCTTTATTGATGACTATTCTCGGAAGGTCTGGGTGTATATCTTAAAGCACAAACATGAAGCTTTTGCACAGTTCAAGCAATGGAAGGCTATGGTCGAGAAGCAGACAGGTAAACAGCTCAAGCGCTTGAGAACTGACAATGGCTTGGAATTCTGTAATAGTGCTTTTAATGAGTTCTGCAAGAATGAAGGTATTGTGAGACATCGCACAGTCAGAAATACACCGCAACAGAACGGAGTTGCAGTATGGATGAACAGGACTATTCTAGAGAAGACCCGGTGCATTCTCTCTAATGCAGGGTTACCTAGGAAGTTTTGGGCGGAAGCTGTTAACACAGCTTGTTATCTGATAAACCGGTCTCCATCAACAGCTATAGAATGCAAAACTCCTGTAGAGGTATGGTCTGGAGCTCCTGCTGATTACACCAACTTGCGGATATTTGGTTGTCCTGCCTATGCTCATGTGAATGATGGAAAGCTTGAACCAAGGGCAAGAAAGTGCATATTTCTAGGATATGCAGATGGTGTTAAAGGATATAGGCTGTGGTGCCTAGATGGGAAATCTCCCAAATGCATTATAAGCAGAGATGTGACCTTTGACGAGTCTGCTATGTTGAAACAGAAGGAGTGTCAAGATGCTGGAAAGGTGGAGGATCAAAACGGTGTCAGTAAACAAGTGGAGCTTGAGAAGGAAGCTCCAGAAAAATTGCAGGATAAAGTGCAAACAGATGTCCCAGTTCAACAAGATGTAGAGGAGATGCAAAGCTCAAACGAGGAAAGTGCAGTTCCGGATGATTACATACTTACTCGGGACAGAGAAAGGAGGCAGATTAAGAAACCTCAGAGATACGGGTATGAAGATATTGTTGCCTACGCTCTTAATACAGCTGAGAGTATTGAGTCTGAGCCGGTTACATATCGGGATGCCATCACTAGCAAAAAATCAGTAAAATGGGCCGTAGCCATGGGTGAGGAGATTGAATCTCTTCACAAGAATCAGACTTGGGAGTTAGTAAAACCTCCGAAAGGCCAGAAGATTGTTGGATGCAAATGGGTCTTCAAGAAAAAGGAAGGAACTCCAGGGATGGAAGACACTAGGTTCAAAGCACGACTGGTTGCAAAAGGCTATACTCAGAGGGAGGGTGTTGACTTCAATGAAGTGTTCTCTCCTGTGGTGAAGCATAGTTCTATTAGGGTGCTACTTGCTATGGTTGCTAAATTCAATTTAGAGTTGGAGCAGCTTGATGTCAAGACTGCGTTCTTACATGGCGAGCTAGATGAACAGATTTACATGCATCAACCAGAGGGGTTTGAAATTCATGGAAAGGAAGACCACGTTTGTTTGCTAAAGAAATCGTTGTATGGTCTGAAGCAGTCTCCTAGGCAGTGGTACAAGCGTTTCGACACCTTTATGGTTGGAAACGGTTATTGCAGGAGTGCATACGACAATTGTGTATACCACAAGAAGCACTCCAATGGCTCGTATGTCTATTTGCTGCTATATGTTGATGACATGTTGATTGCTGCAAAGGACATGTCTGAGATCAACAGGTTGAAAACTCAGTTGAGTGGTGAATTTGAGATGAAAGACTTAGGTGCTGCGAAGAAAATTCTTGGAATGGAGATTCAAAGGGACCGGAAAGCGGGCAAATTGTCTTTGTCACAAAAGGGGTACCTTGAGAAGGTTATGGAGCGCTTTGGTATGCAAAGTTCGAAACCTGTGAATACTCCATTGGCAGCCCATTTCAAACTTTCCGCTGCTTTGTCACCACAAACTACGGAAGAGGTGGAGCACATGTCTCGTGTTCCTTATGCTAGTGCAGTTGGGAGTATCATGTATGCAGTGGTTTGCACGAGGCCAGATATTTCACACGCAGTTAGTGTAGTTAGCAGATACATGGATAACCCCGGAAAGGCCCATTGGCAGGCAGTGAAGTGGATACTCCGTTACTTGAGAGGTACTACTGATGTTGGGATAATTTATGACAGAAGTAATAACACTTCTGGAAGTGTTATTGGATATGTTGATTCAGATTTTGCTGGAGATTTAGACAGAAGAAGGTCCCTGACAGGTTATGTCTTCACTTTTGCTAACGGTGCCATTAGTTGGAAGGCAGCATTGCAATCCAAAGCTGTCTTGTCTACTACTGAAGCAGAATATATGGCAGCTACAGAGGCAGTGAAGGAAGCTATTTGGCTGACAGGCTTGGTTTAAGATCTGGGATTGGAACGGAAGCTAGTTACTGTTTTCTGTGATAGTCAGAGTGCGATCGATCTGACACATAATCCAAAGTATCATGAAAAGACCAAGCACATAGATGTAAGGGCTCATTTCATTCGAGATGTCATCGCCGAGGGTGCTATTGCAATAATTAAAATTGCTACGGCGGAGAATCCAGCAGACATGATGACCAAGACTATTCCAACAGTCAAGTTCAAGCATTGCTTGGACTTGATTAATGTGATCAGTACCTGAGTGCCCTAAGGGGCAGGTGGAGACGGTGAGACGTGTTAAGTGCATGAAGATCAGCTTCAATGTTCGCCAAGGTGGAAATTTGTTATTTGTTTGGCTCAATTGAATAAATTATAAATAAACCGGACCCCTGTATTGCCCATGGTCTACTGAGATTAGAAGTAGGTCTATTATCATAGGTCAACTGTGATTAGAAGTAGTGTTTGGGTGTAACTGAGTATTGGGCTGATATTATAAATAGAGACTTAGGGTCTCTATGATGTAAACCTTCTTCTTATTGCATAGTGAATTCTCCCGTCTTCCCCGTGGACGTAGGCCAAAAGCCGAACCACGTAAATCTCCGTGTTCTTGTGTCTGATTGATCTCTTTCCATAGGCCCTAGATCACAACACATGTTGGTTCCTATGTAATTGCAGCATCTTGGGCACCAAGTGGTAAGGACAGTGGCAGTGTACCTGAGTTAAAAGGAGCCATATGGTTTTCTTATAATGAATCAATAAAAGCACCGGCAATTTTGCATAAAGCAATGAGACTGGATCAGGAGTCTATAGTAAGGTGATGCATTTCCGATCCTCACAAGTCCTCATCAGACCAGGGTTTTCAAAACCCTTAAGTCGTCTAATCTTGAGACATAACTTAATTTCTCTTCCGGTCTATAGAGGATTACTGCCAGGTGGGCAAATGGAGGTCTTACTGACGAGGAACTGGTGGGTCTATCCATAGCTTTGATGGATTTGGATGCGGAGACTCCGGCACGTGACCGGAGATCTATATGAGTTTCGGCGATTGAGAAGCTCCACAGATTGCATCACCTCTTGTCTCTCCTATAGGATAGAATAATACCCAACCCTATGGCTCCCTTATCTTATATAAACAAATCCCAAAGAGTCACACTTATTAGAGACTTCTTCACCAAGAAACCCACATCTACTAATATTATTAGGAGTTTCATTAGTGGGACTAGATTAAGTCTTACATTAAGTGGAATTGTATTATCTGTTGGCATCGACCCTACTTGATCTGACGTGGTACCCGTGACATGCGTGCCACACGATTGCCTATAATCTCCCACTTGGCACGAATGTCGCGTGCATCAAACATATATCAGTCCTATGCACATCGCATGCCTTGCAAAATCCTCTGCAAGCAAAGCCTTGGTGAGAGAATCAACCATCAAGTCCTTTGAAGGCATATAAAAAATTTCTATATCATACTTTTTAGCCTTCTCTCTAATGAATTGATACTTTTTCTCAACATGTTTTGATAAGTTGTTGAACTTTTGCTCATGTGCGTAAGAGAGTTATTAAGTGAGAGACCATTGAGAATTGACATAAAAAAAAGTTATTCTTGTAAAATGATATACTTATAATTAGTTATAATTGATCTAATCCATGTACGACCTGCCATTGGATTGAAAAAAGTTTTAAAATAATGACTAGGCTTCCTGTGCGTGAAAGAGTTATTGAGAGAGAGATTGTTCAGAATCGAGATAAAATAAGATTATTTATGTAAAATAATATAGTCATTTCTGTTTAATGAATGTCGGGGCAAAACTGTCATTTTAATAAAAAAATCAACATAAACTTCATGGTGGTTGGTCATTCTTGTTAGGACAATTGATTTTGGGAACATGGATAGTATTTAAATGAAATGTTAAGGGCCTATTTACAAATACTAAAACCATAGAAGTCTACTTAGAAATCCTAAAAACCTTAGCGTGGTTTGTGCAAAATACTCTTTTTTTTTTATGGTAAAAGAAGGCAGTAAAAGAAATCGATACTTATTGTGGGAAGGCCAATCCATCTATGATCTATTCCATCCACAAGGTGGCCCTTGGGAAGGAGAACCCACATAAGTGGGAAGGAAGCCCACACCTAGGAAGAGGAGCCAACAAATGTGGAAAGAGTTGATCCCTAGGCACCCAGGTGACATCTCGGTTTGCAAACCGATTAACTACCCATCAATTTTTATATAACTAAAAATGCAATGATAACATTAAATATGAATTACTTAGCATAATCAAAGATGTTAATGAACTAGAGATCCTAACCTCCCATTTAATTTTCCTTTTCCAGCATTGGCTTTCGACTATCGATCATTTTCTTTCTACGGCCCCTGTTCACGCGGTAAGGATTATCCCATTAGTGTCATATTCTTCTACTACATAATCGTAGCCATTTCTACATTGGGTTCACAATCTGTAATCTGCTAGAGTGCAAAAAATATGTGGTTTATTGTGCTTCCTTGCCCCATGCTTGGTACATAGTTCTGTAGACTCCAGCCTCTTAGATGCAATGAACCCTGTTTAAATGTTTTCAGATTGAATTATCATAGCAATTAATCTTTATCTTTCTCATCTAGATAGTTGCAGTTATTATTTGGGTTTTTTTTTTTTTTTCTAAAGGTCATTTGTATAAAAAAGAGAACAAATACAAGGAAAAGCCCTATTAAAGCAGGGCATTGACCCCACAAAAAAGGCAAAAATGTCCCAAAGGCCAAAAAAGCTTCTACACAAACCAAAAAAAAAACAAAACCAAACTAAGCTTCCTCCACCAAAAGACAACGCATAGAAAAACACAACATACCCAAAAGAAAGAAGCAAAAACATTGAACTTTTCAACAATCACCTTCAAAACTTCGATGGCCAAATCTATCAAGGTTCTGAAGTTGCTGAATATTGATTCGATCCGGGAGAGTGCCTAATAAATCAGAGATGCGCTCTTTGAGCAGACATTTGACTCTTGATAGGGAAGGCCTGATGTTGTTAAACTTGGAGTCATTGTGAAAAGTCCAAAGAATTGGAGATGAGGTGGAAGAAAACTGCAGCCACACTCTTCATTTCATTATCATCTCTACCTATGGAAAGAGTAGTCCAAATGACCTCAAAAGAAGGATTGTTTGGACATGAGATCCCTTCAAGAGAAAAAAGCCACTTTTATAGACAAATTGCTAGATCACATTCAAAGAAGATGTGGTAGTCAGATTCAGCATTGGAATGGCCGTTGTAACATCTAGAAGCCAGCAGAATACCTTTTGATTTTGCCAGCATTCGAATATGTTGCTGTTATTATTGTTCAAACCTCCATTGTTAGGAATTTGAAAATTGAAGTACTTTCAGGGCATTGCTCCATGCAGTGTGACTGCCACATCAACATTCTGGACCATTTAATTCTTGCTCATACGCTGCACAGCAGAATAGTATAATTATTCATCATAATACCACTTGTTTCATAGATTAAACCATGCATAACTATGAGATAATTCAAACTCTGAAAATGCAAAATGTAGATGACTCATAGATGAGTCCTAGTTTGCCTCAGCATGAGTACTTTGCCCAATTATCCAAGATTGCCTTCGCGAGATCAAAAAGAACTACTTCTACCATCCTCTCTTCAATGAAGTGATATTATCTCTCTTGAAGAGAAGAAAGTACACGTAGCTAATGTTTTTGTGCTTTGAGCCGGTAGTGAAATACCTGATACTTAATTGGCCCTTTTGGCTGAGCATCATGTCGTGCTGCCTTTTGTATTTGTTATTCCAAGCTCCAAACTACAGTAGAAAATACGGCTGGTGAGCAAAAGCCCACACTATATGGGCTGTGGGCTGTGTTTTTAGGACCATGGACAGCGGGCCTACTTTTTGCTCACTGCTAAACAGGGAGGACCCAAGTCTACATGTATTTAAGAAGCAACTAAGACCAACCAGTGGAAATTTTTAACAGAATGGGTAGGCCTGTCAACAGGGAGGAGTTCCTTCAGGTCCTGATTTGGAACTGGTTGGTCCAGGCCTAATGGGACGATTCCATGTAATATGTGAGTTCTCCTATGACGGGCAATAATATTTAGCAATTCGACTATGGCAGGAGGTATATTTCCAACCTCTGGGCTGAACCCAGACCTGAATAGTTTCCATGGTAACTAAGCAGAATGGATCTGGAAAAGCTATGACCTGCCTAACATTGTCATGAGTAATCATAGGACATTTAACTATTCCAATACATCCATTTAATCAGAAATACTCACCAAAGAGCTAACACTGCACTGTTCATATGTGGCCTAGCTCTGTAGGGATCCATCTTCATTAGTCTCCATATATTCAGCAATCAGCATACGTATGCAAGAAAATTGACAATTAGCGGCGGTTTATAGTGGCGGTTTTTGAAAATTTTTCTCAAAACAAGGGTGAAGCATTTTCTAAATATTGGGAGAGATTTAATAATCTTTTGCAATCCTTCCAAAGTAATGGGTATGAGTTGTGGCGCATCTTAGCAATTTTTTTATAATGGTTTACTTGCTTAGATGCACCCTGTTTTGGATCAAGTTTCTGGAAGGGAGTTTCTTGACCTCACCACAACCAACAATACCAATCTCTCTCTCTCTCTCTATATATATATACACACACACACATTAAGAGGCAGTGATGAGATTTCTACCATTGAATCAAATATAAATGGGAAAAATGCCTTGCATATGATTTCTTGGGTTGGCAACATTGGAGGAGGGTCTGTGTCTTTAGTGTTACTCAGACAACCAATGGATGCAGCCATGGCAGAGAAGGCACCCATGGAATGTTTGGTGAAAGGCAAATCTGAGCCTCATTTCTTTTCCTTCATTACCTCTCTCTTTTTTCTTTTTCTTTTTTGTTTCTATTGAACAACACCCACATTGAGAAAAAGCTGATTATTCATAGAAACACAATTGTACTGCATACCCCACACAAAGAAAAAACTGCTCTCATACAAACTCAAACCACATGCATTGAAACCTTCATATAAACAAAAGATATTTTTGTACAGTATGGGGTTTGGGCATCTAAAATTCTTGTTTGCTTTCTTTATTCAGATACCTTTAATTGCCAAATATAAATATGATACACCAAATGCCTTTGGTATCTTTTGGGCTTTAAGTAGAGAAACTTGGAGGATTCTAGTTTCCCCATTTCCTCATTTTCCCCCCCTTTTGTTTTTTCAGTGAGGGCTAAGGAAATGGAAGGCTAGGATGGTCTGATGAGGGTGTTGTATGGCATTGTTGTTGAAGTGGGGCCTACCAATTGCTGTACAGCTGCTGGGGGCTTATCTATTTCAGTTGTGGAATCTGTGGAGAGATTGCCCATTCCATGAGAAGTGTTCTGACAGTTCCATGTTTCAATCTTATTATTCAGTGGCAAAATCAGGAGTTGTGGATAATCTTCTTTCATGGGTTGATTTCAAGCAAAACAAAGAATTGAAGAAAACTGATGGGACAAGGAATGGGGGGAGGATTAGTGATATTAAAAAGCTGGAAGAACCTAATTTGGCCGGTAAGGCAAAAGCTGGAGAATGTACCTTGATTTTGACAGAAGGAGATTCAGCTAAGGCTCTTGCTGTAAGTACTACCATAAAGTTTGCGTGGTAATTATAATTTTTTTTTCCTTTGGCGTTTGTAAAGACAACTTCTCACAACTCTGTGTGTGTGTGCGTGTGTTTTGTCTATGCAGAAGGCATGGATCTCAGTTGTTGGCAGTAACACCTATGCGCGTGTTCCCATTGAGAGGGAAACTGCTCAATGTAAGAGAAGCATGTCATAAGCAGATAATGGATAATGCCGAAATTCAGCATATCAAGATAATTCTTGGGATGCAACGGGGAAAACAGTATGACAGTGTCAAGGGTCTGAGATATGGCCATTTAACGACTATGACTGATCAGGTTTAGCTTCCAACATCTCTTCTTCCTTTTCCATGTATTCCTTTCTGCACTATATGTGGATTGGCCTTGCTTAATGTCTTGTTTTAACCCGTTGTGTTACACTAAATTTTGTTCATACATTTTGGCCATCTCTTCTCAAAGTTCCATCTTTCTTAGTGGAATTTGTAACACCAATTCTGAAGGTGCTTGTTAACCGAACTACTGACTTAATGAAAATTCATGTTGAGCATAATCTTTTGCAAACCAATAAGTAAGAAGAATGACTAGTGGATCTAGGTACTTAAACTAATGTTCACATCCGGGTACTAGCTTTCTGTAATTTATGTGGATCCATGATGAATGATAATGCATTGAGACCTGTAAGGTACTAAGTTGTTATGCAATCCATAATATAAAATCATGACAATAAAGTTTTAACTTTCAGCTCTAAGATATCAGTTAGAATCCAGTACCATATTTCCTATTAGTTGATAACTAACTGCACCTTACTTAATTATAATCAACTGCTAACTTCGATGACTATACATGTTGCTCATGGTCTATGCCAATAAATTGCATCTTGTCTTACAGAATTTAGTTATAGTCCGCAATAAGTTTTGAGTAAAATTTATAAGACAATTTTAATTTAATAGCTCCCGAAATCAGAATTGTAACTCATGTCTTGTTGCTATGCAGGTTTCTTCAGCTTCAACTTCAGCTTCAGCGTCAATAGAAATTGGTATATTAATAATGGGTTTGTTTTTGTTTGTAAGATACATCTTTTGTCTTCAGAGTTATAATATGGTGTTTTCTTTTGGAATGTGGTTTTCCACCAAATGGCAGGTGTGATGGAAGAAAGTTTTGAGAGTTGGATGGGATCATATCCAGATAGATATATTTATAGTGGTGCAACTTCAGGACCACTACAAGTCATGAGAACAGCGAAACAGGCCCAAATTGTGCTTTACTCTACCAGGGAAGGGACAAAAACATAAAAAGAACCACATGCAAGGGAAGCCAGCGTACCATAGTTGTGAATGGAAAAATAAAAGGCTCTAAAACATGAGGAGCCTTGGACGAATTTCGTGCATTTGATTCTCCATATCTATAGACCATTACATGGCTGATGATACCTAGTCTAGAATTGATTGATAGACTCGTTAGAAGAAGAAAACACTTGAAAATCAGTGAATTTAGAAACACTTGAAAATCAGGGAATTTAGATTTGACTGAATGACTAAAAAGATGATAGATAGGCTACTGTGTGAAGGTCAAAATTAAAAAGAACAATAAAGGGGTTATGTTATGAAAGGTGCACACTATTTTAGAAATGCACCATGGGCTAACTATGATTCATCTAGATCCTCACAGGCCTTAACCCGAGTGAATTGGCAAGCCCTACTGTTCTTAGCAAATGAGGTTAAATAATAAAAAGAAAAATAGATAGAAGTATTAAAGTTTTGAGTAATCTGAATCTATGGTCGCTGTCATTCAATGGGAGTATAAATCTTATAGCCAATCCCTAATCCGTATAAATTTAGATGGACCCTAATAGGCATTCAAATGGACAATGATAGATTAACTCAGCTGCTTTAAGTCTGCAGATCATTAAATATTCCCAATCTTTAATAAGAGATTAGATCAAAGCACCGGTTTGTAGAATCGAATTCGGATCCCCCGAGCACAAGCCGCAGAGAATTCTCCAGGACCATACCTATATATCCATCAGTGACTTCCACATCGTAATTGTAAGCCAGTCAAAATGTAGAATATGCCAATCACATTATACCATTCCCATCCTCACAACCTCAACATCCCGTACATTTCCCTCTTCCAACCCACCCTAATCCAACGGTTCAAAATCTGGATTCCAGAATCCACAAAATGGGCCACACAGATCAACAGCCTAAAAAACACTCCCAAGTCTCCAACCCAACACCACCCCCTCAGGCCCATTTGCACAAACCGCTATAAAATCCCCCTCTAACATTCCATCATATTTACAAATGAACAACAATGGTGGGGACATTTAGCAGCGGTTGGTGGTGTCTGCTAGTAGAAGATGCACATTTAGCTGCAGTTAGTGATGTATGCTGCTAAAAGAGATCATCATTAGTGGCAGTTTATAACCGCCGCTATTGATAATTCTTTAGTGGCACCCCACTTTTCCGCTGCAAATACAATTACTGACGCTACTATTTAGCGACAAAAGTGACAGCGGACATTTTTCAGCCGTAGAAGGCTTTAGCAGCAGTTTTCATATATATAGCGGTAGTTTTTATCCGCCGCTAAATGTAAATTTTCTTGTAGTGTACCTATTTTGACACTCGTCCAACCTGGGCTCACCACCAGATTGAAACTAAAAAAAAAAAAAAAAATAGTTACATAATGTTTAAATTTAAGGCCATTAAATCAAGAGATAGGTATATCAGATGGGTCTGTCCAAGAAGTGCAGCCATGGAGATAACCTTAGTTATTTTGAGTATTTTTACTATTTTGTGTTTCCATGGGCACTGGGCTGTTATGTTGGGCCCTATCTTTTGTATCCTTTTATTTTTTTCTAGTTAATGTTATCGTTATCCTTCCTTCGAGCAAATAATAATAATACTAACAATAATAAATAGAAAAGTAAAAAGAATCTAAATAAAGCAGGTCCTAGCCACCCACTCAATTTTATTCAATAGTCTTTGTTCAGATGGTAAGGAATATCTGGTGAGTGTCAGGTTCATGTAACTTCACAACATCACGACCCTGTGGCAAAGAGGTGTCTCATGTTTTTAGCTGACCAGGTATGATCGTCTTCCTACTACTAGTCCATATAGTAGGAAAAAAAATATTGACCCTGCAACAGAGTACACCAAATTCGTGATGCAATGGACCCTGGGAGTGATTTCTTTAAAATTACCGGATTGAAACATCCTATCCATTGATTTGTTGCCTTTAACATCCATAAAATTGCTGCTATTACTGTTCAAGCCATCTATGTTTTAGGAAATTGAACTAAAGGACTCTCACGAAATTGCTCCATCCAGTGTGACTCGACACGTCAACATCTGGACGAATGAATTTTTGGTCCTTAGACCAGATGCAATAAATTACATATAGTGCTCTGATAAATAGAACATGAGCATAAATTATTCATCATATATTCCAACTTTTTCATAGATTAAATCATGCAGGTGTGAGTATGAGATAATTTGAACTTTAAAATCATAAACAACTCATTAAATCAGTTATAATTTGCCTTGTCTTGTGGTTTTAGTTTCTTCACCTTATAATGTTATGTTCTGTCATCTGCCATCCTCATGGATACCCTCTGCGTATTTGCGCAATCCATATCCATTGGATTTTCAATGCATGATAGATCATCATGTTGAAATTCATTCTCAGTGCCAAGGGTGTCATTTACTTTTTTCATTTAAAGTGCAGTTTGACTAATTGAAGTCATTAGTCTTTCCATGGATTGTGCATTGTTCTGAATGGATTGCATAGTATTTTGCGTGAACTCGATGAATCTGACTAAAGTGTCTTCCAAGGATCCCTCTGGGGGTGGTGGTGCTGGTTCATATGACCATTCGGGCGGTGGAGAGTCATTAGGTGCATATGACCAAGGGGAAGAATGGGGTGCATATGAAATATCCTGTGAGGGGTAATCATATGACCCACCCGGAGTAAATTCTCAAAGTTAAAAATTTTTCACCTCAAACCCATCTTGCCAATTGTCAACCGCCTGATTGCCCAGGCTACTCATGTTACTCATTTCATCGTGGCAAGGCCATTGATTTGCATTTGATTCTATTTGCCATTGAATTCCCACATCTATATTTGAAGGAGCGAATGAGTGTGTGAGGTGTGAGTAATCTTGTGGGGCCCTTGTTGGTTGATCATCTTCCATTATCATTCCATTGATACCCTCCATGCACTTCTCATTGTAATCATGAATATAGTGATTGGCCCACTCCCGTCCATATGTGGTACCTCTTTCCAACGAAGAAATTATTTAATGTATATTTGCTTCCCATTCTTGTTCGCGCAACTCCCTTATGGATTTGTGATTATTTGAAGCATCGTCGGAGTTGCTTTGATAAAACCCCCCCTTATTTTTATAGTAGTTAATGTAGGTTGATAGGTACGTATCTATAGGGTGTAGATACTTACGCCAGGATTTCTTTGGGTTATCACTGTCGATTTTATCCTCATTGGTTTGTCCAGAATTTGGTCTCCTCATGTTTGTGGCTTTCCATTTGTCCATTTTTGGAATCACTTTTTCTTTTTCTTTTATTTTTTGGTTTTTTTTATTTTTTGAAAAGAAATGACAAAGAAAGAAAAAAAGAAAAAAAATGTAGCAATTGAGTTAATATCTTAAGGTTGAAAAGTTTCCCTGAGTTCACCAACCCGACCCTATGAAACCAACCCGGCCAGTTCAGCCCCCAGGTAAGGCTAGGATCACGAATGGACCCGTTTGAAGGACCCTTGCCTAGAACAATCTAGCTGTCTCCACACTCTGGACAAGGCTTTGCTTCGACACCGAGAAGATCAAGGACAACGATTGGGTCACTTTGGTTCACTTTCTTCCAAAAGGAGTTAAAACAAGTTGAGAGAAATAAAGTAACTTTGCCAAAATTTAAAAGTTCTCTTAAAAAATTCAATGATGTGTCCTTTCTAATTAGCAATCCATGCACTTTCCTAAGCCAATTTAGGGCGGTCTAACATTCTATGCACACACCTCCTATCTCTAAAGAGATGCCAAAAATAACAAACCCATAAAGCAATGTAAATAAGGAAAGTCAGAAAAGTTACCTTATATGGCGCTCCCCGGCAACGGCGCCAAAAACCTGATCGTGAGTTCCAAGTGTAGAGCCGTGATGTAGTAATAAACTGGTGAGACCAGGTCGATCCACAGAGAGCAATGTAAATTAAGGTTACTCTTTAACTTGTACCTACCCTAAATTAGAAATCTAAATATAGCCTAAAAAACTAGAAAAGTTACTTTATCATTCATACTTTCCAAAAATTAAATTAATTACAATCCAATAAAAAGAAAACTTCTTAAATATAAAAAAACCTAAACTAAAAACTAAACTTGCTACAAAAGAACACACAAGTTAGAACATCAAGAATAAAAAAGTACTAAAAGTAAAACTAAGAAATTAAACTAGAAACAAAAGAAACCTAAGTTAGAAAGTTAGTAATGCAATGTATGTCATAAGATGCTGAAAAAAAATCTGAGTCCGAAAAACTAGTATGCTGGGCTGTTTTTATGCATGATTTCTCCTAATCTAATGCAACCTAAAACTGAGTTTAATGACTGGATTTTGAACTACCATGATACATGAATCAACTAAAAAAAACGGAAGTGAAAAAAGATTTAAAACAAATGAGATTTAAGTGCTTGAACGTGACTTAAAAACAGAAACTGTGCAGAAATTCTGCACACAGGTGGGTCTGACCAGCCATTTTTGAGCCACTGGTTCACCCTCATTCCAAAATTATTTTTTCTTGAAATTTTGGGGTTTGAAAGTACACTGATCGAAATTTAATTCCCCCAAGTTTCATTGAGAAATAATGTGTTTTGATCAGGTTTCTAATCGCATACTTTTCACTTGGAATCTGTCCTGAAATTTCTCCAACAATGTGCAGAATGTGCACTTTATGTTTGGATCCGAATTTGCAAAAAATATTTGACTAATATTCTTGACTCAAATATCTGATTTTTCTTGATTATTCAATTTAAAAATCCGATTCCAATTTTGATTCAGTTTTGAATATTCAAATAACCAGCAACTTAAAAATTCTTGAACTCCACTAATATGAATATCCATGCAATGATCACTACTTCCAACCATAAACTATGCACAAAATAAACATAAATTGAATTGATCATAAAAACAAAGACAATAAACAAACGTTCAAGAATTTAAATGTGTGGTGAAAACAAGAAAAGTAAATATGTGGTTTTAACAAAAACTTAAATGTGTGGAAGAACATAAATTTAAATATGTGGAAGTGTATTCTTCTTTTTCAAAATTCTTTTCTACACGGGGTCATAATTTGAATCATGCTCTTAGGGCCTTTGGGTCGTCAATCCAAACACCAACAAGAAAAGAAACATAAAACAAGCACCAATCACCCAAGGACAAGAAAGAAAAATTGAAAAGAGTAAGAAACAATTTTACTAATATGCAAAGTCTTTACGAAAGATAAGAAAATAAACAAAGACAATTACATACTAGAATGAGAAGCCTCTTCTTCTAGATGAAAAATCTAAGGGTGTAGTGTGATTTCCGGGCCAAATGTCCTTAAGGACTTCAATGGAAAGAAAGAGAGAGGAAGAAGATGGAGTGTAGTAGTAATTCTAGATAGAGCTTGTCTATTTTCCCAAGAGAGGAGAGGGAGGCTTATGCCTTCAATTTATAGATTTTTCCTCTCTTTCTTTCATTATTTGTTCCAAGTTTGTAGCATGCAATCTTCTTTGTATGGCAAATCCCTTCTTTGCCCAACAAGTCCACAAAGAAATAACAAGGTGAGTGAGAGATTTTTGTGATTTCCATGTGCAAAATTGCAATCCCAAGTAGAAATTATCGCATCAACTTCCAGAGGTCATATCTTCCTCGTTTTAGCATTGACACAATCTTGGGCTCCACGAATATCTACTCGAAAAGAGCTTTTCAATAGTTGGTAGATTGCACCAATCCGACAGTCGGATTAAGAGTTATAGCTATTTTAATCTTGCTATCCTTGAAAAATCCGAAAATAATTGTACACCAATGGAACGTTAGTTGTGCAACGGAGTGTGTGGGACCCATGTGGACGCCCAAAGGGATCTTGGGATCTTTCTTTCCATTTTCTTGACTCCCCTTCCATCTTTGGCTTGCTTCAAAGCTTCTTTGATTGACTAGTAAACTCTTCTAGCACACATAATTTCCTCTCTTAAATTTCTTTCTGATTTTTGAGTTTTTAAATTTAGTAAGAATTAGATCTCACCAAATTTGAAGTTTTATTTCTTGATCTTGAAATCAGAAATCTAACTTTTCATTGTTGACTTTTCAAACTCTCCAAAATACCAAGAATGCAGATCCATCTTGAAAGTTGTCCTACCCTTAATCTCTCTCAAATTCCACTAATGTGGGTCCCATTCTTGATTTATTCTACACAAATTGAAATAAACAAATTCAACAATAATCACATATGAGGAATTTGAATAGACTATGCATGGGACCCTACTTGATGCACCCAAAATAACCGACTTTCCAAAAATAGATTTCCAAAAATGACAAGTTTCATAAATTTATGCAAAAAGTATGATTTTTGAGCAAATTATGCATAAATGCACTACGATGAATCCTAAATGCATAAAAACTTAATTTGACACTAAATGAAGCTCTTTAATATCAATAAGCCTTTGAAATGGTCCAAAATGTATATGAAAATGTGCGCTTTTTAGAACTCATCAATCTCCTTGCTAATTGCTTCCAAATTCAAATGCTCTGCTCTTCCCCTGAATGCCCGTCGTTTGAACAAGGACCAGCGTTCGTCATTAGATAACACGCTAAGTGGAATGTTGGAACTGTGCCGGTGACCCATGCAACCTTCTAGCTACGGGTAGTCATGATGATTATGCTTCCTTTACCTCCGCGTGTTAATATGTTTTTCAGCTTATCCCGTTTTTCTTGATCTTCATTCCAAACATCATCTAAAACAAGCAAAAACCTCTTACCACTGAGTGTTTCCCGTAGTCTACATTGTAATGGTTCTAGTTCTACAGAACCACTAGCATTGCCACATACCTGCTCTATAATCGCATCCATCAATCTTCTCTATTCAAAGTTGTCGGATACACAAACACAAATCTTCACCTCAGAATGTTTCTTGATCCTCTCATCATTGTAGGCCAATTGTGCAAGTGTGGTCTTTCCAAGGCCCCCCATTCCAACTATGGGTAAGACAGAAACATTATCTGGGTTATTGATGTTGCTTATTAGTAACTCTACAATCTTCTCTTTATCCTGTTCTCTGCCATAAATCTCTGATCATCGATAAACAAGTAATTTGTCTCTCTTCATCTTCAACTAAGCTTCCTACACCTTCTATCAAGTGAAACTGAGACTTCTCTGCCACAATCCCATCTATCTTATCTTCTTAATCTTATGCCCATCTTAATGCCAAATGAAAGTGGGTTTGAAAGAGAGAATAATTTGCATACCCGTTTCATTGTATCAGCAGCTTCGCATAGTAGAGCTTCTGTTTTGCACTCATCGATAATGTCTTCTGCGTCATATGCCGCATCTTTGAGCTTTATCAGCCAATTTTTGAGCGGTCCATACTTGACCTTCTTTGCCTTTGCATCTTGAAGCACTAACTGGATGGTTGACAAGGTGCTTTAGAGCTTTTCTAGCTCTTCCTTGAGACCCCATGTGATCGTTATCTCCTTCTCCAGTAGAGAGCTCAAGGACCCTGTGAGAGTCCTCAGAGCACCGGAAGCAAGCACTTCAGCCATTCCTTTCTTTACCGGAGGTGATTATGGGTTGGACAAAGAGAGGGTACTCAATCTCAAATTTGCTACTTGCAATCTGAGGATTGTAGTGGCAACGGTTACGAGTCGAGCACGGGAAGATGAAGTCAGAAGAAATTCTTTTGGAAGTTTCAAAGGCAGTTCTCTACCCTTACTAAACGTGTGATATCAAGAAGAGAAATGAAACGTTTTTCCCTCAATTATTTTATGAACTTTTTGTATATAACCCTAACCCAATACGGTTTGCAGGAAGGTTTTAGTATTTGGAAATTAGAAAGTCTAGGGAGCCTGAATTCCCAAAATAAAATAGTAAAAAGACACTTGAGTGATTGAGTAAAGGACATTTGAGGGTAAAGATGAAATTAGAAAGCCATTCAGGCTCCCATTCAGGCTCCCTAGACTTTTTGTCTGTAAATAGGCTCCTGATTTTTTTTAATACCTTTAATGTCCCTAAAATGGAAAAATCAATATTACTTAAAAGAATGGGCAGCCACCATTAGATTTGTGTTGGATTTTTATATAAATAACAACTTTGTCCTTACATCCATTAAACAAAAATGAGTATTATTATTTATAAAAATATCATTATGTTATCTCAAGTCCAATGGTATCTTTCAATAACTTTTCGATGCACATGACCAGGGGTGGACCCAGGTATTAGGGACTGAAGTCCCCACCTATATCTGAGAAAAGTTTAAATCCACCCCTAAACTCTAAAAATTAATATGTTTTTTCCACACTTGCTGATTCCCCCAATATATCTTTTACAAAGAGCCAAATACCACCTACCTTGAGAATTCTAAAAATTAATATTTTTTTACATTTGCCCGCTACCCCATTATTTCTTTTACACTCTCTACACATGAAACACAATCATGTGTTTTTTAAGCTTTTATCAATCCGACGGTAAGTCATGTATGGATTGGAAAAATCATAACCAGTTTTAAGTACTTGTGTTGATTGTTGTTATGATCAATTTGGATTGAATGAAATAAGCCTTGTATTGATAAAAAAAAAATTATTTAGGGTTATTCTCTCCCACCAAGTGCATTTTTGTTAATGTCACATTCTTCATAAAAAATTTTGACTCCAAGCTTTTGAAATTATGCATATAAGGATAAAAGAGATGGACAAAACTGTTATTTTGTTTTAAAAACCTATGGTGGTTGGAAAACTATTGATTTTGTAGACATATAAGATGTTCAAATGAAAATAACGGAGACTATTAGCAAAGACTAAAACCTAAAAGACTTATCTATAAATCCTATAAACTTTAGGAGTGTATATACAAAAAGCTCTTATTTTATAAAAGCAATGCGGGTTTCAGTACACGTGGTTTTGACTAAACGCCACCACTGGCCCCACCCCTGACGCCACACACGGAACCGCTTGTCACTGTGATACAGCTGGAAAGAAGAGGAAGCTACCGAGAAATTGCCCTCGGTTTGTTGCGCGTCTTTGTCAAGCCAAAGTCCACCGCAGGTCTATATAATAATATCAAAACCCAAGGGCGAGGGCCGGCCCTGACGCCACACACTCCAGGTTTTGACTGCCATACAGCTGGAAAGAGTGGGAGGAAGCTTTTCACTGCCAGAAGTACGTGTGAATATCATGTAAAACCACCCCCACCCCGCACCCCACACCCCCACCTCCACAGACCCGTGCCTTAATTACTGATAAAGGCACGGGAGGTGGCAAACATCACCCCCACAGTCCCGTGCCTTAATTACTGATAAAGGCAGGGGAGGTGGCAAACATCATACGAGGTTTGAGACCACAGGATGCAGTATCTGTGATCAATCCAATGTTGGAGACTCCACCCAACTGGGCAAGCTTTAACCAGATGGCTAGGATTCTCCAAACGGAGACCCGTAATATCATTTAAAATTTTCATTGATCTGCCCTGACTTTACCAAGATGATTCAACTCAATAGGTCAATGAGTCCAGTGAAATGAGCTTGACTGCCTTGGTACTCGGCCAGACTCAGCCCAAGTTACTTGACTCAGTGACCTTCCGAGTTTTCCTTGTTTTTTGGGCACTATCTTCCTATTGGAGGCTCAATAGATGGGATAGTCGACTGGGATTGCAATGGATCAGAGTTCAGACTGAGTGGGGTCAAAGACTAGCTGAAACTTGGATTGGCTCAGAAGGTCCCTAAGCCAAAGTAACTCAAAACTCCGGACGAGTTTTTAACCATGGGTCCAACCTTGTCCAAGTCCCGCCATTTTCAGGGCCTGATCCTAAGTCCCAATCCAGCCCATTAGCGTTTGGTCAGGTGAACGCCCAGCTAGCCATTCATTAACTAGCCCTTAATTAATAGGTAAGAGTCGCACTTGTTTTAATTAGATATTTCAGTTCGAACTTTTTCATCTGATGGGGGCAATGGGACCCTTAGGTAGTCATTAGTCTAGGCCTAGCTTGCTAGTTATTTGACCTTAATATCATCCAATTCCCACCCCTTGGACCCACAAACTCAGCCCATAATTGGATGGACTCAGGCTGGACCTGGAATTTCTATGGCTCACTCGATATCCTAAATGCAATTTGCTTTGATTTTTATAAAGTGGCCCAAAACTGTCCCATTGTTCCCAAAAAAAAAAAAAAAAAAAAGTTATTGTAGGATCCAGGCTACACAATAATCTTTGTAGGCTTATAACCGATGATTTCCTTAGGTCCCTACTCTGGATAGGTCATCTAACCATGCTTACCATTATTTGGAGGACTGTTTGGAAGAAAGAAAATGGGTGGCTGGATATGATATCCAGAGCTTGCCCCTTTTTTCACTCCTTGCAGACCTCTAAATTGTAGCATGTCCTTGGTAAACCAAAAAGCTGTATAGTCTATAAGTGGTAGGGCTCACTGGGTTTTAATAGGTACTAAGAAAGTGGCAAACACAAAATACTCTTAATTAACTCTAACTTTGGTGTACTTATCCACTGTTTATGTCCCTCTATACTCATTTACTAGAAATCTGCTGATGCCACAACGCAAGCTTCTCCTTTCATGTTCCTATTTTTATGATCAATATATGTTCAGTGTTAAATTATCTAAAAGAACCTCTATGAACCAACTTCTTTCTACACCCACCCACTCCCACTCCCACTCCCACTCCAACCAAGCCACCACTATCCCCTTCCTAAAAGACATTGATTTTCAAATTATTAAAGATTAAATGCTGGGCGCCATGGAGTCATATCTTCATACAATATAGCGCTAGATAGATCACTTCAAATTTAGCTTCATGGGTGGTTGTAATAGGAATAGGGTCGGCTCAAGACAATTTGAGGCCTAAAGCGATACTTCTAAATTAGGCATTTTCTATTTTTTAATATTATTATAAATATTTTAATTGAAATCCATTTTTATCACTTTTTGTGATCCAAGATGACTAAATCAGGGTCATGTTCAGCACAAGAAACCACAAACTACAGTCTATCCCATTATCATTAAGCTCTATATACAAAGCAGCAACATCCATCTTTGTCATCAAATTAAAAGATAGTACTACAAACAAACACCATAGCAGAGAGGAGAAGTCAAAATTAAAAAAAAAAATCGAGAAAGAAACTAAGAGACAGAAGTGGAAATGCAAATTTAATTCATGGTAATAATAGAAAAATTTACATATCAGATTGAGAGATTTGGAGACGTACCAACTACCAAGAAATTCTTGCACTAGGAACAATGGAATAGAGAGGAGTGTTTATTATTATTATTATTTTTTTGGTAAGAGATGGTGGGTGTTGATGAAGAGGAAAGTTCATTTCATTAAAAAGGAAGAGACATATGAAATGTTTGATGGGAGTGATTTTTTTTTTCCGTGCAACGAGCTGTTTAGAACTAATTACTTCTTTTGAAATTTGAAAAGATGTCAACTGCTTTAATTATGGCTTTATTTTTTGGGATTGAAATAAAGATGTAAGTTTCTTTTTTGGGGTCTTAATTTTAGGGGGCAGAGCTTTTCTTGCCTTATGCTAAAGCCGGCCCTGATTAGCACTTATTATCACCTACTTTTAACCACCCATTTTATCATGAACACATTTGGTTAAGTTCTTTTGGAAAATCTAAAACTCTACATTTTTTTTTATAAAAAACCTGTGGGCTAGACGTGATACTTTGTGGCCTAGTAGTCTATTTATGATTAAAGGTTCGACTTACCCGACTTACCCATAAATATTTTTAAGGACTCAGACCTGATTGGTCAAAAAATAGGAAAAAAAATAATTGGCGAAGGGGGGTCTGGATGAAATTTCAGGTTTTCCGCTGATGTGATCGGCGGAAAGTCAGAACTTTCAGGATTTCCCCTCATCCCATCAGCAGAAAAGCAGCAATTGCTGAAAAAATGGGCTCATTTTTTGGGTTGCGTCAAGTTTGGTTTCTCAGACCTGTATAATTTGAAACCAGGTTGGACCTGGGGATGAATTTTAGGCCCATGGGTTGGAACCAAGCCTAAATTTAAGGCCCATGGGCTGATCTTGGACAAGCTTGTGATTTCTTAACTTGGGCTATAAATAACGTCACCTGAACCCATATCCATTACCTCACAAGGGTTAACCATACTCAACCCCTCCAATTATCACCCATAATCACCGTCACAAATATTAGTGCTATTTTGAAGATATTATCATAATATACACCTGAAATGGAATTGTCTCCCCCAACACCTTTATGAAATGGAATCGTCTCCCAACACCTTTATGGTTTAGTGGTGTTGGCACCTCAGGATCATAAACAAGTCTGGCCTACTAGCCAAGGGATTGATCCCTAGGTCTACAAGTTTAAAGCAACATTCTTGAGCATGACCAGAAGTCCAACTTAGTTAGAAAAACGATAATAAGTTTACTTAGCCAATAATATCATAGTTTTTTCAAAACATATCCCAAAATTAAAATATTACTAGGAAATCATGAGAAAATCATAATAAATGAGAAGGTAGAAAAAAAATCTATAACAGTAATTTCAACCATATTATATGTTTATTTAATATTAATTAATTAATTAATCAATTAATTAATTATTATTTAAAAACTAGTTCATTTGTCAGAGAATGTTTCTTATTAACCCCGAGGTGTAATGCAATTGTCAGGACTATATCTCAAGAACCAAGGTTGCGGTTTCGAAGTCGCACTTTCTCTCCAGGAGCCATTTGCTCAAGTAAAAGCCTGACTTACCTAGTGCATGTGGAAGGCAGGAACTTCACATGCTTGAAGGAATAGTCGATTCTGGAGGAGGCCGTAAACCCTCATCAGAAAAAAAAAAGTTTCTTACTGTAACCCCAAATAACCCTCAAATTGAAAACACCCAGTTATTTTCTAGAACGATAATTAGATCTTTAATAACACCCATACTTAATACTAACAATTTCATTAATAGGGCTCTTTCGAGACACAATAAGATACCCAAGATTGTACTACTCTGGCAACACATTCATGCTAGAGTAGTGTTGGCACTTAAGTATATAGTACACTTGCCCAAGAATTGATCCCCGGTTCTTCAAGTTTGACGTGCGATTCCCAACTAGTATTCCAACTTAGCTAAATAATAATAGTAATAAGTTTACTTAGCCAATAATATCAACAATTTTCAAAACATAGTTATTAATTAAAATATTACAACGAAACCACAAGAGCATCGGAATAAATGAGAGAATAGGAAAAACCTAAAAAAGTTTTTTTTTAATCATATTATATGCTCGTTTCATATTTATTTATTATTTAATTATTAGTTCATTTGTTTGAGAATATGTTTTTGATTATGCTCCTGAGATGCCTAGAATTGAAAATATCAAGAGATTTTTCTAGAATGATAATGTCTCAAGATTTGTGTTAATGCTCATACATAATAGTAACAATAATATGTGTAGGCGGTAAAAACGACACCTACTTAGTTAGAGATGAGATCGGGGTTAAACTTCTTAGGAGGGGGAATGCTGAACTCCGAGAACCTGAAAAGGAAGGAGAAAGACTTGGGTCAGAGGCCCTGGCTGCCGTGAGCCGAAGGCACTCCGATGCCTGAGTTAGCTCTGGTAAAACTAAACAGGAGGAGGAAGAGAGGAATGAGAGCGTGTAGTATTGAGGGTTATGCGTTGGATATTTCGTACCTCTCATGGGACTGATCCCATGCATATATAGGCAAATGTTCCTCGTTTATTCTCTCTGTGAGTGGGGGTAGGTGAGGTGAGGTCCCATCGTTCCTTACCCTGACAGGCGGCCGTAGGTGAAACGGACAACACCCCTACCTTACTTTCCACGCCTTCAGCCAGCTAGCGTACAGGGGTGATAAAGCACACCTCTTATCACCATAAATGAGCAATCCTATCGCCATAAATGACCGCCCATATCTGTCAGGGTGCGCCGTATTTCCAGAAGGAAGGTGGCGGCCCACTCTGATTCTAGTGCTGCGGTATGGGACTAAGGATGGCGTGTCCGTGGCGCGCCCTTGTACCGGGCTGACGCTCATACCGAGATGCCGAACTGTGGTGCTGAGCTTGTAAGCTGCCGACCGATCTACCGAGCTGCCAAGGTATTGACCGAGCTGCCGAGCTGACGACCTTCTACCGCAGAGGCTGAGGAGCTCGGCGAGTTTAGTCGTGATCCTTGTCTAACTTCGTCATTACGGCGTTTTACCCACACAATTGCCCCCTAGTTTTTGACCTCTGAGAGCCTCCTAGCTCGAAGGGGTCAGAAGCTTGATGACCGTATAGCTGGTTCTGCTACCGAGCTCAAGTGAGGGTGATCGTCACGAAGGTAGTACCGGGACGAGGGAGCTTTGGATCACGAGGGCCCCCTCAGATCTGGGGGTCGCTGCTATTGTGCGGGCCCCTTGGAGGTGTCTTTTCGTCTGTCCTGGATATTAAATAGTCTTCGGGTATCGCGCTAGTGGTGACACGTGTCGCTTCCTTTAGCTGTCTCGCCATTACTTCGAGGAGACGTTAGGGCTGCCAGATGGGACTTGAGGAGACGCCTCTTAAAGGCTCTCCTCGAAAGTCGAATCGACGCCCCCATGCCCTATAAAGCAGGGCGCCCCCTTCGTCTTCACCTTCTTCTGCTTTCTTCAGATTTCTACTGCGTTTTACAAGAGAGCTTTCTCCAGCGCCCGCTGACCTTCGTCGTTCCCGACTGCGCAATCCTTGCTCGTGCGAGTCTTCTCTGTTTTCTTCATCTTCTTTCTTAGATAGGTCTCTGTCTGCTGTCTGAGTCAAGAATGGGAGTCTATAGACATCTGCTAGGAGACTCAGACTCCATAGTCCATTTTAGGGATTTATACAAGGTTCCCTCCAACGTGGAGGTCAGACCGGATACCCCCGACGGCGGCCTCACCTATCGTGACGGCTGGATGCCATTCTGGTTAGTATCTGTAGTGGAAGGGGGAGTTCGCTTTCCCCTGCACCCACTGGTCCGGGACTGCCTCTGGGAGTGGAGGTTGTGCCCATGCCAGCTACTCCCCAATGCATACAAAATCATAATGGGGGTAGTGCGGCTCAACCAGATCCTGGGAATCGGCCTTGGTGTCCCAGATATTGAGGACACTTATGACCTCTGCAAATCCCCAGAAGGGGATACTTATTACCTCCGGCTGCGGGTCCGCCGGACAGGATTCGTAACCGCGCTAGAGGACTCCAATCGGTATGCTGGCGAAGACAAAGTGCTTGTCAGAGGTGGATGGGAGTTCGGCGAAGTAGAGCCTGCTACCACGGTCCGGGTCCCTCGAAAAATAGGGATTCCTCCAAGTAAAGGCCGAAGTTCTTTCGGTTTGCAATTCTTTTCTTTCTCCTTATCTGGCTTCTGACATGGTTTTGTCTATGCAGATTTTCGCGAAAAGAGGGAGCTCGCGAGGAGGAATCGCTGGAAAGTGAACAGCGCCTGGCACGAGCTGGTAAGGAACTACCGCAGCCACAACTGCCGCGCTGCCTGGTGCCTTTTGGGGTACGTGCCCCACTATCGGTCCTTCAACACCTCCAGAAAGGTGTCGGGGATAGACTCCGTCCTTAGCGGCGAAGGCGCGAGTCAAAGAACAGAGGCGACCGTGGTACCGAGCTCGGCTGCGGTGACCGTTGCGATTCCCGCCGGTCGCCTGGTAGAGTTGGCAGAACGCAGTCCAGCAGTCTCTGCCGCAGAGCCCGCCGGAACTTCGAGGGCCAGACCCCCTTCTTCCCGAACGAGGCTAGTAGCGTCCAGTTCGGAGGAAGAGGAAGAGGAAGAGGAAAGGGAGATGCTGCGCCAGCGCGGGCGACGCTATGCCGCGGAGGATCTATCCGCGGCGGCCTTCGGAGACATCGGAGGCGAGGTCCAGGATCCTCCGCAGGCAGTGGCCGCGGCGCCTCCGGCATCCCCAGGTGGCATTCCTGCCCCGGATGTCGAGGTGGTTAATCCTGCCATAGTCGTGGCTGCTCAGCCTGACGAGGCAGAGGTCGTCACAGCTCCGCCTCCGGCCGTGACCGCAGTCGTCCCACCCTCGGATCATGCCGCTGGGGCTGGACGTCGAGCTCGTTCGGCCGAGGCTGTCGAGGGCGGACGACCCGAGAAGAGGGCAAGGGTCGAGGCCTCGCCTGGCCCTTCGACTTCGTCTGCTGGTGGGACGATCCTGCCTCCTCCTCCGGCTCCGTGGAGGCCGGCCATCGAGGGGGCTCTGGGGAGGCCGCTGGCCGAAACAGACCGCGCGACCAATCCCCAAGTGGTCGCAGCGCTAGGGCGAGCCTGCGCCCTCCCTCAAGACATGGCGAGGTGGGCGGAGATGGACAACGAGTCTCTCCTGCTTTCCTCGATGCGATCCGTTGTGCAGGTAAGTGCAATGTCTCTCCCTCAGCTTTTGGTCTCTGCCGTTTTATTGACTTCGGGTTTTCGTCTTGCAGCTGTTGCAGAAGTGCCAAGTGGGCATTGAGAGGCTGGACGCGGCCGAGGAGCGGGCAGCTGAGTGGGTAGTCGAAAGGGACGAGCTGCGGGCGTCCATGGCGTCCAAGGATGCGACGCTGGCCGAGGTGACGGCCAAGAACGCCGACCTCGTCGTTGATTTCGAAGAGTCAAAGGTTGAGGTCCAGCGCCTCAAAGATGAGCTGGAGGACGAGAAGGTCCAGAACCAGCACCTTTCTTCCGAGCTCGATGATCTCCGGGCTGCGGCGAAACAGCTGGAGGACGAACTGAAGAGCACAAAGGGGACAAACAAGAGACTCCTCTCCCAGCGGAACCAGGCGCAAGGTTCCCTGGAGAAGGCGCTGAGGGGGAAGGCGGCCGAGGTCGAGTCTGCCCTGGCCAAACAGGAGGCCAGGCTCAAGGAGGAGTTCCTCGCCGAGCATGACTCCATCATGGAGGAGGAGGTCGGCAAGCTGTCTGCTGATTACAAGGCTCAACTGCCGGGGATCCGGGACCGAGCCTGGGAACTCGGGTGGAAGGCAGCCTTGCAGAAAGCTGGGGTCCCCGAGGATAGTCCCCTTTTCCTGAATGCCCCAAGATTTTCCTGTTCGGACCCGGGACTCGCAGCCGTGTCTCAAGTCTCCTCCGACCCTCCTTCGCAGTCGTGCCCGGAGGCGACCGCCGCTCCCGAGGCGCTGCAAGAGGCTCCTGCTGCCAGTGCTGATCCCGAAGACTGCCAAGTGGCAGCAGTCGTCGAGGTCCCTCCTGAAGCTGCCGTGGTCGTCCCTGAAGCTGCCCCAGCCGCTCCCGAGGCTAGTGCGGTCGAGGTCCCCCCGGAGATCGACTGTAATGTGGAAGCTGCAGCCCTCTGAGGGTTTTTTGTAATTTTTTCTTTCTTTTATGGAATCTCCATTCATCTTGTAGTCAGAAGCTTGATTAATAAAAACTTCGAAACTTTGCTCGCACTCTTGCTCTTCCTTGTTTTTGATGGAATGTTTGTGGTTGATGAAATGCTGCATTGCTTTGCTGTTTTGAGTTGTAGTTCCGGATTGCCGAACTCCTTGCTGTTCTTTAGATTGAGACGTTAGCCAATGACCGAGACCCGGAGCAGGGCCGTGGTCTCCGTCGGCTATTCCGTACCCATTATCTCCCCCCCAGCTTTTGGCCTGTGGGCTCCTTGGAGCAGGTCGGAGGCTGAGTGGTTTTAGTCAGGCCGGTACTGCCACTAACCTTTTGACAGTGCCCGTTGTGCCGAACTGCCGAAACGGTGGGGTCTCGGTTCGATGGGGTCTCCTCATCGTCTTTTGCTGACGTGGAGTGCTGTGTTAAGTCCTTGTGCTGACGTGGAGTGCTGTATTAAGTCCTTGTGCTGACGTGGAGTGCTGTATTAAGTTCTTGTGCTGACGTGGAGTGCTGTATTAAGTTCTTTCCGTCAGTCGAGGCGGTTGCCCTTTCGCCTGTCGAGGCATTGAATAGTCCTCTGGGAATGCGGCGCCGTGCCACGTGTCGCCTTTGTTGAGGGCGCGCAATCAAATCTGCAGGACGACTGGGCTGCCCGAGGCGACGCTAGGGCTACTCGAGGTAGGGCCATATTGAAGGCTTCTCTCGAAATCTGAAACGGCGCCTCCATCCGTTATAAATTAGGGTTCCTTCTCCGTCTTCCTTCTTTTCGATCCTCAGAGCTCCTGCTGCAACCTGCTGAAGAACAGTAAGTTGCCTGTTGCCTGCGACCATTCTGCTCGTAGACTCCTCCCATCGTAGGACTTCTCCCCCCTGTCTTCTTCCTTTCCGGTGGGTAGTCCTCCATCTAGAGTAGAGAATGGGTGTGCATAGGCATTGGCTAGGGGACGCACTGTCCATAAGCCTGTTTAGGAAGGAATACAAAGTCCCTGCGAACGTAGAGGTTAGGCCAGACGGACCTGACGACGGTATCACATACAGCGACGGCTGGATGCCGTTCTGGCTGGTGGCCGTCGTGGAGGGAGGAGTCCGGTTCCCCCTCCACCCACTCCTCAGGGAATGTCTCCGGGAGTGGGGGTTGAGCCCCTGCCAGCTGCTTCCCAACGGATACAAGATCATCATGGGAACAGTGCGGCTCAACGAGATCTTGTCCATCAACCTCGGTGTCTCGGACATCGAGGAGGCGTATGACCTCTGCAAATCCGCAGAGGGGCATACGTACTATCTTCGGCTGAGGCTCCACCGGACCGCCTTCGTGACCGCGCTGGAAGACTCGTATAAATACGCGGGGGAGGACCGTGTCTTCGTTCGCGGGGCGTGGGAGTTCGGCGAGGAGGAACCCAGCACCACGGCCCGGATACCGCGCAAAATAGGAGTCCCCCCAAGTAAAAACCGAGGCCCCTGGATTTTGTATTTTTATCATCTCTTTCCCTTGCTGACACTGTTCTGTTCCTGCAGGTTTTCGGCAGAGGAGGGAGCTTGCCCGAAGGAACCGGTGGAGGGTGAACAGTGATTGGCACGAGAAGGTGCGGAAGTACCGCGGCCATCACTGCCGAGCTGCGTATTCGCTGCTGGGGTACACGCCGCACTACAAGTCCTTCCTCGCTCCGAGGCGGGTGACCGGGATCGACTCCGTGCTTCACGGGGAAGACACCGGACCGGGCACCGAACGGACCCAGGCTCCTGCTCCGGAGACCGTTACTGTCGCAATCCCCAGCGGCATTCCGGTAGAGTTGGGAGGACAGTCCCCTGTCCGTGAAGCAGCTGCGACCAAGAGAGCCGAGACCGGGCGCAGGCGGCTAAGGCAGAAGTTTGTTGTCTCCAGCGAGTCCCGGAGCACATCCAGCTCGGAAGAGTCCGAGGTCGAGATGTTGCGCGGTCGTCGCAAGCGCTTTGTCGCGGAAGACCTCTCCGCCGCTGCGTTTGGAGACACGGGCGAAAGCTCGGTTCCCTCCCGAGGTGCCGACGTCGCCCGAAGTATGTCGGCGGCGGACGCTGCTGAGGTAACCGCGCCCGGGACCGAGACGGTTCCGGAAGCTACCGACGATGCTCAATCGGGAATGCCTGCTGCAGCAGAGGTCGGGTCGAGCACTCCGGCAGTCATTTCTGAAGAATCGCACTCCGACCTAGGCAGAGGGGATACTGCCGAGGTCGTCGAGGAGCGCAGGCCGGAGAAGAGGCCCAGGGTCGAAGCCCCGTCTGCCCCTGAGCCTGCCATGTCGGTTGGGGGGTCCGCCGCTCCTTCCGACTTCATCCCCTGGAGACCGGACATCCAGGGGGTGCTGGGGAGGGAACTAGCCGAGTCGGACCGAGCGGTCAGCCCCGAAGTGGTTGTCGCTCTGGGACGAGCGTGCGCCCTTCCCCAGGACATGGCAAGGTGGGCGCAGATGGACAACAAGTCCCTGCTGATGTCCTCAATGCGGTCTCTGGTAACGGTATGTACACGCTTGACTCAACATTCTTTCTTTTTCTGCTGTGTTTCATTTTGTGACACTTCTGTTTCCACTGCAGCTCTTGCAAAAGTGCCAGACTGGCATGGGGAGGCTGGATGCAGCCGAAGCCAGGGCAGCAGATTGGGCAGCCGAAAAGGAGTTGCTGCTTAAGTCCCTGGCGGCAAGGGACGCGGCCCTGGAGGAGGAGGCGAGGAAGAAGGAAGATCTTCTTGCCGAGCTCGACGCAGAGCGGGCCTTGGCCGAGCACCTGAAGGAGGAAGCAAAACAGGCGGTGGATCAAAACGTCCAACTGTCCTGGAAGCTAGACGAGGTCCGTCTTGCGTCGTCGCGGAGGGAGGAAGACATGAAGATGCTGCGGGGGACCAACAGTAGGCTTATCTCTGAGAGGAAGCTGGCTGAGAGAAAGCTTGAGATGGCTCTGGACGGGAAGGCGGCCGAGCTCGCGCGGGCTCTGAGAGATCAAGAAACGAGACTCAAGGAAGAGTACGTCGCCGAGCACGAGTCTGTGATGAATGAGGAGGTCAGCAAACTGGCAGCTGACTACAAGGCTCAACTGCCAGGAATCCGAGAGAAGGCGTGGGCACTTAGGTGGAAGGCGGCCTTACGGAGGGTTGGTGTCCCTCCGGACAGCCCCATTTTTCAGAATTCCCCCAGGTTTCCTCGCTCGGACTCGGAGTTGCGAGCCGTCTCGGGAATCGCCCCCGCTCCTTCAGCCTCGGAGGTCCCTCCAGCAACAGTCGTCCCTGCTCCTCCAGTGGTTCCCGAAGCTGCCCCAGCCGTACCTGGCAAGAGTGCTACCGGGACTAGCTGTAATAAGGGAGCAGCAGCTCCCTGAACTATGTAATTTTGTTTTGCCATACATTGTATTTAAGCTGATCTTATAATAAAACAACATTATTTACAAACAACATTCTTTGCATATACTGTGTCGTCTGTCTTGCTTGTGGTGGAATGCGTAGCGTATCGATACAAGTAACTTGCCGAGTAGATTGATAGGTACTAAGCGAGGGCGGTTGGCCCTCTGAACAGAGGAGCCGAGCCGTGAGGGTGGCACCGAGACCGGACCCTGAAATGGCTGTGCCGCCAGAGCTGGTGAAGGCACCGAGCTCAGGACGGTTGGCCCTCTGAACAGAGGCGCCGAGCCGGGAGGGTGGTACTCTTACCGGACCCTGAAATGCTTATGGCTGTGCCGCCAGAGCTGGTGAAGGCACCGAGCTCAGGACGGTTGGCCCTCTGAAAAGAGGCGCCGAGCCGCGAGGGTGGTACTGTTACCGGACCCTGATTTGCTTATGGCTGTGCCGCCAGAGCTGGTGAAGGCACCGAGCTCAGGACGGTTGGCCCTCTGAAAAGAGGCGCCGAGCCGCGAGGGTGGTACTGTTACCGGACCCTGATTTGCCTATGGCTGTGCCGCCAGAGCTGGTGAAGGCACCGAGCTCAGGACGGTTGGCCCTCTGAAAAGAGGCGCCGAGCCGCGAGGGTGGTACTGTTACCGGACCCTGATTTACTTATGGCTGTGCCGCCAGAGCTGGTGAAGGCACCGAGCTCAGGACGGTTGGCCCTCTGAAAAGAGGCGCCGAGCCGCGAGGGTGGTACTGTTACCGGACCCTGATTTGCTTATGGCTGTGCCGCCAGAGCTGGTGAAGGCACCGAGCTCAGGACGGTTGGCCCTCTGAAAAGAGGCGCCGAGCCGCGAGGGTGGTACTGTTACCGGACCCTGATTTGTATGTCGAAGCTGGCGATGGCGCCGAGCTGACAGTTGATATCCCGAATAGAGGGGTTGAATCGCCGTGACGCTTGAAGCAATGCAAAAGACTCTTTTCAGAAAAGTTGCCTTTTATTGATATTTGATTTCTTGAATACATTTCTCAGAAATAGAATTTTTTGAGATGCGCCGCGTTCCATGGTCGTGGGAGCGGCTTCCCTTCCATATCTTCGAGTCGGTAGGCAGATCTCCCGGCTGTAGAAGTGATTCTGAACGGTCCCTGCCAGTTGGGCGCCAGCTTGCCTTCGTTGGGATCTCGGTCGCCAGGAAGTGTTTTCTTCAAGACCAACTCTCCTATCGTGAATCTTCTTTCTTTGACCTTCGGGTTGTATCCCCTGGCCAACTGCTGTTGGTAGGCGGCCAGGCGGATAGCTGCCGCCTCTCTTCGTTCTTCGGCCAAATCCAGCTCCCGCGCTACATTCAGATCGTTCAAACCCTGGTCACAGAGTTCCGACCTCAAGGTCGGGAGGCCGACCTCAAGGGGAATAACTGCTTCCATGCCGTAGGCAAAGGAGAACGGGGTAGCCGAGGTGGAACGCCTTGGGGTAGTTCGGTAGGCCCATAGAACGCTTGGCAGCTCTTCTGCCCATCGACCTTTGGCTCGGTCGAGTCTCTTTTTGATTCCGTCGAGCAGTACTTTGTTCGAGATCTCGGCCTGACCGTTGCTCTGGGGATACGCCGGGGTGGAGTAGATGTTGCGAATGCCATACTCCTGGCAGAAGCTCTTGAAGAGGTTGGAATCGAACTGCGTACCGTTGTCCGTAATGAGAGTGCGGGGAATCCCGAATCTGGTGATGATATTCTTCCATACAAAGTTCTTCGTGTCTAGCTCGGTGATGGAGGACAAAGGTTCAGCTTCGACCCACTTCGTAAAGTAATCCGTGGCCACAATCAACCATCTTTTGTTCCCTGGAGTTCGGTGAAGTGGTCCGACGATGTCGAGGCCCCACTGGGCGAAAGGCCATGGACTGGAGAGGGGACTCAGGTCTTGGGCTGGCTGGTGGAGAGAGTGAGAGAACTTCTGGCACTTCTCGCATTTCCTGGCGTAAAGCTGGGCGTCCTTCTGCATGTAAGGCCACCAGTAACCCTGGCTGATAGCCCGGTATGCAAGTGACCGACCTCCTATGTGACTGCCGCAGACTCCTTCGTGAATCTCGTAGAGGAAATCGTCGACCTTGCTGGGGTGGATGCACTGGAGGTAGGGCCCTGTGAATGACTTCCTGTAGAGCTTGCTGTCTGGGGACAGCCAGAACCGGGACGCCTTCAATCTGATCTTTCGCGCTTCAGTCCTGTCCTCGGGTAGCCGGTCGTCCTTCAGGTAGGCGATGATGGGGTCCATCCAGCTCGGGCCGAGATCCAGGCACATGAGGTGCCCGGGTTGCTGGAGGTTGATGCTGGGCTCCTGCAACGTCTCTACTTCAACAGTTCTTCTTTCACCGGCTTCCACAGCCGAGGCGAGGCTAGCGAGGGCGTCTGCATGGGAGTTGCATTCTCTACCGATCCGCCGGACCTCGGCCCTTTCGAACTGGGAGAGAAGTCCCCGGGCATGGGCGAGGTAGGCGGCCATCCTGTCATCCCGAGCCTGGTAGTCTCCGTTGAGCTGGCTCGTCACTAGTTGGGAATCACTGAAAACCACCACGGACCGGGCTTCCAGGATTTTGGCGCTGTTAAGTCCGGCAATGAGAGCTTCATATTCGGCCTCGTTGTTAGACGCCTTGAAACCAAGTGTCACAGCTTGCTCGATGACGAGGCCCTCGGGAGACTGGAGAACTACGCCAGCGCCAGCTCTCTTGGATGTCGAGGATCCGTCGACGAAGACTTTCCAGGACGAGTCGAGGAGTTCTCTCCAGGAATGTTCTTGTTCCGTCTCGGTGACGACCTCCGTACCCCTGTCTCCCCCCAGTTCGGTGTCGAGCGCGGTCGGTGCCGAACTCTGTGGGGTAAATTCCACAATGAAGTCCGCGAGGACTTGGGCTTTGATGGCTGTTCTGGGCTGATATTTGATGTCATATTGCCCCAGTTCGACAGCCCATTTGGAGATCCGTCCGGAGAAATCCGCCTTCCGGAAGAGAGCCTTCAGTGGGTATTCGGTTACGACCACTATCGTGAAGGTTTGGAAGTAGTGGGAGAGTTTCCGAGAGGCGCTGAGGAGCGCCAAGGCGAGCTTCTCGAGTTGTAAGTACCGGGTCTCGGCGTCCAGCAGGGTTTTGCTCGTGTAATAGATGGGCCTTTGCTGGCCGTTGTCCTCTCTGATGAGTACCGAGCTTACTGCGTGGTCCGAGACCGACAGGTACAAGAACAGTGCCTCTCCAGAAGTCGGGGTTGACAGCAGCGGTGGAGAAGAAAGATAATGTTTTAGCTGTTGCAGCGCCTGTGAACATTCCGACGTCCACTGGAACTTGGAGCCCTTTCTCAAGAGTTGGAAGAAGGGTCTGCACTTGTCCGAGGCGCGGCTGATAAATCGGTTCAGGGCGGCAGCCATTCCGGTCAGCCGCTGAACTTGTTTCGCCGAGGTCGGACACTGGAGGTCCTGGATCGCGGAGATCTGGTCAGGGTTTGCTTCGATCCCCCTTCTCGTGACCAGGCTTCCCAGAAACTTGCCGGAACCGACCCCAAAGGCGCACTTGGACGCATTCAGCTTCAACTGGAAGTGGTGAAGGATGTCGAAAATTTGGCGGAGGTCGGTCAGGTGGTCCTGCGACTTTTTGGACTTGACGACCATATCATCGATGTAGACCTCCACCGTTTTGCCGAGCTGGGCCTGGAACATCTTCGTCACCAACCGCTGGTATGTCGCTCCGGCGTTCTTCAACCCGAAGGGCATTACCTTGTAACAATAGGTGCCCCGGGGAGTGATGAAAGCAGTCTTCTCCTGGTCTGCCGCGTACAGGGGGATCTGATGGTACCCCCGGTAGGCATCCAGGAAGCTCATCCGGTCGTGTCCGGCAGTGGCGTCGATAAGCTGGTCGATTTTTGGAAGGGGGAAGCTGTCCTTTGGACAGGCTTTATTGAGGTCGGTGAAGTCCACGCAGACCCTCCATTTTCCCGTCTTCTTTTTGACCACCACGGTGTTAGCTAGCCACTGCGGATAGTGGACCTCTTTTATTGCACCTGCCTCTAGGAGTTTCTGAACTTCCTCAGCCACGGCCTCAGTTTGCGGGACCCCAGTCCGGCGCGGTTTTTGAAGCACGGGCTTGTGGCCGGGATCCACCTTCAGTTCGTGGCAGATGACTGCGGGGTCAATGCCGGGCATCTCATAGGGTGTCCAGGCAAAGACCGCCTTATTTTCCTCGAGGAGGTTGAGCAACTCTGTCTTCTCGGTCTCGGGGAGCTGGCCTCCCACGAGAAAGAACCTGTCGGGGTCAGCGGGATCGATATTGACCTTGGTGAGGTCCTCGATGCTCTTTTGCGCAGGGGCCCTGCCGACGTCCCCGAGCTCGGCCTCTCTATCCAGCTCGGTTACATTGACTTGGGAGGGCCCAGCCTCGTCAGAAAGCACGGCTAGCAGGCATTGCCTGGCCATTTGCTGGTCGCCTCTGACGGTGATCACCTCCGTTCGTCCCAATCGATTCTCCAAAGGGAACTTGAGTTTTTGATGCCGGGTGGAGGGCACCGCCTCCATGCTATGCAGCCATGTCCTCCCCATTATTACATTGTACGGGGAAGGGACGTCGACCACTAGGAAGTCCACCTGCCTGCAGGCGCCACCTACTTGGACTCGGAGGGAGATTTTGCCCTTGGGATAGACAGGCTTAGAGCTGAAGCCTACCAGAGGGGTGCGAGCTGCCTGGAGGTCCTCATCTTTTAGTCCCAACTTTTTGAAGCAGTCGTAGTAGAGGACCTCGGATGAGCTGCCAGGGTCGACGAGGGCTCTCTGAACCAAGAAGTTTTGAAGCTTCAAGGTGAGCACTAGAGCGTCGTTGTGCGGTAGCTCGACGTCTTCCAGGTCTTTGTCAGAAAACCATATTCTGACCCCTTCTGTTTTGGCCTTCTTCGCGGCCGGCTCTGGCGCCGCGGTCAGCACCTGTTTTTGATGGGAGGCGCGCCTGGCCTCAGCTCGAGCCTGGGAGCTCTTCTTAGGTGGGGCGGCGAGGTGGATGACGTGGATGACGCCTTCCGGCTCGCTGTCTTGGTTATCAGCTTCCCGCCGTGGAGGTCGTCCATCACCTCGGCCCTCCTGCTTGATATACTCCCGTAGGTGCCCCTCCTTCACAAGGTCCTCCAGGTGGAACTTGAAGTTCTTACATTCGTCGGTCCTGTGCCCGTTCTGCTTGTGGTAGGCACAGAACCTACTCTGGTCCCGGGTGGAAGGGTCGGCTGTCATTGGCCGCGGCCATTTGAAGAACGGCTGCGCCTTTATTTTGTTGAGGAGCCTATAGATCGGCTCCTTGAAGATGGTGTTCACGGCCACGTATGAGGATGGCTCGTGGCCGGATTTCCTGCTGCTCCGTGATCCCGATGTCGAGGTGGAGGGGGTTCGGCGCTGCTCCGAGGACCGGGCTTTGCGCCGATCCGGGGATGGGTCCCTTCGACGATCCTCCCTCCTGGAGGACCTGCTGTCTCCCTTGGCCGGTTGGCTCTTCTTGGTGAGGCCAAAGTTCTCCCGACCTCGCGCCTCGTCTTCTTCCGCCAAGATGAAACGGTTGGCCCGGGTCATCAGCTCCTTCATGGTGGCCACGGGATACATGACCAGCTGCGCCCGAAGTGGGATACCTGGCTGCAGGGCCAGCTGGAAAGACCTCACCGCTAGCTCCTCAGAAGCGCACTCGATCTGGCTGTAGACAGTCCAGAATCGTCGGGCGAACTGGGTGACGTTCTCATTCTCCTGCATCCGGAGGGCCATCAGGTCGGCATCGGTCTTTGGGATGACGCGATGAGCCTGGAATTTCCCCAGGAAGGAGGTCCGAAGCTGTTGCCAACTGGAGATGGAATTTTCGGGAAGCGAACAGAACCACCGTAGGGGGAGGTCCGCCAAACTGGAGGAAAAGACTCGATAGTTCAGGGAATCGTCGTCCCCCCAGACCGACATCCTTTGGACGTAATGTCGGAGGTGGGCAGCGGGATCTGAGGTCCCGTCATATAGGGTGAACCTTGGGACGCTGAACTTCTCGGGCAGCGTGTATCTTCTTATCTCCCTAGAGAAAGGAGACGCGCCAGTATCTTCAGCTTCAAAGGTGGCATACTGGTCCCGGTCGATACCAGCAGTCTCCAAATTCTGGCGGATAGTCTGCTTTACCTGCTGGTCGATCCACCTCTTTAGTTCATCGTCCTCCAACCCCTGGCATTGCTTCTTTGGCCCTTCATGTATGTGGCTGCTGCTGGAGCCTTCTTCTTTTTGGTCTCGGTCACGCCTCTTATTGTTGAGGACGTGCCTCAGGTCTTGTCCGCGGCCCGGACGCCTGGGCGGCGGGCTCTGATCCTTCTTGCCTTCGAGCTGTTGCGTGAGCCGTTCGATAAGCTCACGCTGTTCCTGGATGAGGAGGTTTTGTGCTCTGATATCCGCCAGGCGGGGGTCTTCGTTGTGCTCAAGGCTGGCCTGATGATGAGACTGCGATCTAGCCCGGGCTGACTTCTCTTGCGGTTTGGTGACTGACTTGTCACCTTGCGCGGGCCGCTTATGGCCATGGTGGGGTTGTTCTGGAGGTGGAACGTCGCGAAGGGAGAGCATGGTTACTTCCCTGGATTGTGACGCTGTTTGGACCGTGAGAGACCTCCCGCCAGACCTCCTTTGCCGAGGGGGAGGAGGCGGAAGATTTTGCGCCAACGTAGGCTGTGTGGACACAGCCTTGCCCTTGGAAGGTCCTTCGCCATTTCTGGTTTTCGGAGGCATGGTGTTTACAAGCTTTTTGTTCAGTTTCCCACAGACGGCGCCAAACTGTAGGCGGTAAAAACGACACCTACTTAGTTAGAGATGAGATCGGGGTTAAACTTCTTAGGAGGGGGAATGCTGAACTCCGAGAACCTGAAAAGGAAGGAGAAAGACTTGGGTCAGAGGCCCTGGCTGCCGTGAGCCGAAGGCACTCCGATGCCTGAGTTAGCTCTGGTAAAACTAAACAGGAGGAGGAAGAGAGGAATGAGAGCGTGTAGTATTGAGGGTTATGCGTTGGATATTTCGTACCTCTCATGGGACTGATCCCATGCATATATAGGCAAATGTTCCTCGTTTATTCTCTCTGTGAGTGGGGGTAGGTGAGGTGAGGTCCCATCGTTCCTTACCCTGACAGGCGGCCGTAGGTGAAACGGACAACACCCCTACCTTACTTTCCACGCCTTCAGCCAGCTAGCGTACAGGGGTGATAAAGCACACCTCTTATCACCATAAATGAGCAATCCTATCGCCATAAATGACCGCCCATATCTGTCAGGGTGCGCCGTATTTCCAGAAGGAAGGTGGCGGCCCACTCTGATTCTAGTGCTGCGGTATGGGACTAAGGATGGCGTGTCCGTGGCGCGCCCTTGTACCGGGCTGACGCTCATACCGAGATGCCGAACTGTGGTGCTGAGCTTGTAAGCTGCCGACCGATCTACCGAGCTGCCAAGGTATTGACCGAGCTGCCGAGCTGACGACCTTCTACCGCAGAGGCTGAGGAGCTCGGCGAGTTTAGTCGTGATCCTTGTCTAACTTCGTCATTACGGCGTTTTACCCACACAATATGCATGTGAGAGGATTACCGACGAAATGGAGGCAATAGAATCTAACATGTTTTGCTCAAATGAACGTTATAAAGAAGCTTGGGGGGTGTTTATACTTGGTACAAGAATTTGTACTTTTACCAATGCACAAAGGTTTGATATTTTTTGACGAGATTCTTTTTTCTCTTGTAAATGTTTGATTTTTTCAAGCAAGATTATTTTTTCGCCTGCAAAGGTTATATTTTTGTCAGCAATCTATGTACTTCGCCGGCAAATATCACCCGCCAGCTCCTCCAAAAGTCCACGCCTTTATTTGAGAAATTTATTTTCCAATATATTTTCAAAATTATTTTTGCCAGCAGGGATGCTCCTCCGAGAGTTCGCGCCTTTATTTGGGAAATTTATTTTCCAATATATTCTCAAAGTTATTTTTGCCGGGGCATTATTCGCGCCGGGGTGATAATTTTAATCTTATAATTGTTTTCGCCGGCGCACTATTCGCGCCGGGATTGTAACGCATAATACATATCAATCGACCCATCTCCTCTGTACCAAAAAATAAATAAATCAACCCATCTCCCTCAAAATCCCTTCTGCCCTCAGCATCTCCTCTGCATCTCTCTCTCAACGCCCGTCGCCATCTCCGTCTCGTTCAGCCCATCTCACCTCCATCCCTCATCTCTTTGACCCATCCCTCTCTCCCCCGCCGTCCTCTCCATCACTACCCAGCGCAGAGAAGCCACGATCCCCATCTCTCTCGATCCCTCCGTCTCCCTGAGTAGAGCACCATCCGCTGAGCACCTCTCTCTCACGCTCACGGACTCCCTCGCCAGCGCATCCTCTCCGTCCCTCTCTCACACTCACAAGGTAATACAAGTTTTGTATGAATCAAATTTGATTCTGTTGCAAATCTATGAAGGCTAAAATGTCATAGGTGTTGGGGATTTGAATAAGCTGGCAAAATTCCTGATTCATTTCAATTGTGCAGTGGACCTTTTCCACTATTGGACCATAATGTACTTAACCTGTCTTCTTTCTTGCGCTGATCTAGTGCTGTATTGATGGTTTATAAGTGCAATCTACACAAAAGATCTGTTTCTGTTTGCCTTATTTCAAAAAATGTTAACAGACTGTAAAAGTTTTATTTCAATGAATGATAAGCACCAGGAATAATCAAAGGATGGTATACCAATATTTGCACATATTGAGGAAGAGGCACCCAATTTGCATTTCTTAGATGCCATGTTGAACTTAATAGAGGAGTGGATAGAGAGATGGTGTACTTAGGTCCTTTCCTTCATTGGAATTTCATATTTTGTGTTTCTTGTTTTTTATTTTGCTGTTATATGGATTTATTATCAGCTCTTTTGGTGATATGCCATTTTCTTTTTTGATTTTCTTGTTCATCTGGTGGGAAACAGACATCTGTTCTGTTTCAGATCTGACCTGAAGCACAAGGGATGCTGTTCTGGATGCATATGCATGCTGGTTCTCTTTTTTTGGTCTTCCAATAGACATGCAAGTAGGCTGTCATGGAATTTGGAGGATTTTAAGTGTCCTGAGTTTAGATCAGATGCCTCTGCATCTGAGAGTTAATCTTAGCTTATATTAATTTTTTTTTTTTTTTAATTTTTTGGTGTTGCTGCTGGGTTTCTTGTTGCGATTGCGATGGATAGGAATTCCAAGGAGTTGCTGTGTTGTTGGTTATGGTTGGTTAGACTTAGACTTGCTGAAGAGTTTTTATCCTTCTAATTTTGTAGGGCTAATCCCCTTTGTGAATGATAAAACTGTTTTCATAGACTGAAAACACACCCAGAATTGGTAAAGAGAAATGGTAAATGAAAGAAAGGAAAATTAGAAAAAACATGACTAAAGAAGTAATCCAGCACCTGAGGCTAAATCAGGCAAAGAAATTTAGAAGAGAGAATAGTTATCACTAAAGAATATTTTCCATGATTTTAGGCATCCTTCATATGGATAATCAATTTAAGTTACTCCCCAAACAATATTACAAGTTGGTTTTGTAACTCAACTGTCGTTATTTCCCCCAAAGTTTAACTAGTAGTCTAAACAATCATAACCCTGTAGATCTGGAGTGAAGTTCAAGGTAAGGGACTCTGTGACTTTATAATCTGCTCAGATTCTGTTACTCTTGTTTTATGAATGATCTGAGTATCAATGATTCCTTGCATATGTCACCTTACAGTTGTCAAGCAAATCTTCTCTCCTTCCATAAGGCTTTGGGCTTCCATCAGAAGAATCTCCTTTTTATTTGTTTAAATGTTGGTAGCTTCAATAAGAAGTCCACCTTAAAGTTCTGTGAATATCTGCTTGTCAATCAATTCACTGAGAAAGTCTTAAACAACAGCCATGATACATAGATTTTAGTATGAAATACAATGTTTTATCTGTGCTTTTTCCAAGCCAATGTTTAGTGTGCTTGTTTATATATATATATATATATCTATATATATAAAGTTTAGATGAAGGGGCACGGATGTTTAAACAGGTTTATTTTTACAAATATAGGTTTATCTAGCATCTCTCGATTGATATATAAAGACTAGATACTGTCCCGAATTCATTTTGAAACCATCTTGCCTTGAGTAAAAATCATCATCTGTAAGGTATAAAACTTAATGTAATGTCCTGTTTGTCTGCACCTGGGATTTTCCCAAGGAAGGAAAGGGGCAGGGGCTTCCTTGGCCGGAGAAGCTGAGCCATGCTTAACTAGAGCATGCAATCTGTAAAGAGTCCATAGTATGATTTTTCATGTGTTAAAAAATGAATCCACATATTTGAGGAAGTTTGATGATCTTCAAACTATCAATTTTTATTTTTGTAGTCTGCTCATGTGGTTTGGGCCAATTCGCCAGTTTGACAAAGTCATGACACATATATGCCAACACATCAAACATGTTAGGCATTTCAGGTGTGTTTGGATGTATCTGAACTAACAAAAACAAAGAAAAATTGATTCACTTGCAAGGCTTGTATTTTTTTTTTTTCACAAGCTTATTTTCATGGTATAAGCTGTTGGCTGCTCTCATTTTACTTGCCTACTGCAAAGGTTGTTCTTGCTTTCTTTTGCTCTGGCTACTAAGATGATTTTGATTTGATGGGTTGTTTCTTGATGGGCCATGAATTTAGCAGCAGTTGGAAGGGTGGACCATCAGAGAGGAGTTATTTGAAAGATGATTGAAAAACTTCTCAGCCTTTTTTAAAATAAGCAATTACTAAGATCCTTTGTTGAGTAGAGAAGGACAAAAGCTTTACAATCTCTATGAAATTTCCTAGGAGATATCACTTGGTCCAAAGGAGTTGCGTTCGGCCTGGTTTTAATTAGGTTATAATAAGTTTGGTTCAAGTACATTTTGGTTAGGCAAAACTGATTTCGCATGCTCATGTTGCACACAGATATCCTTCTGAATATGGTGAAACTCACCAATTGATGGGACAAGTCACAGAGAGTCATATTACAGGGGATGGTTCTTATCATTTAGCAAATTATTAGTATTCAGTGAATCCGAGTGGAATTTTCCATGCCTCTATCTACATTGTTCATTTCTTCTAATGCTTGATGGTATCTAAGAAGTAACTATCGCATTTCTAATAGCACTGATATCTTAAATCCCTTCTTTTTGTTATTATTCCTATATGCTGAATACTCATGTTCTTTGATTATTGTTTAATCAACTCTTGATCTCTGTCTTCTTTGCATTGTATCTATGAGATATGATAGATTTGAGTGTAGCTTTATTTGTATCATCATTAATGTCTACTTCCCTTTTAATGTCTGTGGGATCATGATATAAAGGGTATTTGTATGTCTTGTATTTAAATTTTTTTTTTTTTTTCAATTTGATGAAAATGACCCATAGGACAGCCTCAATTGGTTATGATCCACTGTTTAACATATCTAATTTGGATGTGTGGAAAGAGAATGGGAACTCTGCACTAGGTAGAAAACCAATGAGAAATCTCTAGATAGGAAATGTCATCTTTTAATTTACTTTTGGTTGGTGTATGGTACCTGTGGTGGAGAGTATCTAATGTTTAGAAGTGTATACACCTATCGCATTCTAATTCCCATCGAGGTTTGCTTTCCTCGATTAGTGGTCTATGCTTTTTGCCACCAAAAAATACAATCAGGACTTGTTAGTGAAAGGCGAGGATTTGTCGTCAATAGATTTCTGTTTCCATGGGAAAGAGGATTCCTACATTTATGCTCCCTTCCCATAGGATAATGAAATTACCTCTAATAAGGAAAATCAGTTTATTATTTTTTCGTCCTGCTACAAATATGTGCCGCACTAATCAACAAAAAGGTGGGTTTTATGGAAAATCAAAATAATTTTCTTCTCTAGTTTTGAATCCCCTCTCGTCACTCAAATACACCCTTTAACGGGGACAACTAGAATTCACTTGGGTCTCCTACCCCCACTTTCTCTGTATATAAACCCTGCCCTTTGAGTTTTTGAGATATGATTAGCAAATTAGTCATAGAAATGTGCATGAAATTGTCCAAGCCAAGCCGATGAAATCCCTCTCTCTTCATTGTCAACCAAACTGTTAAACTGGCATTGAACTGAGCTGCCCACTCTACTTGTAATTGCCAGTACTTGCTTTCTGGAATGGATGTTTCTTTCACAAAAAAGTTGAGAACCATGTTTCCTCACAAATAATGCCATGGCAGGAGTGGTACTCCCTCCTTACACCCATAATATCTTTTGTAGTGGGGACTTATCATCATTTATTTTCAATGAAAAACAGAGAAAGAGATGCAACAGAGAAAGTCATCCACACTTTAATATCATCACTTTCGGAAACAACTTGGACAAATTTAAGGCCCATGACTTAGATTGTATTAGGAATTCAAGGAGTATTTAGAATATATGTCACCTCCTTTTAATTATCATATTACACTGGAAGCCTGTGCTAAGCTTAGGCCCTAATAGAAAAACATATGAAATAATTAGTTGAGGGTTCATTTGTTTGTAGTCATTTGGTTCCCATGCGTCACGGTTATGCTTCATCACTTTTGTTTAGACTCATTTATTCATCACATTTATTATTATCTATATTTTTTTCAACCGGTAGCTTTTGATATTGGATTGATAAGAGATTTTCCCTTTCATTTCATTTAGTATTTGGAAGTGTGAATTTTCAGTTCTCTCTCTATCCTATCGTTTCTATATGAAATTTTTGTAGGTTTTCAGATGTATGCATTTTTTTGGGTAGTAATAGTAAAGTTGTACTAGATATATTTAAAAGTTGTACTAGATATATTTACCTTCTGTTTGCTTGTTGGGTGTTTAAGAAACATTATTTAAACAGTAGTTGAAGTTGATTTCTTACATGGGGTTTCACCCCTTTCAGTTAATATTAGATTTCTTGGTAGATTTTGATGAATTGTGTATGCTTGATCTGTTTTGTAGTTCGTTTGCTTGACATATTTCTTGTTTTGATTGGTTTTTAAAGTCTGCTATCTATGATATGAACTTTTCTTCATTCTAGATAGAGTGGAATCTGTGGTTTTTTTTTTTTTTTTAATAAATACTTTGCTTTTCATTTGCTTCTTTTCTCTTGGCTTTTTCCCCAGATTGAAAATTGTATTCTCAGATGTATTTTAGAGTTCTTCTCCTGTAGAAATTGGGCAATTTTAGCACATGTTCTTTTATTCATTTGCAATAGCCTTTCTTTATGTTGTGTTGCCACTATTTCAAGATGTTGCTTCCAATTCCACGTTCTATTTCTCAATGATGTGAGCCTTTAGTTTTCTGCTATTTTTCCCTTTTTTATGGGTACTCATTTATGGCCACTAGTTCTTCATTAAGCTTACTTTTGAGTGATTGGTTTGGTTCTTTTTCTCTCCTCTGATTTATTGCTATTTTAAGAGACTGAATAGTTATTCCTTTCTTTGTTTTCTTTCACCCTTGGTCAAAACAGAAAGGTTGGCCTCCTGTTCTTGTTATTATTACCTTACCATTTTCTACTGATATGATTTGGAGCCTTGTTTATCTTGTTACATTTGTTTGAATTTATTACACAACAACTTCTCACCCTTTCTTTTGCTAGAATTGGTCAGCCATTGTACGAATTCCTGTTAAGGCTTTTTTCTTGTTTCATACATTTAATGCATTGGGTGGTTTTAACTGAAAAGCATTCACCTCTGAAAGTGATTGGTTTTCCGTTTTAGTTCTCTTTCTCTTTGATTTCATTTTGCGACTTCCTTGACAAAATATAAATGAAAGTAAGGAGAATGAAGAAGAATATTACTTTCTCTTAATCATTGTTACTATTTGGTTATTTCAGGCCATGTTTAGAACCCTCATGCAATTTGCAATAGCTGTTGCCCTTTTTACGAATGAGATAAACGAGTGAATGGTTTTTGGGTTTTAATCTGATTTGTGCAAGATTGTGGAGAATGATTTTATCTCGAAATTTCATAAATTGTGGAAAATGTTGTCATGGAGTGATGGAAAATCATTCTTTCTTGGAAACCATTTTCATTTTCTATGGAAAATGCCCCGTACAAATGTGAGGAACATGTAATTTGGATTACCAAATGCAGGTAATTCAGTTCTTATGTAACTAAAATTTTTATGTAATTTGATTATAGGGCAATTGAATTAAAAGTATACATACGGGGGCACAGAAAGGAGTTTCCTATGCATGAACACATCCTCTTGCTCATGGCCTGAGTTAAATTCTAAACCATGGATAGCACTGTGGTTGGAGCAGAACCCAAGATCAATTTCTCATTGAACTGGGGTGATCTGATGAATATGCATGTACTATGTACTTACTGTTATATACAATAGCTTAGCCCAACTTGGTTGGCCTGGTGATGACCAGATGCACACATGTTGTTTCAATTTCTCTGCTTTTAAATAGTTATGTTCTTCTCTTTTGAATTTCTGAATTTAGACTTTGATAATAGATTGCCTTCATAGTGTGTTTATAATGAATGTAATTTACATTCATTAATGGTTAAAATTGTTTTGATGTTTAAGTGAGAATCTATGACCATTTTGTCGTGGTTTCGTGGTAGTGTTTGTTCCATTTCATCATGTAGTGCTACTTCTCTTAGATTTGTGTTTATGGTTTGTTTTCTCGGGCTTGTATACTGGGCGTGGCAACTGTGTACATAGTGTTTGTGTAAAATTTTGAGTGAGCTTTTCTGTTCAAAAGACTGATACAAGAACACAACTAAACTACTAAAATGTATTCTGAGAGAGGTGGAGGAAAAGGCTATTTGTTTATATATAGTTTCACTAAAAGTTGTGCATATATATGACATTCTTAATCATATGTTAATCTTGCTATTTTTTTATGCAGATTGAATAAAAATTGAAAAACAAATTTTGTTGAAAGAGTCCATGCAGTTAGGATGCAGCCAACATGAAAGCCAAGTATGCAGAATAACAGATTATACTGTATGTTAAATGGGATGCATGAAGTTTTTTAAAACAATGGTGCAGGTGTTGGAATGGTGCAACAATGAAATGATCACATATGAATATGTAAATTTTCATTGGCATTTGAATGGGATGCATTTGAATGCTGCAACAGATTAGAATGTTACCATTTGTTTTAATTTTGTAATGGTATTGTGCTTTCAATGTTGAAAGGATGTTTGAATATTAATATGAAGTGGAATGAATTTTCTTATTTCATTTTTTAATGATTTTGGAATGGAAATGGATGTTGGGTGTGTAGTAGATTTGGTCTTGGATAATGGAATTAGCAATTTCAATTTATTTATATGACACAGGTTGGAAGTCGTAATGAACTAATGTATATATAGGAAAAGAAAATTAAAATCAAATAAATTAAAAAGTTTATATTTATTTATTTTTAAATTCCCGACAAGATAAAACGCAGGAACAAAAATTTGAAAAAGTAATTTTCGTAAATTGTAAATCTTTTCCCGGCGCAAAATAACACTGGCGAAAGTCTTTCTAAATTTATTTTTGAAAAAATAATCCTCTTTTCCCTACGGAAAAAAATGCTGGCAAAAGTTTCTCTCTATTTATTATTGAAAAATAAACATCTTTTCCCTGCGCAAAAAAATGCCGGCAAAAGGTTTTTGAAAATTTATTTTTGAAAAAATAAATCTCTTTTCTCGGGGCAAAAAAAACGCTGGCAAAAGTTTTTTCTAAATTTATTATTGAAAAAATAAACCTCTTTACCCGGTAAAATAAACTCCTTTTCCAGCAAAATAAATCGCCGGCAACATATGGCATTTTACCGGCGCTACCTCTTTTGCGCCGACAAATGGTATTACTGGCAATCTTTTATTGGCGTCTTGCTGGCGCAAGAGAAATCGCTGGGAATAATTTTTCCCAGCGTTTTATAGATCTTTACCGGCGCTTATTTAGCATCGGCAAAAGTGCATATTGTTATAGTGACACGATGATCCCCACTGGACCCTGAGGACGTGTCACTGATGATAATATCTAGCACATCCTCTGGCAGGGTGTCCAGTCGATCATCCTTAGTTCCCGATGTCGAGGTCACCAAGGTGGAAGGGCCACCAGAAGTAGAGACAATCGGCACCTTATTCAGGGTGTCCTGTTTGGTAGTTATGCACTCCTTCTTCTTTGAACTGCTGTCTTGACTATCTTTCAACCCGATTGGTATTGATGAGCTTGGGATGTCTTTTGCCATAGTTGCTTTTATGGATATCTGACGAAGGGGTTCGTCATCATCTATGATGTGTAGAGGATTTGGATGAACTTCTGGAGGCATAGGGAATAAAGGAGGGTCCACCGGCCATACACCAAGTTCAGGGAGCCTTGGATTATAAATTTGAACTTCTATCTCTGTGATGTTCTCTTGATAGAAGTAAGGATTAGTGATGAAGTCATTTTCATTTAATACCTCATTTGAAAGGTATTTTTCTTCATCAGGATCTGACTCTAAATCATTGTCCTGGTCATCATCATCCATGGGTGGGGGCATTGTATAGGGAACCCACTCACCATCTGAGCCCTCCGAATCTGAAGGAAGAGAGGGTCCTAAGCTGAAGATTCGGTTGAAATTTGAAATCTGCAACACATCTTCCTCGGTGAGAGGGAGAAGGAAGTCTGCCAAAGTGATGGGTTTTCTCATTAGTTTGGAAGATTCTGCTGGTGTCTTGGTACAGGTTCAGTTCCCTGCCTTTTTTCTTTTATAGGCTGTGCCTTAACTGTTAGGTGGGAGTTGCGAAATGATTTTTTCATTTTCTTTCTCTTTTCGGAAGTAGACATTGACTTCACTGTTTCCTAGCTGTCGTCATTTATGAGATCAGGATACACTCGTAGTACTTCTCCAGATGCTTTGGTGACCGAGATGAGTCTGTCACTATTTTAGACTTTATTAATTAGCTGAAACTCCACCATCTTCGATCTGACATGCCCAATGTTGATAGGTTCAAATGATCCAAATGCCACCATGTTGACAGACGACATATTACATTTCTAATCGAGCTGTATAACTCTTATAGTCAACATATCTTGTATTTTCTCTTTCAAGATGAAAAATTCTTTCAAAGGATGGGAAATCATCCGATGATAGGGGCAGTAGTTTGGATCATTTATTCTACCTTCCTGACTAGGTCTTTTGGAAGGAGGCAGTTCTAGCTTCCAGTGCTCCAGTAGAGTCCTGAAGATCTCTTCAACATTTTCGTCAAAGGAGTACCTGGTATTTTTCCTCTTTTCATATTCATCCTTCCTAGTAGCTTCATCCTTTGGATCTTGCGCCTTTTTGGGGGCCTTTAAGTCTGAAAATTAAAGACTTTTTCTTTCTTCTTTCCATTGGATGTAGAAGGTGCTGGAGTCTGGATTCTTTTGGACTTATCTTTCTGATCAAGTTCTTTACGACAGTCTTCTGCATCGATGGCTGCTTCCAATAGTTTAGAAATGGATTTAGTCTTAACACTGATTACCATCTGTTTAATCTCAGGTTTGAAATTGGCTTTGCACATGTCTACTGCTGATTTTTGAGAGATGAGTTCTTTGCATCTGTACGCCAATGCTCTCTACTTGTTTATGAAGCCTTGAATAGATCCATTCTCTCCTTGTTTGGATTGAGTGAGTGAGTTTAGATTGACTGGTTGATTTTCCTCTTGGAAGTGCAGGGAGAATTTCTATTCCAGAACTGCCCATGAAGTGAGAGAATTCTTTGGCAATTGTTTGTATCAATCAAAGGCAGTTCCTCTCAGAGTACCAATGAACGATTTGATCTTTAAAACATCTATATCAGGTATTCCCCCAACCTGAGACTTGAAGTGGACTATCTGCTAATAAGCAGAATTTTTGCCCATATAAGACTGGAATGTCGGAGGTTTGTATTTAGGATGATATGGAACCAAATCCATTTCAGGTGGATATTTTGGCATGATCCCCTTTTTCCTAAGTCTCCCTTTATCCCTCATTTTAGTCAGCATATCTGCTACCCCTTTCTAAGTCATGAGTTTATCCAGATCTGCTTGATGACCATTATCTGAGAATTGACCACTTCGCTTGGACAGCTCTTGTGAGAGCTGTTGCATTTGTTTGGTAATCTGGTTAATTTTCGTTCCGAATGTATGTGGATATTTTCTATTTGAAGAAGATGGAGTCACTGGTGGATGATCGTTTAGACTAGTCACTCGTTCCATGAGAAGTTGCAGCTGAGTAACGATTTGGTTAATTCTATCATCTTGTTATTTAACCAAATCTTGTTTATTTTTAGGTGGATCTTCGCCTTCAGTTTGTTCTTCGGTATTTACTGGAGCACTGGTTTCCCCAGCCATGAAGACGGAGGATTTGCCTGGTCCAGTATGGGGTGAGAGGCTGCCTTCGAGACTTCGGGTGGTTAATAAAACGTTATAAACGATGGCCCGCAGTACGGGGGAATCCATGCGCCTTGTGTTTTTATTGGTCAAAGGTGCATCTTCATCTATGACTGCAGTTTCATGGCCCTTGGAGGCATTATCTGATTCTTCGTCTTCAATGGGGTTTGGACTTTGGGCAGTGATTCTAGCAGAACACCTACTGCGTCTAGCCCCGGTCATGCAAACCATAGCAGTATCAAGGTCATCTTCTTTCATTACCCATTGCTGAGTAATTCTTCTTTGGCCATGACCTTTCTTTTTTATCATCCCTCCTTACTACCATGGGTATGGAATAATTAGTGATGGGGTCCACCCCTTCTGGATGATAAACCGACAGTGTGAGGATGTTCACCTCATTTTTCTCCTTTTTTAGAAGGTCTTTGAATTGTGCAAGCTCTGCAGCATTATTGATAGAGAAATGATGTTGTTTCTTCTTCTGGTGCTTTGTATGAACCTTTGGAGGGAATGGTGTGTGCCCCACTATGACCGAGGAGAGACACTACTTTCCGTACCTCTTCCCCTCTTTTTGAGTAAGTGGATAGAAGGTGTTTTCTTGAAGTGATGCCAGGATTGTATTTTAGCAATTATTCTTTTTAAACTTATGTGGTTTTGGAGACCATGTTGTGCAGTCGGGAGTTGTTTCTTTTTGCTGTAGGTTCTTCTTTTCCAGTACCTAACGCAAGTCTTTACCCTTATAGGTTTTGGCTTTGTTGTGTGCTATTTTGGGGTAATGTGTTTTATCGACAGTTTGAACACTCTTTGCCCCTTGCACTTCTTTGGGGATGTGGAGGTAAGTTGGTGCAGCCTTCTTTAGGTTTTGGTGTTTTTTGATATGAACGCTGAAAGGGTTTTGGGCATATTTCGACACCCACGGCCCACGTAGTGTGGCCTTTTTGGAAGGCTCGACTTGCACTGGAGAGGTTTTGATGGTAGAAGTAGCACGAGTTATCTGTTGGAAAACAGATACTCGAACTGTAAGTTCATTTTCATTGTGGGCTCTTTTCTGCCCCCTAAGAGTTTTTCTTTCGTTGATGGAAACCTTGTACAAGTGTTTCTTGGTCTCATCAAAAGTAATGATAAGATAATTCATGATTGATCTACAACATAAATAAAAAGACCAACAATGAATGAGTGATAGGAGAGCATATTTATTTGCTTAATCCTATATCAATCTATTTTATTTCCTACTTCTATGTTTTTACGTACACGCTACCAATAAACATGCAACACTTTGGTACAATAAACATAGCTCCAGAATGGGTGAGAAAATGATTTGTGATCCAACCAAATTCATGGTGATATATTTGGCTTTTGACCGACATACACCAATGAACTGATTAACTAGAATCTCGCCAAGCTTTGTAGGCCATAAGTAGGGTAGTAAATGCTCGCTACTGGCCAAAGGAAACTGACTTTGTATAAAATAATATAGATTAATCAATATGGACTTATAAACTGAGATGTCTTTATGAGAAAAAGCCTTATTGGCCATATTACTCTGTGACATATTTACTTTCTATCACCATTTTTCAATTCTCCATTTAGTACTGTTTGGGAGAGTCATGGGTTCTGTACAATGAGTATTCAATCAACACATAGGCTTAGAATTTCATGACAGGTCATCCAATGAAAAAGAAATGTATATAAAAATATCCAGCGGCCACTTTTTCTGTGGACTGGCCTGTGAAGGTTGCTGGAATTAGCCGATGAAAGTTGCTGGTTGGCCGCGGGGTGTAAAGCACTTCAAACTGACCGCACAAGCTTTGCACTTCATGGCCGTTAAATAAACGATGTCTTAAGCATGCAATCCACCAGCCGCAAGACTTAGTCAATCGCTGGGGCCTCCTTGGAATGCACTAACTTTAAAGACACTGGCCATTTTGAATTGAAACAACCGTTAGACATGCGCAATCGAACATAAATGACTGGTCAACACCATTTGTAATGGCTGCCACATCCTTTCTGCAGTAGCCGCTGTGTGCTATGCATCTTCTCTATTCTGTCTCTGTCAGCTTTTCCTCTAATCTGTTCTTTTATCATTTTTTTTTTTTGAACAATAGCAAGTCAGCTTTTCCTCTAATATGTTCTTTCATCATTTTTATTTTTTTTTGAACAATAGCAACTGGGGAACTCTCTTCAATCTCTTCCCAAGTATTTTGATTAACGAAGCATCACTGATAATGTGTAATGATTTTCCCACAGACAGCGCCAATCTTCTGTTTCGCCCAAAAAAGGAGGGAAATGTGGAAAAAGAGATGAAAGTCTGGTGAAGAAACTTTTCTTTTATTCTATCATTTAAATGCTATAGAAAGATGTGAAAATGTCCCACACGGATACTTGATCGCGCAGGAAAAGTCATTTCTACTTTTATTTACATGGGTTCTTTGTTGCTTCACTTTCTGAGTGCAGGTTGTTTACAATTTTTTATACAACCACACCCGCACCCCCCCCCCCCCCCTCCCCGGCCTAGGAAATCAAAACAATGGGAAAGTAGATTGGAAAGAGAGAATAGATGTTCGTTGTCTTTAAGAGTATGCTGGAGACGGAATTGGAGAAGTTTGCAATTTAGCTTCCTTGGTCAGTCTTCGTACGTCATCACCATTGTTCGTGAAGGAGGATTAATCAGAGAAGTCTGCTTTAAAACAACAAATATGATATCTGCCTTTCCTCCATGGTGAGAGGGCCAAAGGCTGACTTTCAGAGGCTATCGTACAGGTCCAAGGAGAAGCGTTCATTATTGCCTAATTCTCACCTTGCAAATGAAGAATGAGAGAGTTTTGAAGATGACAGAGTTTTCTAGGCTTCTTTGCGCTAGATCCAAGATATGATGATGTCAAATGGAAAAGAGGCAACTGACCAATGCCTGCCTTGTTCTCCCAAGTCTTCAATTTATAGCCTTTGAAGAGGCATAACTGCTGGAGATCATGAAGGAGGGGAGGTAGTTTCGAAACTGTCTTTAATGAGAAACGTGGTTGTTCATTTTCTGCGCGTTTCAACGGCCATCAAAAGAAGCAACTGGCTAGATCGTGGGAGATCGTGGGCGCCAGGTAGCAGGGAGAGAAGAAGCTCGGTGGCCAGTGAGGTGATGTCCAGAGGTCATCTTTTGGACGAAGACTAGTGGTTGCTTCACTACGCTGAGCGGCTAATGTGCTAAAGGTTGCAACGACCGATGGACCTTATGGATAGTAGCCATTGAGGAGCGCTCTTGCTGTAGCCGGTTAGACTCTAGCGGTCATCAATGTCATTTTTTATGAAAAATGAGTATTTTTGCCTTGGGAAATGTTACGGATGGGCAGATGATTTTTTTTTCTTTTGTATGCCAACAAGTCTCACTGCTCACGGCCTGTACGTCACTGCTCAAGGTAACTCAGTAAATCATTATTTGCTTCCTCATATTTGTTAGTTTTTATTTTTGTTAATTTGTCATTGCATGGTTCATTAGTCTTTTAATCATTTAATGTGATTTTTTCATTGGCATGGCAACATTATTTTAGCTTATTTGTAACTTAGCAAATTACCTGATTTAGCAAGTACCATGCTTTTCCTGTAATGAGAGATTCTTTTGTGATCATATTACATAGAAGTATACTTTTTATATTTTAGTGAATATGACTAGTGGATGCAATAAATTAGCTGAATTTTTAGTAATGGGAGGGGGGAAACCTGTAGTTGATGGGTGTATGTGTAGTCCAATGCAAGAAATTAGCTGAATTTGTAGCAATGGAGAGTAAATGACCTGTAAGTACAATCCTAACATTTCTCTCACTCACAGAGCTTTGATTATTCATAATCATTCCATTCTCTTTTAACTGCATGTTGTTTTCATTGACTCTGTAGTAAGGGAGTTTCTTTTCTCTTCTCCCTTTTATGTGTAATTGAGGGGATTCCCATCATGATTTCTGTTTTAAGATTGTGTTTTCAATTTTTAATTAATTGGGTCATATCATTTGTACTTATGGGTCTTTCTCAATTTGCATCTTGTTTATGTCATTGATTTCTATTAATTTATGTTGATTTCTTAATTAGCTCTAATTAAGTAATTATATATGTTTTTCTTAGGATTTTTCTTCGTGAGGAAATCTTAGAGTCAATCGAGTAGCAGGCATCCATAACTTCGGGATTGTGGGATGCTAAAATATATCTCTTGACTCTTCCTCTTCCAAACTTGTTTACTTTAGTACAATTGAGAACTTATTTAGTTTTGGATAGTAGTTATTGATAACTTATTTATAGTTGTGGATAGTAGCTATTGATATTTTGTTAAGTTGTTTAGTTGTGGATAGTAATGATGGATAACTTGTCTATTTGTTAGTTGTGGATAGTAACTATTGGTAACTTGTTTACTTGTTTAGTTGTGGATATTAGCTATTGATGAATGGTTTACTTGTTTAGTTGTGGATAGTAGCTATTGATAACTTGTTTAGTTGTGGATATTAGCAATTGATAACTTATTTAGTTGTATTGCACTGCCAGTCCCAAGCCTAGAAAAAAGGAGGGTTTAAAGTTCGGTTTACACCGGGTGTCCGGTGACAGTATATGAATAATTAAAGAATGTTTAGCTTATGTTTAAGATCGTGCTAAGCCCAACCCCGGCTTGCACAGGACGGGATTTGACCAAGATGGAGGAGCATCATGGGGCCATGTTTATTTGTAAGGGACCTAAGAGAGCGGTGTGGGAGAGTGCCTAGTTGATGGAGGTTTCCAACGATAGGGAGTTTGGGTGGAGAGGGAAGTAGGTTAGTTTTCTTTGAGCTTTTTCCATTGAGTTTAAGGAGGAGGAAGATGAGAGGAGTTGTGTAGAAGAAGAAAAGAGAGAGTAAGACAGCCATGGAATATGGTTCTAGAGTGCAATAGTTGTGACCCTAATCATATATATATATATATAGTCCAAATCCTTTGAGGATTTACCCCACGGTGACCGTGAGTGGTCCACTATGTTACTGCGGGCAGCCTTTCATACATGCCAGTAGGGCTACCCATGGTGACGTGGTGGACCATGATTGGTCCACTCATGGTCACTGTTGGGAAAATCCTCAGATGATCTCGATTCATATATATAATGACAACAACCTTTTTCTTGGGAGAGCGACATGTGGCATTCTAATAGCTATCCCACAAATACTCTCACCACAGATAACCATTTTTTAAAAATTATTCTTGGATTTTCAAATTGCAAAAGACTTATCCCTTCCCTTACTATTATTCCCTAAAACATAGCATACAATACTAACTTTTCTTTGGTCCTCCCAAAATCATTTTCCAATACTACATTGACGAATTACCTCTAATTTGTCCCATAGATGACAAAAAAATAAAGGTCCATTTGACTTTGATAGTGGGCCTTACATACTAATGAAAACTATTGGATCAAGCTGGCTATGATATTAATGATAGCAGTGCATGTATGTTTTAAATTTGGTTGAGGGTCTACTACTCTACTTATAGATCACAATTGACTTCCTTTTTTGTTATTTTTAATCAATCTGTGGTGCCCTCAGCGAAAGCCAATTTTTTTCTGTTTCTTTTTTTGTCTCAAGATCGAACACTCTGTGGGTCCCCTTGTGAAAGCGAATTTTTTTCCTTTCCAAACTCATAATTTAAAAGGGTCACTTTCGTAGGTAGTATTTTTCTATTTTTTTCCTCCTTATTTTTCTTTCAATATATGGTAGGATTAATATGTGGGTCCTATTGTGATAGCAAAGTGTTTGTTCCTTTCCAAACTCACAATTTACAAGGGCTACTTTCGTACGCTGTATTTTGCTACTTTTTTCTACTTATTTTTCTTTCAATATTTCGTAGCATTAATCTAGTGGGCCCATTGTGACAACTAATTAATTTCAAAACCCACATTTAATTTTGAAATGACAATCAGTTTATGCCTAAGCATAAATATAATCAAATCAAGGTCCTAAATCTTTACAATTTACTTGATATTCCTGTAAAAATCTATAAAATTTCCTAAAGTTTCTCTTATGAGTTTCTATCTTTATCATAATTCTTTGTTACTATTTATTTACTAATTTAACCAAATAAATCAATGGGTCCCATTGTGAAAGCCAGATTTTCTTTCTTTCCATACTCACAATTTACGGGGGCCACTTTCATAAGTTGTATTCTGCCACTTTTTTTCTCCTTATTTTCCTTTCAATATTTAGTAATGTTAATCTATGAGGCCCATTGTGGAAGCCAGTTGATTTCAAAATCCACATTTAATCTTGGAATCAACATTTTTAATCTATTCCTAAGTACAAACATAATCAAATATTTATTTATAGTTTATTTAAATATTTATAAGTACTTTTAATTAAAATCCTAATTATTTTTTATTATTGCACTTGTAATACTAAATTGGAGCAACCCCGGTATCAGGCCTTTTAACTTCCAGCACTCGGCAGTATGGCTTTGTGCCGTTATGTAACGTATCGTTTATCGTCATTTATGCATTCGTCCGAACGTCGCGTAATGTATAGTGTATCGTCATTTAGTCGTGACTTGACTGTTGGATCAACTATGCAATATTTTTAATGGTGGGAATTTGTGGGCCAAGGGATTATGATGATCAGGTGGGGTCCATGTTTCGTACAGGAGCAGACCACAACCAGACGGTCGAATCCCCAGTTCCAATCCCATGTGGGCCCCACAGCATTGTGCACATGGCCACTCCCTAGGACTATTAGCGGTTTGGATTTTTTTATACAAGTGCGCCCATTGAGGAGGCAAGCGATCCATAGGATCCTTGTCATAATGACAATCATCTCCCTTCCTAGGTTCATCCCATGGAACATTCAGGACGTACGTTTCTTCCAATACGACAAGGGAAGGTGGCCCCATTGTGCCAGGAATTTTTGTTTGATGGATATTGCAGATTGATTGCAGAAGATCAATAGAGGATTTGAATCCATCTTCTTTCTGCTCAATAAAAACCAGAGACCAGACAACCTTATCTACGAATTTAATACACTGGCATCCGATCAGTCAACTGGAGCAGTTGCAGGGAAGCGGAGAGTGTGTAATTGTCATCTCATGAAGACTTTGGCGTGGCATGCAAGAAGGACTTCCTTAACTTTGTCTTTATCTAATTGGGTGGGGACAAGCCAAGGGTGTCGGCCATATCTTGTTTGGACTTTCTAATTACTTTTTTGAATATATAAATCAGTCATTTAAAATTACATGCATTATTTATTCGCATTTTAGGGCCGAGCCTTGGAATTTTTATCACTTAATTAAGCTCGGTCTCTACGTAAATATGCCAAAGATTTAGTTCAAGGCCCAGCCCGAGTACGTGAACCCAAGGCCAAAATTCTAGAGCCCCATGAAATTGGTAAAAGCTCCACACAAGGACAAGTTTTCTAGAGCCCCCATATTCTAATCCCTAAATGTGTATTCTTTTATTTATTATTATTATTATTAATTTTGCATTGCTAAATAATTCAGATACTGAATCTACACAAGTCATTCATGATTGATATTACTGTAGAGGGACATGATTGATATTACTATAGTGGGAAGGTGCCTCGCCACTGAGCAACCTGAATTCGTATAGAGGTGGGTCCCTTGTACAGTGATTCAAAAGATATGCAATTTTTAGTTAGGAATTGGTTGGTTGTGATAGACACGAAGTCTATCGCCTGTAATTTGATTTTCCAATAAGAGTAGCTGTGACTGTGACTCCATTAAACAACGACACTTATTTTTTGTTGACCCACATGCGTCAGCATGAACGTGGGGCATGCCTAATGATCTATGATTAAACCCCTGTGCACAAGTCAATTAAAAAAACCTATAAAAACGATTGTTTGATAATTAAAATGCTAGTAGAGAATACAACTCTTTACTTTAAAGTTCAAAGGATGAACATAGACAAATAGCATATAACAGCAGTTACTCTAGTTGTTCAGTTAAACAGACACTCTCGTAACTGCAGGAGCAAGGATTCAGCAATCATCTTAAGAGAAATGATGTTTGGGAACCAAATAGAGAGGCAATTTCCTGTGAACAGTCAATCCAAGAGCTTCAGACATGTCTAAATCTTCTTCCTTAACACCTTGAGGCAATTCCCAATCGAACCAATACAGAAGATTGGCAAGAGCAACTTCAAGTGATGTAATGGCAAATGAAAGCCCCGGACAACCCCTCCTCCCTACTCCGAAAGGAATGAATTGAAAATCTTGCCCCTTGAAATCAACAGAATTGTTGGCAAATCTTTCTGGAAGAAATTCCTCAGGATTTTCCCATGATGTGGGGTCCCTTCCAATTGCATATGCATTGATAAAAACTCTTGTCTTTGAAGGGATATGGAGGTTTTGTATCTTAACACTTGTTGTAGACTCCCTTGGAGCTAATAGGGGAGTAGGAGGATGTAAACGTAAAGTCTCCTTGATAATGGATTTCATGTAGTTCAATTGACAAAGGTGTTCTTCACTAATGTTGGCTTTTAAATCCACCACTCTTCTTACCTCTCCCTGGGCTTTCTTCATCACATTTGGATGCTTTGCAAGCTCTGCCATAACCCACTCTAATGTCAAGGCCGTCGTGTCTGTTCCACCAGTGAACAGGTCCTGCGATTGAAAGTAAGGTAGCCTATTAACTCTCTAAACAAAGAAAAGTATTGCGGATGCTGTGTGTCTATACTAGAGATTTCCTAGGTTCAAATAGTGGAACTTACAATGAAGTATACCTACTGAAAATCTGAGCTGGTGAAAATGAATGACTTCTCCATCATCTATGGGATGTTTATATCCTCCTATTTTAATCCCATAGGAGTTGGCCATTGTGTATAATGGACCATATGATGAATAAGGTAATTAATGAATATTATTAAGAGCTTTTTGTATATAACCCCCCAACAGTTTCTAGGATTTGCAAATGGGCCCCTATGATTTTATTATTTGTATATAGGCCCCTACAATGGGGAGAGGGAAAGAGAGAGAGGGAAAGGGAGAAGGAGAGGGAAAGAGGGGTCAGGCGCGGGAGGAGGTGGGAGGTGGGTAGGGAGAGGGAGAGGGAGAGGGGGGTAGTTTGGAGATTTCCTAAAATGGTGTTTTGGTCATGGAAAAAAGAGACGTGAAAGGAGAAGCTTTTGTTGTGGCATTAGCCGCTCTCTTAAATGGGGCGTATCTCATTTAAGGTGAGTTTTCTATCTTGAGCTCAATCTTACAATGAGGCCTGTTCCTTTTAAATTGAAATACAAGGACAACTCAAGAGGATGGAATACATCTAAAATGGTGAAAATTATCTTTAGGTGGGCCACCCAATGAAGTTCCAGCATGTATTGTACATTTCAGTGTAATAGCTAGGGTATCCAGACTCTTAAAGGAAGCCTTGACAAATACATTTTAGGAAGAATCTATGAAGATAATTTAGAAAGGTAAAGTTCAAATCTAAATCTAAATAAAAATAAAAATAATAGATTAAATAGAAAAGATGTATTCTGCTATTAAACAGTCCAGATCGTGTTGCCAAAATAGTTGCTATTAAAGAATTTGGATGTTGCGGTTCTTTTAGTGAAGATAAAGTCAAAAGTGAGCCAATTAAAATTGGGAGTTTAATGGAGATATCGATTGTCAAATTGAACCTCATTCCAAATCAGATCGCCCTAACGTCCTATTTTATAATTAATGTTAGTTTTAAATTATTTAGGTTTCAATGGTTGGAAAAAATAAAGATCTAATCAATATCCACTACCCAACATCTTATCGATGTTGGGACTGTAGGCGGTAAAAACGACACCTACTTAGATTAGGATGAGATCGAGGTAAAACTCCTTGGGACGGGGAATGCTAAACTCCAAGAACCTGAAAAGGGAAGGAGAAAGACTAGGGTCAGAGGCCCTGGCTGCCGTGAGCCGAAGGCACTCCGATGCCTGAGTTAGCTCTGGGAAAACTAAACAGGAGGAGGAAGAGAGGAATGAGAGCGTGTGTAGTATTGAGGGTTGTGCGTTGGATATTGCGTACCTCTTATGGGACTGATCCCATGCATATATAGGCGAGTGCTCCTCGTTCATTCTCTCTGTGAGTGGGGGTAGGTGAGGTGAGGTCCCATCGTTCCTTACCCTGACAGGCAGCAGTAGGTGAAACGGACAACACCCCTACCTCACTTTCCACGCCTTCGGCCAGCTAGCGTACAGGGGTGATAAAGCACACCTCTTATCACCATAAATGAGCAATCCTATCGCCATAAATGACCGCCCATATCTGTCAGGGTGCGCCGTATTTCCAGGAGGAAGGTGGCAGCCCACTCTGATCCTAGTGCTGCGGTCTAGGACTAAGGATGGCTTGGGCGTGGCGCGCCCTTGTACCGGGCTGACGCCCATACTGAGCTGCCGAACTGTGGTGCTGAGCTTGTAAGCTACTGACCGATCTGCCGAGCTGCCAAGGTATTGACCGAGCTGCCGAGCTGACGATCTTCTACCGCAGAGGCTGAGGAGCTCGGCGACTTTAGCCGTGATCCTTGTTTAACTTCGTCATTACGGTGTTTTACCCACACAATTGCCCCTAGCTTTTGACTTCTGAGAGCCTCCTAGCTCGAAGGGGTCAGAAGCTTGATGACCGTATAGCTGGTTCTGCTACCGAGCTCAAGTGAGGGTGATCGTCACGAGGGTAGTACCGGGACGAGGGAGCTTTGGATCAAGAGGGCCCCCTTGGGTCTGGGGGTCGCTGCTATTGTGCGGGCCCCTTGGAGGTGTCTTTTCGCCTGTCCTGGATATTAAATAGTCTTCGGATATCGCGCTAGTGGTGACACGTGTCGCTTCCTTTAGCTGTCTTGCAATTACTTCGAGGAGACGTTAGGGCTGCGAGATGGGACGTTAGGGCTGATTAAGGAGACGCCTCTTAAAGGCTCTCCTCGAGAGTCGAATCGACGCCCCCAGGCCTTATAAATCAGGGCGTCTTCTTCGTTTCCATTTTCCTCTGCCTTCTTCAGATTTCTACTGCGTTCTGCGAGAGAATTTCTCCGGTGCTTATGTCCTTCCGGTGTTTTTGTTTGGGCAATCTCCAGTAGTAGGAGTCTTCTCCATCTCCTTCTTCTTCTTCGTCTTCTTTCTTAGATAGGTCTCTGTCTGAGTCAAGAATGAGAGTCTATAGACACCTGCTAGGAGACTCAGGCTCCATAGTCCATTTTAGGGATTTATACAAGGTCCCCTCCAATGTGGAGGTCAGACCGGATACCCCCGACGACGGCCTCACCTATCGTGACGGCTGGATGCCATTCTGGTTAGTATCTGTAGTGGAAGGGGGAGTTCGCTTTCCCCTACACCCACTGGTCCGGGACTGCCTCTGGGAGTGGAGGTTGTGCCCTTGCCAGCTACTCCCCAATGGATACAAAATCATAATGGGGGTAGTGCGGCTCAACCAGATTCTGGGAATCGGCCTTGGTGTCCCAGATATTGAGGACACTTATGACCTCTGCAAATCCGCAGAGGGGGGTACTTATTATCTCCGGCTGCGGGTCCGCCGGACAGGGTTCGTAACCGCGCTAGAGGACTCCAATCGGTATGCTGGCGAAGACAAAGTGCTTGTCAGAGGTGGATGGGAGTTCGGCGAAGTAGAGCCTGCTACCACGGTCCGGGTCCCTCGAAAAATAGGGATTCCTCCAAGTAAAGGCCGAAGTTCTTTCGGTTTGCAATTCTTTCCTTTCTCCTTATCTGGCTTCTGACACGGTTTTGTCTATGCAGATTTTCGCGAAAAGAGGGAGCTCACGAGGAGGAATTGCTGGAAAGTGAACAGCGCCTGGCACGAGCTGGTGAGGAACTACCGCGGCCACAACTGCCGTGCTGCCTGGTGCCTTTTGGGGTAGTGCCCCACTATCGGTCCTTCAACACCTCCAGAAAGGTGTCGGGGATAGACTCCGTCCTTAGCGGCGAAGGCGCGAGTCAAAGAACAGAGGCGACCGTGGTACCGAGCTCGGCTGCGGTGACCGTTGCGATTCCCGCCGGTCGCCTGGTTGAGTTGGCAGAACGTGCTCCAGCAGTCTCTGCCGCAGAGCCCGCCGGAACTTCGAGGGCCAAGCCCCTGTCTTCCCGAACGAGGCTAGTAGCGTCCAGTTCGGAGGAAGAGGAAGAGGAAGAGGAAATGCTACGCCAGCGCGGGCGACGCTATGCCGCGGAGGATCTGTCCGCGGCGGCTTTCGGAGACATCGGAAGCGAGGTTCGGGATCCTCCACAGGCAGTGGCCGCGGCACCTCCGGCATCCCCAGGTGGCATTCCTGCCCCGGATGCCGAGGTGGTTGGTCCTGCCGTGGTCGCGGCTGCTCGGCCTGACGAGGCCGAGGTCGTCATAGCTCCGCCTCCGGCCGTGACTGCAGTCGTCCCACCCACGGATCATGCCGCGGGGGCTGGACGTCGGGCTCGCCCGGCCGAGGCTGTCGAGGGCGGACGACCCGAGAAGAGGGCAAGGGTCGAGGCCTCGCCTGGCCCTTCTTCGCATTCGTCTGCTGGTGGGACGATCCTGCCTCCTCCTCCGGCTCCGTGGAGGCCGGCCATCGAGGAGGTTCTGGGGAGGCCGCTGGCCGAAACAGACCGCGCGACCGATCCCCAAGTGGTCGCGGCGCTAGGGCGAGCCTGCGCCCTCCCTCAAGACATGGCAAGGTGGGCGGAGATGGACAATGAGTCTCTCCTGCTCTCCTCGATGCGATCCATTGTGCTGGTAAGTGCAGTGTCTCTCCCTTGGCTTTTAGTCTCGTATCGTTTTATTGACTCCGGGTTTTCGTCTTGCAGCTGTTGCAGAAGTGCCAGGTGGGCATTGAGAGGCTGGACGCAGCCGAGGCGCGGGCAGCTGAGTGGGTAGTTGAAAAAGAGGAGCTGCTTAAGTCCCTGGCGGCAAGGGACGCGACCCTGGAGGAGGAGGCGAGGAAAAAGGAAGATCTTCTTGCCGAGCTCGACGCAGCACGGGCCTTGGCCGAGCACCTCAAAGAGGAAGCAAAGCAGGCGGTGGATCAAAACGTCCAACTGTCCTGGAAGCTAGACGAGGTCCGACTTGCGTCGTCGCGGAGGGAGGAAGACATGAAGATGTTGCGGGGGACCAACAGTAGGCTTATCTCTGAGAGGAAGCTGGCTGAGAGAAAGCTAGAGATGGCTCTGGACGGGAAGGCGACCGAGCTCGCGCGGGCTCTGAAGGATCAAGAAGCTAAACTCAAGGAAGAGTACCTCGCCGAGCACGAGTCCGTGATGAACGAGGAGGTCAGCAAACTGGCAGCCGACTACAAGGCTCAACTGCCAGGAATCCGAGAGAAGGCGTGGGCACTTGGGTGGAAGGCGGCCTTACGGAGGGTTGGTGTCCCTCCGGACAGCCCCATCTTTCAGAATTCCTCCAGGTTTCCTCGCTCGGATTCGGAGTTGCGAGCCGTCTCGGGAATCGCCCCCGTTCCTTCAGCCTCGGAGGTCCCTCCAGCTCCAACCGCCCCCGCTCCTCCAGTGGTTCTCGAAGCTGCCCCAGCCGTACCTAGCGAGAGCGCTGCCGGGACCAACTGTAATAAGGGAGCAGCAACTCCCTGAACTATGTAATTTTTTTGTTTTGCCATACATTGTATTCAAGTTGATCTTCTCATAATAAAACAACGTTTTTTTTGCCACTTGTTCTGTGAATGGTCTTGTTTGTGGTGGAATGCGTATCGATACAAGCAGTTTGCCGAGTAGTTTGATAGGTACTAGGTGAGGGCGGTTGGCCCTCTGAACAGAGGAGCCGACCCACGAGGGTGGTACCGACACCGGACCATGATGCTGTTAGCTGTGCCGCCTGAGCTGGTGAAGGCACCGAGCTCAGGACGGTTGGCCCTCTGAACAGAGGCGCCGAGCCGCGAGGGTGGTACTGTTACCGGACCCTGATGCTTATGGCTGTGCCGCCAGAGCCGGTGAAGGCACCGAGCTCAGGACGGTTGGCCCTCTGAACAGAGGCGCCGAGCCGCGAGGGTGGTACTGTTACCGGACCCTGATGTGCTTATGGCTGTGCCGCCAGAGCTGGTGAAGGCACCGAGCTCAGGACGGTTGCACTTCTGAATAGAGGCGCCGAGCCGCGAGGGTGGTACTGTTACCGGACCCTCATGTGCTTATGGCTGTGCCGCCTGAGCTGGTGAAGGCACCGAGCTCAGGACGGTTGGCCCTCTGAGCAGAGGCGCTGAGCCGCGAGGGTGGTACTGTTACCGGACCCTGATATGCTTATGGCTGTGCCGCCAGAGCTGGTGAAGGCACCGAGCTCAGGACGGTTGGCCCTCTGAACAGAGGCGCCGAGCCGCGAGGGTGGTACTGTTACCGGACCCTGATGTGCTTATGGTTGTGCCGCCAGAGCTGGTGAAGGCACCGAGCTCAGGACGGTTGGCCCTCTGAACAGAGGAGCCGAGCCGCGAGGGTGGTACTGTTACCGGACCCTGATGTGTATGCCGAAGCTGGCGATGGCGCCGAGCTGACAGTTGATATCCCGAATAGAGGGGTTGAACCGCCGTGACCCTTGAAGCAATGCAAAGACTCATTCTGGAAAAGTTGCCTTTTATTGATATTTGATTTCTTGAATACATTTTTCAGAAGTAAAATTTTTTGAGATGCGCCGCGTTCCATGGTCGCGGGAGCGGCTTCCCTTCCATATCTTCGAGTCGGTAGGCAGATCTCCCGGCTGTAGAAGTTATTCTGAACGGTCCTTGCCAATTGGGCGCCAGCTTGCCTTCGTTAGGATCTCGGTCGCTAGGAAGTGTTTTCTTCAAGACCAACTCTCCTATCGCGAATCTTCTTTCTTTGACCTTCGGGTTGTATCCCCTGGCCAACTGCTGTTGGTAGGCGGCCAGGCGGATAGCTGCTGCCTCTCTTCGTTCTTCAGCCAAGTCCAGCTCCCGCGCTACATTCAGATCGTTCAGACCCTGGTCACAGAGTTCCGACCTCAAGGTCGGGAGGCCGACCTCAAGGGGAATAACTGCTTCCATGCCGTAGGCAAGGGAGAACGGGGTAGCCGAGGTGGAACGCCTTGGGGTAGTTCGGTAGGCCCATAGAACGCTTGGCAGCTCCTCTGCCCATCGACCTTTGGCTCGGTCGAGTCTCTTTTTGATTCCGTCGAGCAGTACTTTGTTCGAGATCTCGGCCTGACCGTTGCTCTGGGGATACGCCGGGGTGGAGTAGATGTTTCGAATGCCGTACTCCTGGCAGAAGCTCTTGAAGAGGTTGGAATCGAACTGCGTCCCGTTGTCCGAAATGAGAGTGCGGGGAATTCCAAATCTGGTGATGATATTCTTCCATACAAAGTTCTTCGTGTCTAACTCGGTGATGGAGGACAAAGGTTCAGCTTCGACCCACTTCGTGAAGTAATCCGTGGCCACAATCAACCATCTTTTGTTCCCTGGAGTTCGGTGAAGTGGTCCGACGATGTCGAGGCCCCACTGGGCGAAAGGCCATGGACTGGAGAGGGGACTCAGGTCTTGGGCTGGCTGGTGGAGAGAGTGAGAGAACTTCTGGCACTTCTCGCATTTCCTGGCGTAAAGCTGGGCGTCCTTCTGCATGTACGGCCACCAGTAACCCTGGCTGATAGCCCGGTACGCAAGTGACCGACCTCCTATGTGACTGCCGCAGACTCCTTCTTGAATCTCGTAGAGGAAATCGTCGACCTTGCTGGGGTGAACGCACTGGAGGTAGGGCCCTGTGAATGATTTTCCGTAGAGCTTGCCGTCTGGGGACAGCCAGAACCGGGACGCCTTCAATATGATCTTTCGCGCTTCAGTCCTGTCCTCGGGTAGCTGGTCGTCCTTCAGGTAGGCGATGATGGGGTCCATCCAGCTCGGGCCGAGATCCAGGCACATGAGTTGCCGGGGTTGCTGGAGGTTGATGCTGGGCTCCTGCAACGTTTCTACTTCAATAGTTCTTCTTTCACCGGCTTCCACAGCCGAGGCGAGGCTAGCAAGGGCGTCTGCATGGGAGTTGCATTCTCTACCGATCTGCTGGACCTCGGCCCTTTCGAACTGGGAGAGAAGTCCCCGGGCATGGGCAAGGTAGGCAGCCATCCTGTCATCCCGAGCCTGGTAGTCTCCGCTAAGCTGGCTTGTTACCAGCTGAGAATCACTGAAAACCACAACGGACCGGGCCTCCAGGATCTTGGCACTGTTGAGTCCGGCAATGAGAGCTTCATATTCGGCCTCGTTGTTAGACGCCTTGAAACCAAGTGTCACAGCTTGTTCGATGACGAGGCTCTCGGGAGACTGGAGAACTACGCCAGCGCCAGCTCTCTTGGATGTCGAGGATCCGTCGACGAAAACTTTCCAGGACGAGTCTAGGAGTTCTCTCCAGGATTGCTCCTGCTCCGTTTCGGTGACAGCCTCCGTAACCCTATCGCCCCCCAGTTTGGTGTCGAGCGCGGTCGGTGCCGAACTCTGAGGGGTAAATTCCATAATGAAGTCCGCTAGGACTTGGGCTTTGATGGCTGTTCTGGGCTGATATCTGATGTCATATTGCCCCAGTTCGACAGCCCATTTGGAGATTCGTCCGGAGAAATCTGCCTTTCGGAGAAGAGCCTTCGGTGGGTATTCGGTTACGACCACTATTGTGAAGGTTTGGAAGTAGTGGGAGAGCTTCCGAGAGGCGTTGACGAGCGCCAAGGCGAGCTTTTCAAGTTGCAAATACCGGGTCTCGGCGTCCAGCAGGGTTTTACTCGTGTAATAGATGGGTTTGCTGGCCGTTGTCCTCTCTGATGAGTACCGAGCTCACTGCATGGTCTGAGACCGACAGGTACAAGAACAGTGCCTCTCCAGAAGTCGGGGTTGACAGCAGCGGTGGAGAAGAAAGATATTATTTTAGCTGTTGCAGCGCCTGTGAACATTCCGACGTCCATTGGAACTTGGAGCCCTTTCTCAAGAGTTGGAAGAAGGGTCTGCACTTGTCCGAGGCGCGGCTGATAAATCGGTTCAGGGCGGCAGCCATTCCGGTCAGCCGCTGAACTTGTTTCGCCGAGGTCGGACACTGGAGGTCCTGGATCGCGGTGATCTGGTCAGGGTTCGCTTCGATCCCCCTTCTTGTGACCAGGCTTCCTAGAAACTTGCCGGAACCGACCCCAAAGGCGCACTTGGACGCATTCAGCTTCAACTGGAACTGGTGAAGGATGTCGAAAATTTGGCGGAGGTCGGTCAGGTGGTCCTGTGACCTCTTGGACTTGACGACCATATCATCGATGTAGACCTCCACCGTTTTGCCGAGCTGGGCCTGGAACATCTTCGTCACCAACCGCTGGTATGTCGCTCCGGCGTTCTTTAGCCCGAAGGGCATCACCTTGTAACAATAGGTGCCCCGGGAAGTGATGAAAGCTGTCCTTTCCTGGTCGGCCGCGTATAGGGGGATCTGATGGTACCCCCGGTAGGCATCCAGAAAGCTCATCCGGTCGTGTCCGACAGTGGCGTCGATAAGCTGGTCGATTTTCGGAAGAGGGAAGCTGTCTTTTGGACAGGCCTTATTGAGGTCGGTGAAGTCCACGCAGACCCTCCATTTTTCCGTCTTCTTTTTGACCACCACGGTGTTGGCTAGCCACTGCGGATAGTGGACCTCTCTTATTACACCTGCCTCGAGGAGTTTCTGAACTTCCTCAACCACGGCCTCAGTCTGCGGGACCCCAGTCCGGTGCGGTTTTTGGAGCACGGGCTTATGGTTGGGATCCACCTTCAGTTCGTGGCAGATGACTGCGGGGTTAATGCCAGGCATCTCATAGGGTGTCCAGGCAAAGACCGCTTTATTCTCCTCGAGGAGGTTGAGCAACTCTGTCTTCTCGGTCTCGGGGAGCTGGCTTCCCACGAGAAAGAACCTGTCGGGGTCAGCGGGATCAATATTGACCTTGGTGAGGTCTTCGATGCTCTTTTGCGCCGGAGCCCTGCCGACGTCCCCGAGCTCGGCCTCTCTATCCAGCTCGGTTACATTGACTTGGGAGGGCCCAGCCTCGTCAGAAAGCACGGCTAGCAGGCATTGCCTGGCCATGTACTGGTCGCCTCTGACGGTGATCACCTCCGTTCGTCCAGATCGATTCTCTAAAGGGAACTTGAGTTTTTGACGCCGGGTGGAGGGCACCGCCTCCATGCTATGCAGCCATGTCCTCCCCATTATGACATTGTACGGGGAAGGGACATCGACCACTAGGAAGTCGACCTGCCTGCAGGCGCCACCTACTTGGACTCGAAGGGAGATTTTGCCCTTGGGATAGACAGGTTTAGAGCTGAAGTCTACCAGAGGGGTGCGGGCTGCCTGGAGGTCCTCGTCTTTTAGTCCCAACTTCTTGAAGCAGTCATAGTAGAGGACCTCGGATGAGCTGCCAGGGTCGATGAGGGCTCTCTGAACCAAGAAGTTTTGTAGCTTCAAGGTGAGAACTAGAGCGTCGTTGTGCGGTAGCTCGACGTCTTCCAGGTCTTTGTCAGAGAACCATATTCTGACCCCCTCTGTTTTGGCCTTCTTCGCGGCCGGCTCTGGCGCCGCGGTCAGCACCTGTTTTTGATGGGAGGCGCGCCTGGCCTCGGCTCGAGCCTGAGAGCTCTTCTTAGGTGGGGCGGCGAGGTGGATGACGTGGATGACGCCTTCCGGCTCGCTGTCCTGGTTATCAGCTTCCCGCCGCGGAGGTCGGCCATCACCTCGGCCCTCCTGCTTGATATACTCCCGGAGGTGCCCCTCCTTCACAAGGTCTTCCAGGTGGAACTTGAAGCTCTTACATTCGTCGGTCCTGTGCCCGTTCTGCTTGTGGTAGGCACAGAACCTGGTCTGATCCCGGGAGGAGGGGTCGGTCGTCATTGGCCGCGGCCATTTGAAAAACGGCTGCGCCTTTATTTTGTTGAGGAGCCTATAGATTGGCTCCTTGAAGATGGTGTTCACTGCCACGTAGGAGGTCGGCTCGTGGCCGGACCTTCTGCTGCTCCGTGATCCCGACGCCGAGGCAGAGGGGGTTCGGCGCTGTTCCGAGGACCGGGCCTTGCGCCGATCCGGGGATGGATCCCTGCGGCGATCCTCCCTCCTGGAGGGCCTGCTGCTATCTCCCTTGGCCGGTTGGCTCTTTTTGGTGAGGCCGAAGTTCTCCCGACCTCGCGCCTCGTCCTCTTCTGCCAGAATGAACCGATTGGCCCGGGTCATCAGCTCCTTCATGGTGGTCACGGGGTACATGACCAGCTGTGCCCGAAGGGGGATGCTTGGCAGCAGAGCCAGCTGGAAAGACCTCACCGCTAGCTCCTCAGAAGCGCACTCGATCTGGCTGTAGACAGTCCAGAATCGTCGGGCGAACTGGGTGACGTTCTCATTCTCCTGCATCCGGAGGGCCATCAGGTCGGCATCGGTCTTTGGGATGACGCGATGAGCCTGGAATTTCCCCAGGAAGGAGGTCCGAAGCTGTCGCCAACTGGAGATGGAATTTTCCGGAAGCGAACAGAACCACCGTAGGGGGAGATCCGCCAAACTGGAGGAAAAGACTCGACAGTTCGGGGAATCGTCATCCCCCCAGACCGACATCCTTTGGACGTAATGTCGGAGGTGAGCAGCAGGGTCCGAGGTTCCATCATATAGGGTGAACCTCGGGACGTTGAACTTCTCGGGAAGTGTATATTCTCTTATCTTCCTCGAGAAAGGAGACGCGCCAGTATCCTCAGCTTCGAAGGCGGTATACTGGTCTCGGTCGATACCAGCAGTCTCCATGTTCTGGCGGATCGTTTGCTTCACCTGCTGGTTGATCCACTGTTTTAGCTCCTGATCTTCCGAGACCTGGCGTTGCTTCTTTGGTCCTTCGTGCACGTGGCTGCTGCTGGAGCCTTCTTCTCTTTGGTCCCGGTCACTCCTCTTACTGTTGAGGACATGCCTCAGGTCTTGTCCGTGGCCTGGACGCCTGGGCGGCGGGCTCTGATCCTTCTTGCCTTCGAGCTGTTGCGTGAGCCGTTCGATAAGCTCACGCTGTTCCTGGATGAGGAGGTTTTGTGCTCTGATGTCCTCCAGGCGGGGGTCTTCGTTGCGCTCAAGGCTGGCCTGATGATGAGACTGCGATCCAGCCCGTACTGACTTCTCGTGCGGTTTGGTGACTGACTTGTCACCTTGCACGGGTCGCTTATGGCTATGGTGGGGTTGTTCTGGAGGTGGAACGTCGCGAAGGGAGAGCATGGTTACTCCCCTGGACTGTGACGTTGTTTGGACAGTGGGAGACCTCCCGCCAGACCTCCTTTGCTGAGGGGGAGGAGGTGGAAGGTTTTGCGCCAGCGTAGGCTGCGTGGACACAGCCTTGCCCTTGGAAGGTCCTTCGCCATTCCTGGTTTTTGGAGGCATGGTGTTTACAAGCTTTTTGTTCAGTTCCCCACAGACGGCGCCAAACTGTAGGAGGTAAAAACGACACCTACTTAGATTAGGATGAGATCGAGGTAAAACTCTTTGGGACGGGGAATGCTGAACTCCAAGAACCTGAAAAGGGAAGGAGAAAGACTAGGGTCAGAGGCCCTGGCTGCCGTGAGCCGAAGGCACTCCGATGCCTGAGTTAGCTTTGGGAAAACTAAACAGGAGGAGGAAGAGAGGAATGAGAGCGTGTGTAGTATTGAGGGTTGTGTGTTGGATATTGCGTACCTCTTATGGGACTGATCCCATGCATATATAGGCGAGTGCTCCTCGTTCATTCTCTCTGTGAGTGGGGGTAGGTGAGGTGAGGTCCCATCGTTCCTTACCCTGACAGGCAGCAGTAGGTGAAACGGACAACACCCCTACCTCACTTTCCACGCCTTCGGCCAGCTAGTGTACAGGGGTGATAAAGCACACCTCTTATCACCATAAATGAGCAATCCTATCGCCATAAATGACCGCCCATATCTGTCAGGGTGCGCCGTATTTCCAGGAGGAAGGTGGCGACCCACTCTGATCCTAGTGCTGCGGTCTGGGACTAAGGATGGCTTGGGCGTGGCGCGCCCTTGTACCGGGCTGACGCCCATACCGAGCTGCCGAACTGTGGTGCTGAGCTCGTAAGCTACTGACCGATCTGCCGAGCTGCCAAGGTATTGACCGAGCTGCCGAGCTGACGATCTTCTACCGCAGAGGTTGAGGAGCTCGGCGACTTTAGCCGTGATCCTTGTTTAACTTCGTCATTACGGTGTTTTACCCACACAGGGACCACTACCCAACATCTACTCCTTTGAATCTGAGAAAATCAACTAACCAATATGATGGCTTTGATGTTATCTCTGGTGAGATGAATGTCACGGTTGGAATCCTTCTGCACTTGGAGCATCACATCCACAAGGTCTCTTTGTTCCCCAACATCACAGTCGTCTGATGGACGCATGAGGTGGTTCTCGATCACCTGATCAAGAAAACGATCCAACTCACGAGAATTCCTCTTAAGCTTACCATGCAACCCTGTTACAACATCAACCCATGCGAGTGAAGGAAAGTAGTCTCCAACAGAAAAAGCTCCCAGCAGAACCATCAACTCCTTCACAAGATCTGCAAACTTGTTCCTCCCTTCCTCTCCTTCTCCTTCTCCTTCATACTTCTTTCCGAGTGCAGCCCTCGCAATGGTCCCGCTCGTGAGCGAGAGAAATATCTCAGTGAGATTAACTGCTGCACCGGTGGACGAAGGTTGAGAGATCCTCTCAATCATGAGGCTCACTTCTTCTTCCATGATTGAACGGAAGGAGTTGACTCTCTTGATGCTTAGAAGCTCGAGCACACACATCTTCCTCACTTGCCTCCAGTACTCACCGTAGGACGCGAAGCCGAGATCGGTGCAGCCATAGAGGAGCTCGTTGGCCGCTGTTGTAGAAGGTCGGCTTGCAAAGATAAGGTCATGAGTTTTCATGATCTGTTCCGCCATCTCCGCTGAGGAGACGATGAGAGTGGGGATCCGACCGAGATAAAGAAGCATCAGAGGGCCGTATTTTCCCGCGAGGGAGCGGAGAGAGCGGTGTGGGAGAGTGCCCAGCTGGTGGAGGGTTCCAATGAGGGGAAGCTTGGGTGGAGAAGGAGGTACGTCGGTTTTCTTGGCTCTCTGGCCATTGAGTTTGAGGAGAAAGATGAGAGCAGAGGCGAAGAAGAGAAGAGAAAGCAAGAGAGCCATGGAATTGGAGTAAAGTTTTTGGACAGCTTCAGCACCCTTCATTCTTCTCCTTATTTGGATATGCTGAGACTCTGTCTGGTAGATGACAACTGACTAATGATGGCCATGCTGGGTCGCCAAAACGCCCCTATTTTCATATTTCTTATATTTTTACAATTTTTTATTCTTTTTATTTCTTGGCCCTTGACTTAATCCTGCGTGAAAGGTTTTTGTCTCTAAGTGCCCATTTAGCAATTTACTATTAGAGTGAAAGTAATGTAAAGCATTAAATCAAGAAAGAATAAAATATAATGGGCTTATAATTATATTTTTTCTTTAGTGGATTGGTAGGGTATTTTTTTAATTTTTTGTGTAAAAAAGTGAACTTTTTTTTGTCTTTTACTGGAAAAATGAGATTGCTTTTCAACTTTCTTTTTTTTTCTTTTAGGATAGAATTTTGAAGATGTGTGCTTTTGGTGTGACTCATTGTCTGAAAAATTAATGCCTCATATTACTTTTACTAACCTAGTAAGTTGTCAAATGGGCCCAAATGGGCCCTACTTGATGATCACCCTATCTGGTGACCAAACTCCGCATTTTTTTCTACACGTTCTCCATACTGACTGTTCATGGAAAATGGGCAAGATTTTTTATATCATGCAAAATCGCAATAGTTGGAAAAGATAACGGCTCAGGCTGAATTTCAGCTTAAATCTTAGCATATGCAGACTTCAAGGTAAAATTTCCATGCTCATCCAAGGTCCACTCAATCTCATAAAAAAATAATGGCTCAGGCTGAATTTCAGCTTCAATCGTAGCACACAATGTCTTTAAATCCCTAGATGTAGTAGGTGGAAAAAGCCACCCATTTTGAGAAATGATACCATGGAAATACATGTCCGTAATGTCACCATCTTGCATCCAAGGATCTAACCAAAGATTAGTAGCTCTACCGTCTCCAATCCAATGCCGCATATCAGGAAAAACCATAGGTCTTAAAGATGGAATACCCCTCCGGCCCCGAGAAGCGTATCTTGATGCTTTAATATCCAAAAACTATTTCTGCCTCAAACATTTAGCATTAACCCACAAATTCCATATAACCTGCCAAACTGACGCATGTAGAGTCCTAAGAAATAGGATGCAAGTAGTGTCCAGAGTCCCAATGATTCCAAAAGAAACCCATTAAAAGTAGTTCAATGGTTGAAGCAATTGACTAAGGAAGAAGATAAACTGAAGCCCAAAATATATGAATCATGGATAAAAGTAGATCTAACCAGCCCCTACCTAATCACATTGACGTAATTGGGCCTGGCACCGGAGAACAACATGATTTTGGAATACAAATGAGATGGAACCCTTTGGTTTTTCTTTTTTGTCTTTTTTTTTTACGTGGAGCCTTTTGGAGTTATTTTGAGACCATCCATAGGCTATGATTGAAAATTTGATATCTTCGACATTGTCGCCCCCAGAAGCTCCTGCTCAGCTGCTGGAGGATTGAAGTTAGGCCAAATGGTGTTGAAATGACCCGAAACTTCATGTATACCCTTCTTTTGGCTATTTTGAAGGATCTTGCAGTTTTTTTTTATTCTAACAAGATCTGATGCTTGAAGTGGCTTTGTCTATTTGTAGTAGGATGCGGCTCCATATAGCTTTTGATGTTGAAGAGGCAAAGTGACATTTTTTGTGTTAACAATTAAATTGTGGATCGTAGCAATTGATAACTTGTTTACTTGTTTAGTTGTGGATAGTAATGACGGATAACTTGTCTACTTGTTTAGTTGTGGATAATAACTATTGGTAAGTTGTTTACTTGTTTAGTTGGGGATATTAGCGATTGATAAATGGTTCACTTGTTTAGTAGTGGATTGTAGCTATTGATAACTTGTTTATTTGTTTAGTTGTGGATACTAGAGATTCATAACTTGTTTACTTGTTTAGTTGTGGATATTAGCAATTGATAACTTGTTTAGTTGCATTGCACTGCTAGTCCTAAGCCCCAAAAAAGGAGGAGGGTTTTAAGTCTAATAACAGTATATCAATAATTAGGGAACGTTTAGCTTATGTTTAAGGTTGTGCTAGGCCTAAGCAGGACGGGATTTGACCAAGATGGAGGAGCATCATGGGGCCACGTTTATTTGCAAGGGAGCTAAGAGAGCGGTGTGGGAGAGTGCCTAGTTGATGAAGGTTTCCGACGATGGTGAGTTTGAGTGGAGAGGGAAGTAGGTTAGTTTTCTTGGAGGTTTTTCCATTGAGTTTAAGGAGGAGGAAGATGAGAGGAGTTGTGTAGAAGAAGAAAAGAGAGAGTAAGACAGCCATGGAATATGGTTCTAGAGTGCAGCCGTTGTGACCCTAATTATATATATAGAGTTTGGATCCTTTGAGGATTTACCCCACAGTGACCGTGAGTGGACCAATCATGGCCAACCACGTCACCACAGGCAGCTTGCCATATATCCGGGTAGGAGTCTAGATCTTCTGTCGCACTCGTTATACACTCACCATGAGTGGGCAAATTGTGTGACGCCACGTCGCCAGGAAGCCACATCATCGCCCATTCACCCAACATCTCATCATCAGACTTTATTAAATAAATACTCCTCGCAGGGGGTTTTCATAAATTAAAAAAAAGGAAAAATAAAACCCAAAAGGAGTCTCGCCCAAATCCCTCTCTTCTCTGCAAATCGATCTTCTTCTTCCTTGATTGGCTTTTGAACTAGAAAGGCAATCTGATATATTTTTTTTCGATGAGAACAACTTTACTTGATCAAGGTGTCTTTGATGGGATTGACCTATGTATTAAACACCCCACTTAGGATAACTGTGGATGAAACCAACTTATGAGAGTTGTCTTTGACTTGTCGATTAACTTCGTCGGTTTTCTTCCTCCTTCAAGGAGCAAGAAAAATCATAACAGATAAGATATATCACTTTTTTTTTTATAAAGAAGATAAAATAAAGTCAATATTAAAATCGAAATCAAACAATTAATTGAAAAATTGCACGTGGCCCGGTCTTTAGGAATTAGAATATGAGGCCCACTTTAAAATTTTTTATTGTATGTGGAGCCTATATGTATAAATCACTATCAAGGATCCACTTTTAAAAATCACGAACATTAAGGATTTTCTAACCATAATATATTAAAATTTTAAATCCACATAAAGAAGACTCATTTTAACTTGGTTGGATAGAGTTATTGAGAAAAGTAGATGTTTTCATCTGGACTCTTTAATCACCAATCCATAATAGATTTATATTAAAATTTGAAATTCATGCGAAGAAACTTAACAAAGGTGAACTTTGAATTGATTGATAGACCTTATCTTTAGAAATTGATTTGAGATCCAATTTCTCAAATTAATTTGATATTAGAGTCTAATTTTTCAATCGATTAGCAAATTGGACTCCAATATGCCATTTATGAATTTTGGTGTTCTAGTGAATTTTTGGTAGAACTCAGGGGCACTCCATTTCTAAAACTAAACCCACGTTTCGTCATTTCAAAAGGTGGCCATACATTGTAATTCCTAAAATCCGGTGGTTCCACTTTCTAAAAAGATGGGTTCCTTATAATTTCTAAAGGTGGGCCTGCATTTCAATTATTAGAAATGGGCTCCACACAAGACAAGTTTTTAGAGCCCCATATTCTAATTCCTAAATGTGTATTCTTTTATTTATTTATTTATTATTATTATTATTGCACTAGTAAATAACTCAAATGCTAGATCTACACAAGTCATTCATGATCGACGTTACTATAGAGGGAAGGTGCCTCACCACTAAGCTACCTGAATTCCTATAAAGGTGGGTCCCATGTACAACCAGTCAAAAAATATGCAACTTTTAGTTAGGAATTCTAGTAAAGTGATGATATGCCCTTGGTCGAGTTCCACAGATCCCACTCAAGTAGAAAAGCCAATTAGCTTGACACAAGCCATCTAAACCCAAACGCAAGCCGGGTTGAGCCGAGCCTTCCTATGGGTCCTTAGATATATATATATATATATTTATATCCTCAGCTCACACTGAGGAGAGGGTCCGCTCAACACGTGCGTGCTAAACGTGTAGCATCAAAGTGGTAAAAAAAAAATCCCGCCCATTTAGTTTCTCATGCCCGCTTGTTTTAGTAGAGAAGAGAGAACAGGAACTTTCCTCTCCAATCCAGAATCTTCACCGTGAGCAAGAAAGAAAAGAGGGCTTTGTCTCCAATCAGGAATCTCTAAAGTGAACAAGAACGTGGAGTCTGCTTCTTGCACAACGAAGATGACTACAACTAGGCTGTGATGTTGTATGTGAAGACTGAACAGATTATGGATGTGTGCACTGCAGCCCGAGATGGCCTCCTCTTCTCAGGAATAGTCCGTATCCCTTGCTGAAAGTTCGAATCTGAGTCTTCTTGTTATGGCGAAGTGCAGCAACTGACTGCGAGCAGAGACCGGAGTCCGGAGATCCACACCGTCTCCTTCTCCTCTGATTGTCAGCCAAACGACCTTAATGCTTGCCTTCTGTCTCTTCTGTCCCTCCCTTCCTCCATCCCTCGTTTTGATGTGGTTTTTTCCCCTTTCTTCTACCAGCTCATGTTCATTGCCCTGTTGTGTGTGTTTTTCTTTTTTCCTTTTTTTTCTGTTGGGTTTGTTGGATTTGAGGGTCTGGGTTTGGGATTTTAGGGTTTGTGGTGGGGATTTGAGGGGGGTTTTGTGGTAGAGTTGTTTGATTTGAGTCTTTGGGTTAGAGATTTTAGGGTTTATGATGGGGATTTGAACTTGGGCTGTTTTTATTTCCAAAGGAATAACTCATTGAGCTGAGCTAATTTGTATATGACTTTGTTATGATGAATGCGGACTTATTTTGTTGATTTATTGTAGAGTTTAATTACCAGCAGAAGATGAAATTTTCTGTTGATATTGAGATGGTCTATCTATATAGGTCTGATTCCTGCAATCCTAAATAGGTCCGGTGTATATTAGTTGAGTTTTTATGCATATGGGTTTGCAATTGATGGTTTCCATATTAGATTCCAGGGGTGAAACTGGGGACAGAACTGTGGCTTGTGTTAGAACTCCAGAATGGTCTGGCACAGCCAATAGCTCCAACTCACATGCAACTGGCCCTTTTGATTCAAGATTTTCTGAAGATGCACCCTAGGAGGTTTACTTCGTGTGCAACTTAAATATTCCATCACAACCCTTTTTCTTAACCTCCTCCTCTTATTTCACTTATGAATAGAATATGGTTCCTAATTATTTTAAATTAGGATTCATCACGAGGCTGTTTTTGTATATGTTGTTATAGACTAAAAGTTATGCTCTGATTGTAAATAGTGATTTCCAGTTATCATAGAGTTAACAAGTGCTCAATTTAGTTTTTATAAGCTCTTGAAAAGTAATGGTTCGGACCTTGGAACCCTTCAAGGCATAATGGCTTGCTCCTTAAATGATCTCTATTCATTTCATCAACTAATAGTTGCATAAATGTCTTCAATCTGAAACAAAAGTTGCAAATTTGCTACTCATAAAATTCGAATTCCTCTCAACTTAGCGATGGCCATTTGCATGCCTTTGCATTGGGATGGAGACAGCATTTGTAATCTCAGCTCAACTACTCTCGCAACCATCGGTCCATTTTTCAATTAACAATCTAGGATTTTAAACCATTGATAAGGCGGGTACAGGCCTCAATCATGATTGATTTACAATCTGAATATTACATTATGAAAATTTTGGACACAACACCCAATTCGTTTCAGAGACCCAGGACGTGGTTCATGGAGCAGTAATTAAATTCGTCCAAGAGTGTGGAGAGTGGAGACACCCAATTGTGTTATCTTTGTTTATCTAATTGAATGAAATACCTAGGATTATGTTTTGGTAAGTGGTAAGAATGAAAACCAAAGGTGGGAATCCAAAAATCTTTTTTCCACCCAGCAACAGGCCTTTGTTTCGTGTGAAATCATTCAATGAGCCAGTGAAGCTGTGTCCCAGTGCCCAACCAGAGGCCTGGAGTTATGCTCAACAAAGTAATGACGTTAAATGGTACATACTTATGCTTAGAAGAAGATGCATTGGGCAAGCCAGATAAGAGTAAGATGCATTTTCTTTAATGCCAAAAATCCATGTAAATACATGAAGGGAGAAGATCAAACACTCAAATCACTACCCCAAACACTCAATTCCCAACCATAAACCCTAAAATCTCAATCCCAAAGACTCTAATCAAACAAACCAACCAAAATTTTCCTCAAATCCCCACCACAAACCCTAAAATCCTAAACCCAAACCCTCAAATTCAACAAACCTCAATTGTGAACATCTCAAACCCAAAGAGTCAAATCAAACAAACCAACCACAAAATCCCCTCAGATGGCCACCACAAACCCTAAAATCCCAAACCCTCAAATCCAACAAAGCCAACAGAAAAAAAAAGGAAATAAAAGAAAAATACACATAACAAGAAGGAAAAAAACACGGCAGAACGAGTGGGGGTGGAGGAAGGGAGGCAGTGCGTAGCAGAAAAGACGGACAACAATCTATGAGGTCGTCTGGTTGCCAACCGGAAGAGAAGGAGACAGGGTGTGGATCTCCAGACTCTGGTCTCCTCTTGCGGTCGGTTGCTGCACTTCACCAGAATAAGAAACTCAGATTCGAACTTGAGACTCTGTTTAGTCTTCACGTACCAAGAGAAGATAGAAGATCACAGCCTGTGTTGGAGGCAAACCCTCTCCTCTTTCGTGCCCAGAGTCAACATTCCGAAGTGAAGAGGAAAGTTCTTTTTCACTTTTTTTTAGGAAACAAGCGGGAATGGAAACCTAAATGGGCAGGAGTTTTTTGTTTTTACCACTTGATGCTATGCGTTTAGCATGCACGTGTTGAGCGGACCCTTTTCTCAACTCACGCACGCTGAGGAGAGGGTTTCCCTCTATATATATATATATATGGAGAATGTTCATATGCATCATTCCCTCACCATAGGGTGAGGGCACTACTAGAAAATGGACTTTTGGCGCATGGCAAAGCGGGCGGCCGCTTGTGGTGGTCGCAAAAGGGTCATTTGCGACCGCCACAAGTTGTCGCAATAGCGGTCGCCAAATCGTTCATGAAACCCCACCCCCCACCCACCCCCCAACCCCATGAAACCCACTTTCACTTGCACTTTCTTCCCCTCCTGCGCTGCCCTCACTTCCTCTTTCCCCCTCCCGCGCTCTGCCCTGTCCCACCGCACTAGCCATCCCTCCGCCGGAGCCAGCCTGCATCGGAGACGACACCGGTTCCCTCCGTCTCCCTCCTCTCTCCCCCCGCCTCTCTCTCTCTCTCTCTCTCCGCCGGTCTTTTCGTCTCCTCAACGCCGCCGATCAAGGACTCCTTCTCCTTTACCGCCACTATTGCTCGCTCTCCCTCACCACATCCACAGAGGTTCGTTAATCTCTTTTTTGCCTCTGCTGCTCGCTCTCTCTATTTTTTCTCAGTTGCGATTTTTTTTTCCGGTTCTAGCTAGTATTGAAACCAAACAGCGGCTCTCTTTCACCAGCTCGAACCTTCTTTTGTAAAGGTAAATCACTAAATCTTTTGTAAATGCTGCTACATTATCGTCATGGATTTCTATACTTTCTGTTTCTCTGTCTCCCTATTTGTTAGGGATCTGCAACGGGAAAAGGAAGATTTGTACACTTTTTTTTAATTAATCTTCAGGCTACGTCTGGAGCTGGGTAATGTCGATGACTATGTTTTCTTGTTTTTGGTTCATTGGCTAACATGTCTCATGGTCATGTTTTACCTGTATTGAATTTCCTCTTTGTTTCGACTGAGTATTTACAATTCCACTCTGTTTCTCAAGAGCTTTATTCAGTCTGCAAACATCTTCTTGATGCCAACCCTCCATTATGCCAGAATCTTGATCTAAGGAAGCGTATAAAATTCAACATTTGCATCCTGTTCCAATGATTTCAATGATGAGGGGAACTTGTTTATGCTGCCCCCATTAAATTTAGTGGCAACAAAGGCATAACATAACCTGCAAAAGTAAACTGGTGGCACCATTGCAACCTTATGTCGTGGGTTCCAGTCATGTTTGCCAGATCTGTAACTATTATTTGTTTGACTCAATTGAATAAATAATAAATAAACCGGGCCCCTGTATTAGCCCATGTTCTACTGTGATTAGAAGTAGGTCTATTATCATAGCTCTACTATGTTTAGAAGTAGTGTTTGGGTGTAACTGGGTTTTGGGCTGATATTATAAATAGAGACTTAGGGTCTCTATGATGTACACCTTCTTCTGATTGCATAGTGAATTCTCCCGTCTTCCCCGTGGACGTAGGCCAAAAGCCGAACCACGTAAATCTCCGTATGCTTGTGTGTGCTTGATCTCTTCTCATAGGCCCTAGATCACAACAAACTGGTATCAAGTTGACCTGATCCACGCAGGAAGCCCAGAAGCAAAGCCATAGGCACTGACCTCAGCGCTGACGCCAGCGGATTCGTGCGGTCAAAGTCAGTTTGACCAAATCGAAGGCTGAAATTTGTTTTCGCAATATCTTGACGATCTGGAGTCTGATCGGAGATCCGTTTGAACCTACGGACTTGTTGCGAGCAGATCTATGCTGTTGTGGAAGAAGATTGGCTGTTCAGCAGTCAACGAAGGAGGTTGACTGATTGGAGCGCAGAAACTTATTTCTGCGATATCTTAGCCGTCCAGAGTCGGATTTCAGATCCGTTTCTTCTAGCGTGCTCGTGGTGACCAGATCTACACAGTTCCAGTGAAAGATTTGTGGAATGGTTGCTAAATTCGACATTGAAAAATTCAACGGTAATAATGACTTCGGTCTTTGGCGTCTGAAGATGCATGCTTTGTTGGTCCAGAATGGGTTGCATAAAGCTTTGAGGGGAAAGAATGCTCTATCTGAAAAATTGTCAGATGAAGAGAAGGATGAGTTGCTGGAAAAGGCGTATGGTCAGATTCTGCTGTTCTTGAGTGATGGTGTACTGCGAAAGGTTGTTCAGGAAAAAACTGCTGCTGGCATATGGCAAAAGTTGGAGAACTTGTACATCACAAAATCTCCCACGAATCGCTTGTATCTGAAAAAGCGATTGTTCACGTTACAAATGCAGGAAGGTATGTCTGTTTCAACTCACCTTGATTCTTTCACAAAAGCTATTATGGATCTAGAAAATATGGATGTCAAAATTGATGATGAGGACGAAGCTATCATGTTGCTATGCTCTTTACCACCCTCGTATGAGAACTTTGTTGATACCATGATGTATGGTAGAGAAACTCTTTCTAAGGAAGATGTTGAGTCAGCCTTGAACTCCAAGGAGTTAAAGAAAAAGGTTGCAACTGAAAACAATGACAGTTCTAGTGAGGGTTTGGTAGCGCGTGGCAGAACAGAGAAGAAAGAGCATAATAGAAGAGGCCGATCTAGGTCAAAATCAAAAACTAGAAAATTAAAGTGCTTCAAATGTCACAAGGAAGGGCATTTTAGAAAAGATTGTCCAGAGCGTAAAGGGAAAGAGAAATCTAATTCTGGAGAAATTGCCGGAGTTGCAACCGATGTTGCAGAGACTAATTCTGATGGTGCAGAAGTTCTTTCGGTTACTGTTGGTAGCTTAGCCACTGAGTGGATTCTTGATTCGGGTTGTTCTTATCATATGTGTCCTTACAGAGATTGGTTTACCAATTATCAATCTATTGATGGTGGTAAAGTGCTTATGGAAAATAATGCAGTTTGTAAGGTTGTTGGGATAGGTGCAATCAAAATTAAGATGCATGACGGTATTGTGAGAACATTGTCAGATGTTAGGCATATTCCAGAGTTGAAGAAAAACTTGATTTCCTTGAGTACGCTTGACTCCAACGGTTGTACCTACAAAGCTGGAGGTGGAGTTATGAGAATCTCGAAGGGTGCTCTTGTAGTGATGAAGGGATTGAAGTAGAATGGTCTTTACTTTCTTCAAGGTAGTACAATTACAGGTGCTGCAGCTGTGTCATCCTCAGATTCAGATTTAGAAATTACCAAGTTATGGCATATGCGACTTGGGCATATGAGTGAGAGGGGTATGGATGAGTTGATTAAACAGGGTTTACCGTGTGGTCAGAAAACAGGAAAGCTGGACTTCTGTGAGCATTGTATCTTTGGAAAGCAATGTAGAGTCAAGTTCAGGACTGCTGTTCATCGGACAAAGGGTACTTTGGATTATATCCACTCTGATCTTTGGGGTCCCTCTCGTGTTCCATCTCTTGGTGGTGGTTTATACATGTTGACCTTTATTGATGACTATTCTCGGAAGGTCTAGGTGTATATCTTAAAGCACAAACATGAAGCTTTTGCACAGTTCAAGCAATGGAAGGCTATGGTTGAGAAGCAGACAGGTAAACAACTCAAGGGCTTGAGAACTGACAATGGCTTGGAATTCTGTAATAGTGCTTTTAATGAGTTCTGCAAGAATGAAGGTATTGTGAGACATCGTACAGTCAGAAATACACCGCAATAGAACGGAGTTGCAGAACGGATGAACAGGACTATTCTAGAGAAGACCCGGTACATTCTCTCTAATGCAGGGTTACCTAGGAAGTTTTGGGCGGAAGCTGTTAACATAGCTTGTTATCTGATAAACCGGTGTCCATCAACAGCTATAGAATGCAAAACTCCTGTAGAGGTATGGTCTGGAGCTCCTACTGATTACACCAACTTACGGATATTTGGTTGTCCTGCCTATGCTCATGTGAATGATGGAAAGCTTGAACCAAGGGCAAGAAAGTGCATATTTCTAGGGTATGCAGATGGTGTTAAAGGATATAGGCTGTGGTGCCTAGATGGGAAATCTCCCAGATGCATTATAAGCAGAGATGTGACCTTTGATGAGTCTGTTATGTTGAAACCGAAGGAGTGTCATGATGCTGGAAAGGTGGAGGATCAAAACGGTGTCAGTAAACAGGTGGAGCTTGAGAAGGAAGCTCCAGAAAAATTGCAGGATAAGGTGCAAACAGATGTCCCAGTTCAACAAGATGTAGAGGAGATGCAAAGCTCAAATGAGGAAAGTGCAGTTCCGAATGATTACATGCTTACTCGGGACAGAGAGAGGAGGCAGATTAAGAAACCTCAGAGATACGGGTATGAAGATATTGTTGCCTACGCTCTTAATGCAGCTGAGAGTATTGAGTCTGAGCCGGTTACATATCGGGATGCCATCACTAGCAAAGAATCAGTAAAATGGGCCGTAGCCATGGGTGAGGAGATTGAATCTCTTCATAAGAATCAGAATTGGGAGTTGGTAAAACCTCCGAAAGGCCAGAAGATTGTTGGAAGCAAATGGGTCTTTAAGAAAAAGGAAGGAACTCCAGGGGTGGAAGAGACTAGGTTCAAAGCACGACTGGTTGCAAAAGGCTATACTCAGAGGGAGGGTGTTGACTTCAATGAAGTGTTTTCTCCTGTGGTGAAGCATAGTTCTATCAGGGTGCTACTTGCTATGGTTGCTAAATTCAATTTAGAGTTGGAGCAGCTTGATGTCAAGACCGCGTTCTTACATGGCGAGCTAGATGAACAGATTTATATGCATCAACCAGAGGGGTTTAAACTTCATGGAAAGGAAGACCACGTTTGTTTGCTAAAGAAATCGTTGTATGGTCTGAAGCAGTCTCCTAGGCAGTGGTACAAGCATTTTGACACCTTTATGGTTGGAAACGGTTATTGCAGGAGTGCATACAACAATTGTGTATACCACAAGAAGTACTCCAATGGCTCGTATGTCTATTTGCTGCTATATGTTGATAACATGTTGATTGCTGCAAAGGACATGTCTAAGATCAACAGGTTGAAAACTCAGTTGAGTGGTGAATTTGAGATGAAAGACTTAGGTGCTGCGAAGAAAATTCTTGGAATGGAGATTTAAAGGGACCGGAAAGCGGGCAAATTGTCTTTGTCACAAAAGGGGTAACTTGAGAAGGTTATGGAGCGCTTTGGTATGCAAAGTTCGAAACCTGTGAATACTCCATTGGCAGCCCATTTTAAACTTTCCGTTGCTTTGTCACCACAAACTGAGGAGGAGGTGGAGCACATGTCTCGTGTTCCTCATGCTAGTGCAGTTGGGAGTATCATGTATGCAGTGGTTTGCACGAGGCCAGATATTTCACATGCGGTTAGTGTAGTTAGCAGATACATGGATAACCCAGGAAAGGCCCATTGGCAGGCAGTGAAATGGATACTCCGTTACTTGAGAGGTACTACTGATGTTGGGATAATTTATGACAGAAGTAATAACACTTCTGGAAGTGTTATTGGATATGTTGATTCAGATTTTGCTGGAGATTTAGACAGAAGAAGGTCCCTGACAGGTTATGTCTTCACTTTTGCTAGCGGTGCCATTAGTTGGAAGGCAGCATTGCAATCCAAAGCTGTCTTGTCTACCATTGAAGCAGAATATATGGCAGCTCTAGAGGCAGTGAAGGAAGCTATTTGGCTGACAGGTTTGGTTGGAGATCCGGGATTGGAACAGAAGCTGGTTACTGTTTTCTGTGACAGTCAGAGTGCGATCGATCTGACACATAATCCAAAGTATCATGAAAAGACCAAGCACATAGATGTAAGGGTTCATTTCATTCGAGATGTCATCGCCGAGGGTGCTATTGCAATAATTAAGATTGCTACGGCGGAGAAGCCAGCAGACACGATGACCAAGACTATTCCAACAGTCAAGTTCAAGCATTGCTTGGACTTGATTAATGTGATCAGTACTTGAGTGCCCTAAGGGGCAGGTGGAGACGGTGAGACATGTTAAGTGCATGAGGATCAGCTTCAATGTTCGCCAAGGTGGAGATTTGTTATTTGTTTGGCTCAATTGAATAAATAATAAATAAACCGGGCCCCTGTATTAGCCCATGTTCTACTGTGATTAGAAGTAGGTCTATTATCATAGGTCTACTATGTTTAGAAGTAGTATTTGGGTGTAACTGGGTTTTGGGCTGATATTATAAATAGAGACTTAGGGTCTCTATGATGTACACCTTCTTCTGATTGCATAGTGAATTCTCCTGTTTTCCCCGTGGACGTAGGCCAAAAGCCGAACCACGTAAATCTCCGTGTGCTTGTGTGTGCTTGATCTCTTCTCATAGGCCCTAGATCACAACAGTAACGTACTATTCTTTCCATGGAAAGATGAAAACGCATAAAAGATACAGTGACAGTGACAAAAGGATTAAACGATCCTAATGAGAGGCAACATACACCAATCTTCTCTGTAGATTAAGCATTTTCTTCATTCAGAAAACTTAGGATTGAATTAATAAATGATGTATGTACAAGTGTACAATGAATGTGTGAAACATCCCATAGAGAAGATGAGCAATTTACAAGGTGCAGAATCGCTGCCCAATAGTACCACTCTAACTCTAAGCTATACCTTATCTACAATGAGTCTTTGAAGAGCCCTGACTTTAATAAAGTATCTGCAAATACATTACACTCTCTAGGAACCTGAGAGAAGACACCCATAGTTGCAGAGTCATGCTTTTAGTTTCATTAATTAGCTGTATTAACCTCATGGTGAAACTGGTTTTTCTCCATACAAGAATTGGCATTCCTTTAAGGTTCAATTGAAAGTGGACCTCCAAAAATATGTATGAATAATCTCAAACATTTTTTAATTGCCATCATCTCCACCTTGTTTGAATCTCTTTCTCCCACTAGACCCAAAAACACTAGTAACAACTTGCCCTCTGACTCTTAAGTCTTTAATTGCATCTCCAATAACTGATGATCTAGGATTTCCCATCGAAGAACCAAGAACATTAAGCTTGAGTGTCTACCATGGCTGTAGGACTCAATATGAATACAGAAAAATACAAGTTAATGTTTCAGGGAAAAGGAAAGAGAAGATAAACCAAACCACCACCTCTCGCTGTATAAGGTTAGGGCTCCGGTAGAAGTTACACTGACAAAATAAAACAGCGTCCTTGGCTTGAATAGGTTTGTGCAGGTGGTTGGGTACAAGGTCTCCAGTAGAAGTTACACTGACAAATAAAACAGTGTCCTTGGCTTGAATAGGTTTGTGCATGGTTGGGTATACTTTTAAGGAGGCACTAGTTTAACAAATGTAGGCAGACGTCTTGTTGGATGAATTCTCACATTCCTGAAACCTTTTGATTTGTTAAGTTCCCTTCACCTTGAGTGTGGACCGTTTACTCACAATACGCTTACTTGCAGAACCCTGAAAATATCCCTTTTCTTTCTTCCCCTTTTAATATTCATGTAATTTGGTAGAGCAACTTGGGTGCTTAAGTCAAATTCTATGCGAGAATTAATCCTGACCTCAAGCACGAACGATTGATGCATTCGCCCAACAAGTTCTTGACCAGAATGCAGTTGTTCAACGTGATGAAGATGTTAATTGGGTTCGGAAAACCATTGAAGGAGATACAGTTGACTTACATGAACAGTGAACGATTGTTAACTAATTCACCAATGTTAGATTTCAGTATAAATAATTTTTAAATGTTAATTTCAATTGTCTTGTTAAATTAATTTATATTACAAACATTTGAACAGATATGTCAGGGCGAAAGAGGAGAGATCGTCCGCGGACGATGGACGAGCTGCTGCGCCAGGCCCAGGCCAGTATGCCATCTTGGGGCCCTAGACCTACACTGGGTGCCGCCCAACCTAGTTCGAGTGCCCCACTGAGTAGGCCCTCGACCTCCCATTCGAGTCCATCGACATCCGGGCCGAGGCCATCGCCCTCCGGACAGAGTCCATCGACCCATTCACCCATCGTCACCGCGCCGCCCCCGTCAATGCTCGCATCAGCCGATACACACACCGGTATAAGTTTATTTAATTAAAACATTTTAATTGTAGCAAATTATTTTATTTCAATTTAATTAGGTTATCTGTAGTTTGAACAGATTCTATGAGCATTGGCCCATCTTCCAGCAAGGGGAGAGGCGCTGCTAGAGGGATCCGGACGTGGAATTCCGGATCTCTTATTGACGTGGAGTTTGATGAGACATATCATCCGGTGGGTCCACATGCTCGCCAGCTCATTGGCCATTTGGGACATATGGTCCGGGATCCATATGCATTCCCTTTGACTACACTTGATTGGGATGCATTCCCGATGGAGATATTAGATCATATGTGGAAGCATGTTATGGTAATAATTTAACATTTCTCCGCAGGATGTGTCAATTTAAACCATAACTTAATGAGAAATTATTTGTCCTTTTCAGGACAATTTGAGGGCATGTCCTGAGCTCTTCCGGCCAGTTTGCAAGTCGAAGTGCTGGAAGATGTGGAAAGATCATCAAAATAAAGTGAAGATGCAGCACTGGAAGCCACATCAGGATGCCCTCAACATACTTGAGCGAGTTCTGAAGGGCGTTCTCCCGGATCAGTGGCCTCAGCTCGTCCAGTACTGGATGAGCGAGGAGGCAAAGGTGAGAAACTTGTAATTTTTTTATTTTAATTTTAACAATTTACTAGTGACTATCGTCACTAACAAAAATTAACTAATAAATATTGAAAATAGAAAGAGGCAGCTACGAATACGCAGAATCGGACAATGCAGGGTCCCGCACATAGGTTGGGGGCTTGACACATCACCTAGGTCTGCCACGAGGTAAAGAGTTAGATCGTACATGTAATTTATATTTGTCATTTTGTATGATATTATACTAATAATATAACTCTCCACCAAACAGTTGCTTGCCGAGGGCGGTCCGGTCGACAGGATGTCCGTCTGGATGCCTTCCCGAGATCCTCGCCACCCGAAGGTTGCAGCTATCTTCGTAAGTTTTTATATTAAACTGCTTAAATTATCTGTCTATTACTGTGTCTTGTTATGCATGATAATATATTAATGTACGCAGGCCCAGTTTGAGTCACGCGCGGAGGCGTTGCCCGAGGAGGAGCGCAGTTTGCCATTACGGAGGGATGAGATATTCCACTCTGTCGTTGGCCGGGATGGGCATGGATACATGCTCACGTATGGGACGGGCATTCCACGCTCGCACATCGCGCGAGTGGGGTCATCCGGTGCTAGCTCCTCCCAGGGCTTGCACCTCGTACAGATGAGGAGGTTGAGGAGTTGCTGCAGTCCATGAAGGCAACGATCAGAGAGGAGGTGACAAATGAGGTGAGGGGCACAGATCAGGGCTGAGTTGAGAGCGGAGTTGACAGAGCTGGAGGCTCGTCTATCACATACTCGCGGCCCCATCGCTTCAGACATACCACCCACTACTCAGGTTAGTAAGAAACCATTTTGTACGTTATCAATTGTCAATTATGTCGTTGATGTGTTAATATTTATGTTTCTTTTAAAAGTTTTTAACTGTATAATAAATAATTACAGGCACTTGAAGCTGGCAGTGGCCATAGGGCGAGACATGACTCAGTTGGAGAGGGCAGTCATGATCTATCAGGCTCGACTGATCCTGACCAGGTATAAATATTTTTTTAATTCAAGATTTCAACATGTATATAAATTTTCTAAGTTGTGTTAGAAACTTATAGATTTTGAAACTTAAAAAGTTAGAAACTTATAAATGTAGAAACTTTGAAAGTTATAACCGGAACTGACGGCTCGAGAATTATTGACAAACCACCCCGTCAAAGTTACAAAGCAACATTAAGTGTTCTACTATCGTTTCTTCCTAAAAGTCACAAGTAGAATATAAAGCATTAACACCAGGTAATGGTGTCCGAAAGCAAAGTGCTTTGCATATACGAATTTCATCGGTTTTCCAGATTTATATTTCAGTCTCAAGATCTTCTTACTCTCTTTTCACTGGTTTCTCAATTATTTTCAGGTTAAATGCACTTTCTATGTTGTTGTGTTTGGATCTGATTTGTGATGTTTTGGTAGGATCTCTGTCTTTTCAATGCCCTTTTTTCTTAGGAGATGTTTGTGTAATTGTGGGGAAGACCAGATCTGATTATTCTGTTTTTGGAGGGGGCTTGTTTGTTTGGTTGGTTGGTTGAGATCTAATATGTGGGGATTTGTTTGGTTTTGATCAGATATGGTCATTATGATTTTCGAATGTTAGGAATTGTTGGATTAGAAGATGAGAAATGAAGTCTGATTCTTTGTTAGGTGAGGAGATGAAGGTGATTGGAGTTTGGGTAATGTTTTAGAGTCTTTTTGTTAGGTTTTGGGTTTTGTTCTATCCGTTGAGAGATGAGATCTGATTTCTTCATGGGGGCTAGGGTATTTTGCCAGGAAAGGACTCAATTGAAAGAAACAAAGAAGACTTGGGCCCTATTTTAGTTAAGGTGATGATAACAACTCCATTATCTTCAGTAATGTTAGGAAAGCATACCTACTCATTAATAAATGGATTAGGACCTGAATAAGATTCAAAGTATAAGAGAGAGTCCATAGCTACCTTGATCTGGTAGTATTGGGATGGATCTTACATATATAGCTGCTGAAATGGACAGATTCAGCTTGCTTGTTTCTTAATGGGAGAAGATGATGATGTGGTCCACTGGAGAAGATTTAGGATTTTGATATCATATACATTGCTATCATATATGTTCATGAATTAACAGCTCCAGAATGGTCACAACACTAATGAAAATCCAGTATTTGACGGGTTAATAAAATTTTATTCTCATTTTAGATTGTGTAAATGGCTTTGTCAAATATCATCTTAGATTTATTCCCATTTAGATTGGACTGTGTCATCTTTATATTCAAATAATAAAGAAACAAGCTAGGATCATGAGTTGTATGTTAGCTTTTGTTTTGGTCACCATAACTAAAAATTTGGTTTCAAGTTGAGTTTGAGAGATTGAAGACAAGCATCATGAGTTACTAGTTTGGAGTTGATAGATCCAAATGGTAATAGCAGCATACCTTCTAATACAAGGTGTAATGCTGCAATATCAACTCTGAAATCTGCGTCATAGTTATCTAAATTGTTCAAGGTTTTTTGTAAACTGAAACTAACCCACCCTTCCATATACTGATTTTTTGGGCTGTTTTAGTTTAGTTGGATGGAATGAATATCTACGGTGGGCATGTGATATTTTTAATTTCTTGAGAATGTTAGGAACTTTGGATGCAGGTTTTTTTTTTTTTACCTTAAAACATCAAAATCTTGGAAATGACTTCATAACTCAGTTGATTGAAGAGCAGCCATTCTAAACGACTCAAATGTAAATGACGGTTTTCCTGCAGGTTTTTGTTGGGATGTTGTTTCTTGAAGCTTTGTCTTTCCTAAGCTTAGATGTTGATTTGTTCTGTCTCAATGAATGAAATTCTGATTACCAAAACAAAAAATAAAAATCACTGGATCTTTCCAAAGCACATTCATTGAAGGGAGGCTCAAAGCAGATAACTAGGTGGCAGCCCATGCGATTTTGCATGCCTTTCAAAGGAAGAACAAGAAAAACATAATTAATGGGCCTAGGCATGTCCAAAGCCTATGGAATGGAATTTCATTCTCTTAGTCTTGGAGGCCTTTGGATTCTAAGGGAACTTTATACAAATTGTTAGGGAATGCATCATCTCTTTTTCTTGCCTTCTCAGTCACTCACTATATGTGGCTTGCGTTTACGTCCCATCAGTAATCAATTTTGCATGACCGTCACATCCCATTGTTATCTTTGCACTAGTAGCTACTAGTCTTCCAGAAGCAGTCCCACTGTCCCACCATAAGGTTCAGTTAATGTTCAGTTAATGCAGTATATGGGTGCTGGTAGTCTCTGTTCTGGGGTGCTGGTAGTAGTTTGGCTATGCAGTATGTGGGTCGGAAGGTCTTGACAGGTGTATGGTATGATGTGTATGGCTGTTGTGGCTGTTGGATTTCTTGAAATCTGTTGCATTTGAATTTTTTGGTTTCTGAATTAATAAAAAATGGCTTGAGCTCTGTTTTTTCTTCATTCCTTGATTTACCTGAGGTTGTCGAGTGTGGAGAACATGATGAGGGTGTGTGAATGTATTGCAGTGAAGTCTCAGGTTGGGTGGATAGGTGGTGCTGGAGACGGTGTGATGGCCGGAAACATAGAGGACGAGGGTGAAATGGTAGGCTGAGAGCCTGTGTTCAGGTTGAAATGCAGGTGGTTGAGATGGCTGGGAACATGGAGAGAATACGTAAATAACATGCCACCTTTTTGAAGACCTTGAATTACATTCTCCTTTTTTATATGGATCTAAAATTCTTCTCTTCAAACAATACTATTCTCAAAATAAATAAATATAGGAGCAGAGAAGTGAAGATTGCCAATGGTGGTGTGATGCCCAATATCCACAATCTCTTGCTGCCCAAAAAGATGGGATCCTCGAGGGCTGTTTCTGCTGATGATTATAGCTGAATTCTCCCAAATCTTAAAACCCCCAATTGGTTTCTTTCAATTACTTTTAGCGTTTAGGATTTTGTTATTAATGTTTTCTTATAGTTTGATGAATTATGCAATGGTTTCTATTTGCTTTTGTTTCTTTAGTTTTCTCCTTATGTGTAGTAGAGAATTAAAACATTTTTAACACTAGAAGGGGCAGAATTGGAAGGGAGGCCATCCAAAGTTTTTTGAAATTTATCTTGTCCTTTCACATGTCTCCTAAATAATTTTACATTGTGGTCCCCCAAGAAAAACTTTCTAGGTCAGCCATTGAGTCACTAGAGACACAACAAATCACCCAGATATAAACCTCAGCGATAGTGCTAATGATAATGAAAACCCACCTTGTCCTGAGTTCCTCAATGTGAGAAGATACATCATACCCAGAATTCTCAATCAGAAGATGCAATCCAGTTCACATGAGAAGGCAATTAACAATCACCCAGGTATAGAATAATAGAAGTAACAACACTATCAGAGGACTAGGTACATGAATACTATGCCATATGTAATAGCTAATAGGAACCAGTTCATGAGCCATAAAATCAATTTCTAATAGCCATGATAGGGATACCAACTGATTTTTTTTTTCCCCTCCCTTACATTTTGTACCAGTCCTGCTATAACCCTTTTTCTGCTTAGGATCAGGGATGGCAACGGGTCAGGTTGGGTTCGAATTTAGGTCAATCTAAGTTCGACTTGAATAGCAAGTGCTCTCTCCAATTCCCGACAAGCCCCGACCATAAATTTTAATATAAATTTTTAGGAATTCAATTCCATGCATAGAAGCAGGCACTTGAGCCACATTCATTCACTCACACAATGGGTGGATTCTCATAACCGGATGGATTCTCATTTCAAATGATTCTCAAAGGATTTTGAGGCCTCTTTACAGACTGCTCAATCATAGTACAATAGATTCTCATTTCAAATGCCACCAGATGACAAACCACCCCTGTTTGCTTTTGTTTTAAATGAGTTGTGATGAGATATTGATATGGAAATAGATAGGAAGTAAGATGGCTTGATATAGTGTATCCATTGCTTAGTTGCCGGGAACCAAATCAAATCGAGTGAGCTGTGCACATATGATTTGTGGGGCTTATTTTATTTGGGAGGGCGAGCCAGATATCTCCCATTTCCTAGTGATCTTCTTAAATGTGCATGTGAACTTCTTAACACCCACAGCCCTCAATCACCATAATGGATGTCAGCTTGAACCAGAAATGAGAATAGTTAGGGCCTTGGTCATCTTGGGCACAACTAGGATCTAGCCTGCACTGGTTGGATCTTGGGTGTGTTTTTAGGCTTATGGGATGACTTTCTGATCCAATATTTGACGTGTTGGGTCTGACTCTTTTATGATTAGATGTCCAGCTAGGTCCAACTTACTTGCAGAAGGGGTAGGTCACAAAGTCTCATGGTTGGTGCCTAACTTTCAGGCCCGTGAAACCCGACGGGCATGAACCCCTAGTCATTCGTGACTCGCCGGAGCTAATGGCTCTAGAATTGGACTCCCGGATTGCTCGTAAAGTTGAAACGTAGGTTTTGCCCTAAACGTGAAATTAAAATTAAAAAAAAAAGGCCTCCAAGCGCCCAAACCGGGCAAACGGGCTCCGTTGACCTTGAAACCGGACGGGCACGAGCCCCTAGTCATTCGTGACTTGTTGGAGCTGACAGCTCGAGAATTGGACTCCTAGCTTGCTTGTAAAGTTGAAATGTAGGTTTCGCCTTAAAAGTGACATTAAAACTTGGAAAAATGGCCTTTGAGCGCCCAAACCGGGAAAACGGGCTCCGTTGACCGTGAAAACGGACGGGCACGAGCCTCCAGTTATTCGTGACTTGCCGGAGTTGATGACGGCCCGAGAATTGGATTCCCGGATTGCTTGTAAAGTTGAAACGTAGGTTTCCCTTTAAGCGTGAAATTACAACTTGGAAAAATGGCCTCCAAGTGCCCAAACCGGGCAAACGGGCTACGTTGACTGTAAAACTAGACGAGCACGAGCCCCTAGTCATTCGTGACTTGCCGGAGTTGACGGCTCGAGAATTGGACTCTCAGATTGCTCGTATAGTTGAAACGTAGGTTTCGCCTTAAACGTGAAATTAAAACTTGGACAAATGGCCTCCGAGTGCCCAAACCGGGCAAACGGATTCCGTTGACCGTGAAAACGGACGGGCACAAGCCCCTAGTCATTCGTGACTTGCCGGAGCTGACAGCTCGAGAATCGGACTCTCGACTTGCTCGTAAAGTTGAAACGTAGATTTCGCCTTAAACGTGACATTAAAACTTGGAAAAATGACCTTCGAGCGCCTAAACCTGGCAAACGGGCTCCGTTGCTTATGAAACTGGACGGGTACGAGCCCCTAGTCATTCGTGACTTGGCGGGGCTGACGGCTCGAGAATTGGACTCCCGGATTGCTCGTAAAGTTGAAACATAGGTTTAACTTTTAAAATTTGATTTTTAATTCTTAATTTTGTTTATATTTACTATATATTGCCAATTCTTATAATTAACTGTTAATATTTATTTTCCTTTTTGTCTTCAAGTTTGAGAGCATCGGATTGATCACGGCACCCTGCTCAGACGATATGTTTATTTTTGTTTTTTTTTTCTTCATGGAAATGTAATGAATATAATTTGTTGAAACTTTTGTAATGTTTTGAATATCATTAATATAAGATTTTATTCTGTTATTAGTATTTTTAATTGATTGTAATAGTTGTATATAATATATTCAGGTACAGGTATAAAAAGCAGGTACAAAATTGGAAAATTAAATGAATATTAAAAAAAATATATAAACTTTAGCGACCGCCACTGGCGGTTGCAAAAAGTCTTTTACTGACACATTAGCGACTGCCTGTGGAGGCATTAGCGACTGCCACAGGTGAATTAGCGACCGCTCCTAGCGATCGCAAAATGTTTTTAAGAATCTTGAAAAATGCATTAGTGACAGCCATTTCAATCTTTAGCGACGGCTTTTGGTGGTCGCTTAAAGTTTTCAAAATTTTCTAATTGCCGTTGCTAGGCCGTCGCAAAAAATGGCGGTCGCTAATAGTCTTTTGCGACGAATTTTTTGCGACTGTCTGTTAGCTGTCGGCGAACCTTCGCTAAAGGCTATTAGCGACCGCTTCTTCACTTTTAGCGACGGCTTTTGGTGGCCGCTAATACCCCTTTTTCTAGTAGTGGGGACACTTCCCTTTTTACATAAGAAAACAAGGAAAATATACTTTTAAAGTACATAGGGTGAGTTACACTTCCTTGGCTTCTTATGCAAAAAGGGAAGTGTCCGTCACCCTATCGTGAGGGAAAAATGCATATAAACATTCCCCTATATATATATATATATAAATGAGGGAGCATATATATATATATATAGACACTTATATCCATTGTGCGTTGGACCTTTATTTTCTACAAATAGACCGTCACAATCTGGGTTCTAAAAAGCTTAGGCCTCTTAAATAAATGGACTCAGGCCCATCTTTCTGTCTGTATGCTTACAGGCGTGCCTCCTTCAAGACACTACCTGGGTGATCTGCCCTACCCGTTGCTCAATATTTTGAGACATGGTGTAGTGCATGTGGGAGGAAGACTTCATGTCTTTTTTCAAGCCCATTCAAAATTAGTAGGTGATGGAAGACCAAGGGTAGTTTGTGATAGACCCGAAGTCTATTGTCTCTAATTTGATTTTCAAATAAGATAAGCTGTGACTGTGATTTCATTAAACAACGATTTTTGTTATCAAGTGCGAGTGTAGAACCCACATGCGTTAGCATGAATGTGGGGCATGCCCAATGATCAACCCCAGTTGCAGTCTATCAATGATTAAACTCAGGTACACAAATCAATTAACCCTGAGGGGTGGCTTAGTTGGCCTACGACCACGGTTTGCACCCGGAGGTTAAGTTCGAAACTGTGCTACCACACTTAGACCATGGGAAATTTACCCGGCTCCCCCTACGCCCATAGAGATTACTCTGACCCAAAGGATAGGACACCCTCCATTATTAAAAAAAAAGGTCAATTACGAAAACCTATAAAAACGATTATTTGATAATTAAAATGCTAGTAGAGAATACAACTCTTTACCTTAAAGTTCGACGGATGAACATAGACAAATAGCATATAACAGCAGACAAAAATAGCATATAACCTTAAAGCAGATAGTCTCATAACTGCAGGAGCAAGGATTCAGCAATCATCTTAAGAGAAGTGATGCTTGGGAGCCAAATAAAGTGGCAATTTCTTGTGAACAGCCATGCCAAGAGCTTCAGACATGTCTAAATCTTCTTCCGTAACACCTTGAGGCAATTTCCAATCGAACCAATACAGAAGATTGGCAAGAGCAAGTTCAAGTGATGTAATGGCAAATGAAAGCCCCGGACAACCCCTCCTCCCTGCTCCGAAAGGAATGAATTGAAAATCTTGCCCCTTGAAATCAATAGAATTGTTGGCAAACCTTTCTGGAAGAAATTCCTCAGGATTTTCCCATGATGTGGGGTCCCTTCCAATTGCATATGCATTGATAAAAACTCTTGTCTTTGAAGGGATATGGAAGTTTTGTATCTTAACATTTGTTGTAGACACCCTCGGAAGTAATAGGGGAGCTGGAGGATGTAAACGTAAAGTCTCCTTGATAATGGATTTCATGTAGTTCAATTGACAAAGATGTTCTTCACTTATGTTGGCTTTTACATCCACCACTCTTCTTACCTCTCCCTGGGCTTTCTTCATCACATTTGGATGCTTTGCAAGCTCTGCCATAACCCACTCTAATGTCAAGGCCGTCGTGTCTGTTCCAGCAGTGAACATGTCCTGCGATTGAAAGTAAGGTAGCCTATTAACTCTCTGAACAAAGAGAAGTACTCCGGATGCTGTGTGTCTATACTAGAGATTTCCTAGGTTGAAATAGTGGAACTCACAGTGAAGTATACCTACTGATTATCTGAGCAGGTGAAAATGAATGTCTTCTCCATCATCTATGGGATGTTTATATTCTCCAATTTTAATCCCATAGGAGTTGGCCATTGTGTACAATGGACCAAATGATGAATAAGGTAAATGATGAATATGATTAAGAGCTTTTTGTATATAATGCCCTACGGTTTCTAGAATTTACAAATAGGCCCCTATGATTTTATTATTTGTATTTAGGCCCCAACGACGGGGGAGAGGGAAAGAGAGAGAGGGAAATGGAGGAGAGGGAGAGAGACAGGGAGTAGGAGAGGGAGAGAGAAAGAGGGGTCTGGCAAGGGCGGAGGTAGGTGGTGAGTAGGGAGAGGGAGAGGGAGAGGGAGAGGGGTAGTTTTGAGATTTTCTATAAAGATATTTTGTTCATGAAAAAAAGAGATGGTGAAGGAGAAGTTTTGGTTGTGGCATTAGCAGCTCTCTTAAATGGGAAGTGTCTCGTTTAAGGTGAGTTTTCGATCTCGAGTTCAATCTTACAGTGAGGCCTGTTCCTATTAAATTGATATACAAGGATATCTCATGGAAACTAGACACATCTAAAATGGTTCAAATTATCATTATGTGGGTCGCACAATTAAGTTTCAGCATGCGTTACACAGTTCTAGGCAATAGGGGATCAAGACTCTTTAGCAAAGATAAAGTGAAAAGTGAGTAAAAATTGAGAGTTTAATTGAGGTATCAATTGTCAAATTGAACCTCATTCCAAATCAGATCGCCCTAACGTCATATTTTATAATTAATGTTAGTTTAAAATTATATATTTAGGTTTCAATGGTTGAATAAAACATAGATCTAATTAATCAGCATTCACTACCCAACATCTTATCAATGTTGGGACTCACTACCCAACATCTACTCCTTTGAATCTGAGAAAATCAACTAACCAATATGATGGCTTTGATGTTATCTCTGGTGAGATGAATGTCACGGTTGGAATCCTTCTGCACTTGGAGCATCACATCCACAAGGTCTCTTTGTTCCCCAACATCACAGCCGTCTGATGGACGCATGAGGTGGTTCTCGATCACCTGATCAAGAAAACGATCCAACTCACGAGAATTCCTCTTAAGCTTACCATGCAACCCTGTTACAACATCAACCCATGCGAGTGAAGGAAAGTAGTCTCCAACAGAAAAAGCTCCCATCAGAACCACCAATTCCTTCACAAGATCTGCAAACTTATTTCTCCCTTCCTCTCCTTCTCCTTCATACTTCTTTCCCAGTGCAGCCCTCGCTATGGTCCCGCTCGTGAGCGAGAGAAATAGATCAGTGAGATTAACAGCTGCACCCATGGGCGAAGATTGAGAGATCCTCTCAATCATGAGGCTCACTTCTTCTTCCATGATTGAACGGAAGGAGTTGACTCTCTTGATGCTTAGAAGCTCGAGCACACACATCTTCCTCACTTGCCTCCAGTACTCACCGTAGGACGCGAAGCCGAGATCGGTGCAGCCATAGAGGAGCTCGTTGGCCGCTGTTATAGAAGGTCGGCTTGCAAAGATAAGGTCATGAGTTTTCATGATCTGTTCCGCCATCTCCGCTGAGGAGACGATGAGAGTGGGGATCCGACCGAGATAAAGAAGCATCAGAGGGCCGTATTTTCCTGCGAGGGAGCGGAGAGAGCGGTGTGGGAGAGTGCCCAGCTGGTGGAGGTTTCCAATGAGGGGAAGCTTGGGTGGAGAAGGAGGTACGTCGGTTTTCTTGGCTCTCTGGCCATTGAGTTTGAGGAGAAAGAAGAGAGCAGAGGCGAAGAAGAGAAGAGAAAGCAAGAGAGCCATGGAATTGGAGTAATACTGTTGGACACCTTCAGCACCCTTCATTCTTCTCCTTATTTGGATATGCTGAGACTCTGAAATATATTTTTATATGTTTACATTTTGTTATTCTTTTTATTTCTTGGCCCTTGACTTAATCCTGCGTCCTGGCAGGCTATATAAATAAAGGGGTTTTTGTCTCTAAATGCTCATTTGGCAATTTACTATTAAAGAGAAAGTAATGTAAAGCATTAAATCAAGAAAGAATAAAATATAATGGGCTTATAATTATATATTTTTTCTTTAGTGGATTGGTAGGGTATCCTCTTTTATTTTTTGTGTAAAAAGTGAATTTTTTTTAATCTTTTACTGGAGAAATGATGTTGCTTTTCTACTTTCTTTCTTTTTAAGAAGAGAATTTTAAAGATGTGTGTTTTTTATGTGACCTCTTGTCTGAAAAATTAAAGCCTCATCACCCTATCTGGTGACCAAACTCCACATATTTTTCTATACGTTTTCCGTGCTAACTGTTCATGGAAAATGGCCAAGAATTTTTATATCATGCAAAATCGTAATAGTTGGAAAAAATAATGGCTCAAGCTGAATTTCAGCTTAAATCTTAACATATTCAGAGTTCAAGGTAAAATTTCCATGCTCATCCAAGGTCCACACAATCTCATAAAAAAATAATCGTTCAGGCTGAATTTCAGCTTGAATCTTAGCACACAATGTCTTCAAATCCCTAGATGTAAAGGCCACCCATTTGGAGAAATGATACGATGAAAATACATGTCCCTAATGTAACCATCTTGCATCCAAGGATCTGGCCCAAGATTAGTAGCTCTACCGTCTCCAATCAAATGCCAAATATCAAGAAGACCCATAGGTTGTAAAGATAGAATACCCCTCCAGCCCCAAGAAGCTTATCTAGATGCTTTAATATCGAAAAAAGATTTTTGCCTCAAATATTTAGCATGAACCCACAAATTCGAACAAGAAGGGTAATTCCGTTTAACACACCAAACTGACGCGGTAGGCATGTAGAGTCCTAAGAAATAGGTAGAGTCCCAATGATTCCAAAAGAAACCCATTAAAAGTAGTTCAATGGTAGAAGTAATTGACTACGAAGCTAAAATGAAGCCCAAAATATATGAATCATGGATAAAAGTAGATCTAATCAGCCGCACTCTACCTGCATATGGCATAATTTTTTATTTCCACCCTGATAATTAAGCTCCTCTTAGCTCTCTCCACAAGTGGAAAACAATAGTTCAGGGGTAGTGTTACATTTGGATAAATGTGTGTGGTCCAGTCACATGCCAATGTCACACATTAAATGAGAGTTTCCAATATGCAGAATTCTAAAAGACTCCCTATTTTAGAAAGGGGAGTTTTCCCCTTTTAACTTGTCCAATGAGATAATGCCAACTCAAATGTCCAAAGTAAAAGAATATGTGACAACTAGTATTAAGGAGTGTCACACCCCAAAACCAGACTCCTGTAGCCCTCTGCTCTCGGGGGAGCGTGATGTGGGATTAAGTAGTGACTATATTTCTCCCTAGGATCCACGTGTGTGAGGATGTCAAATCAACACACCATGAATATTTTGTTAGCTTTATGGTCTCAATACCGGTATATGATGTAATAAATTGATTAATTTCTTTATTTATCAATACAATCATGCTTTCCTTTCATGAGATGAATGGTGTTTAATTATATATTTGCACATAACCAATACGAATGACATGATGGTTCATGGGATAAACCGGAGTCCATAAGTATACTAGATGTAATACATGTGTATGGATGGGATCCACATACGGGAGACATGTATGAGAAATATATCTTCACAACCAGAGATGAGACTGGACATCTCATCTGACAAGGTAAGTTGCAGTACTTTGATTACTATGAGATAGTTATTTGTCTCGATCATCAGAATGTAAGATTGTGGATCATAGTACTGATACTTCTATTTCAATTAGTAAAAGAGGAGAACAAGTGGGCTATATATAGGAGAGCACCCCTCTTGGATGTCCAATGCTATTGATGCACGCCCAGCCCCCCCTCTCTCTTTTGTAAGTTGTTGGACATCTCTTCTAGTTTCCTTAGAGTTTCTAGTTGATTTTTCTTGGAGATCCCACCCATCTTCTTGAGAAAAGAAATCTGATAAGGGACATAGCGTAGAAGATGATTGGGTCTTGGAGATTCCTATTTGATTCGTGAAAGAGTTTCATCATCAAAGAAAGTAACAACTTCTCCATTAGAGCACAACTTAGCTCCAAATGTATAATCTACTTCCTTGTATGTTGTGGATTTTGTGGTTGCTTGTTTGCTACTGTTTCTATCTTCTAGATAGAGTTTATTACTGTACATGGTCAAGAGAAAGAAGCCATGGATCCTGGATTGGGTTTTATAGCCTTATAGATAGTTGATCATTAAATCAAAGTCGGTCAAAAGTTTTGAAACCTATCCTAGAGGCCCACCTATTTCCAACATATTTTCGCTGAAGCATATGTCGCGTTGCGACCAGGAGCTCGTGGGCATTGGATTCCGTGTCGCACTCGACTACTTGGCATAAAGCTATCACACATGACCCATAATCAGACTAGAACAAACAATAACAACAAAGATACAGAACTGCCAGTAACAGGACATTCATTTCCCAACATATTCATGCTATAAGTTATGAAAGTGCATTAATTACAATCTTAAAAGAAAACGCTAATAAAAGATAGACAAATTTAACAAGCTAAATGCAACACTACCCCAAAATGTGTGATGCAAATTTGGGGCCAAGCATGACGACTAAATAACATCGTCAACGCAACAAACCTACCAAAACATGTGGCTCCATAGCCAACTACACGGACTCTAACTCTGGACGAGGGACTTGCTACCTAGAGCACCAAAGTGTAGAATTTCAGACACAGCGGTCTGACAGGTGACTGAGATGGATAATAAATATGCTGGTAATATATTAATTAATCACATCTAATAATTCATTGCATTTGATCAAAAGCTGTAAGTAAGTAAAACAAAGGCAGAACATGAAAACATGATAAAACATGGTACTAAAATAAAGGCTGTGAGTAAACATGACGTGGCATCAGACAAAAAGTTGCATGTAAAAGCAAGTGTAAAACGGGACGGGATAACATGACGTGACATAAATCGGGTAATAAAATAAGCGAGAAAACATAATCAGGATGATAGAAAGGTAAACTAGCAAATTCGCAACCACACGAAGCTAAATTCTCTATCACCGAAATGATAGGAGCACACTAGAACATACATATATTCTCTGTCACACAAGGTGGTAAGAGCTAGCTAGTTATACATATAATATACCAGTATAACTGGTAATCACACTAGGCAGCAGCAATGGAATCGGCCAAACTAACATACTAGAAACGCAATTTGTAGTTGGATAAGAAATAGATTAGGGCCCCAAGCTAGTGGATCAAGCCGGCGAGGTGGCCCAAGTATAGTGGTGCCAACTCAAAAACCCATCGGGAACTAACATATAATATCGTGATGACCTACTCAAACAGTCTAAATCAAGTACACACTCGAACATAATGATTAGTTGTACTGAGGTACACACAAGAGCCCACTGGAACAACGAAATAACAAAATTGACCATTCTTAATAAGCGAGTAAAACCAAGTGATGAAAAGCCAAAACGGATAAAACTGACAGACTATGAATCGAACAAGCATAAAAATGAAGCATGGACAAGTAAAACCGAACAATAAAAGAAACTCAAGTACATTCGGCAAATCCATGTTTAACGGTCAATTCCCAAATACACGTCCCCTTGTCATGTTGAAACCGTACAATTTGGCACAAACATAGATCCCAAATGTCAGATTTTGTTATCATTTGGTGCTTCCGAAGATCGTTGACATTCCAAGAATCTAGTGCAAATTGTCTAATTAAAGAAGTCTCAACATGCCCCCAGGTTGGATTCCAGCATTGGTGTATCCTTTTCTCAATGGATTAAAGGTAAAAAAAAAAAAAAAAAAAACCATCTTCCATCATTAAGAATAGTCCCACAGTGTAAGAGGGGTCTGAGGCAGTCAGCAGGCTCACTAGAGCCAAGAAAAGGCTCGCTTGAGCGAGACCTGCTGCTGCCTGGGTTGAGCCAGGCAGCAACCCAGCTCGCTCAAGCGAGCAAGGGTTCTAACCTTGGTCGGGTCAGGCGAGCTTTTGGGTATGAAATGCCCCCTTTCAAGTTCTTATCCATCGTTCCATACCTCTTCCACCTTAACAATTCCCCAAATCCAATCCACATATTTCTGCCGATCTCCACAAAAGAGATGTTATTAAACATGAAGTGAAACTTAAGAAAAGTAAGAGAGACACGAATGAGAGAAAGCTCATTCTTTAGATTTCGACACATTTTCGTGCTGCCTGGATGAACAGAGTACCTCGTACGATGTGCGTCTATCATCAACTCTGTCTTTATGTCATGCGCATTTGGCACGCACAACCGGTCTTTGCAATACAAGACTCCATCAATCAGTCTGAACTCAGGCCTGTCACCTATATCATCCTTCGAACATTCCTTGATCATGTTAATTATCTCTGAATCCCACATTGCCATACTAGCAATCATCACCTTGTCACTGATAGGCCAGACTTCAGTGTCCAAGTCTTTGAATTGTTCCATCCATCACCACTCAGGTACTATACATTCGCTAAACGTTGACTTCTTGCTTAGTGCATTTGCCACCACATTGACCTTTTCGAGGTGGTATTTAATGGGAAAATAGAAATCCTTGATGTATTCCATCCACTTTCGCTACCTATTATTCAGCTTATTCTGTGTGAACAAATACTGTAGGCTCTTGTGATATGAGTGCACCTCGAACCTCTCGCCGTATAGATAATGTCTCCACATCTTCAGTGCAAATACCACGACTACAAGCTCTAAACCATAAGCTATCACCCTGTCATTCTGCATGAGGACACGGCCCAAACCAACTCCTGAAGTGTCAGTGTAAACAACAGGACCTCCACTGCCAGATGGCAAAGCAAGAATGGCTGCAATGGTCAATCTGGTCTTTAGTTCTTGGAAACTCTTCTCACACTTCTTGGTCCAAACAAAAGGAATGTTCTTTCTATTCAACTTAGTAAGAGGGGTTACGATAGTAGAGAATCCATTCGCAACCCTTCTATAGTAGCCTGTAAGGCCTAGGAAACTGGGAACTTCAGCTGCATTCCGCGAACTACCCCAATCGACAACTATGTCTATCTTCTTAGAATCCACTGAAAATCCTTCTTTGGAAATCACGTGGCCTAAGAATGCCACATGTTCTAACCAAAACTCACACTTAATTTAGCATACAACTGGCTGACTCTCAAAAGTTGCAATGATGTCCTCAACTGATACTCATGCTCCTCTTTATATTTGGAATAGACTAAAACATTATCAAACACCACTACAAACTGATTAAGGTAAGGAGAAAATATTTTATTCATCAATGCCATAAATACTATAGGCGTATTCGTCAACCCGAATAGCATCATAAGAAACTTAAACTGGCCATATCTCATTTTGACTGCTATCTTAGGAAAATCCTCCTCTCTAACATGTTATTTCTGAAATCCAAAACGCAGATCAATCTTCGAAAAGAACTGAGCTCCCTGTAGCTGATCAAACAACTCATCTACCCCGAGGAAGCGGGTACTTGTTCTTGGCTATCACTTGATTCAATTGTCTTTAATCTATGCACATCCTCATAGACTCGTCTTTTTTCTTTACAAACAACACCGGGGCAAACCTTTATCTAGCAAATCTTCTAACTGATTCTTTAACTCTTTCAACTTTGCAAGGACCATCCTATGGGGAGCCTTTGAAATTGGTGCAATACCTGGTAGTAGCTCTATCATGAAGTCTAACTCAGGCGTGGGTGGCAAACCCGTAATCTCATCTTGAAAACCACCTGGAACTCGCATACTACCGGAATGTCATCTAGGGTCTTGGACTTATTTTCCCCTGCGATAAACATGACGTAACCCTTGTATTCGTTCCTCATCAAGTGGCCCACTTTCAATGTAGAAATCAACCGAGTGGAGGTGGGATTTTTCGCACCAACAAACTCAACACTGTGGTCTACACAGTGTAACCTCACGGTCGTGTTGAAATAATCCAACACAGCTCTGTTTGCCACTAGCCAATCCATACCAAAAATCACATAAAAGTCGGACATCGCCAACACAATCAAACTGGTGGTCAACTAAGTACTTCCAATCTAAATTGTGGGCCTAAGATAAACAACGACGCATGCAACTACTAAAACAAACGGTAACGTCTCCTTATCCTTCCCAAAATGCAATGCATTGCTGGTGCAACAAAAGAATGCGTGGAACTGGGATCGAACAAAACTTTAGCATAAAATCCATAAACTGAGAGTGTACCTACAATGACGTTCTTGGCGGCTTCCGCCTCGTCGTGTGTCAATGCAAAAGCCCTATCCAACTATAGTGGGCACGAAAACTACAAATGAGGCATTTGAGCCTGGGCATGCAGTCAAGGTGGTACTGGGGGTCAATGTCGAACTCTCTGCTGAAGTGCTTGGGCACGCTATTGTGGCTGCTATGGGGATCTAACAACAATCTGTTGTTGCTGCTAGGGTCTAACCTATGTGGGAGGAGCCTGTCTTAATGGCTGCGCAGGGTAAGGCGGCCTAGGCACCGGAGTTGGAAGTGCTGGGGATGCTACTGCTGTCTTCATCGGGCAATGACAAACCTTATGCCCGAGATCACTGCACTGAAAACATGGGCCGGACCATCGATAGTCGCGCGCGTAGTGACCTCCTCTACAATGTGCACACACCAGCCTCTGTTGTGGTTGTTTATCTCTCCGTTCCACCTTTTGTCTTTTTGGCTGCTAGAGGGGTTGAGTATGTGTCATCTGTCCTATAGGATGTGGAAACATGGCCATAATCCTTTCTTGTTCCAATGCTACAACATCCTTAAGTGACGCTTCTGCTCAATACACCTTATTGACCACTTCATCATAGTCATTCCACTTGCGTCGCTAAACTTGCATTTTAATGTTGGGTCTCAATCTTCTGATGAACCTCCTAACCTTCTCCTTATCGGGCGAGTGAAAGCCTTTGTGAACCTGGATAAATGTGCAAACTAGATCTCATTCTCCTGAATTGAGAGGACACCTTGTACTAGTTGTTCAATCTCCACTATTTTCTCTTCCTTGTATTGCTTAGGGATGAACTTCTTCTGAAATTGCTTAATAAATGTGTCCATGCATTGTTGTCCCCAGTGGTATCATACGGGCTCTTTATAGTCTTCCACCATCTTTTTGCCACCACGCGGTACATGTGTGTAGCTAATCGAAACGCTGCTGACCTATGAACTTAAACACTACAAAGATCTTCTCAATTTGCACCGTCCATTCATTTGCATCGGCATGATCATTTGTCCAATAGAACTCTGGAGGAAATCTTTTCCTTAAATTCTCAACCAAATCATTAAGATCTCGTTCCTTCACTTGTGGCTGAGATGCCTTTTGTACAACTTCTAACATTTGTGCTTGGAACACTACTTGGTTATCTTTTTTTTTAGCATCACGCTCTGCCTGTGCATTCTGTGACTTTAGATATGCATTCAAAAATTGCTAGAATTGACTCTCCACTGTGGACTGAGGCGTGCCTGATCCTGGTGGTGTATTATTGGCTATGAGTCTGCAAAACATTCTGAGTTAGCCCCTAAGCAACCCAAAACTAGCAACACAAGGTTATGGAAACATAAAACATACTACAAACACTAAGCTAACAAGAATCCTAACACACGTCCTATGGTTTCAACCAATTTTACCCTTAGTAACCATCATTTGTGCTGATACCACTCTGTCACGGCCCCAAACCCGATTAGAGACAAAATCGGATATCGAATGTTAAAATCAGGGCTAATGAAAAAAAATCCCCATTATGCCCAAAGATCAAAGTCTTTTGTGAGGATTGTGTGTTTGAACCTCATTAATCACAGTAATTTGTAGAACTTAACATGTATTCACATTCATTAATCATGTATAGATATCAAAGGAGGTATGCATTTCATTCCAATTATATATATTAAAGTTTCAAAAGATAAAAGACATATAAACTTTATATACACACTAGGACTAACCCAATAACCTAGGTCCTAGAACAAAAGATATACAAGATACAATAAGACAAGCTCAAAAGATAAAAACCCAAAAGATAAGATCTAGATAAGAGATGGATCATGTGTCTCCATGTGACACGCGCAAGTGCCGGGAATGTTGATGCTAGGCTACGTCATCGACACACCATCACGAAACTCGTCCTACTCCGGTTGAGGATCCTTTGGGATCCCCTTAGTGTCCGAGTCAATAAAGTAGGTGTTGTTGTTTGTACACCAAGGAATACTGATCAACAACATGTTTCCAAGAGGATAAGCGATGTATAATGTTTTCAACACATGTTTCAATAATGGAATAAAGACAAGTATATGATTGCAAGATATCAAGACAAGAAGCTAGGCATATAAACATGAGTAAATACAAGAGTCAAGTAACAATGTAAATCATAGCAAGTAAGAACAAGAGTAACCATCCATGTGATATGCTATGCACAAGAAAGAGGAGACTCTGAGGATGTCCTAGCCATCTCCCGGGGGTATCAGTGTCGTTCCAGCCAACTACCACTATTGTAAAGTTTGGCTCTAGTGGTATCCAACACTACCAATTAGGGATAACAATGTCGTCTTAGTCGACTGCCATTATCATGCGCTGTAGACGCCATCCTAGCAGACTGCCCACCCTAGTGTTCGAGGAACCGACTTTTAAGTTCATGAATTTGCATATTTATGCATCATTTTAGGATGAATTAGGGGTTTTATTTGGGGAATTGCATCATTATTCATTTAATTCTATCATCTCATGCATTTTCACCTAGAAACCTGAACTTTTATATTTTTCATATATTTTCTGCATTAACTTAGAACATTATGCAATTTTTCTTCGAAGAGTCCCAGTTGGAGTAAAACTCTATCCGGATGGGTCTCACTTCAATATGGGCTCTTTAGTGTTTGATGTGTTGAATTAGAATGTGTAGAAAATGAGAATTGCAGGCCTCTGTCACGGAACCACTTTCAAGCATACATAGTCATCCTGGGCCCTACATCGCTAAATTGAAGCTTAAAAAGAAGTAAATTGAAGAATTCACCACGTGGACCTCACATACAAGCCATGTGCAAATCAATGAAAGGAGGGGTCCACTCATCATGTCAATTGAAGAGTCCTAACTACAGTAGAAGACTTCTCATGGGGCCCACTGTTCAAGCAGATGAAATGTCCCACATGGCAGGGTGTGCAGTTGTTGCAGATTTGAAACTATTGATGGATAATTCAAAGAGTAAAAGTTTGATTGGAATAAAAGAAGAAGAGTTTGAATCATCCACATCTGATATCCTTTTAAAAATGAAAGTTGTGCAGAGATAGAGTTCATTGCAAATCAAATTTTAAAAGTTAATCCCGTTTTTCTCAGGATAACTCATCTTTAAATGACCATAACTTTCAATCCGACCGTCGGATCGATGTAATTTACCTACTGTTGGAAAGCTTATTCAGAGTAGATGTCTTTGGAGCTTAAGATTGTGCAAGTCAAAGCTAGATCGACAAAGTTATGGGCCCGGAGATTTTCATATTCATTTTTAGACGGGATTGCACTAAAATCTACACCGTTGATAATCCATTGCTGCATATCCCTTGTGGGACCCCATCTGAAGATTTGCCAAGCCATCCAGAGGTTTCCAAAAGCTTCCATCTCATTCAAATTTAAAGCGGATAAAGAGATATACCTTATCAATGAAGATAAACCAAATATGTAGAGAATGTGTCTAGATTCAATGTATCTGTAAGATAACCAGGAATTATAAAAGGAACCAAACGGAAGCATACGGGATATACTCTCCCCCTGGACGTCCACTATATTCTCTCTCTCCTCTCTCTCTTCTTTTCCTAATTAATAGAATTAGAGTTATTTTTGGGTATTCTAGAGCCCTGTTCCAGAACTAGGTTAGAAGAGTGTGAAAGAAGATTGTAATTGCCATGAAGTTCTCAATGAAAATCACATCTTTTTGCAATGGAGGAGTAGATCCCTGGATCAGAGTATCAGATGAAGTTAAGTGTTTCTTATCATTAATTTATGTGATATTTTTGTCTCTTGCGTATTAATTATAATAATAAATCTGTCTTCAGTCATTGACAACCTATGCTATTTAATTTTTTATTTGAACAATGCTTTAATCATGTATGTTTTCTTAAGAGATTATTCTTAGATTGAAATTCTTTGATAATCTATCTTTGATTAATATGTGATATTTAGTTAAGTTCATAATTTCATTAGGTGAAGGGGATTTTTGCCTTCAATAAATTGTGGAAAATTGTGCTCTTTGATAGACAAATTATCCGAATCAGAAACATTGATTTGTTTCTGATTTGAAGGATTTTTGGGACAAATTTATTTTATCAATTGCATAGAATGATGGTGGGACTACTTAATGGATTCATGATATTCTGATCTGCTTTTTATCATATCTTATTTCTGCACTTTAGATTTAGAATTTTCTCAATTTTATTATTGTTTCTTATTATCTCTCTTGTCATTATCATTGACAAAAAAAAATCAGATTTTAAATTTTAACTTAGTAGTGCTCCCTGTGGAATCGACCTATAATTGCCACTGTCACAACTAGACAACTGTGCACTTGCAATATTAAATGATTGAATTTAAAATCACATCAAGTTTTTGGCGCCGTTGTCGGGGAGCTAAATCTGAGTTTTTGTTAAAAATCTGAACTTTTTTATATGATTAATATGCATGCTCATATTTAGGTTGCATTAGTTGTTTCGTCATCAAATTTGCATCAGTAGTGTTATTTGCAATTAGTATTAGTTATTATTTCACTTTGCTGATTTTTCTGATTTTTCTGATATTTTTTATATAATTAACTGAATTTTCTGATTAATTAATTAATAATTAAAAAAAAGCCAAATTTTTTTTTAAGGATTTCTTTAATTCCGAATTTCAGTAAATTAAAACAAAAATAAAATTTATTTTAAGTTGGTTTTACTAATATGTTGCTTGGATTAGTTTAGGATTGGTAAGGTAGAGTTTAAAATCTTTAGGATTAGGTTGTTTTGATTAATAACTAACTTTTAAATTCTGAAATTAGGTAGTTAGAAATTTTAAAATTCTATCACTTAATTTGTTTGGATTACTTGGAGTTTTAAAATCTGAAATTTGAATTGGATAAGATTGGATTTCTGATAATTTGAAACGTTTTGAAAACTCTAACCATATCTCTAGACACTTGTTTGGATAATTTAGAATTTCTGAATTTTTTTTTTAGATAGAGTTTTTTATTTGTTTCAATAACTCAGAGTCCACTTTGGATAAAGTATTGATTAACTTGGATGTCTTTTGTTTGAAATTAGGATAAGACAGAATTTTTCGGATAGGATAAGAATTTGAGTTGGTTTGTTAACTTAGGATTTACTAACAAGAGTTTCTTCTGGATAGGTGACCTTGCTAGGAGGAGAGTTGCACAAAAATAGGAAACTGCGTGGATTTGCTCTTAAGCAAACAAGTTGCTCTCAAAATTGCTTAAAACGAATTGCTCTTAGAATTGCAAAATTGCTATAAAAAAAATACAGGTTAAGCTTGCACAGTTTAAAGATTAGCGTGGACCGCTGTAAGAGTTTCTAAACTTTACCCCATGAATTTTTTACTTGCAAGAGGGGCTTGGGTGATTTAATTTTTGCAAAGTGTGACTGCTTGCTTGACACACCAATTAATTGGACCCACACACTTAGTTAAGGGCAATTGACCCCAATAAGATAAGGACTAGATTTCATCACCAGATCCTTGCCCAATTAGGTTAAACCACCTCTCACATAGTAACCTAACCATTAATTAAAATCAAGTAGAAACGAGACCATAGGACTCGAGCTCATTAGGACGAAGACCACAAAAGGTTGCACCAATTGCACTCTTTGGTCAAGTCGATGTCTAGGCAAGTCCTGTCCCTCCAAAGGGTGGCAGTCTCTATTCTAGGAGTTTGGTTCTTAAGCGGGACCCTTGCCAAGTGCATTGTGACCCCACCACTCATCCTGGGGACTTACCTGATCGATTTGGCTTCATAAGACCGGATTGGAGGCCTTAGTACACTCTTCAAACCCGTTAGGAGCTATCTAGTGAGTTAGGTTAACCCTAGGATAATTTCTTGTGCTCAGTCTTTGTGCTTGACTGCTTATGCATCATCTAGTAAGACCATTAGGGCCCTGCATATAGATTAGGTTTGCATTTCTTTAAGGTTCAACCCGATGCATGCGCTCTAGACCTGAGAGAGAGAAATTGTGGGTACGCACGAGTAAAAGGTTAGTAATGATAGAGCCCGAATTAGCCTTAACCGTTGTAGGAAAGTCTTCTATCTTTGAAGAAATTGTTAGGATGGCTGATCAAGAAGACCCACCCATGACTTTGAAGGATTACATGTACCCCACCAGGACAACTCAACCGTCCTACATCACCTTGCCTCAGACTAATGCCACATTTGAGCTGAAATCTGGCATGATCCAGATGCTCCCAGTATTTCGTGGGCTTGACCAAGAAAATCCATATCAACATGTTAGAGAATTTGAGGACATTTGTGGGACCATGAGAATCAATCACATGACTGAGGAGGCCCTTAAACTTAGATTATTTCCTTTTTCCTTAAAAGAAAAGACTAAAGCTTGGCTTTATGCCTTACAGGTCGGGTCCATCACTACATGGGCCAAGCTAGTCGAAGAATTTTACAAAAAATTCTACTCTAAGCAGAAAACCGCTTCCATTAGGGAGACCATAAATGGATTCCATCAAATGGAAGGAGAGACACTTTACAGTTATTTGGAACGTTTCAAAGACCTCTTAATCCAATGTGCCCACCATGGATTTGAAAAAATCCAATTAGTCCAAATTGTGTATGAAGGCATGGATTACCCAACCAAACAAATGGTGGAATCTTTCTGTAGTGGAAAATTTACACAGAAAACAGCGGAAGAAGCTTGGACATTTTTGGAAGATACCGCTGAGAATACATTGCAGTGGGCCCCTATCAAGAGGGAGCCCACTAAAACCACCATTCCTGAAAAAGGGGGGATGTTCAAGGTTGAACCCAAAATTGAGGCAGAGGCCAAATTGGCCACACTGATGAGAAGAATAGAGGCCTTAGAGCTAAACCAAAAGCCCACTCCAAACACTTTAGAGTCATTGAAATATAACCAGGCCATGAATGGAGGGATCGACCCAACAACTTTGGGTCAGGCCGAATCTGTTGAGGAGGTTAATGCACTATATCAAAACACTCGTTTTGATAATCGTCAGAGGTATGACCCATACTCTAACACATACAATCCAGGTTGGAGGGATATCCCGAACTTTTCTTGGACCAAAGGCCTAACTCAGGGTGGCCCATCTCAGTCCACTCAATTTCAACCCAATCAATCTCAAGTCAATGCCCCACCCGGTTTCCAAAAACCCAACTTCAACCCTAGTCCATTGACCCAAAGGGTAGATTCTTTAGAAGAGGCAATGAAACTCATGTCTCAAACCACGGCCCAATTGTCTCAGAGTACTGCTCAATTCCAGCAGACCACTACTCAACTTTTAAATGGGCACACTCAAACCCTTGCAAAATTGGAATACCAAATGGGCCAACTGGCTAATTCATTGAGTGTTAGAGACAAGGGAACATTTCCTAGTCAACCTGAACCCAATCACAAGGGCCAAGTCGTTCATGATATAAAAGGAAAAGGCCCAGAACAAGTTAAGTCCATCATTACTCTTAGGTCGGGTACACAAATTGATAACAATGTTGAACTACCCAAAGAATCTAAGAAAACACTAAGTGAGGATGTGGAAAGTGATGAACAAATTGTAAATGCCGAACCTATGGTAGAATCTGAGCCAGTTAACGAAAACCCAGTCAAAACCGACCCATCACCTAGTAAGCCATCTCCTAAGACTTATGTTCCCAAGGCAACATACCCACAAAGGCTAGGCCCAGCAGAATCAACTATTCAATTGGATAAAATGCTAGAAGTATTCAAACAAGTGAGGATCGATATCCCACTACTTGATGCTATCCAACAGATTCTGGCCTATGCAAAATTTCTAAAAGACCTTTGCACTTTCAAAAGGACTACCAATGTGCCTAAGAAGGCATTTCTAGCCCAATAAGCTAGCTCGATCATTTCCTGTCCAACCCCGATCAAATACAAGGACCCGGGGTGTCCTACAATTTCTTGTCAAATAGGGGACCATCACATAGAGAAAGCTTTGCTAGATTTGGGTGCAAGTGTGAACCTTTTTCCGTACTCTATTTATGAAGAATTAGGTTTGGGGGATTTGAAAAAGACCAATGTGACCTTGCAATTGGCTGATGCATTGATTCGATACCCCAAAGGGGTAGTCGAAGACATTTTGATCAAAGTCGGAGACTTTGTATTTTCTGTCGATTTTGTTGTCTTGGATACCAAACACACATCTGGGGCTAAACCCAAAATTCCAGTAATTTTGGGGAGACCATTCCTAACAACATCCAATGATTTGATCAATTGTAGGAATGGAGTGATGCAAATCTCTTTTGGGACCATGACAGTTCAAGCGAACATTTTAAATGTCAATAAACAACCTCCTGAAGAGGATGATGGGATTTTTGAAGTTAGTTACATTCATGAACTGGTGGAAAATCACTTAACCCATTTGAAACTTGAAGATCCACTAGAGGCTTGTCTGGCCCACTTTGGAAGTGATTTTGATGTAGATGGACATATTGAAGAAGTCAATGTACTGTTAGACTCAACCCCATCCATGAAATGCTCCATGTGGCAACCGAAGCATGAGATTCTAACTCCATCTGCTTCCCCTCCTGTCCCATCGATTATAGAGCTCCCTAAGTTAGAACTCAAGCAATTGCCATATGCCTTGAAATATGTGTTTAGGCCCACTAGAAACCCTTCCAGTGATTATAGCATCAGACTTGGACCCTGTCCAAGAGGAAAAACTCATAAAAATTTTGGATGAACACAAGGAAGCTATTGGATGGTCTAGCGCAGATATTAAAGGAATAAGCCCATTTGTGGTCCAACATAGAATCCATTTAGAAGAAAATGCAAAAACTTCTCGTGAACCTCAAAGGTGACTGAACCCAGCAATGAAGGAAGTGATTAGGTCGGAAGTCTTGAAATTACTTGATGTAGGGGTGCTTTACCCCATATCTGATAGTGCATGGGTGAGCCCAGTTCAAGTGGTACCAAAGAAATCTGGAATAACAGTAGTTCAGAATGAGGGCAATGAATTGGTACCCACTCGGATACAGACTGGATGGAGGGTATGCATTGATTATAGGAAGTTGAACTCAATCACTCAGAAAGATCATTTTCCCCTCCCGTTCATGGATCAAATGCTCGAAAGGCTAGCCGGTCATGCATATTACTGTTTTCTTGATGGTTATTCCGGTTACAATCAAATTCCAATTGCACCCGAGGACTAGAAGAAGACCACCTTCACTTGTCCCTTTGGAACTTTCGCCTACCGGCGCATGCCCTTTGGGTTATGCAATGCACCTACTGCCTTTCAGCGGTGTATGATGAGTATTTTTTCAGATATGGTTGAGCGTTTCATTGAGGTTTTCATGGATGATTTTTCGGTCTTTTGTAATTCTTTTGAGGAGTGCTTATATCATTTGTCCCTTGTGCTTAAAAGATGCAAAGAAAAGAATCTAGTCTTAAATTGGGAGAAATGTCATTTCATGGTGAAGAGAGGGATAGTCTTAGGACACATTATCTCTCAACAAGGAATTGAGGTGGATAAAGCAAAAATTGATTTGATCTCCAAATTGTCACCACAAAAATTAATTAAGCAGATTCGATCATTCCTCAACCATGCTGGTTTTTATCATAGATTCATTAAGGATTTTAGTAAAATTGCTAAACCTTTGTGCCAATTGTTGACAAAAGATGCCCCGTTTGAATTTGATGAAAAGTGTCTAAAGGCTTTTGAGAGACTGAAAAAGGAACTAACTTCAGCTCTTATAATTCAACCACCTGATTGGACCACTCCATTTGAGCTAATGTGTGATGCATCCGATACTGCTATTGGAGCTGTTTTGGGTCAACGCGTTGGGAAGTTACCTCATGTGATTTACTATGCAAGTAGGACCCTCAATGATGCACAGCTAAATTACACAACCACTGAAAAAGAATTGCTAGCTGTGATTTTCGCCTTAGAGAAATTTCGGTCATACTTGATAGGGTCTAAAGTCATCGTCTACACAGACCATGCAGCTCTGAGATACCTTCTATCCAAAAAGGATGCAAAAGCCCAATTGATCTGGTGGGTCTTTCCACTACAAGAGTTTGATTTGGAAATAAGAGATAAAAAAGGATGTCAGAATGTTGGAGCAGACCATCTTTCGAGGTTACCCTTAGAGCCATTAGATGAGGTCCCACTGAATGAAAATTTTCCTGATGAACAATTGCTCAGTATTTCTCAAATCCCCTAGTTTGCAGATATAATTAATTACATTGTTACAGGGGAGATGCCCAACCATTGGACCGAACATGATCGATCAAAATTTCTAGCTGAGGTCAAGTATTTTTTTTTTGGATGACCCATATGTTTTTAAGTACTGTCCAGACCAAATAATCAGGAGGTGCATTCCTGATGAGGACCATCAAAGTGTCATTTCATTCTGTCATGATCATGCATGTGGGGGCCATTTTAGCTCCAAAAAGACTGCTGCAAAAGTTTTACAGTGTGGTTTCTATTGGCCCACAATCTTTAAGGATTGTCATGTATTTTGTTTGAGTTGGGATAGGTGTCAAAAGCTTGGAAAAATCAATCGTAGGAATATGATGCCCTTGAACCCAATCTTGATAGTGGAATTCTTTCATGTGTGGGGGATCGATTTTATGGGACCATTTCCAAGTTCCTTTGGAAATTTGTATATTTTACTGGCAGTGGACTATGTTTCAAAATGGGTGGAAGCGATACCTACCAGAAAGAATGATCGCCATGTGGTCATCAAATTTGTGAAGGAATACATATTTTCTAGGTTTGGTACACCTAGGGCAATTATCAGTGATGGTGGAATCTATTTTTGCAATAGCACCTTTGACTATCTAATGAAAAAGTACTCTGTTACTCATAAGGTTGCTACGCCCTACCACCCGCAGACCAGTGGCCAAGTAGAAGTTTCGAATAGCCAGATTAAACAAATTTTGGAGAAGACGGTCAATCCAAATCGAAAAGATTGGTCTTTGCGACTATTGGATGCATTATGGGCCTATCAAACTGCTTACAAGACTCCTATTGGGATGTCCCCTTATAGGTTGGTCTATGGTAAGGCTTGCCATATGCCTGTTGAGTTAGAACATAGGGCTTATTGGGCCATCAAAACATTCAATTTTAATTTGCCCTTAGTAGGGAACCATCATAAGTTGCAACTCAATGAGCTTGATGAATTGAGAAATGATGCTTGTGAAAATGCCAAACTTTACAAGGAACGGATGAAGTTGAACCATGACAAATCAATCCTTAGGAAGTCATTTGAACCTGGCATGAAAGTTCTCCTCTACAATTCCCGGTTACACCTGTTTCCAGGGAAATTGAGATCTCGATGGTCTGGCCCATTCATTGTGCGTACTGTTTATCCTCACGGGGCAATGGAAATTGAGAACCCAAAAAATGGGGACAGTTTCAAGGTTAACGGTCAAAGGCTAAAACCTTTTCTGGAATTGAAGGATAAAAACATTGAGGAAATCCTTCTAGAAAGACCCAATTTACCAGGACTAATCATTTTTTGTCACGTCGGGCAAATAACATTAAATTTAGCGCTGTTTGGGAGGCAACCCGATTTTGGAAGGTAATTGAGCTGGTTGATCACACTCTTTTGCAATCACCCCACCTGGTAAGACGTTCCAATTTTCCTTCTGGTTCATTTTCACATTACATATGCATTCATAACATTAAGGACAATGTTGGATTTAGGTTTGGGGGTGTGAGTTAGAACTCGACATGTGATCAGTTGTTCAATTTTCATTCTACATTTTTCTTTTTCGCTTTATTTTTTTTTAGGTTTTTAGGAGATTTAAAAAGAAAAAAAAAGAAAAAAAAAACTTTGCTATTGTTAGGGTAGAGGGAAACTTTCGAGAGAATTTTTTTGACTGAAGATATTTATTTTGGGCAAAAGAAAACAATGGTTCACTATTTTATTTATGGAAATGATTTTTGGAAAAGTGCTGAATTTTGATCCCTCACTTTTAGATGTATACTTTTTTAAGGTTTTGAATGTGAAGCTATGATTTCCATTTTGCTTTGATAATTGAGACAAAAGGGGAAAAAAAAAAAAAAAAGGAAAATCGACCCCGACCCTTAGTGCTACAGTGCTTCCTAGTTCAATGGGTGGATACATGGAAAGGGTTGCCTATTGTTGGGGTTTGCGAAAAAAAAAAAAAAAAAAAGAAGGGAAAAAAGGGGTTTAGTTAGAAGTCTGGAAAAGAATAAAAAGTTTGTGACTAGCTTGCGTTCGTAGCCTTTTTAACTCGAGCCCGTAAGCCCGTAAGGGTATTTGCATACCTAGTGCCCTAAAGCCACCTAGTTTGGGAGTGTCATTGGCTTAATGCTCATTACATGGGTTAATTAGAAAGCTTACGGGACTTAGGCATAGCACAGTCACATGTGTGTGTTTGAAAAAAAAAATTGCGGCCTTTGAAAAAACAGTAGTACGAAAGCCGTCATTATTGCCTTGAGAGGAAAACTGTTTTTCTTTACTAAAGTTAGGCGGCCCAAAATAAAAAATAAATAAATTATTTTCACTGAAATTCTTGGTGGATCATTTGATGCTTATTATGTATACATACTTATCACCGTGCACGATCAATTTAGCATGATTTCGAGAATTTCTGACCAAAAGATGGGATTGGTGAACCGAATTTAGATTTGTCTTTGAAAATTTCGAGAACTGAGAATAGTCGGTGTCTATAAATTTTCTCTTAGAAGAAGTTTCCCTGGATTTTGTTAGGTTCTAATCATTTTTTTTCAAAAAAAAAAAAAAGGAATTTTGTGGGTAAATTCACTGCAAACCCTCACGAGGCACAACTCGTCCACTAGGGGGAACCTAGGGGTCTAAGGGCTTGTTGCATACGCTAAATGCAACCAAGAGTACCAGCGAAAGTGGTTTTATTTTCATACTTACTTGTTTTTCTTAGATTCGGTCAAAGAACTTCAAATCTTTTTGCTCGCAACTTTTGCTAAGGGACTAGCAAAATGCTAGTTGGGGGGTGTGTTAAGTTCATGAATTTCCATATTTATGCATCATTTTAGGATGAATTAGGGCTTTTATTTGGGGAATTGCATCATTATTCATTTAATTCCATCATCTCATGCATTTTCACCTAGAAACCTGAACTTTTATATTTTTCATATATTTTCTGCATTAACTTAGAACATTATACAATTTTTCTTCGAAGAGTCCCAGTTGGAGTAAAACTCTATCCGGATGGGTCTCACTTCAATATGGGCTCTTTAGTGTTTGATGTGTTGAATTAGAATGTGTAGAAAATGAGAATTGCAGGCCTCTATCACAGAACCACTTTCAAGCATACATAGTCATCCTGGGCCCTACATTGCTAAATTGAAGCTTAAAAAGAAGTAAATTGAAGAATTCACCACGTGGACCCCACATACAAGCCATGTGCAAATCAATGAAAGGAGGGGTCCACTCATCATGTCAATTGAAGAGTCCTAACTACAGTAGAAGACTTCTCATGGGGCCCACTATTCAAGCAGATGAAATGTCCCACATGGCAGGGTCTGCAGTTGTTGCAGATTTGAAACTATTGATGGACAATTCAAAGAGTAAAAGTTTGATTGGAATAAAAGAAGAAGAGTTTGAATCATCCACATCTGATATCCTTTTAAAAATGAAAGTTGTACAGAGATAGAGTTCATTGCAAATCAAATTTTAAAAGTTAATCCCGTTTTTCTCAGGATAACTCATCTTCAAATGACCATAACTTTCAATCCGGCCGTCGGATAGATGTAATTTACCTACTGTTGGAAAGTTTATTCAGAATAGATGTCCGTGGAGCCTAAGATTGTGCAAATCAGAGCTAAATCGACAAAGTTATGGGCCAGAGATTTTCATATTCATTTTTAGACGGGATTGCACTAAAATCTACACCGTTGATAATCCATTGCTGCATATCCCTTGTGGGACCCTATCTGAAGATTAGCAAAGCCAACCAGAGGTTTCCAGAAGCTTCCATCTCATTCAAATTCAAAAAGGATAAAGAGATATACCTTATCAATGAAGATAAACCAAATATGTAGAGAATGTGTCTAGATTCAATGTATCTGTAAGATAACCAGGAATTATAAAAGGAACCAAAAGGAAGCATACAGGATATACTCTCCCCCATGGACGTCCACTACATTCTCTCTCTCCTCTCTCTCTTCTTTTCCTAATTAATAGAATTAGAGTTATTTTTGTGTATTCTGGAGCCCTGTTCCAGAACTAGGTTAGAAGAGTGTGAGAGAAGATTGTAATTACCATGAAGTTCTCAATGAAAATCACATCTTTTGCAATGGAGGGGTAGATCATTGGATCAGAGTATCAGATGAAGTTAAGTGTTTCTTATCATTAATCTATGTGATATTTTTGTCTCTTGCGTATTAATTATAATAATAAATCTGTCTTCTGTCACTGACAACCTATGCTATTTAATTTTTTATTTGAACAATGCTTTAATCATGTATGTTTTCTTAATAGATTATTCTTAGATTGAAATTCTTTGATAATCTATCTTTGATTAATATATGATATTTAGTTAAGTTCATAATTTCATTAGGTGAAGGGGATTTTTGCCTTAAATAAATTGTGGAAAATTGTGCTCTTTGATAGACAAATTATCCAAATCAGAAACATTGATTTGTTTCTGATTTGAAGGATTTTTGGGACAAATTTATTTTTTCAATTGCATAGAATGATGGTGGGACTACTTAATGGATTCATGATATTCTGATATGCTTTTTATTATATCTTATTTCTGCACTTTAGATTTAGAATTTTCTCAATTTTATTATTGTTTCTTATTATCTCTCTTATCATTATCATTGATAAAAAAATCAGATTTTAAATTTTAACTTAGTAGTGCTCCCTGTGGGATCGACTTGTAATTGCCACTGTCTCAACAAGACAACTGTGCACTTGCAGTATTAAAGGATTGAATTTAAAATCACATCACCGACCCACTCAAGAAATCCCCAAGCTGCAGTTGGCCATGATGCGTGGCTCGTAGGACGAGATGCAAAACAAGCGCATCTGGGTAGAGTCCAAGTACAAAACCATCCAATGATGGCCACTCTTAGTCAAGTCAAGATACAAGACAAGTCCGCGAATTCTCATCGAGTAGTCCTTAAATAGCATTCGCAAGTCAAAACGAGTCTAGCCACATGTGTTCAACAAGTACAAGATAACATGGCATATAGGGATACACTCTAAGTCTGGTCCAAGCCCCAGTTTGTAAGCAAGTTATTGCTTACAAATCAAGCTAAGATGGAGTTTTATTTTTGGAAGAGTCTCAAGCCACAATGAAGGAGGAAAAAACTATATATAGACCCCTAGGGGGGATGTCCAAGGGCATGCTCTTCTAGGCTTGGACGTCCCACCCCCTCTCTCTCCTTTTCTTTCTTCTTCTCTTCCCTCCTTCTAGATCTAGGTTTTCTAGTTCTTGTTTTCCATTTTTATAATTTTTTAAAGGTAGCTTTGGGCCTTGTCCATGCAAGAAACTTAGGTTTAGGAAGAGCTAAAGTTGTACTTAAGAATGTTATTAATGAAGATCATCTTTTTCTGATGTGCAATGGGCATGTAACTTAGCTATCGGGCTCTAGATGAAGTTAAGTATACTTTGACTATCCTTTTATTCATGTGAATGCTTGTTCATCTATTTATTCTTGAATATAAGAATAGGCTTGTCTTCATACCAGCAGGTGGCTTTATTTTTGTAGTTCTCAATGTTAAAATAAGCTTTTTATCATCTATGCTTACTTTTGATAGATTATAGGAGGTCTTGGGTTTTCTTGATAAATTTTTATAGAAAAACCATCTCTCTTGAGAAAAATTGATTTCAAAGTTAGATTATCCAGATTTTGATGCCTTGATTGGGTTCAGACCTGAAGTAGAAAAACTGAAAAACATGTGGTTGCATGAAAAAAAAAAGGCAATTTTGGAGTGGTTAATGGATTGTAGATGCTCTGATCTATTTATTATTATTGCTTATCTCTTTGTTATTATCAACATCTCATAATCTAGTTGCTTTAGTTTCATGCATTGTTAATCTTAGATTTTTCTTCTTGATCACTCTCTATGGGTTAGACCTGCTATTTATAGACGTCATGCACTTGTGGTCATTTATTATTTCATTACACAACACAATACCAATTTTTCTAAACCATTCTCTACCTGACCCAAACCCGGACCTGTTCCATATATAGAACTAGTTCCAGTTCCATATTCTTATTAACGGTTCCGGTTCTAGAAGCAAGAAAAATGGTTCTGAACTAAGTCCAAATCCAGGTCCGGGTCTATCTTCTCATTAACTGCTCCAAATTCGGGTTCGAGTCCGGGTCTATCTTCTTATTAACGGTTTCGGGTGGACCCGGACCGGAAACCACCCATTTACAAGCATAGGCAGAGCTTTGATGATGCATTTCAGTATGTGAATGCCGCACGAGGGATAACAAATCCAAACATTGGTTTTGCTTGTAAACTTTTGCAATTGGGAGCTTGTAAATGCACACCACATTTTTATTTTCACGCCCTTTTTCTCTCTACACACACCATTGAAGTATGGAGATCTCAGATTTTGCTTTCCACACCATAGTTGTCAATTCCGTTTCGATTATCATTTCGATTTAGCCTCCAAGATGGAATGTTTCGGTATTTCAGAATTTCAGCTAAGTTTTTGAACTAATGAAGATAAAATATATATATACATATATGTAAAAAAATAAAAATAATGCATGTTTCTGGATATGGATATTGAGAAAAAAAATAAAAAAGTTAGTTAAAATTGTGCCACAAATTGAAATGGACCGGAATTCAAACCGAATTTTGTTTAGCCCTATTCGATTTTGGCCGAAGGACCATAACTAAAAACTCTGGCCATTCCAGCCAAAACGGGATTGACAACTACTTTGCACACCCCCCATAATACCTAAACTAACCCACCCCAACCACCACCACCCCCTCTAGCAGCACTGCTGGAGGGAGAGAGGGAGTGAAAGAGAAAGACGGGGACATGGAGAGAGGGAGAGAGTCAGGGAGAGCAAAAGAGAAAGAGAGAGACATGGAGAGGGAGAAAGGGAGGCGGAGGCGTGAAAAACTCCACAAATTTGAGTCATAAATCATCATTTCATGCATATGAGCGTCAAATTGGAATTTCAGTCAAAATCAGTAAAAAATTCACCAATCTTGTATGAATTTGTAAAATTGTTAGTCTACATCACCCTAGGGTTCCACCAATTAGACATACACCATCGTACAAAGTCATTAGGCACAAAATTACATTGAGTAGGTCCCATGCATAACATGCATGCATTTCATTTAATTTATTGTTAATAATTTAATAGTTTCATCTTTGTAGGGAATTGTCATAGAAAGGGGGCCCACACTGAGAGATAAAGTGGAAAAAGAAAAAAAGAAAAAAAAAGAAAGAAAGATAAAGGGGAAGCCACCCATCATTGATTGTGGATCTCCATGCACACCTAGTGATGGGTGGGAGCCCACTTTCAATGCACATTGAGATGATTCTCTCTCTCTCTCAAGTTTCTAGAAATTAGAGACCTCCCTCTCTCACCAAGATTCAAATTTCAGATTAAGGAAGGAGGTTTTTAGATGAAATCAAAGTCAGAGTCCAAGTTGGAAATCTCTACTAAGCAGATTTGAAAAAAAATTCAAACCCAAAGCGATGGAGTTCTAAACTGAGAAGGAAAGCATTCAAATTTGGGAAGATAATCAAGAACCAAGCAACAAAGAGTGTCAAAACTCTTTGGACGTCCAAGATGGAGCCCACATGCCTTGGATGTCCACACACATGAAGCTTCCTTATGTACACAATTATTTTTGGTTTTCTTAGGGGTAGCAACTTGTAATGACTAGCCTTGGCAAGAGGTCAATCCAAATTCAAATAGTTGCTAAGGATAGGAGGGTTGCTTAGAGTGCAAGTCAAGCTAAGGAGTCCAAGTGGAAAACAATTATCAACAAAGAAGAGAAGAAAAACTATAAAAGGAGCCACACCCCTATGGGACAAACCATACCTCTCTCCTAAGCTGGACTTCCCACTTCCCCTCTCTTCTCTCTCTCCTTTTCCTCTCTTCCCCCTCTTCTAGATCTAGGGTTCTGGCTCTGGTTCTCCACTTGTAATTTTTTTATTATTTTGAAGGTAGTCTTAGGAGAAGCTTGTATTGAAGAACATATTAACAAAAGACCGGTTTTTCTTCGGCATGGGCTGACTAAGCTTGTGATTGAGGCTATGGGATGAAGCTAAATTTTCTATTCTCTTTTTAATTAAGTTATGCTCTGCTTGTTCATGTTACTGATTTATTGATTAATAAACCTGTCTTCATCCAGTCAATGCTTTCTTTGCAAAGTTCTTAATATTGAAATATACCTTTGATCATTCATGCTTACGTTTGATAGGCCATGTTTAGGACTATGTTTTATTTATGGGTTATGTTTATTTTATATGGATGATGCTTAGATAATCTTAATACTTTGATGAAGGGAAGGAGGTCTTGGATTTTTGCATATTTTTGTTAGAAGAAAATAAATCTCTCTAAAAAGAGAGAAAATGGACTTTTTAAGCTGAATCTTTCAGATCTTGATGCATTTATTTGGTCTTGACCTGATGCAAAGGATTGAACAAATTAACTATTTTTTTAATGAAAAATAGGTATTTTTATTACTTAGTCGAATCATATGCCTTGATTTGTTTTATCATTCTGGTAGTTTTATATTATTATTCGCTTGCTTTTGTTATTAATTTTATACTCCTTATAATTATTGGTCATTATCTACATTAGTTTTCTCAAATTAAAAAGCTTCTCTTGATTCCTTCCTTATGGGTTCGACCTATACTTGCCACTGTCTCAAAAAAAGGTAGCCGTGTACTTACACTTTGTAGTGCAAGTTCAAAAAAAAAATAAAATGAACACATATATATACACTAGATGCCAATCCATTTATTAGTTTTCATATTAAAAAAAATGAAAGTTCAAAAACTGATTTGTAATGCAATGTCAAGATTTGGTTTGTCAAATTCAAAAAGAAGAAAAAATTACACTTATTGCAAAAAAATTGCAACATTGTAGTTTTGTGGAAATAATCATCTTCAAAATAAAAAAGACGATGCCAAGATGCTAAGAAATCAAAAGAAAAAATAAAAAATAACCAAGATGCAATTTACATAGCAATCTAGTAATGAGAATGTCATACTGGGTTCAAATAGTTCAACGAAAATCAATATTTGAACTTAAATAGTTTACCTCCGTTTCAGAGATAGTAATAGCTACAAAAAAGGACCCTTTCCACATATTCTTCACAAGTCTGATGGACAAATAGCTTCACAATCTTCATTGCCCCCCTTCTGTAATAGATTGGTGCTGAGAATTTTGCAGGACCCACTAGAATGTATACTAGTTCTAATTTAACCAATCAAACAAAATAAAACTAGCTATCTACTAATCACACCACAAGAAGGCAGACACAGTATTTAGTGTGGAAACCCTTTCCAGGGAGAAAAACCATGAACTAGAAATCAAGAGTTCATGAACTATTACAAGATATACTCACAGCTCCTTTACCTCAGTCTGTACCTCGACCTAAGGACCTTAGTTGTTCTTGCACAGAATCCACTAACACGACTTTCACAATTCACCGTTCTCCTTACTTGATCTCCCAGCACCTTGTCAAACAAGATGATCAATCTTCTACAAGAGAGTAGAAGCAGCACAACCTTCTAAAGCAGCCCTTCAGAACGATCTCTCAATGGCTCTAGAGAAATAAGGAGATCTCTCTTAAGGTATTCTAACCTCAGATCAAGAGAGAGAATTATCTTTGGGCTGAGAGAAACACCCAATAAATAGCCCCAAGTTCGTCCAAGAGAACTAGGAGCCTACCGCCACGCTCGCTATAGCGAGCATGAGTCTTGCTATAGTGAGCCGTGTTACTCTCGTTATAGCGAGACATCTCACTGTCTCCGTTCTGCCAATGAGTTGATTTGGCACTGGCAGCCCACTTATTTTAACTTTTAGCCTTACAATCTTCTCCTTTTGGCAATTTTTAGACAAAACCCCCTAAAACAATACAATATGATCTGCCCAAAAGTAAAACCCAAAATACATTGAATTTTAAAATAAAGAAATTCAGCACTGTAGATCTTACATTGCCTTTGCTTGAACTTTTAGATCTTGAATTGCCTGGGCTTGTAAAACTCCCCCTAGTTCCATTCTTCTCCCCCTGTATGTGTTCATAATTGACAAACAAATATCATCATGCAGCTTTTATCAATCTGGATGTAACATCTCTCCCTCAAAATTGACTCTCCTTCGAGATGATCTTCGTATCAGTTATGCGGTGGGCGCTTGATCTTGCAGATCAGGGTTGATGAAGCTTAGGCACACCCACTTGTAAATTTAAAATTTTCAGCATAGTGTGTACCTGATAAGAGCATAATATTTAATATTTTTAATTCCTTTATATATAGTTTTATTACGTATTTTGTGTTTAAGTGTGTTGATTAATATGTGTATTGAATCAGGAAAGCATTGAAGGTAAAAGACTGGACATGTGCAAAGTTTCCAGCTTTTAGGCAGATTTGATTCCTGGAGCTTCAATTGAGATTTGAATAGCGTTAGAATTTCAGAACGAGAAAGTGGTCTTCATGAGATTTGTAGAGGACGTCTTAAGATTTTCAGAAAGGTCTGGTTTGCAAAAATCCGAGTTCGTTTGGCCTCCAAGCGTTGCTTCAAAGTCAAGCCCGGAAAGCTAATCCGAGATTCCTGTCCGATCCAGTAAACTTCAATGGGCCATAACTTGAGTTTCCGAAGTTCAAATCGGGTGATTCAAAATCCTAGAATCATCTACACATCCAGGGATACATCTTTCATGAAGAGACCAAGTCAAGATTCCATCATTATATGATAGAAATCAGCCTCATAAGTTGCTGCACAATTTCTGGGATTTCTGTCAATCCGTTTTGAATTACCTATAATTTCGGGATTTGAGTTGTACACCTTTTGGGGGAAGTTATCATATGTTTTATATGTCTATTTAAGACTTCTTGAAGGAGGGTGAGAGGGAGGACCTTTTTGTTTTTGGTTTTAAATCCTTTTCATAGAGTTACATTTTCCTTAAGATGATAGGCTAAACTCTGTTTTTCGGGTTGAGGATAATTGAAGTTTTGATTCAACGACAATTGTGAGATCTGATTTAATTCTATTTGTTCATTCTTCTTGAGTATTTATATATTTTCTGCAATTCCTTGAGATGATTATTTTGGTTAATTGAATAAAGGTACCATTATTTGATTGCCTGAATATTATATTGCCAATTGAAACATCAATTTCGTATATGAGTGATTGTTTTAAAGTTGTGGTAAATAACATAATTGATTTCGGAAAAATTTTCAATTTATGTTATGAAAGTATATGATCTAATTTAAATATACCAAGCTTTTGTGTTTATTAGTTAGAATTGGTGATCTCTCTAACTCTTAAAGTTGTTAGTAAATTAAATCTTAAGAACTGGTTTAGGGTTATTTATTAATAAGAGAAGTAATCAAAGAGCTTGTTTTGGTTGCCAAGAAATTAAGGAGAGATAGGCTATTAGAGCTTATTAATAGCCATAACTAATTTATTCAAGAGTATATGGCAGTCATCCTTTCATCAATGATCAATTACATGAATCAATACTGAGATTAATCCTTTGACCAGAACTTTGTCTCATATCGTTTTAATCTTTTTACATTTGTCTTCTTGTTATTTAATTTAATTATTTTCGTTCAATCTCACAAAACTTTTTTTTCTTTTTATTGCTTTGTTTTATAAGAAATAAATCTACCCCGATCTCTATGGATTCGACCCTACTCGTCATTATACACAAAATCATTTTTGAGTAGGAATTTTATTTTTGTTGGTTTCAACACACACCAGTACCAATACAGAAGAAAGGTCTTTTTTCTTGACCCAGACAGATTTCGTTTTAATCGGAGACACTACCTTATGTTTCTTCCATTGCATTTGATTTGGCAAACTTTGTAGCTTCTTGCAATGGGGTCGAATGTGTCCTTTAATTCCACAATGATGACAAGTGTGAATTCGTTCAAGACGTGACACATTATTCTTCTTGGGAGCTTTCTTTGCAACACTAACAACATGATTAGTAACAACTGAATTTTTAACAAAAGAATTTTTACATTTGGAATTCGGGGTTCATTATCATTTATGATGTGTAGAGGATCTGGATGAACTTCTGGAGGCATAGGGAATAAAGGAGGGTCCACCGGCCATACACCAGGTTCAGGGAGCCTTGGATTAGAAATTTGAACTTCTATCTCTATGATGTTCTCTTGATAGAAGTAAGGATTAGGGATGAAGTCATTTTCATTTATTACCTCATCTGAAAGGTATTTTTCTTCATCAGGATCTAACTCTAGATCATTGTCCTAGTCATCATCATCCATGGGTGGTGGCATTGTATGGGGAACCCACTCACCATCCGAGCCCTCCAAATCTGAAGGAAGAGAGTGTCCTAATATGGAGATTCGGTTGAAATTTGAAATCTGCAACACATCTTCTTCCTCGGTGAGAGGGAGAAGGAAGTCAGCCAAAGTGATGGATTTTCTCATTAGTTTGGAAGATTCTGCTGGTGTCTTGGTACAGGTTCAGTTCCCTCCCTTTTTTTCTTTTATAGGCTGTGCCTTAACTGTCAGGTGGGAGTTGTGAAACGATTTTTTCATTTTCTTCCTCTTTTCGGAAGTAGACATTGACTTCACTGTTTCCCAACTATCGTCATTTATGAGATCAGGATACACTCGTAGTACTTCTCCAGATGCTGTGGTGACCAAGATGAGTCTGTCACTATTTTCGACTTTATTAATTAGCCATACCTCCACCATCTTCGATCTGACATGCCCAATGTTGATAGGTTCAAATGATCCAAATGACACCATGTTGACAGATGACATATTACATTTTTGATCGAGCTGTATAACTCTTATAATCAACATATCTTGTATTTTCTCCTTCAAGATGAAACATTCTTTCAAAGGATGAGAAATCACCCGATGATAGGGGCAGTAGTATTGATCATCTATTCTACCTTCCTGACTGGGTCTTTTGGAAGGAGGCAGTTCTAGCTTTAAGTGCTCCAGTAGAGTCCTGAAGATCTCTTCAACATTTTTTTCAAAGGAGTACCTGGTATTTTTCCTCTTTTCGTATTCATCCTTCCTAGCAACTTCATCCTTAGGATCTTACGCCTTTCTGGGAGCCTTTGAAGTCTGAATATTAAAGACTTCTTCTTTCTTCTTTCCATTGGATGTAGAAGGTGTGGGAGTTTGGATTCTACTAGACTTATCTTTCTGATCAAGTTCTTTACGACAGTCTTCTGCATCGATTGCTGCTTCCAATAGTTTAGACATGGATTTAGTCGTAACACTGATTATCATCTATTTAATCTCAGGTTTGAGATTGGCTTTGCACATGTCTACTGCTGATTTCTGAGAGATGAGTTCTTTGCATCTGTACGCCAGTGCTCTCCACCTATTTATGAAGCCTTGAACAGATCCATTCTCTCCTTGTTTGGATTGAGTGAGTGAGTTTAGACTGACTGGTTGATTTTCCTCTTGGAAGTGCAGGGAGAATTTCTATTCCAGAACTGCCCATGAAGTGAGAGAATTCTCTGGCAATTGTTTGTACCAATCAAAGGCAGTTCCTCTTAGAGCACCAATGAACGATCTAATCTTTAAAACATCTATATCAGGCATTCCCCCAAGCTGAGACTTGAAGTGGACTATCTGCTGATAAGCAGAACTTTTGCCCATATAAGACTGGAATGTCGTAGGTTTGTATTTAGGATGATATGGAACCAAATCCATTTCAGGTGGATATTTTGGCATGATCCCCTTTTTCCTAAGTCTTCCTTCATCCCTGTTTTAGTCAGCATAGCTGCTACCCCTTTCTAAGTCATGAGTTTATCCAGATCTGCTTGATGACCATTATCTGAGAATTGACCACTTCGCTTGGACAGCTTTTGTGAAAGCTGTTGCATTTGTGTGGCAATCTGGTTAATTTTCGTTCCGAATGTATGCGGATTTTTCTATTTGAAGAAGATGGAGTCACTGGGGGATGATCGTTTGGACTAGTCACCCGTTCCATGAGAAGTTCCAGCTGAGTAACGATTTGGTTAATTCTATCATTTTGCTATTTAACCAAATCCTGTATATTTTCAGGTGGATCTTCGCCTTCAGTTTGTTCTTCAGCATTTACTGGAGCACTGGTTTCCCTAGCCATGAAGACAGAGTATTTGCTTGGTCCAGTATGGGGTGAGAGGCTGCCTTCGAGACTTCGGGTGGTTAATAAAACGTTATAAACGATGGCCCGAAGTACGGGGGAATCCATGCGCCCTGTGTTTTTATTGATCAAAGGTGCATCTTCATCTATGACCGGAGTTTCATGGCCCTCGGAGTCATTATCTGATTCTTCATCTTCGATGGGGTTTGAACTTTGGGCAGTGATTATAGCAGAACACCTGCCGCGTCTAGCCCCAGTCATGCAAACCATAGCAGTAGCAATGCCATCTTCTTTCAGAACCCATTGCTGAGTAATTCTTCTTTGGCCATGACTTTTCTTTTTATCATCCCTCCTTACTACAATGGGTATGGAATAATTAATGATGTGGTCCACCCCTTCTGGATGATGAACCGACAGTGTGAGGATGTTCACTTCATTTTTCTCCTTCTTTTTTAGAAGGTCTTTGAATTGTGCAAGCTCTGCAGCATTATTGATAGAGAAATGATGTTGTTTCTTCTTCTGGTGCTTTGTATGCACCTTTGGAGGGCATAGTGTGTGCCTCACTATGACCGAGGCAAGACACTGCTTTCCATACCTCTTCCCCTCTTTTGAGTAAGAGAATAGAAGGTGTTTTCTTCAAGTGATGCTAGGGTTGTATCCTGGCAATTCTTCTTTTTAAACTTATGTGATTTTGGAGACCATGTTGTGCAGTCGGGAATTGTTTCTTTTTGCTGTAGCTTCTTCTTTTCCAATACCTGAAGCAAGTCTTTACCCTTATAGGTTTTGGCTTTGCTGTGTGCTATTTTGGGGTAATGTGTTTTATCGATAGTTTGAACCCTCTTTGCCCCTTGCACTTCTTTAGGGATGCGGAGGAGAGCTGGTGCAGCCTTCTTTAGGTTTTGATGTTCTTTGATATGAACGCCAAAAGGGTTTTGAGCATATTTTGACACCCACGGCCCGCGTGGCGTGGCCTTTTTGGAAGGCTCCACTGACACTGGAGAGGTTTTGATGGTAGAAGTAGCACGAGTTATCTGTTGGAAAACAAATACTCGAACTGGAAGTTCATTTTCATTGTGGGCTCTTTTCTGCCCCCTGAGAGTTTTGCTTTCGTCGATAGAAACCTTGTACAAGTGTTTCTTGGTCTCATCGAAAGTAATGATAAGATAATTCATGATTGATATGCAACATAAATAAAAAGACCAACAATGAATGAGTGATAGGAGAGCATATTTATTTTCTCAATCCTATATCAATCTATTTCATTTCCTACTTCTATGTTTTTACGTACACGCTACCGATAAACATGCTGCACTTCGGTACAATAAACATAGCCCCAGAATGGGTGAGAAAATGATTTGTGATCCAACCATATTCATGGTGATATATTTGGTTTTTGACCGACATACACCAATGAACTGATTAACTAGGATCTCGCCAAGCTTCGTAGGCCATAAATAGGGCAGTAAATGCTCGCTATCGGCCAAAGAAAACTGACTTTGTATAAAATAATATAGATTGATCAATATGGACTTATAAACTGAGACGACTTTATGAGAAAGAGTCTTATTGGCCATATTATTTTGTGACATATTTACTTTCTATCACCATTTTTCAATTCTCCATTTAGTACTATTTGGGAGAGTCATGGGTTATGTACAATGAGTATTCAATCAGCACATAGGCTTAGAATTTCATGACAGGTCATCCAATGAAAGAAAAATGTATATAAAAATATCTAGCGGCCACTTTTTCTGTGGACTGGCCGGTGAAGGCTGCTAGTTGGCCGTGGTGTAAAGCACTTCAAACTGACCACGTGAGCTTTGCACTTCATGGCCGTTAAATAAACGATGTCTTAAGCTTGCAATCCACCAGCCGCAAGACTTAGTCAATCGCTGGGGCCTCCTTGGGATGCACTGACTTCAAAGACACTGACCACTTTGAATTGAAACGGCCGTTAGACATGCACAATCGAACATAAATGACCGGTCAACACCATTTGTAATGGCTGTTGCATCCTTTCTGCATTAGCCGCTGTGTGCTATGCATCTTCTCCATTTTGTCTCAGTCAGCTTTTCCTCTAATCTGTTCTTTCTTCATTTTTTTTTGAACAATAGCAACTGAGGAACTCTCTTCAATCTCTTCCCAAGTATTTTGATTAACGAAGCATCACTGATAATGTGTAATGATTTTCCCACAAACAGCGCCAATCTTCTGTTTCACCCAAAAAAGGAGGAAAATGTGGAAAAGGAGATGAAAGTCTGGTGAAGAAACTTTTCTTTTATTCTATCATTTGAATGTTACAGAAAGATGTAAAAATGTCCCACACGAATACTTGATCGCGCAGGAAAAGTCATTTCCACTTTTATTTACATGGGTTCTTCGTTGCTTCACTTTCTGAGTGCAGGTTGTTTACAATTTTTTATACAAACCCCACCCCGCCTACCCCCATATCAGGCCTAGGAAATCAAAACAATGGGAAAGTGATTGGAAAGAGAGAACAGATGTCCCTTGTCTTTAAGAGTATGCTGGAGACGAAATTGGAGAAGTTTGCAATTTAGCTTCCTTGGTCAGTCTTCGTACGTCATCACCATTGTTCATGAAGGAGGATTAATCAGAGAAGTCTGCTTCAAAACAACAAATACGATCTCTGCCTTTCCTCCATGGTGAGAGGGTCAAAGGCTGACTTTCAATGGCTATCGCACAGGTCCAAGGAGAAGTGTTCATCACTGCCTAATTTTCACCTTGCAAATGAAGAATGAGAGAGTTTTGAAAATGGCAGAGTTTTCTAGGCTTCTTTGCGCTAGATCCAAGATATGATGATGTCAAATGGAAAAGAGGCAACTGATCAATCCCTGCCTTGTTCTCCCAAGTCTTCAATTTATAGCCTTTGAAGACGCATAACTGCTGGAGATCATGGAGGAGTGGAGGTAGTTTCGAAATTGTCTCTAATGAGAAACGTGGTTGTTCATTTTCTACGCGTTTCAGCGGCCATCAAAAGAAGCAACTGGCTAGATCGTGGGAGATTGTGGGCGCCAGGTAGTCGGGAGAGAAGAAGCTCGGTGGCCAGTGAGGTGACGTCCAGAGGTCATCTTTCGGACGAAGACCAGCGGTTGCTTCATTGCGCTGTGCGGCTAATGTGCTGAAGGTTGCAACGACCGATGGACCTTATGGATAGTAGCCATTGAGGAGTGCTCTTGCTGTAGCCGGTCAGCCTCCAGCGGTCATCAATGTCATTTTTTATGAAAAATGAGTATTTTTGCCTTGGGGAATGTTACAGATGGGCAGATGATTTTTTTTTTCTTTTGTATGCCAACAAGTCTCACCGCTCACGGCCTGTTTGTCACTGCTCAAGGTAACTCAGTAAATCATTCTCTGCTTCCTCATATTTGTTAGTTTTTACTTTTGTTAATTGGTCATTGCATGGTTCATTAGTCTTTTAATCATTTAATGTGATTTTTTCATTGGCATGGCAATATTATATTAGCTTATTTGTAACTTAGCAAATGACCTGATATAGCAAGTACCGTGTTTTTCCTATAATGAGAGATTCTTTTGTGATCATATTACATAGAAGTAAGTATACTTTTGATATTTTAGTGAATATGAGTAGTACAATGCACTAAATTAGCTAAATTTTTAGCAATGGGAGGGGGGACACCTGTAGTTGATGGGTTTATCTGAGTAGTCCAATGTAAGAAATTAGCTGAATTTGTAGCAATGGAGAGTAAATGACATGTAGTACAATCCTAACATTTCTTGATTTTTCATAATCATTCTATTCTCTTTTAACTGCATGTTGTTTTCATTGACTCTGTAGTACGGGAGTTTCTTTTATCTTCTCCCTTTTATGTGTAATTGAGGGGATTCCCATCATGATTTATGTTTTAAGATTGCGTTTTCAATTTTTAATTAATTGGGTCATATCATTTGTACTTATGGGTCTTTCTCAATTTGCATCTTGTTTATGTTATTGATTTCTATTAATTTCTATTGATTTCTTAATTAGCTCTAATTAATTAATTATATATGTTTTTCTTAGGATTCTTCTTCGTGAGGAAATCTTAGAGTCAATCGAGTAGCAGGCATCCATAACTTTGGGATTGTGGGATACTAAAATATATCGCTTGACTCTTCCTCTTCCAAACTTGTTTACTTGTTTAGTACAATTGAGAACTTATTTAGTTGTGGATAGTAGTTATTGATAACTTATTTATAGTTGTGGATAGTAGCTATTGATAGTTTGTTAAGTTGTTTAGCTATGGATAGTAATGATGGATAACTTGTCTATTTGTTAGTTGTGGATAGTAACTATTGGTAACTTGTTTACTTGTTTAGTTGTGGATATTAGCTATTGATAAATGGTTTACTTGTTTAGTTGTGGATAGTAGCTATTGATAACTTGTTTACTTGTTTAGTTGTGGATATTAGCAATTGATTACTTGTTTAGTTGCATTGCACTGCCAGTCCCAAGCTTAGAAAAAAGGAGGGTTTAAAGTCTGGTTTACACCGGGTGTCCGGTGACAGTATATGAAAAATTAAAGACTGTTTACCTTATGTTTAAGATTGTGCTAAGCCCAACCCCGGCTTGCACAGGACGGGATTTGACCAAGATGGAGGAGCATCATGGGGCCACGTTTATTTGCAAGGGAGCTAAGAGAGCGGTGTGGGAGAGTGCCTAGTTGATGAAGGTTTTCGACGATGGTGAGTTTGAGTGGAGAGGGAAGTAGGTTAGTTTTCTTGGAGGTTTTTCCATTGAGTTTAAGGAGGAGGAAGATGAGAGGAGTTGTGTAGAAGAAGAAAAGAGAGAGTAAGACAGCCATGGAATATGGTTCTAGAGTGCAGCCGTTGTGACCCTAATTATATATATAGAGTTTGGATCCTTTGAGGATTTACCCCACAGTGACCGTGAATCATGGTCAACCACGTCACCGCAGGCAGCTTGCCATATATCCGGGTAGGAGTCTAGATCTTCTGTTGCACTCGTTATACACTCACCATGAGTGGGCGAATTGTGTGACGCCACGTCGCCAGGAAGCCACATCATCGCCCATTCACCCAACATCTCATCATCAGACTTTATTAAATAAATACTCCTCGCAGGGGGTTTTCATAAATTAAAAAAAAAAAGAAAAATAAAACCCAAAAGGAGTCTCGCTCAAATCCCTCTCTTCTCTGCAAATCGATCTTCTTCTTCCTGATTGACTTTTGAACTAGAAAGGCAATCTGATATATTTTTTTTCGATAAGAACAACTTTACTTGATCAAGGTGTCTTTGATGGGATTGACCTATGTATTAAACACCCCACTAAGGATAACTGTGGATGAAGCCAACTTATGAGAGTTGTCTTTGACTTGCCGATTAACTTCGTTGGTTTTCTTCCTCCTTCAAGGAGCACTGGGTATTCAGGGTATGGAGAGGAGCATGAGGGTGATACACCGAGCTATGGTACGTGTGAGGTCGGGTGGTGCTGGTGCTGGTTTTGGTTTGTATTGAAAGACCAAGGGCGGATTTAGAAGAAGGGGAAGAGGGGTTTGGAAGCTGAGGAGGAGGGTTTGGGTTGAACTTTTGTCTTTTTTTTTAATGAAAAAACCCTTGTTGATATCCATTATTTGCTTCTGAATCCCATGAAGATGCTGCTCAGTGACTGTGCACTGACGTGGCACAGGTGCATAGGTGGCGTGATATAATTAGCCCACCCACAGTGAGCATATTATGGGCGCAACAGAGGATCCAGACTCATCCGGGCAGGGCTGTTCATGGTGATGTGACGGATCCTGATTGGTACACTCACGGTCACCATGGGGGAAATCCTCAAATGGTCTCGATTCATAAACCGTGGGGGAAATCCTCAAATGGTCTCGATTCATAAATATAATGACATCAACCTTCTTCTTCCGAGTGCGACATGTGGCATTTAATAGCTATCTACAGATACTCTCACCATAGACAACCAATTTTTAAAAAATATTCTTGGATTTTCAAATTGCAGAAGACTTTTCCCTTCCCATACTATTCTTTCCTAAAACATAACATACAATACTAACTTCTCTTTGGTCCTCCCAAAATCATTTCCAAGATCACATTGACGAATTACCTTTAATTTGACCCATAGATTACTAAAAACTAAAGGTCCATTTGGCTTTGATAGTGGGGCCTAAGCATTTAATTTCAAAACCCACATTTAATTTTGAAATGACAATCAATTTTTGCCTAAGCATAATATATAATCAAATCAAGGTCCAAAATCTTTACTATTCACTTGATTTTCCTGTAAAATTTTTCAAAATTCCTTAAGTTTCTTTTATGAGTTTCTATCTTTATCACAATTCTTTGTTATAACTGATTTACTAATTTAACCAAATAAACCATGGGTCCCATTGTTAAAGCTAGATTTTCTTTCTTTCCAAACGTACAATTTACAGGGGCCACTTTCATAGGTTGTATTCTGCCACTTTTTCTCCTTATTTCCCTTTCAATATTTAGTAATGTTAATCTGTGGGGCCCATTATGGAAGCCAATTGATTTCAAAATTCACATTTAATCTTGAAATCAACACTTCATCTATTCCTAAGTACAAACATAATCAAATCAAGGCCTTGAAATATCTACTATTTACTTGATCTTGCCCTACTCGGGCCCATAAAACTTTTCTCACGAGTTTCCATCTTTACTACAATTTTTTTATCATTTAAATATACTAATTTAAATAAATATTAAATATGGAGAATCAAAGAAACAATAAAATGCAGCAAATTAAGATGTTGGACCAAGTAATAGATAGTCTTTCGAGCATGGACAGTTTTTATAAATTAATTCATTATTCATACCATCAACAATTCAAATTGATTATTTTCTTAGATGTTTTCGTCTTCATTATATACTATATTATTCATAATTACTCTTCAATTTTTCCATTTTCTTTGACCAGTTATTCTTTGTAATCAATCCATTCTTTCAATATCATATATTAGATAATTCAATTAAATTGTCTTTACTTGTTTTTCCTTTAAAACTTTGTTTTTTAAAGTTTATTTTTAACTGTGTTTGTTTTATAAATTATATGTTAATATTTATTTATAGTTCATTTAAATATTTATAAATACTTTTAATTAAAATCTTAATTATTTTTAACCAACGTAGGCTTATTGCTCTAGTAATACTCAACTAGCAAAGCATGCCCGCCCCAAGCCCGGGCCCAGAAAATAAAACACGTCCGATTTGTGTCTATTTTATGAGATAATAATTAATGAGAGAGTAAATATAAACAAACAAATATACCATTTATTAAGGTTCGAAGCATGGCCTAGCCCAACATTTATACAAAGTAAATATTATTTTTTTATATAAATGAGTATGAAACTCCAAGTCTTATGTAAATTAACATCAATGTTTATGTATTTATTTTAGTAATTTCAACTTTATTTCAAGTTGAAAACCCTAAAAGCCCATAAACTCTCTTTTAATTTATATAAGAAAATTTAAAAATAAAAGATTAGAATGGGCATGTGGGCCAGCTCGTGGGTGGCACTGCTTGGCCTAATTCGAGTACGATACGGCACGGTTGGGCCGATCTGAAAGTAGGTCGTGCTTCTTTGACAAAAGTACAAATCTTATCTTTATTTGAAAATTACTGGAGGTCTTTATATCATCTTTTAAGAATCCCTTTGGTTTTTATATTTTCTTAAAAATAACTTTGAAACATTTCACTTTTCTTGGAATGGGCCAAAATCCCATTTGAACGCCAGGCACCAATGCATACAATAATTTTGGAATTGAGTAGTTTGTATTTCACAGGTACACATCAGGGATGAATAAAAAAGATAGAAAGAAAAGGTCCTCGATCAAGATTTGACATTTATTTCTTTCCGAACTAGGAACTTGGGTGCCTTGCAAAGTTGCAATATAATTTGTTGTGAAATTGTATGTATATAACATATCACTCGACACAAAATATTTTAATTACTATTTGAAACTTTCTTAATCAATTGCAAGGCAACCCAAAAGATAAGATATATATTGTGAATTTTATTTAAATGAATCTCTTTACAAGAAAAATCATAACAGATAAGATATATCACTTTTTTTTATAAAGAAGATAAAATAAAGTCAATATTAAAATCGAAATCAAACAATTAATTGCAAAATTGCACGTGGCCCGGTCTTTAGGAATTAGAATATGAGGCCCACTTTAAAAATTTTTATTGTATGTGCAGCCTATATGTATAAATCACTATCAAGGATCCACTTTTAAAAATCACGAACATTAAGGATTTTCTAACCATAATATATTAAAATTTTAAATGCACATAAAGAAGACTCATTTTAACTTGGTTGGATAGAGTTATTGAGAAAAGTAGATGTTTTCATCTGGACTCTTTAATCACCAATCCATAATAGATTTATATTAAAATTTGAAATTCATGCGAAGAAACTTAACGAAAGTGAACTTTGAATTGATTGATAGACCTTATCTCTAGAAATTGATTTGAGATCCAATTTCTCAAATTAATTTGATATTAGAGTCTAATTTTCCAATCGATTAGCAAATTGGACTCCAATCTGCCATTTATGAATTCTGGTGTTCTAGTGAATTTTTGGTAGAACTCAGGGGCACTCCATTTCTAAAACTAAACCCACGTTTCGTCATTTCAAAAGGTGGCCATACATTGTAATTCCTAAAATCCGGTGGTTCCACTTTCTAAAAAGATGGGTTCCTTATAATTTCTAAAGGTGGGCCTGCATTTCAATTATTAGAAATGGGCTCCACACAAGACAAGTTTTTAGAGCCCCATATTCTAATTCCTAAATGTGTATTCTTTTATTTATTTATTTATTTTTTATTATTATTATTGCACTGGTAAATAACTCAAATGCTAGATCTACACAAGTCATTCACGATCGACGTTACTATAGAGGGAAGGTGCCTCACCACTAAGCTACCTGAATTCCTATAAAGGTGGGTCCCATGTACAACCAGTCAAAAAATATGCAACTTTTAGTTAGGAATTCTAGTAAAGTGATGATATGCCCTTGGTCGAGTTCCACACATCCCACTCAAGTAGAAAAGCCAATTAGCTTGACACAAGCCATCTAAACCCAAACGCAAGCCGGGCTGAGCCGAGCCTTCCTATGGGTCCTTATATATATATATATATATATATTTATATCCTCAGCTCACACTGAGGAGAGGGTCCGCTCAACACGTGCGTGCTAAACGTGTAGCATCAAAGTGGTTAAAAAAAAAATCCCGCCCATTTAGTTTCTCATGCCCGCTTGTTTCAGTAGAGAAGAGAGAACAGGAACTTTCCTCTCCAATCCAGAATCTTCACCGTGAGCAAGAAAGAAAAGAGGGCTTTGTCTCCAATCCGGAATCTCTAAAGTGAACAAGAACGTGGAGTCTGCTTCTTGCACAACGAAGATGACTAGAACTAGGCTGTGATGTTGTATGTGAAGACTGAACAGAATATGGATGTGTGCACTGCAGCCCGAGATGGCCTCCTCTTCTCAGGAATAGTCCGTATCCCTTGCTGAAAGTTCGAATCTGAGTCTTCTTGTTATGGCGAAGTGTAGCAACTGACTGCGAGCAGAGACCGGAGTCCGGAGATCCACACCGTCTCCTTCTCCTCTGATTGTCAGCCAAACGACCTTAATGCTTGCCTTCTGTCTCTTTTGTCCCTCCCTTCCTCCATCCCTCGTTCTGATGTGGTTTTTTCCCCTTTCTTCTACCAGCTCATGTTCATTGCCCTGTTATGTGTATTTTTCTTTTTTCCTTTTTTTTCTGCTGGGTTTGTTGGATTTGAGGGTCTGGGTTTGGGATTTTAGGGTTTGTGGGGGGGATTTGAGGGGGGTTTTGTGGTAGAGTTGTTTGATTTGAGTCTTTGGGTTAGAGATTTTAGGGTTTATGATGGGGATTTGAACTTGGGCTGTTTTTATTTCCAACGGAATAACTCATTGAGCTGAGCTAATTTGTATATGACTTTGTTATGATGAATGCGGACTTATTTTGTTGATTTATTGTAGAGTTTAATTACCAGCAGAAGATGAAATTTTCTGTTGATATTGAGATGGTCTATCTATATAGGTCTGATTCCTGCAATCCTGAATAGGTCCGGTGTATATTAGTTGAGTTTTTATGCGTATGGGTTTGCAATTGATGGTTTCCATATTAGATTCCAGGGGTGAAACTGGGGACAGAACTGTGGCTTGTGTTAGAACTCCAGAATGGTCTGGCACAGCCAATAGCTCCAACTCACATGCAACTGGCCCTTTTGATTCAAGATTTTCTGAAGATGCACCCTAGTAGGTTTACTTCGTGTGCAACTTAAATATTCCATCACAACCTTTTTCTTAACCTCCTCCTCTTATTTCACTTATGAATAGAATATGGTTCCTAATTATTTTAAATTAGGATTCATCACGAGGCTGTTTTTGTATATGTTGTTATAGACTAAAAGTTATGCTCTGATTGTAAATAGTGATTTCCAGTTATCATAGAGTTAACAAGTGCTCAATTTAGTTTTTATAAGCTCTTGAAAAGTAATGGTTCGGACCTTGGAACCGTTCAAGGCATAATGGCTTGCTCCTTGAATGATCTCTATTCATTTCATCAACTAATAGTTGCATAAATGTCTTCAATCTGAAACAAAAGTTGCAAATTTGCTACTCATAAAATTCGAATTCCTCTCAACTTAGCGATGGCCATTTGCATGCCTTTGCATTGGGATGGAGACAGCATTTGTAATCTCAGTTCAACTACTCTCGCAACCATCGGTCCATTTTTCAATTAACAATCTAGGATTTTAAACCATTGATAAGCCGGGTACAGGCCTCAATCATGATTGATTTACAATCTGAATATTACATTATGAAAATTTTGGACACAACACCCAATTCGTTTCAGAGACCCAGGATGTGGTTCATGGAGCAGTAATTAAATTCGTCCAAGAGTGTGGAGAGTGGAGACACCCAATTGTGTTATCTTTGTTTATCTAATTGAATGAAATACCTAGGATTATGTTTTGGTAAGTGGTAAGAATGAAAACCAAAGGTGGGAATCCAAAAATCTTTTTTCCACCCAGCAACAGGCCTTTGTTTCGTGTGAAATTATTCAATGAGCCAGTGAAGCTGTGTCCCAGTGCCCAACCAGAGGCCTGGAGTTACGCTCAACAAAGTAATGACGTTAAATGGTACATACTTATGCTTAGAAGAAGATGCACTGGGCAAGCCAGATAAGAGTAAGATGCATTTTCTTTAATGCCAAAAATCCATGTAAATACATGAAGGGAGAAGATCAAACACTCAAATCACTACCCCAAACACTCAATTCCCCATCATAAACCCTAAAATCTCAATCCCAAAGACTCTAATCAAACAAACCAACCAAAATTTTCCTCAAATCCCTACCACAAACCCTAAAATCCCAAACCCAAACCCTCAAATTCAACAAACCTCAACTGTGAACATCTCAAACCCAAAGAGTCAAATCAAACAAACCAACCACAAAATCCCCTCAGATGCCCACCACAAACCCTAAAATCCCAAACCCAAACCCAAACCCTCAAATCCAACAAACCCAACAGAAAAAAAAAAGGAAATAAAAGAAAAATACACATAACAAGAAGGAAAAAAACACGGCAGAACAAGTGGGGGTGGAGGAAGGGAGGCAGTGCGTAGCAGAAAAGACGGACAACAATCTATGAGGTTGTCTGGTTGCCAACCGGAAGAGAAGGAGACAGGGTGTGGATCTCCAGACTCTGGTCTCCTCTCGCGGTCGGTTGCTGCACTTCACCAGAATAAGAAACTCAAATTCAAACTTGAGACTCTGTTTAGTCTTCACGTACCAAGAGAAGATAGAAGATCACAGCCTGTGTTGGAGGCAAATCCTCTCCTCTTTCGTGCCCATAGTCAACATTCCGAAGTGAAGAGGAAAGTTCTTTTTCACTTTTTTTTAGGAAACAAGCGGGAATGGAAACCTAAATGGGCAGGAGTTTTTTGTTTTTACCACTTGATGCTATGCGTTTAGCATGCACGTGTTGAGCAGACCCTCTTCTCAACTCACGCACGCTGAGGAGAGGGTTTCCCTCTATATATATATATATATATATGGAGAATGTTCATATGCATCATTCCCTCACCATAGGGTGAGGGCACTACTAGAAAATGGACTTTTGGCGCATGGCAAAGCGGGCGGCTGCTTGTGGTGGTCGCAAAAGGGTCATTTGCGACCGCCACAAGTTGTCGCAATAGCGGTCGCCAAATCGTTCATGAAACCCCACCCCCCACCCACCCCCCAACCCCATGAAACCCACTTTCACTTGCACTTTTTTCCCCTCCTGCGCTGCCCTCACTTCCTCTTTCCCCCTCCCGCGCTCTGCCCTGTCCCACCGCACTAGCCATCCCTCCGCCGGAGCCAGCCTGCACCGGAGACGACACCGGTTCCCTCCGTCTCCCTCCTCTCTCCCTCTCTCTCTCTCTCTCTCTCTCTCTCTCTCTCTCTCTCTCTCTCTCTCTCTCTCCGTCGGTCTTTCCGTCTCCTCAACGCCGCCGATCAAGGACTCCTTCTCCCTTACCGCCACTGTTGCTCGCTCTCCCTCACCACATCCACAGAGGTTCGTTAATCTCCTCTTTGCCGCTGCTGCTCGCTCTCTCTATTTTTTCTTAGTTGCGATTTTTTTTTTCCGGTTCTAGCTAGTATTGAAACCAAACAGCGGCTCTCTTTCACCAGCTCGAACCTTCTTTTGTAAAGGTAAATCACTAAATCTTTTGTAAATGCTGCTGCATTATCGTCATGGATTTCTATACTTTCTGTTTCTCTGTCTCCCTATTTGTTAGGGATCTGCAACGGGAAAAGGAAGATTTGTACACTTTTTTTTTAATTAATCTTCAGGCTACGTCTGGAGCTGGGTAATGTCGATGACTATGTTTTCTTGTTTTTGGTTCATTGGCTAACATGTCTCATGGTCATGTTTTACCTGTATTGAATTTCCTCTTTGTTTCGACTGAGTATTTACAATTCCACTCTGTTTCTCAAGAGCTTTATTCAGTCTGCAAACATCTTCTTGATGCCAACCCTCCATTATGCCAGAATCTTGATCTAAGGAAGCATATAAAATTCAACATTTGCATCCTGTTCCAATGATTTCAATGATGAGGGGAACTTGTTTATGCTGCCCCCATTAAATTTAGTGGCAACAAAGGCATAACATAACCTGTAAAAGTAAACTGGTGGCACCATTGCAACCTTATGTCGTGGGTTCCAGTAATGTTTGCCAGATCTGTAACTGTTATTTGTTTGACTCAATTGAATAAATAATAAATAAACCGGGCCCCTGTATTAGCCCATGTTCTACTGTGATTAGAAGTAGGTCTATTATCATAGGTCTACTATGTTTAGAAGTAGTGTTTGGGTGTAATTGGGTTTTGGGCTGATATTATAAATAGAGACTTAGGGTCTCTATGATGTACACCTTCTTCTGATTACATAGTGAATTCTCCCGTCTTCCCCGTGGACGTAGGCCAAAAGCCGAACCACGTAAATCTCCATGTGCTTGTGTGTGCTTGATCTCTTCTCATAGGCCCTAGATCACAACAAACTGGTATCGAGTTGACCTGATCCACGCAGGAAGCTCAGAAGCAAATCCATAGGCGCTGACCTCAGCGCTGACGCCAGCGGATTCGTACGGTCAAAGTCAGTTTGACCAAATCGAAGGCTGAAATTTGTTTTCGCAATATCTTGACGATCCGGAGTCTGATCGGAGATCCGTTTGAACCTACGGACTCGTTGCGAGCAGATCTACGTTGTTGTGAAAGAAGATTGGCTGTTCAGCAGTCAACGAAGGAGGTTGACTGATTGGAGCACAGAAACTTATTTCTGCGATATCTTAGCCGTCCAGAGTCGGATTTCAAATCCGTTTCTTCTAGCGTGCTCGTGGTGACCAGATCTACACAGTTCCAGTGAAAGATTTACGGAATGGTTGCTAAATTCGACATTGAAAAATTCAACGGTAATAATGACTTCGGTCTTTGGCGTCTGAAGATGCATGCTTTGTTGGTCCAGAATGAGTTGCATAAAGCTTTGAGAGGAAAGAATGCTCTGTCTGAAAAATTGTCAGATGAAGAGAAGGATGAGTTGTTGGAAAAGGCGTATGGTCAGATTCTGCTGTTCTTGAGTGATGGTGTACTGCGAAGGTTGTTCAGGAAAAAACTGCTGTTGGCATATGACAAAAGTTGGAGAACTTGGACATCACAAAATCTCTCACGAATCGCTTGTATCTGAAAAAACGATTGTTCACGTTACAAATGCAGGAAGGGACGTCTGTTTTAACTCACCTTGATTCTTTCACAAAAGCTATTATGGATCTAGAAAATATGGATGTCAAAATTGATGATGAGGACCAAGCTATCATGTTGCTATGCTCTTTACCACCCTCGTATGAGAACTTTGTTGATACCATGATGTATGGTAGAGGAACTCTTTCTAAGGAAGATGTTGAGTCAGCCTTGAACTTCAAGGAGTTAAAGAAAAAGGTTGCAACTGAAAACAATGACAGTTCTGGTGAGGGTTTGGTAGCGCGTGGCAGAACAGAGAAGAAAGAGCATAATAGAAGAGGCCGATCTAGGTCAAAATCAAAAACTAGAAAATTAAAGTGCTTCAAATGTCACAAGAAAGGGCATTTTAGAAAAGATTGTCCAGAGCGTAAAGGGAAAGAGAAATCTAATTTTGGAGAAATTGCCGGAGTTGCAACCGATGTTGCAGAGACTAATTCTGATGGTGCAGAAGTTCTTTCGGTTACTGTTGGTAGCTCAGCCACTGAGTGGATTCTTGATTCGGGTTGTTCCTATCATATGTGTCCTTACAGAGATTAGTTTACCAATTATCAATCTATTGATGGTGGTAAAGTGCTTATGGAAAATAATGCAGTTTGTAAGGTTGTTGTGATAGGTGCAATCAAAATTAAGATGCATGACGGTATTGTGAGAACATTGTCAGATGTTAGGCATATTCCAGAGTTGAAGAAAAACTTGATTTCCTTGGGTACGCTTGACTCCAACGGTTGTACCTACAAAGCTGGAGGTGGAGTTATGAGAATCTCGAAGGGTGCTCTTGTAGTGATGAAGGGACTGAAGCAGAATGGTCTTTACTTTCTTCAAGGTAGTACAATTACAGGTACTGCAGCTGTGTCGTCCTCAGATTTAGATTCAGAAATTACCAAGTTATGGCATATGCGACTTGGGCATATGAGTGAAAGGGGTATGGATGAGTTGACTAAACAGGGTTTACTGTGTGGTCAGAAAACAGGAAAGCTGGACTTCTGTGAGCATTGTATCTTTGGAAAGCAATGTAGAGTCAAGTTCAGGACTGCTGTTCATCGGACAAAGGGTACTTTGGATTATATCCACTCTGATCTTTGGGGTCTCTCTCGTGTTCCATCTCTTGGTGGTGGTTTATACATGTTGACCTTTATTGATGACTATTCTCGGAAGGTCTGGGTGTATATCTTAGAGCACAAACATGAAGCTTTTGCACAGTTCAAGCAATGGAAGGCTATGGTTGAGAAGCAGACAGGTAAACAACTCAAGCGCTTGAGAACTGACAATGGCTTGGAATTCTGTAATAGTGCTTTTAATGAGTTCTGCATGAATGAAGGTATTGTGAGACATCGCGCAGTCAGAAATACACCGCAACAGAACGGAGTTGCAGAACGGATGAACAGGACTATTCTAGAGAAGACCCGGTGCATTCTCTCTAATGCAGGGTTACCTAGGAAGTTTTGGGCGAAAGCTGTTAACACAGCTTGTTATCTGATAAACCGGTCTCCATCAACAGCTATAGAATGCAAAACTCCTGTAGAGGTATGGTCTGGAGCTCCTGCTGATTACACCAACTTGCGGATATTTGGTTGTCCTGCCTATGCTCATGTGAATGATGGAAAGCTTGAACCAAGGGCAAGAAAGTGCATATTTCTAGGGTATGCAAATGGTGTTAAAGGATATAGGCTGTGGTGCCTAGATAGGAAATCTCCCAGATGCATTATAAGCAGAGATGTGACCTTTGATGAGTCTATTATGTTGAAACCGAAGGAGTGTCATGATGCTGGAAAGGTGAAGGATCAAAACGGTGTCAGTAAACAGGTGGAGCTTGAGAAGGAAGCTCCAGAAAAATTGCAGGATAAGGTGCAAACAGATGTCCCAGTTCAACAAGATGTAGAGGAGATGCAAAGCTCAAATGAGGAAAGTGCAGTTCCGAATGATTACATGCTTACCCGGGACAGAGAGAGGAGGCAGATTAAGAAATCTCAGAGATACGGGTATGAAGATATTGTTGCCTACGCTCTTAATACAGCTGAGAGTATTGAGTCTGAGCCGGTTACATATCGGGATGCCATCACTAGCAAAGAATCAGTAAAATGGGCCGTAGCCATAGGTGAGGAGATTGAATCTCTTCATAAGAATCAGACTTGGGAGTTGGTAAAACCTCCGAAAGGCCAGAAGATTGTTGGAAGCAAATGGGTCTTCAAGAAAAAGGAAGGAACTCCAGGGGTGGAAGAGACTAGGTTCAAAGCACGACTGGTTGCAAAAGGCTATACTCAGAGAGAGGGTGTTGACTTCAATGAAGTGTTCTCTCCTGTGGTGAAGTATAGTTCTATCAGGGTGCTACTTGCTATGGTTGCTAAATTCAATTTAGAGTTAGAGCAGCTTGATGTCAAGACTGCGTTCTTACATGGCGAGCTAGATGAACAGATTTATATGCATCAACCAGAGGGGTTTAAACTTCATGGAAAGGAAGACCACGTTTGTTTGCTAAAGAAATCGTTGTATGGTCTGAAGCAATCTCCTAGGCAGTGGTACAAGCGTTTCGACACCTTTATGGTTGGAAACGGTTATTGCAGGAGTGCATACAACAATTGTGTATACCACAAGAAGTACTCCAATGGCTCGTATGTCTATTTGCTGCTATATGTTGATAACATGTTGATTGCTGCAAAGGATATGTCTGAGATCAACAGGTTGAAAACTCAGTTGAGTGGTGAATTTGAGATGAAAGACTTAGGTGCTACGAAGAAAATTCTTGGAATGGAGATTCAAAGGGACTGGAAAGCGGGCAAATTGTCTTTGTCACAAAAGGGGTAACTTGAGAAGGTTATGGAGTGCTTTGGTATGCAAAGTTCGAAACCTGTGAATACTCCATTGGTAGCCTATTTCAAACTTTCTGCTGCTTTGTCACCACAAACTGAGGAAGAGGTGGAGCACATGTCTCGTGTTCCTTATGCTAGTGCAGTTGGGAGTATCATGTATGCCATGGTTTGCACGAGGCCAGATATTTCACATGCGGTTAGTGTAGTTAGCAGATACATGGATAACCCAGGAAAGGCCCATTGGCAGGCAGTGAAATGGATACTCCGTTACTTGAGAGGTACTACTGATGTTGGGATAATTTATGACAGAAGTAATAACACTTCTGGAAGTGTTATTGGATATGTTGATTCAGATTTTGCTGGAGATTTAGACAGAAGAAGGTCCCTGACAGGTTATGTCTTCACTTTTGCTAGCGGTGCCATTAGTTGGAAGGCAGCATTGCAATCCAAAGCTGTCTTGTCTACCATTGAAGCAGAATATATGGCAGCTACAGAGGCAGTGAAGGAAGCTATTTGGCTGACAGGTTTGGTTGGAGATCTGGGATTGGAACAGAAGCTGGTTACTGTTTTCTGTGACAGTTAGAGTGCGATCGATCTGACACATAATCCAAAGTATCATGAAAAGACCAAGCACATAGATGTAAGGGTTCATTTCATTCGAGATGTCATCGCCGAGGGTGCTATTGCAATAATTAAGATTGCTACGGCGGAGAATCCAGCAGACATGATGACCAAGACTATTCCAATAGTCAAGTTCAAGCATTGCTTGGACTTGATTAATGTGATCAGTACTTGAGTGCCCTAAGGGGCAGGTGGAGACGGTGAGACATGTTAAGTGCATGAGGATCAGCTTCAATGTTCGCCAAGGTGGAGATTTGTTATTTGTTTGGCTCAATTGAATAAATAATAAATAAACCGGGCCCCTGTATTAGCCCATGTTCTACTGTGATTAGAAGTAGGTCTATTATCATAGGTCTACTATGTTTAGAAGTAGTATTTGGGTGTAACTGGGTTTTGGGCTGATATTATAAATAGAGACTTAGGGTCTCTATGATGTACACCTTCTTCTGATTGCATAGTGAATTCTCCTGTCTTCTCCGTGGACGTAGGCCAAAAGCCGAACCACGTAAATCTCCGTGTGCTTGTGTGTGCTTGATCTCTTCTCATAGGCCCTAGATCACAACAGTAACGTACTATTCTTTCCATGGAAAGATGAAAACGCATAAAAGATACAGTGACAGTGACAAAAGGATTAAATGATCCTAATGAGAGGCAACATACACCAATCTTCTCTGTAGATTAAGCATTTTCTTCATTCAGAAAACTTAGGATTGAATTAATAAATGATGTATGTACAAGTGTAGAATGAATGTGTAAAACATCCCATAGAGAAGATGAGCAATTTACAAGGTGCAGAATCGCTGCCCAATAGTACCACTCTAACTCTAAGCTATACCTTATCTACAATGAGTCTTTGAAGAGCCCTGACTTCAATAAAGTATCTACAAATACATTACACTCTCTAGGAACCTGAGAGAAGACACCCATAGTTGCAGAGTCATGCTTTTAGTTTCATTAATTAGCTGTATTAACCTCATGGTGAAACTAGTTTTTCTCCATACAAGAATTGGCATTCCTTTAAAGTTCAATTGAAAGTGGACCTCCAAAAATATGTATGAATAATCTCAAACATTTTTTAATTGCCATCATCTCCACCTTGTTTGAATCTTTTTCTCCCACTAGACCCAAAAACACTAGTAACAACTTGCCCTCTGACTCTTAAGTCTTTAATTGCATCTCCAATAACTGATGATCCAAGATTTCCCATCGAAGAACCAAGAACATTAAGCTTGAGTGTCTACCATGGCTGTAGGACTCAATATGAACACAGAAAAATACAAGTTAATGTTTCAGGGAAAAGGAAAGAGAAGATAAACCAAACCACCACCTCCTGCTGTATAAGGTTAGGGCTCCGGTAGAAGTTACACTGACAAAATAAAACAGCGTCCTTGGCATGAATAGGTTTGTGCATATGGTTGGGTACAAGGGCTCCAGTAGAAGTTACACTGACAAATAAAACAGTGTCCTTGGCTTGAATAGGTTTGTGCATGGTTGGGTATACTTTTAAGGAGGCACTAGTTTAACAAATGTAGGCAGACGTCTTTTTGGATGAATTCTCACATTCCTGAAACCTTTTGATTTGTTAAGTTCCCTTCACCTTGAATGTGGACCGTTTACTCACAATACGCTTACTTGCAGAACCCTGAAAATATCCCTTTTCTTTCTTCCCCTTTTAATATTCATGTAATTTGGTAGAGCAACTTGGGTGCTTAAGTCAAATTCTATGCGAGAATTAATCCTGACCTCAAGCACGAACGATTGATGCATTCGCCCAACAAGTTCTTGACCAGAATGCAGTTGTTCAACGTGATGAAGATGTTAATTGGGTTCGGAAAACCATTGAAGGAGATACAGTTGACTTACATGAACAGTGAACGGTTGTTAACTAATTCACCAATGTTAGATTTCAGTATAAATAATTTTTAAATGTTAATTTCAATTGTCTTGTTAAATTAATTTATATTACAAACATTTGAACAGATATGTCAGGGCGAAAGAGGAGAGATCGTCCGCGGACGATGGACGAGCTGCTGCGCCAGGCCCAGGCCAGTATGCCATCTGGGGGCCCTAGACCTACACTGGGTGCCACCCAGCCTAGTTCGAGTGCCCCACTGAGTAGGCCCTCGACCTCCCATTCGAGTCCATCGACATCCGGGCCGAGGCCATCGCCCTCCGGATAGAGTCCATCGACCCATTCACCCATCGTCACCGTGCCGCCCCCGTCAATGCTCGCATCAGCCGATACACACACCGGTATAAGTTTATTTAATTAAAACATTTTAATTGTAGCAAATTATTTTATTTCAATTTAATTAGATTATCTGTAATTTGAACAGATTCTATGAGCATTGGCCCATCTTCCAGCAAGGGGAGAGGCGCTGCTAGAGGGATCCGGACGTGGAATTCCGGATCTCTTATTGACGTGGAGTTTGATGAGACATATCATCCAGTGGGTCCGCATGCTCGCCAGCTCATTGGCCATTTGGGACATATGGTCCGGGATCCATATGCATTCCCTTTGACTACACTTGATTGGGATGCATTCCCGATGGAGATATTAGATCATATGTGGAAGCAGGTTACGGTAATAATTTAACATTTCTCCGCAGGATGTGTCAATTTAAACCATAACTTAATGAAAAAGTATTTGTCCTTTTCAGGACAATTTGAGGGCATGTCCTGAGCTCTTCCGGCCAGTTTGCAAGTCGAAGTGCCGGAAGATGTGGGAAGATCATCAAAATAAAGTGAAGATGCAGCACTGGAAGCCACATCAGGATGCCCTCGACATACTTGAGCGAGTTCTGAAGGGCGTTCTCCAGGATTAGTGGCCTCAGCTCGTCCAGTACTGGATGAGCGAGGAGGCAAAGGTGAGAAACTTGTAATTTTTTTATTTTAATTTTAACAATTTACTAGTGACTATCGTCACTAACAAAAATTAACTGATAAATATTGAAAATAGAAAGAGGCAGCTACGAATACGAAGAACCGGACAATGCAGGGTCCCGCACATAGGTTGGGGGCTTGACACATCACCTAGGTCTGCCACGAAGTAAAGAGTTAGATCGTACATGTAATTTATATTTGTCATTTTGTATGATATTATACTAATAATATAACTCTCCACCAAACAGTTGCTTGCCGAGGGCGGTCTGGTCGACAGGATGTCCGTCTGGATGCGTTCCCGAGATCCTCGCCACCCGGAGGTTGCAGCTATCTTCGTAAGTTTTTATATTAAACTGCTTAAATTATCTGTCTATTACTATGTCTTGTTATGCATGATAATATATTAATGTATGCAGGCCCAGTTTCAGTCACGCGTGGAGGCGTTGCCCGAGGAGGAGCGCAGTTTGCCATTACGGAGGGATGAGATATTCCACTCCGTCGTTGGCCGGGATGGGCATGGATACATGCTCACGTATGGGACGGGCATTCCATGCTCGCACATCGCGCGAGTGGGGTCATCCGGTGCTAGCTCCTCCCAGGGCTTGCGCCTCGTACAGATGAGGAGGTTGAGGAGTTACTGCAGTCCATGAAGGCAGCGATCAGAGAGGAGGTGACAAATGAGGTGAGGGGCAGAGATCAGGGCCGAGTTGAGAGCGGAGTTGACAGAGCTGGAGGCTCGTCTATCACATACTCGCGGCCCCATCGCTTCAGACATACCACCCACTACTCAGGTTAGTAAGAAACCATTTTGTACGTTATCAATTGTCAATTATGTCGTTGATGTGTTAATATTTATGTTTCTTTTAAAAGTTTTTAACTGTATAATAAATAATTACACGCACCTGACGCTGGCAGTGGCCACAGGGCGAGACATGACACGGTTGGAGAGGGCAGTCATGATCTGTCAGGCTCGACTGATCCTGACCAGGTATAAATATTTTTTTAATTCAAGATTTCAACATGTATATAAATTTTCTAAGTTGTGTTAGAAACTTATAGATTTTGAAACTTAAAAAGTTAGAAACTTATAAATGTAGAAACTTTGAAAGTTATAACCGGAACTAACGGCTCGAGAATTATTGACAAACCACCCCGTCAAAGTTACAAAGCAACATTAAGTGTTCTACTATCGTTTCTTCCTAAAACTCACAAGTAGAATATAAAGCATTAACACCAGGTAATGGTGTCCGAAAGCAAAGTGCTTTGCATATACGAATTTCATCGGTTTTCCAGATTTATATTTCAGTCTCAAGATCTTCTTACTCTCTTTTCACTGGTTTCTCAATTACTTTCAGGTTATATGCACTTTCTATTTTGTTGTGTTTGGATCTGATTTGTGATGTTTTGGTAGGATCTCTGTCTTTTCAATGCCCTTTTTTCTTAGGAGATGTTTGTGTAATTGTGGGGAAGACCAGATCTGATTATTCTGTTTTTGGAGGGGGCTTGTTTGTTTGGTTGGTTGGTTGAGATCTAATATGTGGGGATTTGTTTGGTTTTGATCAGATATGGTCATTATGATTTTCGAATGTTAGGAATTGTTGGATTAGAAGATGAGAAATGAAGTCTGATTCTTTGTTAGGTGAGGAGATGAAGGTGATTGGAGTTTGGGTAATGTTTTGGAGTCTTTTTGTTAGGTTTTGGGTTTTGTTCTATCCGTTGAGAGATGAGATCTGATTTCTTCATGGGGGCTAGGGTATTTTGCCAGGAAAGGACTCAATTGAAAGAAACAAAGAAGACTTGGGCTCTATTTTAGTTAAGGTGATGATAACAGCTCCATTATCTTCAGTAATGTTAGGAAAGCATACCTACTCATTAATAAATGGATTAGGACCTGAATAAGATTCAAAGTATAAGAGAGAGTCCATAGCTACCTTGATCTGGTAGTATTGGGATGGATCTTACATATATAGCTGCTGAAATGGACAGATTCAGCTTGCTTGTTTCTTAATGGGAGAAGATGATGATGTGGTCCACTGGAGAAGATTTAGGATTTTGATATCATATACATTGCTATCATATATGTTCATGAATTAACAGCTCCAGAATGGTCACAACACTAATGAAAATCCAGTATTTGACGGGTTAATAAAATATTATTCTCATTTTAGATTGTGTAAATGGCTTTGTCAAATATCATCTTAGATTTATTCCCATTTAGATTGGACTGTGTCATCTTTATATTCAAATAATAAAGAAACAAGCTAGGATCATGAGTTGTATGTTAGCTTTTGTTTTGGTCACCATAACTAAAAATTTGGTTTCAAGTTGAGTTTGAGAGATTGAAGACAAGCATCATGAGTTACTAGTTTGGAGTAGATAGATCCAAATGGTAATAGCAGCATACCTTCTAATACAAGGTGTAATGCTGCAATATTAACTCTGAAATCTGCGTCATAGTTATCTAAATTGTTTAAGGTTTTTTGTAAACTGAAACTAACCCACCCTTCCATATACTGATTTTTTGGGCTGTTTTAGTTTAGTTGGATGGAATGAATATCTACGGTGGGCATGTGATATTTTTAATTTCTTGAGAATGTTAGGAACTTTGGATGCAGGTTTTTTTTTTTTTACCTTAAAACATCAAAATCTTGGAAATGACTTCATAACTCAGTTGATTGAAGAGCAGCCATTCTAAACGACTCAAATGTAAATGACGGTTTTCCTGCAGGTTTTTGTTGGGATGTTGTTTCTTGAAGCTTTGTCTTTCCTAAGCTTAGATGTTGATTTGTTCTGTCTCAATGAATGAAATTCTGATTACCAAAACAAAAAATAAAAATCACTGGATCTTTCCAAAGCACATTCATTGAAGGGAGGCTCAAAGCAGATAACTAGGTGGCAGCCCATGCGATTTTGCATGCCTTTCAAAGGAAGAACAAGAAAAACATAATTAATGGGCCTAGGCATGTCCAAAGCCTATGGAATGGAATTTCATTCTCTTAGTCTTGGAGGCCTTTGGATTCTAAGGGAACTTTATACAAATTGTTAGGGAATGCATCATCTCTTTTTCTTGCCTTCTCAGTCACTCACTATATGTGGCTTGCGTTTACGTCCCATCAGTAATCAATTTTGCATGACCATCACATCCCATTGTTATCTTTGCACTAGTAGCTACTAGTCTTCCAGAAGCAGTCCCACTGTCCCACCATAAGGTTCAGTTAATGTTCAGTTAATGCAGTATATGGGTGCTGGTAGTCTCTGTTCTGGGGTGCTGGTAGTAGTTTGGCTATGCAGTATATGGGTCGGAAGGTCTTGACAGGTGTATGGTATGATGTGTATGGCTGTTGTGGCTGTTGGATTTCTTGAAATCTGTTGCATTTGAATTTTTTGGTTTCTGAATTAATAAAAAATGGCTTGAGCTCTGTTTTTTCTTCATTCCTTGATTTACCTGAGGTTGTCGAGTGTGGAGAACATGATGAGGGTGTGTGAATGCATTGCAGTGAAGTCTCAGGTTGGGTGGATAGGTGGTGCTGGAGACGGTGTGATGGCCGGAAACATAGAGGACGAGGGTGAAATGGTAGGCTGAGAGCCTGTGTTCAGGTTGAAATGCAGGTGGTTGAGATGGCTGGGAACATGGAGAGAACACGTAAATAACATGCCACCTTTTTGAAGACCTTGAATTACATTCTCCTTTTTTATATGGATCTAAAATTCTTCTCTTCAAACAATACTATTCTCAAAATAAATAAATATAGGAGCAGAGAAGTGAAGATTGCCAATGGTGGTGTGATGCCCAATATCCACAATCTCTTGCTGCCCAAAAAGATGGGATCCTCGAGGGCTGTTTCTGCTGATGATTATAGCTGAATTCTCCCAAATCTTAAAACCCCCAATTGGTTTCTTTCAATTACTTTTAGCGTTTAGGATTTTGTTATTAGTGTTTTCTTATAGTTTGATGAATTATGCAATGGTTTCTATTTGCTTTTGTTTCTTTAGTTTTCTCCTTATGTGTAGTAGAGAATTAAAACATTTTTAACACTAGAAGGGGCAGAATTGGAAGGGAGGCCATCCAAAGTTTTTTGAAATTTATCTTGTCCTTTCACATGTCTCCTAAATAATTTTACATTGTGGACCCCCAAGAAAAACTTTCTAGGTCAGCCATTGAGTCACTAGAGACACAACAAATCACCCAGATATAAACCTCAGCGATAGTGCTAATGATAATGAAAACCCACCTTGTCCTGAGTTCCTCAATGTGAGAAGATACATCATACCCAGAATTCTCAATCAGAAGATGCAATCCAGTTCACGTGAGAAGGCAATTAACAATCACCCAGGTATAGAATAATAGAAGTAACAACACTATCAGAGGACTAGGTACATGAATACTATGCCATATGTAATAGCTAATAGGAACCAGTTCATGAGCCATAAAATCAATTTCTAATAGCCATGATAGGGATACCAACTGATTTCTTTTTTTCCCTCCCTTACATTTTGTACGAGTCCTGCTATAACCCTTTTTCTTCTTAGGATCAGGGATGGCAACGGGTCAGGTTGGGTTCGAATTTAGGCCAATCTAAGTTCGACTTGAATAGCAAGTGCTCTCTCCAATTCCCGACAAGCCCCGACCATAAATTTTAATATAAATTTTTAGGAATTCAATTCCATGCATAGAAGTAGGCACTTGAGCCACATTCATTCACTCACACAATGGGTGGATTCTCATGACCGGATGGATTCTCATTTCAAATGATTCTCAAAGGATTTTGAGGCCTCTTTACAGACTGCTCAATCACAGTACAATAGATTCTCATTTCAAATGCCACCAGATGACAAACCACCCCTGTTTGCTTTTGTTTTAAATGAGTTGTGATGAGATATTGATATGGAAATAGATAGGAAGTAAGATGGCTTGATATAGTGTATCCATTGCTTAGTTGCCAGGAACCAAATCAAATCGAGTGAGCTGTGCACATATGATTTGTGGGGCTTATTTTATTTGGGAGGGTGAGCCAGATATCTCCCATTTCCTAGTGATCTTCTTAAATGTGCATGTGAACTTCTTAACCCCCACAGCCCTCAATCACCATAATGGATGTCAGCTTGAACCAGAAATGAGAATAGTTAGGGCCTTGGTCATCTTGGGCACAACTAGGATCTAGCCTGCACTGGTTGGATCTTGGGTGTGTTTTTAGGCTTATGGGATGACTTTCTGATCCAATATTTGACGTGTTGGGTCTGAGTCTTTTATGATTAGATGTCCAGCTAGGTCCAACTTACTTGCAGAAGGGGTAAGTCACAAAGTCTCATGGTTGGTGCCTAACTTTCAGGCTCGTGAAACCCGACGGGCATGAGCCCCTAGTCATTCGTGACTCGCCGGAGCTAATGGCTCTAGAATTGGACTCCCGGATTGCTCGTAAAGTTGAAACGTAGGTTTTGCCTTAAACGTGAAATTAAAATTTAAAAAAATGCCCTCCAAGTGCCCAAACCGGGCAAACGGGCTCTGTTGACCGTGAAACCAGACGGGCACAAGCCCCTAGTCATTCGTGACTTGTTGGAGCTGACAGCTCGAGAATTGGACTCCTGGCTTGCTTGTAAAGTTGAAATGTAGGTTTCGCCTTAAAAGTGACATTAAAACTCGAAAAAATGGCCTTTGAGCGCCCAAACCGGGAAAACGGGCTCCGTTGACCGTGAAAACGGACAGGCACGAGCCTCCAGTCATTCGTGACTTGCCGGAGTTGATGACGGCTCGAGAATTGGATTCCCGGATTGCTTGTAAAGTTGAAACGTAGGTTTCCCTTTAAGCGTGAAATTGAAACTTGGAAAAATGGCCTCCGAGTGCCCAAACCGGGCAAACGGGCTACGTTGACTGTAAAACTAGACGAGCAGGAGCCCCTAGTCATTCGTGACTTGCCGGAGCTGACGGCTCGAGAATTGGACTCTCAGATTGCTCGTATAGTTAAAACGTAGGTTTCGCCTTAAACGTGAAATTAAAACTTGGACAAATGGCCTCCGAGTGCCCAAACCGGGCAAACGGATTCCGTTGACAGTGAAAACGGACGAGCACGAGCCCCTAGTCATTCGTGACTTGCCGGAGCTGACGGCTCGAGAATTGGACTCTCGGCTTGCTCGTAAAGTTGAAACGTAGATTTCGCCTTAAACGTGACATTAAAACTTGGAAAAATGACCTTCGAGCGCCTAAACCTGGCAAACGGGCTCCGTTGCCTATGAAATAGAATGGGTACGAGCCCCTAGTCATTCGTGACTTGGCGGAGCTGACGGCTCGAGAATTGGACTCCCGGATTGCTCGTAAAGTTGAAACATAGGTTTAACTTTTAAAATTTGATTTTTAATTCTTAATTTTGTTTATATTTACTATATATTGCCAATTCTTATAATTAACTATTAATATTTATTTTCCTTTTTGTCTTCAAGTTTGAGAGCATCGGATTGATCACGGCACCCTGTTCAGACGATATGTTTATTTTTGTTTTTTTTTTCTTCATGGAAATGTAATGAATATAATTTGTTGAAACTTTTGTAATGTTTTGAATATCATTAATATAAGATTTTATTCTGTTATTAGTATTTTTAATTGATTGTAGTAGTTGTATATAATATATTCAGGTACATGTATAAAAAGCAGGTACAAAATTGGAAAATTAAATGAATATTAAAAAAAAATATAAACTTTAGCGACCGCCACTGGAGGTTGCAAAAAGTCTTTTACTGACACATTAGCGACTGCCTGTGGAGGCATTAGCGACTGCCACAGGTGAATTAGCGACCGCTCCTAGCGATCGCAAAATGTTTTTAAGAATCTTGAAAAATGCATTAGTGACCACCATTTCAATCTTTAGCGACGGCTTTTGGCGGTCGCTTAAAGTTTTCAAAATTTTCTAATTGCCGTTGCTAAGCCGTCGCAAAAAATGGTGGTCACTAATAGTCTTTTGAGACGAATTTTTTGCGACCGCCTGTTAGCCGTCGGCGAACCGTCGCTAAAGGCTATTAGCGACCGCCTCTTCACTTTTAGCGACGGCTTTTGGCTGCAGCTAATACCCCTTTTTCTAGTAGTGGGGACACTTCCCTTTTTACATAAGAAAACAAGGAAAATATACTTTTAAAGTACATAGAGTGAGTTACACTTCCTTGGCTTCTTATGCAAAAAGGGAAGTGTCCGTCACCCTATGGTGAAGGAAAAATGCATATAAACATTCCCCTATATATATATAAATGAGGGAGCATATATATATATATATATATTTATATATAGACACTTATGTCCATTGTGCGTTGGACCTTTATTTTCTACAAATGGACCGTCACAATCTGGGTTCTAAAAAGCTTAGGCCTCTTAAATAAATGGACTCAGGCCCATGCTTTCTGTCTGTATGCTTACAGGCGTGCCTCCTTCAAGACACTACCTGGGTGATCTGCCCTACCTGTTGCTCAATATTTTGAGACATGGTGCAGCGCATGTGGGAGGAAGACTTCATGTCTTTTTTCAAGCCCATTCAAAATTAGTAGGTGATGGAAGACCAAGGGTAGTTTGTGATAGACCCGAAGTCTATTGTCTCTAATTTGATTTTCAAATAAGATAAGCTGTGACTGTGATTCCATTAAACAACGATTTTTGTTAACAAGTGCGACTGTAGAACCCACATGCGTTAGCATGAATGTGGGGCATGCCCAATGATCAACCCCAGTTGCAGTCTATCAATGATTAAACTCAGGTACACAAATCAATTAACCCTGAGAGGTGGCTCAGTTGGCCTACGAGCACGGTTTGCACCCGGAGGTTAAGTTCGAAACTGTGCTACCACACCTAGACCATGGGAAATTTACCCGGCTCCCCCTGCGCCCATAGAGATTACTCTGACCCAAAGGATAGGACACCCTCCATTATTAAAAAAAAAAAAAGAAGTCAATTACGAAAACCTATAAAAACGATTATTTGATAATTAAAATGCTAGTAGAGAATACAACTCTTTACCTTAAAGTTCGAAGGATGAACATAGACAAATAGCATATTACCTTAAAGCAGATAGTCTCATAACTGCAGGAGCAAGGATTCAGCAATCTTCTTAAGAGAAGTGATGCTTGGGAGCCAAATAAAGTGGCAATTTCTTGTGAACAGTCATGCCAAGAGCTTCAGACATGTCTAAATCTTCTTCCGTAACACCTTGAGGCAATTCCCAATCGAACCAATACAGAAGATTGGCAAGAGCAAGTTCAAGTGATGTAATGGCAAATGAAAGCTCCGGACAACCCCTCCTCCCTGCTCCGAAAGGAATGAATTGAAAATCTTGCCCCTTGAAATCAATAGAATTGTTGGCAAACCTTTCTGGAAGAAATTCCTCAGGATTTTCCCATGATGTGGGGTCCCTTCCAATTGCATATGCATTGATAAAAACTCTTGTCTTTGAAGGGATATGGAAGTTTTGTATCTTAACATTTGTTGTAGACACCCTCGGAACTAATAGGGGAGCGGGAGGATGTAAACGTAAAGTTTCCTTGATAATGGATTTCATGTAGTTCAATTGACAAAGGTGTTCTTCACTAATGTTGGCTTTTACATCCACCACTCTTCTTACCTCTCCCTGGGCTTTCTTCATCACATTTGGATGCTTTGCAAGCTCTGCCATAACCCACTCTAATGTCAAGGCCGTCGTGTCTGTTCCAGCACTGAACATGTCCTGCGATTGAAAGTAAGGTAGCCTATTAACTCTCTGAACAAAGAGAAGTACTCCGGATGCTGTGTGTCTACACTAGAGATTTCCTAGGTTGAAATAGTGGAACTCACAGTGAAGTATACCTACTGATTATCTGAGCAGGTGAAAATGAATGTCTTCTCCATCATCTATGGGATGTTTATATTCTCCAATTTTAATCCCATAGGAGTTGGCCATTGTGTACAATGGACCAAATGATGAATAAGGTAAATAATGAATATGATTAAGAGCTTTTTGTATATAATGCCCTACGGTTTCTAGAATTTACAAATAGGCCCCTATGATTTTATTATTTGTATTTAGGCCCCAACGACGGGGAGAGGGAAAGAGAGAGAGGGAAATGGAGAAGGAGAGGGAGAGAGACAGGGAGTATGAGAGGGAGAGAGAAAAAGGGGTCTGGCAAGGGCGGAGCTAGGTGGTGAGTAGGGAGAGGGAGAGGGAGAGGGGTAGTTTTGAGATTTTCTATAAAGATATTTTGTACATGAAAAAAAGAGATGGTGAAGGAGAAGCTTTGGTTGTGGCATTAGCAGCTCTCTTAAATGGGAAGTGTCTCGTTTAAGGTGAGTTTTCGATCTCGAGTTCAATCTTACAGTGAGGCCTGTTCCTATTACATTGATATACAAGGATATCTCATCGAAACTGGACACATCTAAAATGGTTCAAATTATCATTATGTGGGTCGCACAATTAAGTTTCAGCATGTGTTACACAGTTCTACGCAATAGGGGATCTAGACTCTTTAGCAAAGATAAAGTGAAAAGTGAGTAAAAATTGAGAGTTTAATTGAGGTATCAATTGTCAAATTGAACCTCATTCCAAATCAGATCGCCCTAACGTCATATTTTATAATTAATGTTACTTTAAAATTATATATTTAGGTTTCAATGGTGGAATAAAACATAGATCTAATTAATCAACATTCACTACCCAACATCTAATCAATGTTGGGACCCACTACTGAACATCTACTCCTTTGAATCTGAGAAAATCAACTAACCAATATGATGGCTTTGATGTTATCTCTGGTGAGATGAATGTCATGGTTGGAATCTTTCTGCACTTGGAGCATCACATCCACAAAATCTGTGTGTTCCCCAACATCACAGCCGTCTGATGGACGCATGAGGTGGTTCTCGATCACCTGATCAAGAAAACGATCCAACTCACGAGAATTCCTCTTAAGCTTACCATGCAACCCTGTTACAACATCAACCCATGCGAGTGAAGGAAAGTAGTCTCCAACAGAAAAAGCTCCCATCAGAACCATCGACTCCTTCACAAGATCTGCAAACTTATTCCTCCCTTCCTCTCCTTCTCCTTCATACTTCTTTCCCAGTGCAGCCCTCGCTATGGTCCCGCTCGTGAGCGAGAGAAATAGATCAGTGAGATTAACAGCTGCACCCGTGGGCGAAGATTGAGAGATCCTCTCAATCATGAGGCTCACTTCTTCTTCCATGATTGAACGGAAGGAGTTGACTCTCCTGATGCTTAGAAGCTCGAGCACACACATCTTCCTCACTTGCCTCCAGTACTCACCGTAGGACGCGAAGCCGAGATCGGTGCAGCCATAGAGGAGCTCGTTGGCCGCTGTTGTAGAAGGTCGGCTTGCAAAGATGAGGTCATGAGTTTTCATGATCTGTTCCGCCATCTCCGCTGAGGAGACGATGAGAGTGGGGATCCGACCGAGATAAAGAAGCATCAGAGGGCCGTATTTTCCCGCGAGGGAGCGGAGAGAGCGGTGTGGGAGAGTGCCCAGCTGGTGGAGGTTTCCAATGAGGGGAAGCTTGGGTGGAGAAGGAGGTACGTCGGTTTTCTTGGCTCTCTGGCCATTGAGTTTGAGGAGAAAGAAGAGAGCAGAGGCGAAGAAGAGAAGAGAAAGCAAGAGAGCCATGGAATTGGAGTAATGCTGTTGGACAGCTTCAGCACCCTTCATTCTTCTCCTTATTTGGATATGCTGAGACTGTGAAATATATTTTTATATTTTTACATTTTGTTATTCTTTTTATTTCTTGGCCCTTGACTTAATCCTGCGTCCTGGCAGGCTATATAAATAAAGGGGTTTTTGTCTCTAACTGCCCATTTAGCAATTTACTATTAAAGAGAAAGTAATGTAAAGCATTAAATCAAGAAAGAATAAAATATAATGGGCTTATAATTATATATTTTTTCTTTAGTGGATTGGTAGGGTATCCTCTTTTATTTTTTGTGTAAAAAGTGAATTTTTTTTAATCTTTTACTTGAGAAATGATGTTGCTTTTCTACTTTCTTTCTTTTTAAGAAGAGAATTTTAAAGATGTGTGTTTTTGATGTGACCTCTTGTCTGAAAAATTAAAGCCTCATCACCCTATCTGGTGACCAAACTCCACATATTTTTCTATACGTTCTCCGTGCTAACTGTTAATGGAAAATGGCCAAGAATTTTTATATCATGCAAAATCGTAATAGTTGGAAAAAATAATGGCTCAAGCTGAATTTCAGCTTAAATCTTAACATATTCAGAGTTCAAGGTAAAATTTCCATGCTCATCCAAGGTCCACACAATCTCATAAAAAAATAATGGTTCAGGCTGAATCTCAGCTTGAATCTTAGCACACAATGTCTTCAAATCCCTAGATGTAGTAGGTGGAAAAGGCCACCCATTTGGAGAAATGATATGATGAAAATACATGTCCCTAATGTAACCATCTTGCATCCAAGGATCCGGCCCAAGATTAGTAGCTCTACCGTCTCCAATCAAATGCCAAATATCAAGAAGACCCATAGGTCGTAAAGATAGAATACCCCTCCAGCCCCAAGAAGCTTATCTAGATGCTTTAATATCCAAAAAAGATTTTTGCCTCAAATATTTAGCATGAACCCACAAATTCCAACAAGAAGGGTAATTCCGTATAACACGCCAAACTGACGCGGTAGGCATGTAGAGTCCTAAGAAATAGGATGCAAGTAGTGTATAGAGTCCCAATGATTCCAAAAGAATCCCATTAAAAGTAGTTCAATGGTAGAAGTAATTGACTAAGAAGCTAAAATGAAGCCCGAAATATATGAATCATGGATAAAAGTAGATCTAATCAGCTGCACTCTACCTGCATATGGCATAATTTTTTATTTCCACCCTGATAATTAAGCTCCTCTTAGCTCTCTCCACAAGTGGAAAACAATAGTTCGGGGGTAGTGTTACATTTGGATAAATGTGTGTGGTCCAGTCACATGCCAATGTCACACATTAAATGAGAGTTTCCAATATGCGGAATTCTAAAAGACTCCCTATTTTAGAAAGGGGAGTTTTCCCCTTTTAACTTGTCCAATGAGATAATGCCAACTCAAATGTCCAAAGTAAAAGAATATGTGACAACTAGTATTAAGGAGTGTCACACCCCAAAACCAGACTCCTGTAGCCCTCTGCTCTCAGGGGAGCGTGATGTGGGATTAAGTAGTGACTATATTTCTCCCTAAGATCCACGTGTGTGAGGATGTCAAATCAACACACCATGAATATTTTGTTAGCTTTATGGTCTCAATACCGGTGTATGATGTAATAAATTGATTAATTTCTTTATTTATCAATACAATCATGCTTTCCTTTCACGAGATGAATGGTGTTTAATTATATATTTGCACATAACCAATATGAATGACATGATGGTTCATGGGATAAACCGGAGTCTATAAGTATACTAGATGTAATACATGTGTATGGATGGGATCCACATACGGGAGACATGTATGAGAAATATATCTTCACAACCAGAGATGAGACTGGACATCTCATCTGACAAGGTAAGTTGTAGTACTTTGATTACTATGAGATAGTTATTTGTCTCGATCATCAAAATGTAAGATTGTGGATCATAGTACTGATACTTCTATTTCAATTAGTAAAAGAGGAGAACAAGTGGGCTATATATAGGAGAGCACCCCTCTTGGACGTCCAATGCTATTGATGCACGCCCAGCCCCTCTTCTCTCTCTTTTGTAAGTTGTTGGACATCTCTTCTAGTTTCCTTAGAGTTTCTAGTTGATTTTTCTTGGAGATCCCACCCATCTTCTTGAGAAAAGAAATCTGATAAGGGACATAGCGTGGAAGATGATTGGGTCTTGGAGATTCCTATTTGATTCGTGAAAGAGTTTCATCATCAAAGAAAGTAACAACTTCTCCATTAGAGCACAACCTAACTTCAAATGTATAATCTACTTCCCTGTATGTTGTGGATTTTGTGGTTACTTGTTTGCTACTGTTTCTATCTTCTAGATAGAGTTTATTACTGTACATGGTCAAGAGAAAGAGGCCATGGATCCTGGATTGGGTTTTATAGCCTTATAGATAGTTGATCATTAAATTAAAGTCGGTCAAAAGTTTTGAAACCTATCCTAGAGGCCCACCTATTTCCAACATATTTTCGCTGAAGCATATGTCGCGTTGCGACCAGGAGCTCGTGGGCATTGGATTCCGTGTCGCACTCGACTACTTGGCATAAAGCTATCACACATGACCCATAATCAGACTAGAACAAACAATAACAACAAAGATACAGAACTGCCAGTAACAGGACATTCATTTCCCAACATATTCATGCTATAAGTTATGAAAGTGCATTAATTACAATCTTAAAAGAAAACGCTAATAAAAGACAGACAAATTTAACAAGCTAAATGCAACACTACCCCAAAATGTGTGATGTAAATTTGGGGCCAAGCATGACAACTAAATAACATCGTCAACGTAACAAACCTACCAAAACATGTGGCTCCATAGCCAATTGCACGGACTCTAACTCTGGACGAGGGACTTGCTACCTAGAGCACCAAAGTGTAGAATTTCAGACACAGCGGTTTGACAGGTGACTGAGATAAATAATAAATATGCTGGTAATATATTAATTAATCACATCTAATAATTCATTGCATTTGATCAAAAGCTGTAAGTAAGTAAAACAAAGGCAGAACATGAAAACATGATAAAACATGGTACTAAAATAAAGGCTGTGAGTAAACATGACGTGGCATCAGACAAAAAGTTGCATGTAAAAGCAAGTGTAAAACGGGACGGGATAACATGACGTGACATGAATCGGGTAATAAAATAAGCGAGAAAACATAATCAGGATGATAGAAAGGTAAACTAGCAAATTCGCAACCACACTAAGCTAAATTCTCTATCACCAAAATGATAGGAGCACACTAGAACATACATATATTCTCTGTCACACAAGGTGGTAAGAGCTAGCTAGTTATACATATAATATACCAGTATAACTGGTAATCACACTAGGCACCAGCAATGGCATCGGCCAAACTAACATATTAGAAACGCAATTTGTAGTTGGATAAGAAATAGATTAGGGCCCCAAGCCAGTGGATCAAGCCGGCGAGGTGGCCCAAGTATAGTGGTGCCAACTCAAAAACCCATCGGGAACTAACACATAATATCGTGATGACCTACTCGAACAGTCTAAATCAAGTACACACACGAACATAATGATTAGTTGTACTGAGGTACACACAAGAGCCCACTGGAACAACGAAATAACAAAATTGACCATTCTTAATAAGCGAGTAAAACCAAGTGATGAAAAGCCAAAATGGACAAAACTGACAGACTATGAATTGAACAAGCATAAAAATGAAGTATGGACAAGTAAAACCGAACAATAAAAGAAACTCAAGTACATTCGGCAAATCCATGTTTAACGGTCAATTCCCAAATACACGTCCCCTTGTCATGTTGAAACCGTACAATTTGGCACAAACGTAGATCCCAAATGTTAGATTTTGTTATCATTTGGTGCTTCCGAAGATCGTCGACATTCCAAGAATCTAGTGCAAATTGTCTAATTAAAGAAGTCTCAACATGCCCCCAGGTTGGATTCCAGCATTGGTGTATCCTTTTCTCAATGGATTAAAGGTAAAAAAAAAAAAAAAACCATCTTCCATCATTAAGAATAGTCCCACAGTGTAAGAGGGGTCTGAGGCAGTCAGCAGGCTCACTAGAGCCAAGAAAAGGCTCGCTTGAGCGAGACCTGCTGCTGCCTAGGTTGAGCCAGGTAGCAACCCAGCTCGCTCAAGCGAGCAAGGGTTCTAACCTTGGTCGGGTCAGGTGAGCTTTTGGGTATGAAATGCCCCCTTTCAAGTTCTTATCCATCGTTCCATAGCTCTTTCACTTTAACAATTCCCCAAATCCAATCCACATATTTCTGTCGATTTCCACAAAAGAGATGTTATTATACATGAAGTGAAACTTAAGAAAAGTAAGAGAGACACGAATGAGAGAAAGCTCATTCTTTAGATTTCGACACATTTTCGTGCTACCTGGATGAACAGAGTACCTCGTACGATGTGCGTCTATCATCAACTCTGTCTTTATGTCCTGTACATTTGGCACGCACAACCGATCTTTGCAATACAAGACTCCATCAATCAATCTGAGCTCAGGCCTGTCACCTATATCATCCTTCGAACATTCCTTGATCATGTTAATTATCTCTGAATCCCACATTGCCATACTAGCAATCATCACCTTGTCACTGATAGGCCAGACTTCAGTGTCCAAGTCTCTGAATTGTTCCATCCATCACCACTCAGGTACTATACATCCGCTAAACGTTGACTTCTTGCTTAGTGCATTTGCCACCACATTGACCTTTTCGAGGTGGTATTTAATGGGAAAATAGAAATCCTTGATGTATTCCATCCACTTTTGCTACCTATTATTCAGCTTATTCTGTGTGAACAAATACTGTAGGCTCTTGTGATATGAGTGCACCTCGAACCTCTCGCCGTATAGATAATGTCTCCACATCTTCAGTGCAAATACCACGACTACAAGCTCTAAACCATAAGCTATCACCCTGTCATTCTGCATGAGGACACGGCCCAAACCAACTCCTGAAGTGTCAGTGTAAACAACAGGACCTCCACTGCCAGATGGCAAAGCAAGAATGGCTGCAATGGTCAATCCGGTCTTTAGTTCTGGGAAACTCTTCTCACACTTCTTGGTCCAAACAAAAGGAATGTTCTTTCTATTCAACTTAGTAAGAGGGGTTGCGATAGTAGAGAATCCATTCGCAACCCTTCTATAGTAGCCTGTAAGGCCTAGGAAACTGGGAACTTCAGCTGCATTCCGTGAACTACCCCAATCGACAACTACGTCTATCTTCTTAGAATCCACTGAAAATCCTTCTTTGGAAATCACGTGGCCTAAGAATGCCACATGTTCTAACCAAAACTCACACTTAATTTAGCATACAACTGGCTGACTCTCAAAAGCTGCAATGATGTCCTCAACTGATACTCATGCTCCTCTTTATATTTGGAATAGACTAAAACATTATCAAACACCACTACAAACTGATTAAGGTAAGGATCAAATATTTCATTCATCAATGCCATAAATACTATAGGCGTATTCGTCAACCCGAAAAGCATCATAAGAAACTCAAACTGGCCATATCTCATTTTGACTGCTATCTCAGGAAAATCCTCCTCTCTAACATGTTATTTCTGAAATCCAAAACGCAGATCAATCTTCGAAAAGAACTGAGCTCCCTGTAGCTGATCAAACAACTCATCTACCCCGAGGAAGCGGGTACTTGTTCTTGACTATCACTTGATTCAATTGTCTTTAATCTATGCACATCCTCATAGACTTGTCTTTTTTCTTTACAAACAACACCAGGGCAAACCTTTATTTAGCAAATCTTCTAACTGATTCTTTAACTCTTTCAACTTTGCAAGGACCATCCTATGGGGAGCCTTTGAAATCGGTGCAATACCTAGTAGTAGCTCTATCGTGAAGTCTAACTCAAGCGTGGGTGGCAAACCCGTAATCTCATCTTGAAAACCACCTGGAACTCGCATACTACTGGAATGTCATCTAGGGTCTTGGACATATTTTCCCCCACGATAAACATGACGTAACCCTTGTATTCGTTCCTCATCAAGCGGCCACTTTCAATGTAGAAATCAACCGAGTGGAGGTGGGCTTTTTCGCACCAACAAACTCAACACTATGGTCTACACCGTGTAACCTCACGGTTGTGTTGAAATAATCCAACACCGCTCTGTTTGCCGCTAGCCAATCCATACCAAAAATCACATAAAAGTCGGACATCGCCAACACAATCAAACTGGTGGTCAACTAAGTACTTCCAATCTAAATTGTGGGCCTAGGATAAACAACGACGCATGCAACTACAAAAACAAACGGTAACGTCTCCTTATCCTTCCCAAAATGCAATGTATTGCTGGTGCAACAAAAGAATGCGTGGAACTGGGATCGGACAAAACTTTAGCATAAAATCCATAAACTGAGAGTGTACCTACAATGACGTTCTTGGCGGCTTCCGCCTCGTCGTGTGTCAATGCAAAAGCCCTATCCAACTAAAGTGGGCACGAAAACTACAAATGAGGCATTTGAGCCCGGGCATGCAGTCAAGGTGGTACTGGGGGTCAATGTCGAACTCTCTCCTGAAGTGCTTGGGCACGCTATTGTGGCTGCTGTGGGGATCTAACAACAATCTGTTGTTGCTGCTAGGGTCTAACCTGTGTGGGAGGAGCCTGTCTTAATGGCTGCACAGGGTAAGGCGGCCTAGGCACCGGAGTTGGAAGTGCTGGGGGTGCTACTGCTGTCTTCATCGGGCAATGACGAACCTTATGCCCGAGATCACTGCACTGAAACATGGGCCGGACCATCGATAGTCGCGCGCGTAGTGACCTCCACTACAATGTGCACACACCAGCCTCTGTTGTGGTTGTTTATCTCTCCGTTCCACCTTTTGTCTTTTTGGCTGGTAGAGGGGTTGAGTATGTGTCATCTGTCCTATAGGATGTGGAAACATGGCCATAATCCTTTCTTGTTCCAATGCTACAACATCCTTAAGTGACGCTTCTGCTCAATACACCTTATTGACCACTTCATCATAGTCATTCTACTTGCGTCGCTAAACTTGCATTTTAATGTTGGGTCTCAATCTTCTGATGAACCTCCTAACCTTCTCCTTATCGGGCGAGTGAAAGCCTTTGCGAACCTGGATAAATGTGCAAACTAGATCTCATTCTCCTGAATTGAGAGGACACCTTGTACTAGTTGTTCAATCTCCACTATTTTCTCTTCCTTGTATTGCTTAGGGATGAACTTCTTCTGAAATTGCTTAATAAATGTGTCCATGCGTTGTTGTCCCCAGTGGTATCATACGGGCTCTTTATAGTCTTCCACCATCTTTTTGCCACCACGCGGAACATGTGTGTAGCTAATCGAAACGCTGCTGACCTGTGAACTTAAACACTACAAAGATCTTCTCAATTTGCACCGTCCATTCATTTGCATCGGCATGATCATTTGTCCAATAGAACTCTGGAGGAAATCTTTTCCTTAAATTCTCAACCAAATCATTAAGATCTCGTTCCTTCACTTGTGGCTGAGATGCCTTTTGTACAACTTCTAACATTTGTGCTTGGAACACTACTTGGTTATCATTTTTTTTAGCATCACGCTCTGCCTGTGCATTCTGTGACTTTAGATATGCATTCAAAAATTGCTAGAATTGACTCTCCACTGTGGACTGAGGCGTGCCTGATCCTGGTGGTGTACTATTGGCTATGAGTCTGCAAAACATTCTGAGCTAGGCCCTAAGCAACCCAAAACTAGCAACACAAGGTTATGGAAACATAAAACATACTACAAACACTAAGCTAACAAGAATCCTAACACACGTCCTATGGTTTCAACCAATTTTACCCTTAGTAACCATCATTTGTGCTGATACCACTCTGTCACGGCCCCAAACCCGATTAGAGACAAAATCGGATATCGGATGTTAAAATCAGGGCTAATGAAAAAAAATCCCCATTATGCCCAAAGATCAAAGTCTTTTGTGAGGATTGTGTGTTTGAACCTCATTAATCACAGTAATTTGTAGAACTTAACATGTATTCACATTCATTAATCATGTATAGATATCAAAGGAGGTATGCATTTCATTCCAATTATATATATTAAAGTTTCAAAAGATAAAAGACATATAAACTTTATATACACACTAGGACTAACCCAATAACCTAGGTCCTAGAACAAAAGATATACAAAATACAATAAGACAAGCTCAAAAGATAAAAACCCAAAAGATAAGATCTAGATAAGAGATGGATCATGTGTCTCCATGTGACATGCGCACGTGCCGGGAATGTTGATGCTAGGCTACGTCATCGACACACCATCACGGAACTCGTCCTACTCCGGCTGAGGATCCTTTGGGATCCCCGTAGTGTCCGAGTCAATAAAGTAGGTGTTGTTGTCTGTACACCAAGGAATACGGATCAACAACATGTTTCCAAGAGGATAAGCGATGTATAATGTTTTCAACACATGTTTCAACAATGGAATAAAGACAAGTATATGATTGCAAGATATCAAGACAAGAAGCTAGGCATATAAACATGAGTAAATACAAGAGTCAAGTAACAATGTAAATCATAGCAAGTAAGAACAAGAGTAACCATCCATGTGATATGCTATGCACAAGAAAGAGGAGACTCTGAGGCTGTCCTAGCCATCTCCCGGGGGTATCAGTGTCGTTCCAGCCAACTACCACTATTGTAAAGTTTGCTCTAGTGGTATCCAACACTACCAATTAGGGATAACAATGTCGTCTTAGTCGACTGCCATTATCATGCGGCGTAGACGCCATCCTAGCAGACTGCCCACCCTAGTGTCCGAGGAACCGACTGTTAAGTTCATGAATTTGCATATTTATGCATCATTTTAGGATGAATTAGGGGTTTTATTTGGGGAATTGCATCATTATTCATTTAATTCTGTCATCTCATGCATTTTCATCTAGAAACCTGAACTTTTATATTTTTCATATATTTTCTACATTAACTTAGAACATTATGCAATTTTTCTTCGAAGAGTCCCAGTTGGAGTAAAACTCTATCCGGATGGGTCCCACTTCAATATGGGCTCTTTAGTGTTTGATGTGTTGAATTAGGATGTGTAGAAAATGAGAATTGCAAGCCTCTGTCACGGAACCACTTTCAAGCATACATAGTCATCCTGGGCCCTACATCGCTAAATTGAAGCTTAAAAAGAAGTAAATTGAAGAATTCACCATGTGGACCCCACATACAAGCCATGTGCAAATCAATGAAAGGAGGGGTCCACTCATCATGTCAATTGAAGAGTCCTAACTACAGTAGAAGACTTCTCATGGGGCCCACTATTCAAGCAGATGAAATGTCCCACATGGCAGGGTCTGCAGTTGTTGTAGATTTGAAACTATTGATGGATAATTCAAATAGTAGAAGTTTGATTGGAATAAAAGAAGAAGAGTTTGAATCATCCACATCTGATATCCTTTTAAAAATGAAAGTTGTGCAGAGATAGAGTTCATTGCAAATCAAATTTTAAAAGTTAATCCCGTTTTTCTCAGGATAACTCATCTTCGAATGACCATAATTTTCAATCCGACCGTCGGATCGATGTAATTTACCTACTGTTGGAAAGCTTATTCAGAGTAGATGTCCGTGGAGCCTAAGATTGTGCAAATCAAAGCTAGATCGACAAAGTTATGGGCCCGGAGATTTTCATATTCATTTTTAGACGGGATTGCACTAAAATCTACACCGTTGATAATCCATTGTTGCATATCCCTTGTGGGACCCCATCTGAAGATTTGCCAAGCCATCCAGAGGTTTCCAGAAGCTTCCATCTCATTCAAATTTAAAGTGGATAAAGAGATATACCTTATCAATGAAGATAAACCAAATCTGTAGAGAAGGTGTCTAGATTCAATGTATCTGTAAGATAACCAGGAATTATAAAAGGAACCAAACGGAAGCATACGGGATATACTCTCCCCCTGGACGTCCACTACATTCTCTCTCTCCTCTCTCTCTTCTTTTCCTAATTAATAGAATTAGAGTTATTTTTGGGTATTCTGGAGCCCTGTTCCAGAACTAGGTTAGAAGAGTGTGAGAGAAGATTGTAATTGCCATGAAGTTCTCAATGAAAATCACATCTTTTGCAATGGAGGAGTAGATCCCTGGATCAGAGTATCAGATGAAGTTAAGTGTTTCTTATCATTAATTTATGTGATATTTTTGTCTCTTGCGTATTAATTATAATAATAAATCTGTCTTCTGTCACTGACAACCTATGCTATTTAATTTTTTATTTGAACAATGCTTTAATCATGTATGTTTTCTTAAGAGATTATTCTTAGATTGAAATTCTTTGATAATCTATCTTTGATTAATATGTGATATTTAGTTAAGTTCATAATTTCATTAGGTGAAGGGGATTTTTGCCTTAAATAAATTGTGGAAAATTGTGCTCTTTGATAGACAAATTATCCGAATCAGAAACATTGATTTGTTTCTGATTTGAAGGATTTTTGGGACAAATTTATTTTATCAATTGCATAGAATGATGGTGGGACTACTTAATGGATTCATGATATTCTGATCTGCTTTTTATCATATCTTATTTCTGCACTTTAGATTTAGAATTTTCTCAATTTTATTATTGTTTCTTATTATCTCTCTTGTCATTATCATTGATAAAAAAAAATCAGATTTTAGATTTTAACTTAGTAGTGCTCCCTGTGGAATCGACCTATAATTGCCACTATCTCAACTAGACAACTGTGCACTTGCAGTATTAAATGATTGAATTTAAAATCACATCAAGTTTTTGGCGCCGTTGTCGAGGAGCCAAATCTGAGTTTTTGTTAAAAATCTGAATTTTTTTATTAGATTAATATGCATGCTCATATTTAGGTTGCATTAGTTGTTTAGTCATCAAATTTGCATCAGTAGTGTTATTTGCAATTAGTATTAGTTATTATTTCACTTTGCTGATTTTTCTGATTTTTCTGATTTTTTTTATATAACTAACTGAATTTTCGGATTAATTAATTAATAATTAAAAAAAAAACCAAATTTTTTTTTTAAGGATTTCTTTAATTCCGAATTTCAGTAAATTAAAACAAAAATAAAATTTATTTTAAGTTGGTTTTACTAATATGTTGCTTGGATTAGTTTAGGATTGGTAAGGTAGAGTTTAAAATCTTTAGGATTAGGTTGTTTTGATTAATAGCTAACTTTTAAATTCTAAAATTAGGTAGTTAGAAATTTTAAAAAATTCTATCACTTAAGTTGTTTGGATTACTTGGAGTTTTAAAATCTGAAATTTGAATTGGATAAGATTGGATTTCTGATAATTTGAAACTTTTTGAAAACTCTAACCATATCTCTAGACACTTGTTTGGATAATTTAGAATTTCTGAATTTTTTTTTTTTTAGATAGAGTTTTTTATTTGTTTCAATAACTTAGAATCCACTTTGGATAAAGTATTGATTAACTTGGATGCCTTTTGTTTGAAATTAGGATAAGACAGAATTTTTCGGATAGGATAAGAATTTGAGTTGGTTTGTTAACTTAGGATTTACTAACAAGAGTTTCTTCTAGATATGTGACCTTGCTAGGAGGAGAGTTGCACAAAAACAGGAAACTGCGTGGATTTGCTCTTAAGCAAACAAGTTGCTCTCAAAATTGCTTAAAACGAATTGCTCTTAGAATTGCAAAATTGCTATAAAAAAAATACAGGTTAAGCTTGCACAGTTTAAAGATTAGCGTGGACCCGCTGTAAGAGTTTCTAAACTTTACCCCATGAATTTTTTACTTGCAAGAGGGGCTTGGGTGATTTAATTTTTGCAAAGTGTGACTGCTTGCTTGACACACCAATTAATTGGACCCACACACTTAGTTAAGGGCAATTGACCCCAATAAGATAAGGACTAGATTTCATCACCAGATCCTTGCCCAATTAGGTTAAACCACCTCTCACATAGTAACCTAACCATTAATTAAAATCAAGTAGAAACGAGACCATAGGGCTCGAGCTCATTAGGACAAAGACCACAAAAGGTTGCACCAATTGCACTCTTTGGTCAAGTCGATGTCTAGGCAAGTCCTGTCCCTCCAAAGGGTGGCAGTCTCTGTTCTAGGAGTTTGGTTCGTAAGCGGGACCCTTTCCAAGTGCATTGTGACCCCACCACTCATCCTGGGGACTTACCTGATCGATTTGGCTTCATAAGACCGGATTGGAGGCCTTAGTACACTCTTCAAACCAGTTAGGAGCTATCTAGTGAGTTAGGTTAACCCTAGGATAATTTCTTGTGCTCAATCTTTGGGCTTGACTGCTTATGCATCATCTAGTAAGACCATTAGGGCCCTGCATATAGATTAGGTTTGCATTTCTTTAAGGTTCAACCCGATGCATGCGCTCTAGACCTGAGAGAGAGAAATTGTGGGTACGCAAGAGTAAAAGGTTAGTAATGATAGAGCCCGAATTAGCCTTAACCGTTGTAGGAAAGTCTTCTATCTTTGAAGAAATTGTTAGAATGGCTGATCAAGAAGACCCACCCATGACTTTGAAGGATTACATGTACCCCACCAGGACAACTAAACCGTCTTGCATCACCTTGCCTCAGACCAATGCCACATTTGAGCTGAAATCTGGCATGATCTAGATGCTCCCAGTATTTCGTGGGCTAGACCAAGAAAATCCATATCAACATGTTAGAGAATTTGAGGACATTTGTGGGACCATGAGAATCAATCACATGACTGAGGAGGCCCTTAAACTTAGATTATTTCCTTTTTCCTTAAAAGAAAAGGCTAAAGCTTGGCTTTATGCCTTACAGGCCGGGTCCATCACTACATGGGCTAAGCTAGTCGAAGAATTTTACAAAAAATTCTACTCTAAGCAGAAAACCGCTTCCATTAGGGAGACCATAAATGGATTCCATCAAATGGAAGGAGAGACACTTTACAGTTATTTGGAACGTTTTAAAGACCTCTTAATCCAATGTGCCCACCATGGATTTGAAAAAATCCGATTAGTCCAAATTGTGTATGAAGGCATGGATTACCCAACCAAACAAATGGTGGAATATTTCTGTAATGGAAAATTTACACAGAAAACAGCGGAAGAAGCTTGGACATTTTTGGAAGATACCGCTGAGAATACATTGCAGTGGGCCCCTATCAAGAGGGAGCCCACTAAAACCACCATTCCTGAAAAAGGGGGGATGTTCAAGGTTGAACCCAAAATTGAGGCAGAGGCCAAATTGGCCACACTGATGAGAAGAATAGAGGCCTTAGAGCTAAACCAAAAGCCCACTCCAAACACTTTGGAGTCATTGAAATATAACCAGGCCATGAATGGAGGGATCGACCCAACAACTTTGGGTCAGGCCGAATCTGTTGAGGAGGTTAATGCACTATATCAAAACACTCGTTTTGATAATCGTCAGAGGTATGACCCATACTCTAACACATACAATCCAGGTTAGAGGGATATCCCGAACTTTTCTTGGACCAAAGGCCTAACTCAGGGTGGCCCATCTCAGTCCACTCAATTTCAACCCTATCAATCTCTAGTCAATGCCCCACCCGGCTTCCAAAAACCCAACTTCAACCCTAGTCCATTGACCCAAAGGGTAGATTCTTTAGAAGAGGCAATGAAACTCATGTCTCAAACCACAGCCCAATTGTCTCAGAGTACTGCTTAATTCCAACAGACCACTACTCAACTTTTAAATGGCCACACTCAAACCCTTGCAAAATTGGAATACCAAATGGGCCAACTGGCCAATTCATTGAGTGTTAGAGACAAGGGAACATTTCCTAGTCAACCTGAACCCAATCCCAAGGGCCAAGTCGTTCATGATATAAAAGGAAAAGGCCCAGAACAAGTTAAGTCCATCATTACTCTTAGGTCGGGTACACAAATTGATAACAATGTTGAACTACCCAAAGAATCTAAGAAAACACCAAGTGAGGATGTGGAAAGTGATGAACAAATTGTAAATGCCGAACCTATAGTAGAATCTGAGCCAGTTAACGAAAACCCAGTCAAAACCGACCCATCACCTAGTAAGCCATCTCCTAAGACTTATGTTCCCAAGGCACCATACCCACAGAGGCTAGGCCCAGCAAAATCAACTATTCAATTGGATAAAATGCTAGAAGTATTCAAACAAGTGAGGATCAATATCCCACTACTTGATGCTATCCAACAGATTCTGGCCTATGCAAAATTTCTAAAAGACCTTTGCACTTTCAAAAGGACTACCAATGTGCCTAAGAAGGCATTTCTAGCCCAATAAGCTAGCTCGATCATTTCCTGTCCAACCCCGATCAAATACAAGGACCCGGGGTGTCCTACAATTTCTTGTCAAATAGGGGACCATCACATAGAGAAAGCGTTGCTAGATTTGGGTGCAAGTGTGAAGCTTTTTCCGTACTCTATTTATGAAGAATTAGGTTTGGGGGATTTGAAAAAGACCAATGTGACCTTGCAATTGGCTGATGCATCGATTCGATACCCCAAAGGGGTAGTCGAAGACATTCTGATCAAAGTCGGAGACTTTGTATTTTCTGTCGATTTTGTTGTCTTGGATACCAAACACACATCTGGGGCTAAACCCAAAATTCCAGTAATTTTGGGGAGACCATTCCTAGCAACATCCAATGCTTTGATCAATTATAGGAATGGAGTGATGCAAATCTCTTTTGGGACCATGACAGTTTAAGCGAACATTTTAAATGTCAGTAAGCAACCTCCTGAAGAGGATGATGGGATTTTTGAAGTTAGTTACATTCATGAATTGGTGGAAAATCACTTAACCCATTTGAAACTTGAAGATCCACTAGAGGCTTGTCTGGCCCACTTTGGAAGTGATTTTGATGTAGATGGACATATTGAAGAAGTCAATGTACTGTTAGACTCAACCCCATCCATGAAATGCTCCATGTGGCAACCGAAGCATGAGATTCTAACTCCATTTGCTTCCTCTCCTGTCCCATCGATTGTAGAGCTCCCTAAGTTAGAACTCAAGCAATTGCCATATGCCTTGAAATATGTGTTTAGGCCCACTGGAAACCCTTCCATTGATTATAACTTCAGACTTGGACCCTGTCCAAGAGGAAAAACTCATAAAAATTTTGGATGAACACAAGGAAGCTATTGGATGGTCCAGCGCAGATATTAAAGGAATAAGCCCATTTGTGGTCCAACATAGAATCCATTTAGAAGAAAATGCAAAAACTTCTCGTGAACCTCAAAGGCGACTGAACCCAGCAATGAAGGAAGTGATTAGGTCAGAAGTCTTGAAATTGCTTGATGCAGGGGTGCTTTACCCCATATCTGATAGTGCATGGGTGAGCCCAGTTCAAGTGGTACCAAAGAAATCTGGAATAACAGTAGTTCAAAATGAGGGCAATGAATTGGTACCCACTCGGATACAGACTGGATGGAGGGTATGCATTGATTATAGGAAATTGAACTCAATCACTCAGAAAGATCATGTTCCCCTTCCATTCATGGATCAAATGCTCAAAAGGCTAGCCGGTCATGCATATTACTGTTTTCTTGATGGTTATTCTGGTTACAATCAAATTCCAATTGCACTCGAGGACCAGGAGAAGACCACCTTCACTTGTCCCTTTGGAACTTTCGCTTACCGGCGCATGCCCTTTGGGTTATGCAATGCACCTGCTACCTTTCAGCGGTGTATGATGAGTATTTTTTCGGATATGGTTGAGCGTTTCATTGAGGTTTTCATGGATGATTTTTCGGTCTTTTGTAATTCTTTTGAGGAGTGCTTATATCATTTGTCCCTTATGCTTAAAAGATGCAAAGAAAAGAATCTAGTCTTAAATTGGGAGAAATGTCATTTCATGGTGAAGAGAGGGATAGTCCTAGGACACATTATCTCTCAACAAGGAATTGAGGTGGATAAAGCAAAAATTGATTTGATCTCCAAATTGTCACCACAAAAATTAGTTAAGCAGATTCGATCATTCCTCAACTATGCTGGTTTTTATCATAGATTCATTAAGGATTTTAGTAAAATTGCTAAACCTTTGTGCCAATTGTTGACAAAAGATGCCCCGTTTGAATTTGATGAAAAGTGTCTAAAGGCTTTTGAGAGACTGAAAAAGGAACTGACTTCAGCTCTTATAATTCAACCACCTGATTGGACCACTCCATTTGAGCTAATGTGTGATGCATCCGATACTGCTATTGGAGCTGTTTTGGGTCAACGCGTTGGGAAGTTACCTCATGTGATTTACTATGCAAGTAGGACCCTCAATGATGCACAACTAAATTACACAACCACTGAAAAAGAATTGCTAGCTGTGATTTTTGCCTTAGAGAAATTTCGGTCATACTTGATAGGGTCTAAAGTCATCATCTACACGGACCATGCAGCTCTGAGATACCTTCTATCCAAAAAGGATGCAAAAGCCCGATTGATCTGGTGGGTCCTTCTGCTACAAGAGTTTGATTTGGAAATAAGAGATAAAAAAGGATGTGAGAATGTTGTAGCAGACCATCTTTCGAGGTTACCCTTAGAGCCATTAGATGAGGTCCCACTGAATGAAAATTTTCCTGATGAACAATTGCTCAGTATTTCTCAAATCCCCTAGTTTGCAGATATAATTAATTACCTTGTTACAGGGGAGATGCCCAACCATTGGACCGAACATGATCGATCAAAATTTCTAGCTGAGGTCAAGTATTTTTTTTTGGATGACCCATATGTTTTTAAGTACTGTCCAGACCAAATAATCAGGAGGTGCATTCCAGATGAGGACCATCAAAGTGTCATTTTATTCTGTCATGATCATGCATGTGGGGGCCATTTTAGCTCCAAAAAGACTGCTGCAAAAGTTTTACAGTGTAGTTTCTATTGGCCCACAATCTTTAAGGATTGTCATGTATTTTGTCTGAGTTGCGATAGGTGTCAAAAGCTTGGAAAAATCAATCGTAGGAATATGATGCCCTTGAACCCAATCTTGATAGTGGAAATCTTTGATGTGTGGGGGATCGATTTTATGGGACCATTTCCAAGTTCCTTTGGAAATTTGTATATTTTACTGGCAGTGGACTATGTTTCAAAATGGGTGGAAGCGATACCTACCAGAAAGAATGATCGCCATGTGGTGATCAAATTTGTGAAGGAATACATATTTTCTAGGTTTGGTACACCCAGGGCAATTATCAGTGATGGTGGAATCCATTTTTGCAATAGCACCTTTGACTATCTAATGAAAAAGTACTCTGTTACTCATAAGGTTGCTACGCCCTACCACCCGCAGACCAGTGGCCAAGTAGAAGTTTCGAATAGCCAGATTAAACAAATTTTGGAGAAGACGGCCAATCCAAATCGGAAAGATTGGTCTTTGCGACTATTGGATGCATTATGGGCCTATCGAACTGCTTACAAGACTCCTATTGGGATGTCCCCTTATAGGTTGGTCTATGGTAAGGCTTGCCATCTGCCTGTTGAGTTAGAACATAGGGCTTATTGGGCCATCAAAACATTCAATTTTAATTTGCCCTTAGTAGGGAACCATCATAAGTTGCAACTCAATGAGCTTGATGAATTGAGAAATGATGCTTATGAAAATGCCAAACTTTACAAGGAACGGATGAAGTTGAACCATGACAAATCAATCCTTAGGAAGTCATTTGAACCCGGCATGAAAGTTCTCCTCTACAATACCCGGTTACACCTGTTTCCAGGGAAATTGAGATCTCGATGGTCTGGCCCATTCATTGTGCGTACTGTTTATCCTCATGGGGCAGTGGAAATTGAGAACCCCAAAAACGGGGACAGTTTCAAGGTTAATGGTCAAAGGCTAAAACCTTTTCTGGAATTGAAGGATAAAAACATTGAGGAAATCCTTCTAGAAGACCCAATTTACCAGGACTAATCATTTTTTGTCACCTCGGGCTGACAACATTAAATTTAGCGCTGTTTGGGAGGCAACCCGATTTTGGAAGGTAATTGAGCTGGTTGATCACACTCTTTTGCAATCACCCCACCTGGTAAGACGTTCCAATTTTCCTTCTTGTTCATTTTCACATTACATATGCATTCATAACATTAAGGACAATGTTGGATTTAGGTTTGGGGGTGTGAGTTAGAACTCGACATGTGATCAGTTGTTCAATTTTCATTCTACATTTTTCTTTTTCGCTTTATTTTTTTTAGGTTTTTAGGAGATTTAAAAAGAAAAAAAAAGAAAAAAAGAACTTTGCTATTGTTAGGGTAGAGGGAAACTTTCGAGAGAATTTTTTTGACTGAAGATATTTATTTTGGGCAAAAGAAAACAATGGTTCACTATTTTATTTATGGAAATGATTTTTGGAAAAGTGCTGAATTTTGATCCCTCACTTTTACTCAGGATGTATACTTTTTTAAGGTTTTGAATGTGAAGCTATGATTCCCATTTTTCTTTGATAATTGAGACAAAAGGGGAAAAAAAAAAGAAAAAAAAGGAAAATCGACCTCGATCCTTAGTGCTATAGTGCTTCCTGGTTCAACGGGTGGATACATGGAAATGGCTGCCTATTGTTGGGGTTTGCGAAAAAAAAAAAAAAAGAAGGGAAAAAAAAGTGTTTAGTTAGAAGTCTGGAAAAGAATAAAAAGTTTGTGACTAGCTTGCGTTCGTAGCCTTTTTAACCCGAGCCCGTAAGCCCGCAGGGGTATTTGCATACCTAGTGCCCTAAAGCCACTTAGTTTGGGAGTGTCATTGGCTTAATGCTCATTACATGGATTAATTAGAAAGCTTACGGGACTTAGGCATAGCACAGTCACATGTGTGTGTTTGAAAAAAAAAATTGCGGCCTTTGAAAAAACAGTAGTGCGAAAGTCGTCATTATTGCCTTGAGAGGAAGACTGTTTTTCTTTGCTAAAGTTAGGCGTCCCAAAATAAAAAATAAATAAATTATTTTCACGGAAATTCTTGGTGGATCATTTGATGCTTATTATGTATACATACTTATCACCGTGCACGATCAATTTAGCATGATTTCGAGAATTTCTGACCAAAAGATGGGATTGGTGAACCGAATTTAAGATTTGTCTTTGAAAATTTTGAGAACTGAGAATAGTCGGTGTCTATAAATTTTCTCTTAGAAGAAGTTTCCCTGGATTTTATTAGGTTTTAATCATTTTTTTTCCAAAAAAAAAAAAAAAAGGAATTTTGTGGGTAAATTCACTGCAAACCCTCACGAGGCACAACTCGTCCACTAGGGGGAACCTAGGGGTCTAAGGGCTTGTTGCATACGCTAAATGCAACCAAGAGTACTAGCGAAAGTGGTTTTATTTTCATATTTACTTGTTTTTCTTAGATTCGGTCAAAGAACTTCAAACCTTTTTGCTCGCAACTTTTGCTAAGGGACTAGCAAAATGCTAGTTGGGGGGTGTGTTAAGTTCATGAATTTCCATATTTATGCATCATTTTAGGATGAATTAGGGGTTTTATTTGGTGAATTGCATCATTATTCATTTAATTCCATCATCTCATGCATTTTCACCTAGAAACCTGAACTTTTATATTTTTCATATATTTTCTGCATTAACTTAGAACATTATATAATTTTTCTTCGAAGAGTCCCAGTTGGAGTAAAACTCTATCCGGATGGGTCCCACTTCATATGGGCTCTTTAGTGTTTGATGTGTTGAATTAGAATGTGTAGAAAATAAGAATTGCAGGCCTCTGTCACGGAACCACTTTCAAGCATACATAGTCATCATGGGCCCTACATTGCTAAATTGAAGCTTAAAAAGAAGTAAATTGAAGAATTCACCACGTGGACCCCACATACAAGCCATGTGCAAATCAATGAAAGGAGGGGTCCACTCATCATGTCAATTGAAGAGTCCTAACTACAGTAGAAGACTTCTCATGGGGCCCACTGTTCAAGCAGATGAAATGTCCCACAAGGCAGGGTCTGCAGTTGTTGCAGATTTGAAACTATTGATGGATAATTCAAAGAGTAAAAGTTTGACTGGAATAAAAGAAAAAGAGTTTGAATCATCCACATCTGATATCCTTTTAAAAATGAAAGTTGTGCAGAGATAGAGTTCATTGCAAATCAAATTTTAAAAGTTAATCCCATTTTTCTCAGGATAACTCATCTTCAAATGACCATAACTTTCAATCCGACCGTCGGATAGATGTAATTTACCTACTGTTGGAAAGTTTATTCAGAATAGATGTCCGTGGAGCCTAAGATTGTGCAAATCAGAGCTAAATCGACAAAGTTATGGGCCCAGAGATTTTCATATTCATTTTTAGACGGGATTGCACTAAAATCTACACCGTTGATAATCCATTGCTGCATATCCCTTGTAGGACCCTATCTGAAGATTAGCAAAGCCAACCAGAGGTTTCCAGAAGCTTCCATCTCATTCAAATTCAAAAAGGATAAAGAGATATACCTTATCAATGAAGATAAACCAAATATGTAGAGAATGTGTCCAGATTCAATGTATCTGTAAGATAACCAAGAATTATAAAAGGAACCAAAAGGAAGCATACGGGATATACTCTCCTCCATGGACGTCCACTACATTCTCTCTTTCCTCTCTCTCTTCTTTTCCTAATTAATAGAATTAGAGTTATTTTTGGGTATTCTGGAGCCCTGTTCCAGAACTAGGTTAGAAGAGTGTGAGAGAAGATTGTAATTGCCATGAAGTTCTCAATGAAAATCACATCTTTTGCAATGGAGGAGTAGATCATTGGATCAGAGTATCAGATGAAGTTAAGTGTTTCTTATCATTAATCTATGTGATATTTTTGCCTCTTGCGTATTAATTATAATAATAAATCTGTCTTCTGTCACTGACAACCTATGCTATTTAATTTTTTATTTGAACAATGCTTTAATCATGCATGTTTTCTTAAGAGATTATTCTTAGATTGAAATTCTTTGATAATCTATCTTTGATTAATATATGATATTTAGTTAAGTTCATAATTTCATTAGGTGAAGGGGATTTCTGCCTTAAATAAATTGTGGAAAATTGTGCTCTTTGATAGACAAATTATCCGAATCAGAAACATTGATTTGTTTCTGATTTGAAGGATTTTTGGGACAAATTTATTTTATCAATTGCATAGAATGATGGTGGGACTACTTAATGGATTCATGATATTCTGATCTGCTTTTTATCATATCTTATTTCTGCACTTTAGATTTAGAATTTTCTCAATTTTATTATTGTTTCTTATTATCTCTCTTGTCATTATCATTGATAAAAAAATCAGATTTTAAATTTTAACTTAGTAGTGCTCCCTGTGGGATCGACTTGTAATTGCCACTGTCTCAACAAGACAACTGTGCACTTGCAGTATTAAATGATTGAATTTAAAATCACATCACCGACCCACTCAAGAAATCCCCAAGCTGCAGTTGGCCATGATGCATGGCTCGTAGGACTAGATGCAAGACAAGTGCATCTGGGTAGAGTCCAAGTACAAAACCATCCAATGATGGCCACTCTTAGTCAAGTCAAGATACAAGACAAGTCCGCGAATTCTCATCGAGTAGTCCTTAAATAGCATTCGCAAGTCAAAACGAGTCTAGCCACATGTGTTCATCAAGTACAAGATAACATGGCATATAGGGATACACTCTAAGTCTGGTCCAAGCCCCAGTTTGTAAGCAAGTTATTGCTTACAAATCAAGCTAAGATGGAGTTTTATTTTTGGAAGAGTCTCAAGCCACAATGAAGGAGGAAAAAACTATATATAGACCCCTAGGGGGGATGTCCAAGGGCATGCTCTTCTAGGCTTGGACGTCCCACCCCCTCTCTCTCCTTTTCTTTCTTCTTCTCTTCCCTCCTTCTAGATCTAGGTTTTCTAGTTCTTGTTTTCCATTTTTATATTTTTTTTAAGGTAGCTTTGGGCCTTGTCCATGCAAGAAACTTAGGTTTAGGAAGAGCTAAAGTTGTACTTAAGAATGTTATTAATGAAGATCATCTTTTTCTGATGTGCAATGGGCATGTAACTTAGCTATCGGGCTCTAGATGAAGTTAAGTATACTTTGACTATCCTTTTATTCATGTGAATGCTTGTTCATCTATTTATTCTTGAATATAAGAATAGGCTTGTCTTCATACCAGCAGGTGGCTTTATTTTTGTAGTTCTCAATGTTAAAATAAGCTTTTTATCATCTATGCTTACTTTTGATAGATTATAGGAGGTCTTGGGTTTTCTTGATAAATTTTTATAGAAAAACCATCTCTCTTGAGAAAAATTGATTTCAAAGTTAGATTATCCAGATTTTGATGCCTTGATTGGGTTAAGACCTGAAGTAGAAAAACTGAAAAACATGTGGTTGCATGAAAAAAAAAAGGCAATTTTGGAGTGGTTAATGGATTGTAGATGCTCTGATCTATTTATTATTATTGCTTATCTCTTTGTTATTATCAACATCTCATAATCTAGTTGCTTTAGTTTTATGCATTGTTAATCTTAGATTTTTCTTCTTGATCACTCTCTATGGGTTAGACCCGCTATTTATAGACGTCATGCACTTGTGGTCATTTATTATTTCATTACACAACACAATACCAATTTTTCTAAACCATTCTCTACCTGACCCAAACCCGGACCTGTTCCATATATAGAACCAGTTCCAATTCCATATTCTTATTAACGGTTCCGGTTCTAGAAGCAAGAAAAATGGTTCTAAACTAAGTCCAAATCCAGGTCTGGGTCTATCTTCTCATTAACTGCTCCAAGTTCAGGTTCGAGTCCGGGTCTATCTTCTTATTAACGGTTTCGGGTGGACCCGGACCGGAAACCACCCATTTACAAGCATAGGCAGAGCTTTGATGATGCATTTCAGTATGTGAATGCCGCATGAGGGATAACAAATCCAAACATTGGTTTTGCTTGTAAACTTTTGCAATTGGGAGCTTGTAAATGCACACCACATTTTTATTTTCACGCCCTTTTTCTCTCTACACACACCATTGAAGTATGGAGATCTCAGATTTTGCTTTCCACACCATAGTTGTCAATTCCGTTTCGATTATCATTTCGATTTAGCCTCCAAGATGGAATGTTTCGGTATTTCAGAATTTCAGCTAAGTTTTTGAACTAATGAAGATAAAATATATATATATACATATATGTAAAAAAATAAAAATCATGCATGTTTCTGGATATGGATATTGAGAAAAAAAATAAAAAAGTTAGTTAAAATTGTGCCACAAATTGAAATGGACCGAAATTCAAACCGAATTTTGTTTAGCCCTATTCGATTTTGGCCGAAGGACCATAACTAAAAACTCTGGCCATTCCAGCCAAAACGGGATTGACAACTACGTTGCACACCCCCCATAATATCTAAACTAACCCACCCCAACCACCACCACCCCCTCTAGCAGCACTGCTGGAGGGAGAGAGGGAGTGAAAGAGAAAGACGGGGACATGGAGAGAGGGAGAGAGTTAGGGAGAGAAAAAGAGAAAGAGAGAGACATGGAGAGGGAGAAAGGGAGGCGGAGGCGTGAAAAACTCCACAAATTTGAGTCATAAATCATCATTTCATGCATATGAGCATCAAATTGGAATTTCAGTCAAAATCAGTAAAAAAATCACCAATCTTGTATGAATTTGTAAAATTGTTAGTCTACATCACCCTAGGGTTCCACCAATTAGACATACACCATCGTGCAAAGTCATTAGGCACAAAATTACATTGAGTAGGTCCCATGCATAACATGCATGCATTTCATTTAATTTATTGTTAATAATTTAATAGTTTCATCTTTGTAGGGAATTGTCATAGAAAGGGGGCCCACACTGAAAGATAAAGTGGAAAAAGAATAAAAGAAAAAAAAAAGAAAAAGAAAAGAAAGAAAGATAAAGGGGAAGCCACCCATCATTGATTGTGGATCTCCATGCACACCTAGTGATGGGTGGGAGCCCACTTTGACTGCACATTGAGATGATTCTCTCTCTCTCTCAAGTTTCTAGAAATTAGAGACCTCCCTCTCTCACCAAGATTCAAATTTCAGATTAAGGAAGGAGGTTTTTAGATGAAATCAAAGTCAGAGTCCAAGTTGGAAATCTCTACTAAGCAGATTTGAAAAAAAATTCAAACCCAAAGCGATGGAGTTCTAAACTGAGAAGGAAAGCATTCAAATTTGGGAAGATAATCAAGAACCAAGCAACAAAGAGTGTCAAAACTCTTTGGACGTCCAAGATGGAGCCCACATGCCTTGGATGTCCACACACATGAAGCTTCCTTATGTACACAATTATTTTTGGTTTTCTTAGGGGTAGCAACTTGTAATGTCTAGCCTTGGCAAGAGGTCAATCCAAACTCAAATAGTTGCTAAGGATAGGAGGGTTGCTTAGAGTGCAAGTCAAGCTAAGGAGTCCAAGTGGAAAACAATTATTAACAAAGAAGAGAAGAAAAACTATAAAAGGAGCCACACCCTTATGGGACAAACCATACCTCTCTCCTAAGCTGGACTTCCCACTTCCCCTCTCTTCTCTCTCCCCTTTTCCTCTCTTCCCCCTCTTCTAGATCTAGGGTTCTGGCTCTGGTTCTCCACTTGTAATTTTTTTATTATTTTGAAGGTAGTCTTAGGAGAAGCTTGTATTGAAGAACATATTAACAAAAGATCGGTTTTTCTTCGGTGCATGGGCTGACTAAGCTTGTGATTGATGCTATGGGATGAAGCTAAATTTTCTATTCTCTTTTTAATTAAGTTATGCTCTGCTTGTTCATGTTACTGATTTATTGGTTAATAAACCTGTCTTCATCCAGTCAATGCTTTCTATGCAAAGTTCTTAATATTGAAATATACCTTTGATCATTCATGCTTACGTTTGATAGGCCATGTTTAGGACTATGTTTTATTTATGGGTTATGTTTATTTTATATGGATGATGCTTAGATAATCTTAATACTTTGATGAAGGGAAGGAGGTCTTGGATTTTTGCATATTTTTGTTAGAAGAAAATAGATCTCTCTAAAAAGAGAGAAAATGGACTTTTTAAGCTGAATCTTTCAGATCTTGATGCATTTATTTGGTCTTGACCTGATGCAAAGGATTGAACAAATTAACTATTTTTTTTTTTATGAAAAATAGGTCTTTTTATTACTTAGTCGAATCATATGCCTTGATTTGTTTTATCATTCTGGTAGTTTTATATTATTATTCGCTTGCATTTGTTATTAATTTTATACTCCTTATAATTATTGGTCATTATCTACATTAGTTTTCTCAAATTAAAAAGCTTCTCTTGATTCCTTCCTTATGGGTTCGACCTATACTTGCCACTGTCTCAAAAAAAGGCAGCCGTGTACTTACACTTTGTAGTGCAAGTTCAAAAAAGAAAAATGAACACATATATATACCCTAGATGCCAATCCATTTATTAGTTTTCATATTAAAAAAAATGAAAGTTCAAAAACTGATTTGTAATGCAATGTCAACATTTGGTTTGTCAAATTCAAAAAGAAGAAAAAATTACACTTACTGCCAAAAAATTGCAACATTGTAGTTTTGTGGAAATAATCATCTTCAAAATAAAAAAGACGATGCCAAGATGCTAAGAAATCAAAAGAAAAAATAAAAAATAACCAAGATGCAATTTACATAGCAATCTAGTAATGAGAATGTCATACTGGGTTCAAATAGTTCAACGAAAATCAATATTTGAACTTAAATAGTTTACCTCCGTTTCAGAGATAGTAATAGCTACAAAAAAGGACCCTTTCCACATATTCTTCACAAGTCTGATGGACAAATAGCTCCACAATCTTCATTGCCCCCCTTCTGTAATAGATTGGTGCTGAGAATTTTGCAGGACCCACTAGAATGTATACTAGTTCTAATTTAACCAATCAAACAAAATAAAACTGGCTATCTACTAATCACACCACAAGAAGGCAGACACAGTATTTAGTGTGGAAACCCTTTCCAGGGAGAAAAACCATGAACTAGAAATCAAGAGTTCATGAACAATTACAAGATATACTCACAGCTCCTTTACCTCAGTCTGTACCTCGACCTTAGGACCATAGTTGTTCTTGCACAGAATCCACTAAGACAACTTCCACAATTCACCGTTCTCCTTACTTGATCTCTCAGCACCTTGTCAAACAAGATGATCAATCTTCTACAAGAGAATAAAAGCAGCACAACCTTCTAAAGCAGCCCTTCAGAACGATCTCTCAATGGCTCTAGAGAAATAAGGAAATCTCTCTTACGGTATTCTAACCTCAGATCAAGAGAGAGAATTATCTTTGGGCTGAGAGAAACACCCAATAAATAGCCCTAAGTTCGTCCAAGAGAACTAGGAGCCTACAGCCACGCTCGCTATAGCAAGCATGAGTCTTGCTATAGTGAGCCGTGTCACTCTCGTTATAGCGAGACATCTCACTATCTCCGTTCTGCCAACGAGTTGATTTGGCACTGGCAGCCCACTTATTTTAACTTTTAGCCTTACAATCTTCTCCTTTTGGCAATTTTTAGACAAAACCCCCTAAAACAATACAATATGATCTGCCCAAAAGTAAAACCCAAAATACATTGAATTTTAAAATGAAGAAATTCAGCACTGTAGATCTTACATTGCCTTTGCTTGAACTTTTAGATCTTGAATATCCTTGGCTTGTAAAACTCCCCCTAGTTCCATTCTTCTCCCCCTGTATGTGTTCATAATTGACAAACAAATATCATCATGTAGCTTCTGTCAATCTGGATGTAACATCTCTCCCTCAAAATTGACTCTCCTTCGAGATGATCTTCGTATCAGTTATGGGGTGGGGGCTTGATCTTACAGATCAGGGTTGATGAAGCTTAGGCACACCCACTTGTAAATTTAAAATTTTCAGCATAGTGTGTACCTGATAAGAGCATAATATTTAATATTTTTAATTCCTTTATATTTAGTTTTATTACGTATTTTGTGTTTAAGTGTGTTGATTAATATGTGTATTGAATCAGGGAAGCATTGAAGGTAAAAGACTGGACATGTGCAAAGTTTCCAGCTTTTAGGCAGATTTGATTCCTGGAGCTTCAATTGAGATTTGAATAGCGTTAGAATTTCAGAACGAGAAAGTGGTCTACATGAAATTTGTAGAGGACGTCTTAAGATTTTCAGAAAGGTCTGGTTTGCAAAAATCCGAGTTCGTTTGGGCTTCCAAGCGTTGCTTCAAAGTCAGGCCCGGAAAGCTAATCCGAGATTCCTGTCCGATCCAGTAAACTTCAATGGGCCATAACTTGAGTTTCCGAAGTCCAAATCGGGTGATTCAAAATCCTAGAATCATCTACACATCCAGGGATACAACTTTCATGGAGAGACCAAGTCAAGATTCCATCATTATATGATAGAAATCAGCCTCATAAGTTGCTGCACAATTTCTGGGATTTCTGTCAATCCGTTTTGAATTACCTATAATTTCGGGATTTGAGTTGTACACCTTTTGGGGGAAGTTATCATATGTTTTATATGTCTATTTAAGACTTCTTGAAGGAGGGTGAGAGGGAGGACCTTTTTGTTTTTGGTTTTAAATCCTTTTCATAGAGTTACATGTTCCTTAAGATGATAGGCTAAACTCTATTTTTCGGGTTGAGGATAATTGAAGTTTTGATTCAACGACAATTGTGAGATCTGATTTAATTCTATTTGTTCATTCTTCTTGAGTATTTATATATTTTCTGCAATTCCTTGAGATGATTATTTTGGTTAATTGAATAAAGGTACCATTATTTGATTGCCTGAATATTATATTGCCAATTGAAACATCAATTTCGTATATGAGTGATTTTTTTAAAGTTGTGGTAAATAACATAATTGATTACGGACAAATTTTCAATTTATGTTATGAAAATATATGATCTAATTTAAATATACCAAGCTTTTGTGTTTATTAATTAGAATCGGTGATCTCTCTAACTCTTAAAGTTGTTAGTAAATTAAATCTTAAGAACTGGTTTAGGGTTATTTATTAATAAGAGAAGTAATCAAAGAGCTTGTTTTGGTTGCCAAGAAATTAAGGAGAGATAGGCTATTAGAGCTTATTAATAGCCATAACTAATTTATTCAAGAGTATATGGCAATCATCCTTTCATCAATGATCAATTGCATGAATCAATACTGAGATTAATCCTTTGACCAGAACTTTGTCTCATATCGTTTTAATCTTTTTACATTTGTCTTCTTGTTATTTAATTTAATTATTTTCGTTCAATCTCACAAAACTTTTTTTTCTTTTTATTGCTTTGTTTTCTAAGAAATAAATCTACCCCGATCTCTATGGATTCGACCCTACTCGTCATTATACACAAAATCATTTTTGAGTAGGAATTTTATTTTTGTTGGTTCCAACACACACCAGTACCAATACAGAAGAAAGGTCTTTTTTCTTGACCCAGACAGATTTCGTTTTAATCAGAGACACTACCTTATGTTTCTTCCATTGCATTTGATTTGACAAACTTTGTAGCTTCTTGCAATGGGGTCGAATGTGTCCTTTAATTCCACAATGATGACAAGTGTGAATTCGTTCAAGACGTGACACATTCTTCTTCTTGGGAGCTTTCTTTGCAACACTAACAACATGATTAGTAACAACTGAATTTTTAACAAAAGAATTTTTACATTTGGAATTCGAAGTGGATACTCCATCAGCGTAGCCAATGCCATGCTTGTCAGTGTGTGCCTTTTGACTGCACAGGATGTCATCTAATTTTTTCGATCCGGTGTTCATCATATTTAATGAAGCTTTAGCAGTATGTAACTCAGATAGAACCATCTTGAGTCTTCCATTCATATCAGAATTTTGTACTTTCAAAGTCTTAATATCAAAATCAAGTATGTCACACTTTTGTGATTCTGTAGTCAATTTGTCAGCCAACCTATTATTTTCATCCTCCAATATTTGTATTTTTGCAAGTGCTTTTGTAAGTTCAGCTTTCAAGGAGGTATTCTGCTTTTCAGATACTTTCCAGTTGATAACAACTTTTTCATTCACTTTAACCATCTTCATGGTTTTCTTAAAAAGTGTTTCATATTCTGCTTTCCAATCTGGTTCTTCATCTGATTTAGCATCTTGATCAGTCTCAGCTTCGGAAGAAACATGGGAAGCAGGAGAACCAAAAGTTGCCATAAAAGTAATAGACTTTCCCTTGCGAGTGTCAGGCTTGTCAAACTCAGGATTTTCATCATTCTCATTAGAAGATTCATCTTCCCAAGTAGTATTCAAAGCCTTCTTTTTATATTTTTTGTTTTCGCAATCATTAGCAATGTGTCCATAGCCTTGACACTCACAGCATTGAATCCCTTTAAAAGATTTCTTCTTTCCAGAATTTTTAGGGATCTTCACATTGGTTTTCTGCCCCCTAGATAAAAAGCTTGAATTGTTTCATGAACTGTACAGCAACTTGGAGATCAATTTCCTCGGAATCTGAATCTGAATCACTTGCAGCTTTCTTGTATGATTCCTTGGACGCTTTCAAAGCAGTACCTTTAGATTGTGTCTTCCCATTAGATATAAGGTTTGCTTCAAAAGTTTGTAGGTTGCCAACTAACTTATCAACTTTAAGAGTATTTAGATTTTTATTTTCCTCTATAGCCACAACCTTTGCATCAAACCTTTCTGGAAGAAACCGTAGAATCTTTTTCACAATTCTATTCTCAGGATTTGGCTCTCCCAAAGTAAATGTATTGTTCACAATTGCATTCAGCTTCGAATTGAACTCATCAAAAGTTTCATCACCTTCCATCTTTATGGTTTCGAAGGCTTTATACAATTTTTGAAGTTTCGACTGTTTGATAGTGTCAGTCCATTCATGCACAGTTTGTAGAATATCCCAAGCTTCTTTTGCAGTAGTGCATGTAGAAATTCTACGAAACTCAGACCTATTAACTCCATTCTAAATAGCATTAAAAGCCCTAGAGTTACAAGTGGCAGCCAACTCTTCTTTCTTAGTCCACTTATCTTCAGGTTTGGGACCAGTTATCCCATTAGTAGTAATAGTGGGCAAGGAATAGCCATTCACAGCAGATTTCTAAACTTTCAGATCTATGACTTTCAAAAAAACAACCTTCCTGGCTTTTCAATAAGCATAATTGTTACCATCCAACAGAGGAGGCGTATTGGTTGAAGTGCCTTTGCGGTAGATATCCATTCTAGCAATTTTTGGGTCAATGTAGTAAAATAGTGTAACCCGCTCTAATACCAATTGAGAATTTTGTCGGACCCACTAGAATGTATACTAGTTCTAATTTAACCAATCACACCACAAGAAGGTAGACACATTATTTAGCATGAAAACCTTTTTCAGGGAGAAAAACCACGAACTAGAAATCAAGAGTTCACGGACAATTACAAAATATACTCACAGTTTCTTTACCTCAGTCTGTACTTCGACCTAAGGACCGTAATTGTTCTTGCACAGAATCCACTAACACGACTTCCACCGTGCACCGTTCTCCTTACTTGACCTCCTCACACCTTGTCAAACAAGATGATCAATATTCTACAAGAGAGTATAAGCAGCACAACCTTCTAGAGCAGCCATTCAGAACGATCTCTCAATGGCTCTAGAGAAATAAGGAAATCTCTCTTAGGGTATTCTAACCTCAGATCAAGAGAGAGAATTAACTTCAAGTCTTCTATCTTTGAGTTGAGAGAAACACCCAGTAAATAGTCCTAAGTTCATCGGTGGGGAACATAACATTAGTTTCTTCTCCTTTAAAGAATTCATGGCATAAGAGTCATTGTCAAAAGAGATGCTAGGACACTTTACTCTGCTCGATTCATTGTTCATTATGTTCATCATGTACGACAAAGAAACTTAAGACTTTACGTAGGGATTTGGATAACCTCATTGCTTTTAAAACACTGATTCTCTTGCATCGCAAGGCGCTAAAAAATCTTTATGAGAGGGACTAGGAGATCTCAGCTCACTAGAAAACCCTAATATCTTTTGTAGTGGGGACTTATCGTCATTTATTTTCAATGAAAAGCAGAGAAAGAGATGCAACAGAGAAAGTCATCCACACTTTAATATCATCACTTTTGGAAACAACTTGGACAAATTTAAGGCCCATGACCTAGATTGTATTAGTAATTCGAGGAGTATTTAGAATATATGTCACCTCCTTTTAATTATCATATTACACTGGAAGCCTGTGCTAAGCTTAGGCCCTAATAGAAAAATATGTGAAATAATTAGTTAAGAGTTCATTTGTTTGTAGTCATTGGTTCCCATGCGTCACGGTTATGCTTCATCACTTTTGTTTAGACTAATTTATTCATCACATTTATTATTATATATATATTTTTTACAACCGCTTTTGATATTGGATTGATAAGAGAGTTTCCCTTTCATTTCATTTAGTATTTGGACGTGTGAACTTTCAGTTCTCTCTCTATCCTATCGTTTCTATATGAGATTTTTGTAGGTTTTCAGATGTATGCATTTTTTTGGGTAGTAATAGTAAAGCTGTACTAGATATATTTACCTTCTGTTTGCTTGTTGGGTGTTTAAGAAACGTTATTTAAACAGTAGTTGAAGTTGATTTCTTATATGGGGTTTCCCCCCTTTCAGTTAATATTAGATTTCTTGGTAGATTTTGGTGAATTGTGTATGCTTGATCTGTTTTGTAGTTCGTTTGCTTGACATATTTCTTGTTTTGATTGGTTTTCAAAGTCTGCTATCTATGATATGAACTTTTCTTCATTCTAGATAGAGTGGAATCTGTGGGGTTTTTTTTTTTTTAATAAATATTTTGCTTTTCATTTGCTTCTTTTCTCTTGGCTTTTTCCCCAGATTGAAAATTGTATTCTCAGATGTATTTTAGAGTTCTTCTCCTGTAGAAATTGGGCAATTTTAGCACATGTTCTTTTATTCATTTGCAATAGCCTTTCTTTATGTTGTGTTGCCACTATTTCAAGATGTTGCTTCCAATTCCACGTTCTATTTTTCAATGATGTGAGCCTTTAGTTTTCTGCTATTTTTCCCTTTTTTATGGGTACTCATTTATGGCCACTAGTTCTTCATTAAGTTACTTTTGAGTGATTGGTTTGGTTTTTTTTCTCTCTTCTCTGATTTATTGTTATTTTAAGAGACTGAATAGTTATTCCTTTCTTTGTTTTCTTTCACCCTTGGTCAAAACAGAAAGGTTGGCCTCCTGTTCTTGTTATTATTACCTTACCATTTTCTACTGATATGAATTGGAGCCTTGTTTATCTTGTTACATTGTTTGAATTTATTACACACAACAACTTCTCACCCTTTCTTTTGCTAGAATTGGTCAACCAGTGTACGAATTCCTGATAAGGCTTTTTTTCTTGTTTCATACATTTAATGCATTGGGTGGTTTTGACTGAAAAGCATTCAAAGTGATTGGTTTTCCGTTTTAGTTCCCTTTCTCTTTGATTTCATTTTGCGACTTCCTTGACAAAATATAAATGAAAATAAGGAGAAAGAAGAAGAATATTACTCTCTCTTAATCATTGTTACTATTTCCATATTTTGGATATTTCATGCCATGTTTAGACCCCTCGTGCAATTTGCAATAGCTGTAGCCCTTTTTACGAATGAGATTAACAAGTGAATGGTTTTTGGGTTTTAATCTGATTTGTGCAAGATTGTGGAGAATGATTGTATCTTGAAATCTCATAAACTGTGGAAAATGTTGACAAGGAGTGATGGAAAATCATTCTTTCTTGGAAACCATTTTCATTTTCTGTGGAAAATGCCCCGTACAAATGTGAGGAACATGTAATTTGGATTACCAAATGCAGGTAATTCAAGTCTTATGTAACTAAAATTTTTATGTAATTTGATTATAGGGCAATTGAATTAAAAGTATACATATGGGGGCACAGAAAGGAGTTTCCTGTGCGTGAACACATCCTCTTGCTCATGGCCTGAGTTAAATTCTAAACCATGGATAGCACTGTGGTTGGAGCAAAACCCAAGATCAATTTCTCATTGAACTGGGGTGATCTGATGAATATGCATGTACTATGTACTTACTGTTATATACAATAGCTTAGCCCAACTTGGTTGGCCTGGTGATGACCAGATGCACACATGTTGTTTCAATTTCTCTGCTTTTAAATAGTTATGTTCTTCTCTTTTGAATTTCTGAATTTAGACTTTGATAATAGATTGCCTTCATAGTGTGTTTATAATGAGTGTAATTTACATTCATTAATGGTTAAAATTGTTTTGATGTTTAAGTGAGAATCTATGACCATTTTGTCGTGGTTTCGTGGTAGTGTTTGTTCCATTTCATCATGTAGTGCTACTACTCTTAGATTTGTGTTTATGGTTTGTTTTCTCGGGCTTGTATACTGGGCGTGGCAACTGTGTACATAGTGTTTGTGTTAATTTTGACTGAGCTTTTCTATTCAAAAGACTGATACAAGAACACAACTAAACTACTAAGATGTATTCTGAGAGAGGTGGAGGAAAGGGCTATTTGTTTATATATAGTTTCACTAAAAGTTGTGCATATATATGACATTCTTAATCATATGTTAAGCTTGCTATTTTTTTTATGCAGATTGAATAAAAATTGAAAAACAAATTTTGTTGAAAGAGTCCATGTAGCTAGGATGCAGCCAACATGAAAGCCAAGTATGGAGAATAACAGATTGCTATATGTTAAGTGGGATGCATGAAGTTTTTTAAAACAATGGTGCAAGTGTTGGAATGGTGCAACAATGAAATGATCATATATGAATATGTAAATTTTCATTGGCATTTGAATGTTGCTACAGAGTAGAATGTTACCATTTGTTTTAATTTTGTAATGGTAATGTGCTTTCAATGTTGAAAGGATGTTTGAATATTAATATGAAGTGGAATAAATTTTCTTGTTTCTTTTTTTAATGATTTTGGAATGGAAACGGATGTTGGGTGTGTAGTAGATTTGGTCTTGGATAATGGAATTAGCAATTTCAATTTATTCATGTGACACCGGCTGGAAGTTGTAATGAACTAATGTATATACAGGAAAAGAAAATTAAAAATCAAATCAATTAAAAAAATTATTTAATTTTTTAAAAATTCCCAGCAAGATAAAAAGCAGGCAAAAAAATTTGAAAAAGTAATTTTCGTAAATTGTAAATCTTTTCCCGGCACAAAATAACACTGGCAAAAGTTTTTCTAAATTTATTTTTGAAAAAATAAACCTCTTTTTCATGCGGAAAAAAACGCCGGAAAAAGTTTTTCTCTCTATTTATTATTGAAAAATAAACATCTTTTCCCCGCGCAAAAAAATGCCGGCAAAAGGTTTTTGAAATTTTATTTTTGAAAAAATAAATCTCTTTTCCCGGGGCAAAAAAACGCTGGCAAAAGTTTTTTCTAAATTTATTATTGAAAAAATAAACCTCTTTACCAGGTAAAATAAACTCCTTTTCCAGCAAAATAAAACGCCGGCAATGTATAGCGTTTTACCGACGCTACTCTTTTGTGTCAGCAAATGGTATTTTTGGCAATCTTTTATCAGCGTCTTGCCGGCGCAAGAGAAATCGCTGGGAATAGTTTTTTCCAGCGTTTTATGGACCTTTACCAGCGCTTATTTAGCATCGGCAAAAGTGCATATTGTTATAGTGGCAAGATGATCCCCACTGGATCTTGAGGACGTGCCACTAATGATAATATCTGGCACATCCTCTGGTAGGGTGTTCTGTCGATCATCATTAGTTCCCGATGTGGAGGTCACCACGGTGGAAGGGCCACCAGAAGTAGAGACAATCGGCACCTTATTCAGGGTATCCTATTTGGTAGTTATGCACTCCTTCTTCTTTGAACTGCCGTCTTGACTATCTTTCAACCCGACTGGTTTTGATGAGCTTGGGATGTCTTTTGCCATAATTGATTTTACGGATATCTGACGACGGGGTTCATTATCATTTATGATGTGTAGAGGATCTGGATGAACTTCTAGAGGCATAGAGAATAAAGGAGGGTCCACCGGCCATACACCAGGTTCAGGGAGCCTTGGATTATAAATTTGAACTTCTATCTCTATGATGCTCTCTTGATAGAAGTAAAGATTAGTGATGAAGTCATTTTCATTTAATACCTCATCTGAAAGGTATTTTTCTTCATCAGGATCTGACTCTAGATCATTGTCCTAGTCATCATCATCCATGGGTGGTGGCATTGTATGGGGAACCCACTCACCATCTGAGCCCTCCAAATCTGAAGGAAAAAAGTGTCCTAATTTGGAGATTCGGTTGAAATTTGAAATCTGCAACACATCTTCTTCCTCGGTGAGAGGGAGAAGGAAGTCTGCCAAAGTGATGGGTTTTCTCATTAGTTTGGAAGATTCTGCTGGTGTAGTCTTGGTACGGGTTCAGTTCCCTCCCTTTTTTTCTTTTATAGGCTGTGCCTTAACTGTCAGGTGGGAGTTGTGAAACGATTTTTTCATTTTCTTCCTCTTTTCGGAAGTAGACATTGACTTCACTATTTCCCAGCTGTCGTCATTTATGAGATCAAGATACACTCGTAGTACTTCTCCAGATGCTGTGGTGACCAAGATGAGTCTGTCACTATTTTCGACTTTATTAATTAGCCGAAACTCCACCATCTTCGATCTGACATGCCCAATGTTGATAGTTTCAAATGATCCAAATGCCACCATGTTGATAGACAACATATTACATTTCTGATCGAGCTGTATAACTCTTATAATCAACATATCTTGTATTTTCTCCTTCAAGATGAAACATTCTTTCAAAAGATGGGAAATCATCCGATGATAGGGGTAGTAGTTTTGATCATCTATTCTACCTTTCTGACTAGGTCTTTTGGAAGGAGGCAGTTCTAGCTTCCAATGCTCCGGTAGAGTCCTGAAGATCTTTTCAACATTTTCGTCGAAGGAATACCTTGTATTTTTCCTCTTTTCGGATTCATCCTTCCTAGCAACTTCATCCTTAGGATCTTGCGCCTTTCTGGGAGCCTTTGAAGTCTGAATATTAACGACTTCTTCTTTTTTCTTTCCATTGGATGTAGAAGGTGCGAGAGTTTGGATTCTTCCAGACTTATCTTTCTAATCAAGTTCTTTACGACAGTCTTTTGCATTGATGGCTGCTTCCAATAGTTTAGACATGGGTTTAGTCGTAACACTGATTATCATCTATTTAATCTCAGGTTTGAGATTGGCTTTGCACATGTCTACTGCTGATTTCTGAGAGATGAGTTCTTTGCATTTGTACACCAGTGCTCTCCACTTGTTTATGAAGCCCTAAACAGATCCATTCTCTCCTTGTTTGGATTGAGTGAGTGAGTTTAGACTGACTGGTTGATCTTCCTCTTGGAAGTGCAAGGAGAATTTCTATTCCAGAACTGCCCATGAAGTGAGAGAATTTTCTGGCAATTGTTTGTACCAATCAAAGGCAGTTCCTCTCAGAGCACCAATGAACGATCTAATCTTTAAAACATCTATATCAGGCATTCCCCCAAGCTGAGACTTGAAGTGGACTATCTGCTGATAAGCAGAACTTTTGCCTATATAAGACTGGAATGTCGGAGGTTTGTATTTAGGATGATATGGAACCAAGTCCATTTCAGGTGGATATTTTGGCATGATCCCCTTTTTCCTAAGTCTTCTTTCATCCCTGTTTTAGTCAGCATATCTGCTACCCTTTTCTAAGTCATGAGTTTATCCAGATCTGCTTGATGACCATTATCTGAGAATTAACCACTTCGCTTGGACAACTTTTATGAAAGCTGTTGCATTTGTGTGGCAATCTGGTCAATTTTCGTTCCGAATGTATGCGGATCTTTTCTATTTGAAGAAGATGGAGTCACTGGTGGATGATCGTTTGGACTAGTCACCCGTTCCATGAGAAGTTCCAGCTGAGTAACGATTTGGTTAATTTTGTCATTTTGCTATTTAACCAAATCCTGTATATTTTCAGGTGGATCTTAGCCTTCAGTTTGTTCTTCAGCATTTACTGGAGCACTGGTTTCCCCAGCCATGAAGACAGAGTATTTGCCTGGTCCAGTATGGGGTGAGAGGCTGCCTTCGAGACTTCGGGTGGTTAATAAAATGTTATAAACGATGGCCCAAAGTATGGGGGAATCCATGCGCCCTGTGTTTTTATTTATCAAAGGTGCTTCTTCATCTATGATCGGAGTTTCATGGCCCTCGGAGGCATTATCTGATTCTTCGTCTTCGATGGGGTTTGAACTTTGGGCAGTGATTCTAGAAGAACACCTGCCGCGTCTAGCCCGGTCATGCAAACCATAGCAGTATCAATGTCATCTTCTTTCAGAACCCATTGCTGAGTAATTCTTCTTTGGCCATGACTTTTCTTTTTATCATCCCTCCTTACTACCATGGGTATGGAATGATTAATGATGTGGTCCACCCCTTCTGGATGATGAACCGACAGTGTGAGGATGTTCACTTCATTTTTCTCCTTCTTTTTTAGAAGGTCTTTGAATTGTGCAAGCTCTGCAGCATTATTGATAGAGAAATGATGTTGTTTCTTCCTTTGGTGCTTTGTATGCACCTTTGGAGGGCATAGTGTGTGCCTCACTATGGCCGGGGCAAGACACTGCTTTCCATACCTCTTCCTTTCTTTTTGAGTAAGAGGATAGAAGGTGTTTTATTCAAGTGATGCCAGGGTTGTATCCTGGCAATTCTTCTTTTTAAACTTATGTGATTTTGGAGACCATGTTGTGCAGTCGGGAATTGTTTCTTTTTGTTGTAGCTTCTTCTTTTCCAGTACCTGACGCAAGTCTTTACCCTTATAGGTTTTGGCTTTGCTGTGTGGTATTTTGGGGTAATGTGTTTTATCGACAGTTTCAACCCTCTTTGCCCCCTGCACTTCTTTGGGGATGCGGAGGCGAGCTGGCGCAGCCTTCTTTAGGTTTTGGTGTTCTTTGATATGAACGCCAAAAGGGTTTTGAGCATATTTCAACACCCACGGCCCGTGTGGCGTGGCCTTTTTTGAAGGCTCCACTGGCACTGGAGAGGTTTTGATGGTAGAAGCAGCACGAGTTATCTGTTGGAAAACAAATACTCGAACTGGAAGTTCATTTTCATTGTGGGCTCTTTTTTGCCCCCTGAAAGTTTTGCTTTCGTCGATAGAAACCTTGTACAAGTGTTTCTTGGTCTCATCGAAACTAATAATAAGATAATTCATAATTGATCTGCAACATAAATAAAAAGACCAACAATGAATGAGTGATAGGAGAGCATATTTATTTTCTCAATCCCATATCAATCTATTTCATTTCCTACTTCTATGTTTTTACGTACACGCTACCGATAAAAATGCAGCACTTCGGTACAATAAACATAGCCCCAGAATGGGTGAGAAAATGATTTGTGATCCAACCATATTCATGGTGATATATTTGGCTTTTGACGACATACACCAATGAACTGATTAATTAGGATCTCGCCAAGCTCCGTAGGCCGTAAATAGGGCAGTAAATGCTCGCTATCGGCCAAAGAAAACTGACTTGGTATAAAATAATATAGATTGATCAATATGGACTTTTAAACCGAGACGACTTTATGAGAAAGAGTCTTATTGGCCATATTATTCTGTGACATATTTACTTTCTATCACCCTTTTTCAATTCTCCATTTAGTACTATTTGGGAGAGTCATGGGTTCTGTACAATGAGTATTCAATCAGCACATAGGCTTAGAATTTCATGACAGGTCATCCAATGAAAGAAAAATGTATATAAAAATATCCAGCGGCCACTTTTTCTGTGGACTGGCCGGTGAAGGCTGCTGGTTGGCCGCGGGGTGTAAAGCACTTCAAACTGACCGCGCGAGCTTTGCACTCCATGGCCGTTAAATAAACAATGTCTTAAGCGTGCAATCCACCAGCCGTAAGACTTAGTCAATAGCTGGGGCCTCCTTGGGATGCACTGACTTTAAAGACACTGACCATTTTGAATTGAAACAGCCGTTAGACATGCACAATCGAACATAAATGACCGGTCAACACCATTTGTAATGGCTGCCGCATCCTTTCTGCATTAGCCACTGTGTGCTGTGCATCTTCTCCATTTTGTCTCAGTCAGCTTTTCCTCTAATCTGTTCTTTCTTCATTTTTTTATTTTTTTTTTGAACAATAGCAACTGAGGAACTCTCTTCAATCTCTTCCCAAGTATTTTGATTAACGAAGCATCACTGATAATGTGTAATGATTTTCCCACAAACAGCGCCAATCTTCTGTTTCGCCCCAAAAAAGGAGGGAAATGTGGAAAAGGAGATGAAAGTCTGGTGAAGAAACTTTTCTTTAATTCTAGCATTTGAATGTTACAGAAAGATGTAAAAATGTCCCACACGGATACTTGATCGCGCAGGAAAAGTCATTTCCACTTTTATTTAAATGGGTTCTTCGTTGCTTCACTTTATGAGTGCAGGTTGTTTACAATTTTTTATACAAACTCCCACCCCCCTACCCCCATATCAGGCCTAGGAAATCAAAACAATGGGAAAGTGATTGGAAAGAGAGAACAGATGTTCGCTGTCTTTAAGAGTATGCTGGAGACGGAATTGGAGAAGTATGCAATTTAGCTTCCTTGGTCAGTCTTCGTACGTCATCACCATTGTTCGTGAAGGAGAATTAATCAGAGAAGTCTGCTTCAAAACAACAAATACAATCTCTGCCTTTCCTCCATGGTGAGAGGGCCAAAGGCTGACTTTCAGAGGCTATCGCACAGGTCCAAGGAGAAGTGTTCATCACTGCCCAATTCTCACCTTGCAAATGAAGAATGGGAGAGTTTTGAAAATGGCAGAGTTTTCTAGGCTTCTTTGCGCTAGATCCAAGATATGATGATGTCAAATAGAATAGAGGCAACTGACCAATCAGTGCCTTGTTCTCCCAAGTCTTCAATTTATAGCCTTTGAAGACGCATAACTGCTGGAGATCATGGAGGAGTGGAGGTAGTTTCGAAACTGTCTTTAATGAGAAATGTGGTTGTTCATTTTCTGTGCGTTTCAGTGGCCATCAGAAGAAGCAACTGGCTAGATCGTGGGAGATTGTGGGCGCCAGGTAGCCGAGAGAGAAGAAACTCGGTGGCCAGTGAGGTGACGTCCAGAGGTCATCTTTCGGACGAAGACCAGCGGTTGCTTCATTGCGCTGAGCGGCTAATGTGCTGAAGGTTGCAACGACCGATGGACCTTATGGATAGTAGCCATTGAGGAGCGCTCTTGCTGTAACCGGTCAGACTCCAGCAGTCATCAATGTCTTTTTTTATGAAAAATGAGTATTTTTGCCTTGGAGAATGTTACGGATGGGCAGATGATTTTTTTTTTTTCTTTTGTATGCCAACAAGTCTCACCGCTCACGGCCTGTTTGTCACTGCTCAAGGTAACTCAGTAAATCATTCTCTGCTTCCTCATATTTGTTAGTTTTTACTTTTGTTAATTTGTCATTCATGGTTCATTAGTCTTTTAATCATTTAATGTGATTTTCTCATTGGCATGGCAATATTATATTAGCTTATTTGTAACTTAGCAAATGACCTGATATAGCAAGTACCATGTTTTTCCTGTAATGAGAGATTCTTTTGTGATCATATTACATAGAAGTATACTTTTGATATTTTAGTGAATATGAGTAGTACAATGCACTAAATTAGCTAAATTTTTAGCAATGGGAGGGGGCACACCTGTAGTTGATGGGTGTATCTGAGTAGTCCAATGCAAGAAATTAGCTAAATTTGTAGCAATGGAGAGTAAATGACATGTAGTACAATCCTAACATTTCTCTCGCTCACAGAGCTTCGATTATTCATATTCATTCCATTCTCTTTTAACTGCATGTTGTTTTCATTGACTCTGTAGTAAGGGAGTTTCTTTTATCTTCTCCCTTTTATGTGTAGATGAGGGGATTCCCATCATGATTTCTGTTTTAAGATTGCGTTTTCAATTTTTAATTAATTGGGTCATATCATTTGTACTTATGGGTCTTTCTCAATTTGCATCTTGTTTATGTCATTGATTTCTATTAATTTCTGTTGATTTCTTAATTAGCTCTAATTAAGTAATTATATATGTTTTTCTTAGGATTTTTCTTCGTGAGGAAATCTTAGAGTCAATCGAGTAGCAGGCATCCATAACTTTGGGATTGTGGGATACTAAAATACATCTCTTGACTGTTCCTCTTCCAAACTTGTTTTCTTGTTTAGTACAATTGAGAACTTATTTAGTTGTGGATAGTAGTTATTGATAACTTATTTATAGTTGTGGATAGTGGCTATTGATATTTTGTTAAGTTGTTTAGTTGTGGATAGTAATGATGGATAACTTGTCTATTTGTTAGCTGTGGATAGTAACTATTGGTAACTTGTTTACTTGTTTAGTTGTGGATATTAGCGATTGATAAATGGTTTACTTGTTTAGTTGTGCATAGTAGCTATTGATAACTTGTTTACTTGTTTAGTTGTGGATATTAGCAATTGATAACTTGTTTAGTTGCATTGCATTGCCAGTCCCAAGCCTAGACAAAAGGAGGGTTTAAAGTTCGGTTTACATCGGGTATCCGGTGATAGTATATGAATAATTAAAGAATGTTATCTTATGTTTAAGATCGTGCTAAGCCCAACCCCAGCTTGCACAGGACGGGATTTGACCAAGATGGAGGAGCATCATGGGGCCATGTTTATTTGTAAGGGAACTAAGAGAGTGGTGTGGGAGAGTGCCTAGTTGATGGAGGTTTCCAACAATAGGGAGTTTGGGTGGAGAGGGAAGTAGGTTAGTTTTCTTTAAGCTTTTTCCATTGAGTTTAAGGAGGAGGAAAATGAGAGGAGTTGTGTAGAAGAAGAAAATAGAGAGTAAGACAGCCATGGAATATGGTTCTAGAGTGCAACAGTTGTGACCCTAATTATATATATATATATATACATAGTCAGAATCCTTTGAGGATTTACCCCACGGTGATCGTGAGTGGTCCACCATGTCACCGTGGGCAGCCTTTCATGCATGCTGGTAGGGCTACCCACTGTGACGTGGTGGACCATGATTGGTCCACTCACGGTCACCATTGGGGAAATCCTCAGACGATCTCGATCCATATATAGAATGACAACAACCTTTTTCTTGGGAGAGCGACATGTGACATTCTAATAGTTATCCCACAAATACTCTCACCATAGATAACCATTTTTTAAAAATTATTCTTGTATTTTCAAATTGCAAAAGACTTATCCCTTCCCTTACTATTATTCCCTAAAACATAGCATACAATACTAACTTCTCTTTGGTCCTCCCAAAATCATTTTCCAAGACTACATTGACAAATTACCTCTAATTTGTCCAATAGATTACAAAAAAATAAAGGTCCATTTGGCTTTGATAGTGGGCCTTACATACTGATGAAAACTATAGAGATCAAGCTGGCTATGATTTTAATGATAGCTGGGCATGTATGTTTTAAATTTCGTTGTACATCAATTTGTGGGACCCCCTTGTCAGATCCAAGACGCAAAAATTTAGGGTCTACTTATAGATCACAGTTGACTTCTTTTTTTTTTTTTTTTAATCAATCTGTAGTGCCCTCAGTGAAAGCCAATTTTTTTCTGTTTCTTTTTTTGTCTCAAGTTCGAACAATCTGTTGGTCCCCTTGTGAAAGCCAATTTTTTTCCTTTCCAAACTCATAATTTAAAAGGGTCACTTTCGTAGGTAGTATTTTTCTTTTTTTTTTCCTCCTTATTTTTCTTTCAATATATGGTAGGATTAATATGTGGGTCCTATTGTGATAGCAAAGTGTTTGTTCCTTTCCAAACTCACAATTTACAAGGGCTACTTTCGTACGCTGTATTTTGCTACTTTTTTCTACTTATTTTTCTTTCAATATTTTGTAGCATTAATCTAGGGGGCCCATTGTGACAACTAATTAATTTCAAAACCCACATTTAATTTTGAAATGATAATCAGTTTATGCCTAAGCATAAATATAATCAAATCAAGGTCCTAAATCTTTACATTTACTTGATATTCCCGTAAAAATCTGTAAAATTCCTAAAGTTTCTCTTATGAGTTTCTATCTTTATCATAATTCTTTATTACCATTTATTTACTAATTTAACCAAATAAATCAATGGGTCCCATTGTGAAAGCCAGATTTTCTTTCTTTCCAAACGCACAATTTACGGGGGCCACTTTCATAGGTTGTATTCTGCCACTTTTTTTCTCCTTATTTTCCTTTCAATATTTAGTAATGTTAATCTATGAGGCCCATTGTGGAAGCCAGTCGATTTCAAAATCCACATTTAATCTTGGAATCAACATTTTTAATCTATTCCTAAGTACAAACATAATCAAATATTTATTTATAGTTTATTTAAATATTTATAAGTACTTTTAATTAAAATCCTAATTATTTTTTATTATTGCACTTGTAATACTAAATTGGAGCAACCCCGGTTTCAGGCCTTTTAACTTCCAGCACTTGGCAGTATGGCTTTGTGCCGCAACGTAACGTATCGTTTATCGTCATTTATGCGTCCGTCCGAACGTTACGTAATGTATAGGTTATCATCATTTATTCGTGACTCAAAAGACTGTTGTATCAACTATGGAATATTTTTAATGGTGGAAGTTTGTGGGTCAGGGATTAGGATGATCAGGAGGGGCCCATGTTTTGTACATGAGTAGACCACAAGCAGATGGTTCAATCCCCACTTCCAATCCCATGTGGGCCCCACAGCTTGGTGCACATGGCCACTCCCTAGGACTTTTGGCAGTTTGGAATTTTTATATAAGTGGCCCCATGGAGGAGGCAAGCGATCCCTAGGATCCTTGTCATAATGACAACCATCTCCCTTCCTAGGTTCATCCCATGGAACATTCAGGACGTACGTTTCTTCCAATACGACAAGGGAAGGTGGCCCCATTGTCCCAGGATTTTTTGTTTGATGGATCTTGCAGATTGATTGCAGAAGATCAATAGAGGATTTGGATCCATCTTCTTTTTGCTCAATAAAAACCAGAGACCAGACAACCTTATCTACGAATTTAATACACTGGCATCCGATCAGTCAACTGGAGCAGTTGCAGGGAAGCGGACAGTGAGTAATTGCCATCTCATGAAGACTTTGGCGTGGGCGTGCGAGAGGGACTTACTTAACTTTGTCTTTATCTAATCGGGTGGGGACAGGCCCAGGGTGTCGGCCATATCTTGTTTGGACTTTCTAATCACCTTTTTGAATATATAAATCAGTCATTTAAAATTACATGCATTATTTATTCGCATGTTACGGCCGAGCCTTGGCATTTCTATCACTTAATTAACCCTGGCCTCTACATAAATATGCCAAAGATTTAGCTCAAGGCCCAGCCCGAGTACTTGAACCCAAGGCAAAAATCTAGACCAAAGTGGGCTGGGCCCTTCTGCACCCCTAGACCACACAAAAGTAATTAGGGCTGTTTCTTTAATAAAATTTCTAAGAGAATTTTTGGCTAATTGGAAGATTTGGAGTTTTTGTCAAAAAATTAATGATCATTTAGTAGAATTTGAAAATGTTCTGACTTTTCATATGTTCAAATGATCAAAATGATGCAGGCATTTGGAAATCCTACCTGCCATTTATGGATTCTGGTGTTCTAGTGAATTTTTGGTAGAACTCGGGCACTCCATTTCTAAAAGTGGACCCACATTTCTTCATTTCAAAAGGTGACCATACATTGTAATTTCTAAAATTAGGTGATTCCACTTTCTAAAAAGATGAGTACCTTATAATTTCTAAAGGTGGGCTTACATTTCAATTTTTTGAAATGGGCTCCACACAAGGGCAAGTTTTCTAGAGCCCCATATTCTAATTTCTAAATGTGTATTCTTTTATTTATTATTATTATTATTTATTTATTTTTTGCACTGGTAAATAATTCAGATACTGGATCTAAACAAGTCATTCATGATTGATATTACTATAGAGGGAAGGTGTATCACCACTAAGCTATATGAATTTCTATAAAGATTGGTCCCTTGTACAGCGATTCAAAAGATATGCAATTTTCAGTTAGGATTTGGTTGGTAGTGATAGACACGAAGTCTATCGCCTGTAATTTGATTTTCCAATAAGAGTAGCTGTGACTGTGACTCCATTAAACAACGACACTTATTTTTTGTTGACCCACATGCGTCAGCATGAACGTGGGGCATGCCTAATGATCTATGATTAAACCCCTGTGCACAAGTCAATTAAAAAAACCTATAAAAACGATTGTTTGATAATTAAAATGCTAGTAGAGAATATAGCTCTTTACCTAAAAGTTCAAAGGATGAACATAGACAAATAGCATATAACAGCAGTTACTCTAGTCGTTCAGTTAAACAGACAGTCTCGTAACTGCAGGAGCAAGGATTCAGCAATCATCTTAAGAGAAATGATGTTTGGGAACCAAATAGAGAGGCAATTTCCTGTGAACAGTCAATCCAAGAGCTTCAGACATGTCTAAATCTTCTTCCTTAACACCTTGAGGCAATTCCCAATCGAACCAATACAGAAGATTGGCAAGAGCAACTTCAAGTGATGTAATGGCAAATGAAAGCCCCGGACAACCCCTCCTCCCTGCTCCGAAAGGAATGAATTGAAAATCTTGCCCCTTGAAATCAACAGAATTGTTGGCAAATCTTTCTGGAAGAAATTCCTCAGGATTTTCCCATGATGTGGGGTCCCTTCCAATTGCATATGCATTGATAAAAACTCTTGTCTTTGAAGGGATATGGAGGTTTTGTATCTTAACACTTGTTGTAGACTCCCTCGGAGCTAATAGGGGAGCAGGAGGATGTAAACGTAAAGTCTCCTTGATAATGGATTTCATGTAGTTCAATTGACAAAGGTGTTCTTCACTAATGTTGGCTTTTACATCCACCACTCTTCTTACCTCTCCCTGGGCTTTCTTCATCACATTTGGATGCTTTGCAAGCTCTGCCATAACCCACTCTAATGTCAAGGCCGTCGTGTCTGTTCCACCAGTGAACAGGTCCTGCGATTGAAAGTAAGGTAGCCTATTAACTCTCTGCACTAAGAAAAGTACTCCGGATGTTGTGTGTCTATACTAGAGATTTCCTAGGTTGAAATAGTGGAACTCACAGTGAAGTATACCTACTGAAAATCTGAGCTGGTGAAAATGAATGACTTCTCCATCATCTATGAGATGTTTATATCCTCCTATTTTAATCCGATAGGAGTTGGCCATTGTGTATAATGGACCATATGAATAAGGTAATTAATGAATATGATTAAGAGCTTTTTGTATATACCCGCAACGGTTTTTAGAATTTGCAAATAGGCCCTTATGATTTTATTATTTATATATAGGCCCCTACGATGGGGAGAGGGAAAGAGAGAGAGGGAAAGGGAGAAGGGGAGGGAAAGGGGTCAGGCGCGGGTGGAGGTGGGAGGTGAGTAGGGAGAGGGAGAGGGGGGTAGTTTGGAGAGGGAGAGGGGGGTAGTTTGGAGATTTCCTAAAAGAGTATTTTGGTCATGGAAAAATGAGACGTGGAAGGAGAAACTTGGGTTGTGGCATTAGCAGCTCTCTTAAATGGGCAGTATCTCATTTAAGGTGAGTTTTCGATCTTGACCTCAATTTTACAGTGAGGCCTGTTCCTGTTCAATTGAAATACAAGGACAACTCAAGAGGATGGAATACATCTAAAATGGTTAAAATTATCTTTATGTGGGCCACACAATGAAGATCCAGCATGTGTTATACATTTCAGTGTAATAGGGTATCCAGACTCTTAAAGGAAGCCTTTTAGGAAGAATCTATGAAGATAATTTAAAAAGGTAAAGTTCAAATCTAAATCTAAATAAAAATAAAAATAATAGATTAAATAGAAAAGAGGTATTCTGCTATTAAACGGTCCAGATCGTGTAGCCAAAATAATTGCTATTAAAGAATTTGGATGTTGCGGTTCTTTTAGTGAAGATAAAGTCAAAAGTGAGCCAATTAAAATTGGGAGTTTAATTGAGATATCGATTGTCAAATTGAACCTCATTCCAAATCAGATCGCCCTAACGTCCTATTTTATAATTAATGTTAGTGTTAAAATTATATATTTAGGTTTCAATGGTTGAATAAAACATAGATCTAATCAATGTCCACTACCCAACATCTAATCAATGTTGGGACCCACTACCCAACATCTTCTCCTTTGAATCTGAGAAAATCAACTAACCAATATGACGGCTTTGATGTTATCTCTGGTGAGATGAATATCACGGTTGGAATCCTTCTGCACTTGGAGCATCACATCCACAAGGTCTCTGTGTTCCCCAACATCACAGCCGTCCGATGGACGCATGAGGTGGTTCTCGATCACCTGATCAAGAAAACGATCCAACTCACGAGAATTCCTCTTAAGCTTACCATGCAACCCTGTTACAACATCAACCCATGCGAGTGAAGGAAAGTAGTCTCCAACAGAAAAAGCTCCCAGCAGAACCATCAACTCCTTCACAAGATCTGCAAACTTGTTCCTCCCTTCCTCTCCTTCTCCTTCTCCTTCATACTTCTTTCCGAGTGCAGCCCTCGCAATGGTCCCGCTCGTGAGCGAGAGAAATATCTCAGTGAGATTAACTGCTGCACCGGTGGACGAAGGTTGAGAGATCCTCTCAATCATGAGGCTCACTTCTTCTTCCATGATTGAACGGAAGGAGTTGACTCTCTTGATGCTTAGCAGCTCGAGCACACACATCTTCCTCACTTGCCTCCAGTACTCACCGTAGGACGCGAAGCCGAGATCGGTGCAGCCATAGAGGAGCTCGTTGGCCGCTGTTGTAGAAGGTCGGCTTGCAAAGATGAGGTCATGAGTTTTCATGATCTGTTCCGCCATCTCCGCTGAGGAGACGATGAGAGTGGGGATCCGACCGAGATAAAGGAGCATCAGAGGGCCGTATTTTCCCGCGAGGGAGCGGAGAGAGCGGTGTGGGAGAGTGCCCAGCTGGTGGAGGGTTCCAATGAGGGGAAGCTTGGGTGGAGAAGGAGGTACGTCGGTTTTCTTGGCTCTCTGGCCATTGAGTTTGAGGAGAAAGATGAGAGCAGAGGCGAAGAAGAGAAGAGAAAGCAAGAGAGCCATGGAATTGGAGTAAAGTTTTTGGACAGCTTCAGCACCCTTCATTCTTCTCCTTATTTGGATATGCTGAGACTCTGTCTGGTAGATGACAACTGACTAATGATGGTCATGCTGGGTCGCCAAAACGCCCCTATTTTCATATTTCTTATATTTTTATATTTTTACATTTTTTTATTCTTTTTATTTCTTGGCCCTTGACTTTGTCCTGCGTCCTGTCAGGTTTTTGTCTCTAACTGCCATTTAGCAATTTACTATTAAAGTGAAAGTAATGTAAAATATTAAATTAAAAAAGAATAAAATATAGCGGGCTTATAATTCTAATTTTTCTTTAGTGGATTGGTAGGGTATCTTTTTAATTTTTTGTGTAAAAAAGTGAACTTTTTTTTGTCTTTTACTGGAAAAATGAGATTGCTTTTCAACTTTCTTTTTTGGGGCAATTACCGTACGGACTGCCTTAAAACTGATAATTATCCCAGAACAGTTGTAAAATGTTTATTTACCCCAGAACAATTCGATCCATAGGATATCCCAAACTGTGATATCCTATAGAAGTAGGATATCCTACAGTCAAAAGCGGAAAATTTTGAACAGTTAATTTTTTTTTATTTTTTTTCTTGATTGTGGGACCACCAAACCACCATTCAAACCGTTGGATTGCTGTATGAGTGTACAAGCTAATATCGCACCAATTTTGAACCGTTGATCTATCACAGTTATTTAGAAATTTTCAAAAAGTCACATTATTTTGCAAATTATAAGAACAAATCATAAGCCGTATGTTTTTTTTTTGTTGCAAATTTCTAGATAACCGTGATAGATCAACAGTTCAAATTTAATGCAATATTAGTTCTTACAGTCAAGGAAAAAAAAATACTAATTGTTCAAATTTTCACGCTTTTGACTGTAGGATATCCTACTTCCATAGGATATCGCAACTTGTGATATCTTACGAATCGGACTATTCTGAGGTAAATAAATTTTTTTCAACTGTTTTGGGGTAATTATCAATTTTAAAACAGTCCGTACGGTAATTGTCCCTTCTTTTTTTTTCTTTTTAAAGAGAGAATTTTGAAGATGTGTGCTTTTGGTGTGACCCATTGTCTGGAAAATTAAGGCCTGATATTACTTTTACTAACCTAGTAAGTTGTCAAATGGGCCCTACCTGATGATCACCCTATCTGGTGACCAAACTCCACGTATTTTTCTACAAGTTCTCCGTGCTGACTGTTCATGGAAAATGACCAAGATTCTTTATATCATGAAAAATTGCAGTAGTTGGAAAAAATAATGGCTCAGGCTGAATTTCAGCTTAAATCTAAGCATATGCAGACTTCAAGGTAAAATTTCCATGCTCATCCAAGGTCCACTCAATCTCATAAAAAAGTAATGGCTCAGGCTGAACTTCAGCTTCAATCGTAGCACACAATGTCTTCCAATCCCTCGATGTAGTAGGTGGAAAAGGCCACCCATTTTGAGATCCCTGAAAATACATGTCCCTAATGTGACCATCTTGCATCCAAGGATCTGACCAAAGATTAGTAGCTCTGCCTTCTCCAATCAAATGCCGAATATCAGGAAGAACCATAGGTCTTAAAGATGGAATACCCCTCCAGCCCCAAGAAGCGTATCTTGACGCTTTAATATCCAAAAAATATTTCTGCCTCAAACATTTAGCATGAGCCCACAAATTCCATATAACATGCCAAACTGACGCGGAAGGCATGTAGAGAGTCCTAAGAAATAGGATGCAAGCAGTGGCCAGAGTCCCAATGATTCCAAAAGAAACCCATTAAAAGTAGTTCAAAGGTAGAAGCAATTGACTAAGGAAGAAGATAAACTGAAGCCCAAAATATATGAATCATTGATAAAAGTAGATCTAACCAGCCCCTACCTACTCACATTGACGTGATTGGGGCTGGCACCGGAGAACAGCATGATTTTGGAATACAAATGAGATGGGCCATGGAACCCTTTGGTTTTTCCTTTTTGTCCTTTTTTTTTTTTTCTAGAAATAAAATATGATTCAAATATTGTAAGTTGTACATCTGAGTTTATATGGGTTTCTGTTATAGATCGTCTGAACCATTTGATAATTTTGATACATGAATTTTAGTGTTGACGAGGATTGTTTTGTATGAATGTGAATGCTACATGTTAGAGGTTTTTATTTCTTTTTAAATTCTTGTGAGAATTTTTTTTAAAGAGATGCAATTAAGGGCGAACAAATAAATCCACTGGTACAGTTAAGACTATTAGCGGTGGAAATGAAATAAGGGAAATAGTGGCATATAAAAAAGCCATCTCTCAAAATATCCGTAGTGGCGGATTTTTTTGGCCGCTAACTCCTAAATTTCCATCACAAAAAAAAAAAAAAAAAAAAAAAAACCACTGTTATTAGTGATTTTTAATAAGTCTTTTTTTTTTTCCAATGCTAAAAGCAATAGGGACAATATCTTTTGGTGGTGGAATTAGCAGCGGCAAACCTTTAAGGGGCGGATTTTGTGTTTCAGTTTTTTTTTTTTTTTCTTTTTTTGCGCTAAAAGTAACCTATCTTGTAGTGCTTATTGTTGTCAAAGGGGCTTAACCAGTTTTCAGTATTTTCACATTTATAACTGTCATAGCCTGATTCCTTTGATAGACAATATGTAGTTTCTCTCTGCCCCACAAAAAGGATATGTCCTAAGATTGCATTGCATGTGTATTTGCATCACCCAAATGGATATGATTTGAGAATTAAAAACCCTTTTCATAGAAGATTTTCCTTCATGGGAGAGCACGACAGAAGTATTTTTTATGGTAAAAGAAGGAGATATTAGTGAACTTACTGGGGTTGGTCATACAAATAAAATGTTACTGGAGATACGGCACCTAAAACTCTAGGATAATGGGTACCTTTTTTATTCCCTGAAAACATCAGTATATAGGTTTGAACTCTTCAGAGAACTCTTCTGCATTGATTCTAGTAATCATCAGGATACTTATTGTTTGGCCCAGAGTAAGATTGGGATGGGAATGCAGAAGGACCCGGTTTGCAAACCGAGTAACCCACCCATCAATTTGTATATAACTAAAACTGCAATGATAACATTAAATATGAATCACTTAGCATAATCAAAGATGTCAATGAACTAGAGATCCTAACCGCCCATTCAATTGTCCTTTCCACTACTGGCTTTCAACTATCGATCATTCTCTTTCAACGGTCCCTGTTCAGGTGATCGGGACTCGGTATTATCCCATTAGTGTCAAATTCTTTTACTATATAATCGTAGCCATTTCTATATTGGGTTCACAATCTAAAATCTTCTAGAGAGTGCACCAAATATGTGGTTTATTGTGCTTCCTTGCCCGATGCATGGTCCATAGTTCTGTAGTCCAGACTCTTGATGCGATAAACCATGCAATTTTCAGATTGAATTATCCTAGCCATTAATCTTTATCTTTCTCAACTAGATAGTTGCTGTTATTATTGGCTTTTTTTTTTTTTTTGCTAAAGGTCATGTGTATAAAAAAGAGAACAAATACAAGGAGAAGCCCTATAAAAGCAGGGCATTGGACCCAAAAAGGCAAAAATGTCCCAAAAGCCACAAAAGCTTCTATACAAACCAAAAAAACAGAACCAAACTAAGCTTCCTCCACCAAAAGACAAAACAGAGAAAAACACAACATACCCAAAAGAAAAAAGCAAAAACATTGAGCTTTTCAACAATCAGATTCAAAACTTCAATGGCCAAATCTATCAAGGCTCTGAAGTTGCTGAATATTGATTCGATCTGGGAGAGTGCCTAACAAATCAGAGATGCGCTCTTTGAACAGAGATTTGACTCTTGATAGGAAAGGCCCGATGTTGTTAAACTTGGAGTCATTGCGAAAAGTCCAAAGAATTGGAGATGGGGTGGAAGAAAACTGCAGCTACTCTCTTCCTTTCATTATCATCTCTCTACCTATGGAAAGAGTAGTCCCAATGACCTCAACAGAAGGATTGTTTGGACATGAGATTCCTTCAAGAGAAAAAAGCCACTTCCGAAGATGTGGTAGTCAGATTCAGCATTGGAATGACAGTTGTAACATCTAGAAGCCAGCAGAATACCTTTTGATTTTGCCAGCATTGGAATATGTTACTGTTATTATTGTTCAAACCTCCATGGTTAGGAATTTGAAAACTGAAGCACTTCAGGGCATTGCTCCATGCAGTGTGACTGCCACATCAACATTCTGGACCATTTAATTCTTGGTCATACGCTGCACAGCATAACAGTATAATTATTCATCATAATACCACTTGTTTCATAGATTAAACCATGCATACCTATGAGATAATTCAAACTCTGAAAATGCAAAATGTAGATGACTAATAGATCAGTCCTAGTTTGCCTCAGCATGAGTACTTTCCCCAATTATCCAAGATTGCCTTCGCGAGATCAGAAAGAACTACTTCTACCATCCTCTCTTCAATGAAGTGATATTATCTCTCTTGAAGGGAAGAAAGTACACTTAGCTAATGTTTTTGTGCTTTGAGCCGGTAGTGAAATACCTGATACCTAATTGGCCCTTTTGGCTAAGCATCATGTTATGCTGCCTTTTGTATTTGTTATTCCAAGCTCCCAACTACAGTAGAAAATACGGCTGGTGAGCCAAAGCCCAAACTATATGGGCTGTGGGCTGTGTTTTTAGGACCATGGACAGCAGGCCTACTTTTTGCTCATTGCTAAACAGGGAGGACCCAAGTCTACATGTATTTAAGAAGCAAGTAAGACCAACCAGTGGAAAATTTTAACAGAATGGGTAGGCCTGTCAATGGGGAGGAGTTCCTTCAGGTCCTGATTTGGAACTGGTTGGTCCAGGCTTAATGGGACGATTCCATGTAATATGTGAGTTCTCCTATGATGGGCAATAATATCTAGCAATTCAACTATGGCAGGAGGTATATTTCTAACCTCTGGGCTGAACCCAGACCTGAATAGTTTCCATGGTAACTAAGCAGACTGGATCTGGAAAAGTTATGACCCACCTAACATTGTCATGAGTAATCATAGGACATTTAACTATTCCAATACATCCATTTAATCAGAAATACTCACCTAAGAGCTAACACTGCACTGTTCATATGTGGCCTAGCTCTGTGGGGATCCATCTTCATTAGTCTCCGTATATTCAGCAATCAGCATACCTATTTTGACACTCATCCAACCTGGGCTCACCACCAGATTGAAACTAAAAAAAAAAAATAGTTACATAATGTTTAAATTTAAGGCCATTAAATCAAGAGAAAGGTATATCACATGGGCTATTTTTTTATCCCATAAAGTTCCATGATGAGGCATTTCCAACCTTCTGCCCTGATGGCATGCTTTCGGGTGGGCCCCACTGAGTGGAACACCTGAACAGTATGCAGTCTTTCTAGTTGAGAAAACTCTCCTGCATTCAACAGGTTCAACCACATTCAGTAGAAACTATCATCCCAGAAATGCAGTGATATTTTCAAATGAAGCTTTTTCTTAAGATATAATGAGAAAAAATGCTATGGAAAATATCAACCTCTAAACAGCTAAAAAAAATACATTGACAACGATAAATATGGAACGCCGTTAAATTTACTTTGAATGGAGCGTAATCAAAGACGTTGATGAATCAGAGATCCCAACTGTCCATTCGATTGTCCTGTAGAATATTGACCATCGACCATCAATCATTCTCTTTCAACAAGCGTCCGTGTTTAGACAGATGGACAGAATTATCTGATTAGTGCCAAATCCTTGTACTTTAACCATTGCCATTTCCACCATGGGTTCACAACGTGTAGTCTGCCAGAGTTCACACCAAATATGAGGATTATCATTCCTCCTTGTCCCATACATGTTCCATGGTTCTGTAATCCAGACTCTTGATGCATCGTACTCTGCATAGGGAGTCATGTTTAAAAAATTTTCAGACTGAAATATCCTAGCCAAAGATCTTTACCTTTATCATCTAGACAACAATTGTTGATATTATTGTCCAAACCATCCATTTTTAGGCATTTGAACTGAAGGCCTATCAGGGCATACTTCATTCAATGTGATCCACCACATCAACATTCTGGACCATGAGTCCATGGTCCTTGAACCTGCATGTAAAAATTATATGTAAATTACATGTGTTGCACACCAGAACAGTATAATGCTAGCTTCATCACACAAACCACTTGCTCCGTAGATAAAACCATGAAAAAGCATGAGCTAATTTAAATGCAAAATGACTCATGAATCAGTTGTAGTTTGTTTAATGATGTTAGTTCCTGCATCATATGTTGTCTCTGGGCATGTACACGCCCAAGAAAGAAACGTCGGCGTTAGAGAGGCAAACAACTAAACAACTCACCTATTATTATGTAAGAGTAGCAATCAAACATACTAGAAATGTTTATAGCGGATGAAGATACGTTCTGGCAAAACAAATTACTACTACTAGGATTACAGAGGAGTCGGTTACAAAAGCAAGAGTGGAGAGGAATATCTGATGATTGCTGTGTCATTTCTAGTGTGGACGATCCTCAATCTTTAGTTCTAGAAGTGCAGTGCCATGTTTCAACCCAGAAGGCAAGGAGAATATGTTCGGGCAAACCCTAATGCTCAAAGATTGAAGCGATGTGAGATTTAGGAATCATTCTGGCAAACCCTCCAAAATATCACAGCTACTTATACTCAGTTCTTGTAGTGAAGTAACATATTGTAGTCCATCCAACAGTGAAACTAGATTACGAAGTTAATGTATGGTCAACTTTCGGAGTGCTCAAAGACTCTTCGTAGCATCCGGCAAAACCACCATCTCCTTGCATCCAGTGATGGCCATGGTTTCAAGTGCGGTGAGGTATTGCAGTCCCGGCAAAGATGTAAGGTTCGCACACGAATTGATCGACAAATTGCGAAAAGAGGTCATGCCTTGCATTCCCTCCTCTGGAATGGATATTAACCTTTTGCAAATACTTATCTCCAATTTTTCTAGAGCAGTGAGATTTTTCAATCCTTCGGGCAATGATGCTAGTTTCCTGCAATCAACAATGCATAATGATTTCAAAGCAACAAGGTTGTCGAGCACTGAACCCAAAAACATGAGCTCTGGTAAAGACAAAATATATAAAGAACTAAGATTAGTAGAGTTTTGGAGCATCCCTTTCGGAAAAGATGTCAGCTGATCGAAGTCTGATATTTTAAGTGATGAAAGTGAAGTGAGGCTCGACACTGACATGATTATTGTTGGATTGCAACTCATTAGCTCCAAATCTTTAAGCGAGAGAATACTCGGAGTAGTTCTTAACATTGAGCACTCTTCAATTGCTAACTTCCGAAGTTTGAGAAGTAGTTCTCTTCCATTTATTGCTGACCATTCCTCCCAATTAGGCAAGTCATAGAATTCAAGTTCTTCTAAAGAGGGAAATGCTTTTGTTGTTTCATCATAACCATAGAAGCCAATACTAATGCACTTAATTGCATCCATTCCATGCACTTTGAGGTGCTTCAGAGACGGAAGTTGACCAAGTGATGGGAGATTTTCGCTTCTATTGCAGTTGATTGGAGATAATCCAACTAGATTTGGAATCACATCATCTCTCATCCAACTTGGAAACAACAAACCCCGATAGTTTTTTATTTGCAGCCGTTTTTAGTTAGGATGGGGTTGTAGGCCTTCTAGAACTTCCTCAATCTTTTCTTGTGTTTTTTCATCTGCATCATGCTTCCACAACAACCCAAGTGAGAGGAGGTGTGGTTCGCTTGTCAGCTTGGCTTCTTTGGCATCCTTTGCTCTCTCACACAGTCAAGATGCTTAATCTTGATTTTTCCTTTGAAATTTAAACCTTGCAACTCTCCTATGCGACATCCATTGCTCTTACCCACAACGAAGACTTTTAGAGTTTGGAGGCAACTTAACTGCCCCAACCCTCTGGGCATGCAAACCAGCGAACTGTTTTTTGCATTGTCTAGATATCTGAGGTTACTCATTTTCCTCATTTCTTCGGGAAGCTTGCGGAGTGAAGCGCACATACTAACATTCAATATTTGTAAATTTTGCAGCCTGGTAACTGATTCAGGCAATGTTTCAAGATTTGAGCAAGAAAGGTTGAGGTGCCTTAGATGATTCAAGTTACCAATCAAAGGCGACAAATTTTTGACACGAGCGTATGTTAATTCTAGAACCCGCAGTGTTTGAATTTTGACATTTGGTGAGGAACAACTATGATCCTTTTTTGATAATCGTATAGTGTAAAGAATGTTCGAAGGGTGTGTGATTCATACAAGCTCATTGGAATGGTTGATTCCCGATCATAAGAAAAATGTCGAATCTTTTTACGAATCCTTTCTTCCCTGCCAAATATTAGGATAGAGCAATCATCAACCGTCACAGATTGAGCAAGGTCATGAACAAGATCGTGCATCTTGCACTTAATTAACTGTCCATCTTCGTCTTTTTGTATGCCTTGGAAGAAAGATCTCCATAGCAAGTCGTTGAAAACTTCATGGCCTACATCTTCCATCTCCATCATTCCTTTGGAAGGAATAAAACCATTCGTCATCCATTGATGAATCAATGTCTCCATTTCTATTTCATAATCTTTAGGAAATATGGAGCAATATTCAAAGCATTGCCTCAAATGTGATGGTAGATGATTATAGCTCAACCTCAAGGCTGGCAAAATGACATTGCCATCATCTTATAGGTCCCGAGTTTCTTGTAATTGCGAGATTCATAGTGGTTGATTAGATTTAGTTTGGATCCGTGGTTTTTCACCCGGTTAGGGTTTTTCATGTAAAAATTTGGTGTTCTTTGTGGGGTGTGCTTGTGATTTTCTTTCCGCTGCATATTTGTTATTTTTGCACACTTTTGAGCTGATTTATTGAGTAGACCAATCTAGAGATCTCGTACCATAAACTTTCACAAGAAGTTGCCCTTTTATGCCTATATGCTAGCATAAAAGCCCGTGCTATGCACCTGTTGAATTTCAAGTTAATTAAATATCTCATATTTTGCAAAATGTTCATCTCCTTACCTTTTATCACTTAGTGAGAATGTGTCTTCGTTTGATTCTGGCAGGAAGTCAGGAAAACCATTTTTATTTTGTGATTTTTTTTTTTTTTTTTTTTTTTTTTTGCCATGAATGTTAGATTGAAGTGAAGATTCCCATACATTTTTTTTTTTTTTTTGAAATTTTGTTCGCATGCTTTTAAAATGAAGAGATATTGTGTTCATTTGAGATACTGTGCATCGCATGGGATTTACGTTCGTCATATAAGATATTTGAGGGCCCTATCCATCTCCACACAATCCGATTAAGATCCGAATAAAGTTCCAAACAAAAAATAAAAAAAATAATTCTAATATGCCCCGTCGAAATGTGAAAAATCAAGTGTACAAATTATTTGAGTTTTTATTTTTGATTTTTGATTTTTGCAAGGGTGTAAATGATCTAAAGTCAGGGTGTCTTTGAAAACGATTAACAAACTCAGCCTAGAACTGGATGGACTCATGCTGGACCTGAGATTTCTATGGCTCACTTGAAGTCCGAAATGCAATTTACTTCGATTTTTGTAAAGTGGGCCCACAACTGTCCCATTGTACGATATATATATATATTGTAAGATCCAGGCCACACAAAAATCGGGCTGGCTTGGTTTGATTGATTGTTGGTTCGTCTATTCTCTTTCTCCATTAATTTTACTTGCTTCAAACAGAGGATTAGAATAATAATCTCAACCCTTTGATACAAAAGGGTGGAGGAAGAGATGTTTTATTACATTTGCTCGAACGTCAACTTGAATGTATGGGGCCAGAAATATTAACATAAGAGGAAACCCCTATACTGTCACAAATGTGGCACAGCTCTATAGGCGGATAGGCTCATTAGGGCCCACCTTTTATCAGTCTCCCTCTAGTACTCAGCAGCCCCCAATGAATTGGCACCGTACCCAATTTCATGCTAATCAAACCTACTCACTTGTGGATTGATCCCAAAACTGTATAATTGTATAAGTTACTAAATGAAGGGATAAATATATCTGATGGGAGGTCTCGGATTAGTTAAAGTGGGCCCCATGAGACGGAATCGAGTTTTTTTCTTTGTTTTGGTAATTGGTACCCCAACCTAGGTAGCTAAGACCCAAGAGACCCCACATAAATGGGAAGAGGAAGCCCTCACCCTCGGATTTAGAGCACACACAAGTAGGAAGACTGAAATACCAAGGAATCGATACTTAGGCAACAGGTGACATGCAGAGTTGCCAACCAACTTCGCAACCCCTTATTCTAAAAATAGACTGGACTTGATCATTTCACTAAGATTGTATGCATTTATAAGAAAAATAGTTACAGTTTTATAGTACATCTTTTACCCGAATTGTTTTGTAGTATCCAAGTTATTGACAAGGAAAATGAATAATTGGTTAGTTTAAAATCAATTACGATTGCAACGGTAGCAAGTTAGTATATTAAATCCAAGGGGTGCGTAGACACATCATTTGGCATCCTACATAGGACCCAAGAACTTTCCATCTTCAATGTTTTTGTCATTCTGCCCAAATTTAAGTGAATCTTGACACAACTTATATCAAGCTAAAAGACATTGATTTTCAAAATAATTAAAGACTAAACGCTGGGTGCCATGGAGTCATAGTTTCATACAATATAGGGCTGGATAGATGACTTCAAATTTAGCTTCATGGGTGGTTGCGATAGGAACATGGTCGGCTCAAGACAATTTGAGGCCTAATGCAATAATTTTAAATGAGGCAATTTCTATTTTTTAATATTATTATAAATATCTTATCTAAAAACCATTTTTCTTTCCTTTTGTGATGCATAATTACTAAATCAGGGTCATGTTCGGCACAAGAAACTACAAATTACAGTCCATCCCATTATCATTAAACTCCATATACAAAGCAACACCATCCATCTTCGTCATCAACTTACAAGATAGTACTACAAACAAACACCATAGCAGAGAGGAGAAGTCGAAATAAAAAATGTCGAGAAAGAAATTGAGAGACAGAAGCAGAAATGCAAATTTAATCCATTGTAATAATAGAAAATTTTATCTATTAGATTGAGAGATTTGGAGACGTACCAACTACCAAAAAATTCTTGCACTAAGAACAATGAGACAGAGTCTTTTTTTTTTTTTTGGTAAGAGATGGTGGGTGTTGATGAAGAAAAAAGTACTTTTCATTAAAGAGGAAGAGGCATATGGAACATTTGACGGGAGTGATTTTTTCTTTTTTGGGCATTTGGCGATACGTCTGTGAACATTTCACTTTCTGGCCTTAGGTCCACAATCTTTTTTCATAGTGTGGTAGGTTATTTTTCCAAATTTGAATATCTAAAATGTCCAAGTTACCATTTCTTTAAAAGTTTTTATTTATTTAAGGGGCATTCGGCGACTGGTCCCTGAACATTTTACTTTATTACCTTAGATCCACAATTTTTTTCCATAGTCTGATAGGTCATTTCTTCAAATTTGAATACCTACAATGTCTAATTTACCATTTCTTCAAAATCATATCCCACGATTAGTGGGATATGCCATTAATAATGGTCAACTATCATTTAATTGGCCAAATAAATTTCAAAAGATCCAAATAAATTTCAAAAAATGTAAATAAATTGCAAAAAACAAAAATAAATTTCAAAAGACGTAAATAAAATTAAAAAGTGAAAATAAATTCTAAAAAACCACAAACAAATTTCAAAAAATACAAATAAATTCGAAAGAACGCAAATAAATTTAAATAAAAAAAGCAATAATTTCAAAAAACAGAATAAATTTCAAAAGAAAGTAGAGAAATTTAAAAAGACACAATTAAATTTCAAAAGATCCAAATAAATTTCAAAAAATATAAATAAACTTCAATAGATGAAAATCAATTTAAAAAAAATCAAATAAATTTCAAAAGATCCAAATAAATTCCAAAAAATATAAAAAAATTTCAAAGATGAAAATTAATTTCAAAAGACCCAAATAAATTTCAAAAAATGTAAATAAATTTCAAAAGATACAAATAAATTTCAAAAGATGAAAATGAAATTAAAAAATGAAAATTAAATTAAAAAAACGCAAATACATTTGCCAAATCTAAGATAAACCAATTTTTCAAATTTCAGAAAAATTTGCCAAAAACTCAAGTATTTTTGCCAAAACTCAATTAATTTTTTTTCAAAAAATGAAAATAAATTTCAAAAGAACAACCTGAGTTTAGTTCAAAAACTCAGTTAAAATTTGCCAAATGGAGATAAGTTTGTCAGAAACTCAGTTATGTTTTTCAAAAACTCAAATAAAATTTTCAAAAATTCATATGGATTTGTCCAGAACTCAGATAAATTTGTTCTAGAACTCAGATAAATTAGTCAAAAACTCAGATAGGTTTATCCAGAACTCAAAGAAATTTGTTTCAGAACTTAGATAAATTTGCGCAAAACTCAAATAAATTTGACAAAAAATGAAAAACTCAAATAAATTTGACAAAAACTCATATAAATTTGTTAAAACTTAGATAAACTTCATAAAAACGTAGATAAATTACACAAAAACTCAGATAAATTTCATACAAACTCTATATATTTGTCAAAAACGATATATATAACAGCCATGCTGCCTTCCTTCTTTGGCGATGGCACAACATTGCCAACTACGTTCGGCAACGATCGAAAAACTACAGTGGCGGCTATAATGAGACCGGCATGCCTTTTCCTTCTCAATGGATCCAACCCCCATTAGAACCCAATCAAACCCATCCGTGCATGCAAACGATCTGGAGAAAGGCACGGCCGCCGCCGACGGCTCCATGTCCTACAACAAATTTCTGAAGCCTTTGCTTCTGGGCTTCTGCGTGGATCAGGTGAACCTGACCTGACCTAACTCGAACCTGGAACTGATACAGAACCCAGGCACAGGAGACCTGTCTTCTTTTCCTTCTTAGTTTCTTCCGGTTCTGCAACAGGGAACACAGCGTTGTCTTCTCCAACTCCGATGGAGCAAGCCCGGCGAAGGGAGGCTGAGTGGAAACGCCCGTCTCCGGCGACGGCAGAATTCTTTTTCTCCGGCGTGCGATGTGGGGTCCAGTCAAAAACAAGAAAACCATCGCAAATCGCCGCCTGTCTTTTGCTGCGATTTTTTAGTCACGCACGCACACTGAATCGTGGACTCTTCTTTTCTTCAACCAAAGAAACCAGATTTCTCTGGTTCGTCTTCTGCACTGACGATGGCAAGATCTCAAGTCCCTTCATTTTTCGTTCCTAGGCGACGGTAGGATCACCAACAGAGATCTTCTCTGTTATTCTCTGCAACAGGAACAGGGCGCTTCCCTTCTCTTTGGTGTGGCCCACCGAGATCAGAACCGATCTCCTTCTGCACCTACAGATGGCTCAACAACATGAAAGGGGGTTCTCCATGACAAAGAATGAGAGAGAAGAACGACAAGAAGAATGGAAGATTTGGAAATTTAAAATTCAAAATTTTATGCCAAAACAGTTAGAAAATGTAAAGTCGTGTAAATATCTAATGTGGCGTTTCTAGGGACCTCTCGCCAAAACATAGCCAGCTATATGGACTACAGGCCTTAGAGGAAAAGTTGATGGACTGAAGGCTTTACAGGACCTCTATGAGGGACCTTTCGCTAATTTATTCTTCATTTATAGATAAATCATATCCCATGTCCAACCAAAAAGAAAAATCGAATCCCATGATTTGTGGGATATGACATTAATAATGGTCAATTGCCATTTAATTGGCCACGATTAATGAAAATCCCATTAATGAGATTTTCAAATAAATTTTTAAAAAAGCACAAATAAATTTAAAAAACCCAAATAAATTTCAAAAGGACCCAAAGAAATTTCAGAAAACGCAAATACATTTCAAAAGATGCAGATAAATTTCAAAAGAACGCAGATAAATTTAAAAAGGATGCAAATTAATCTCAAAAGATTCAAATAAATTTCAAAAAATGTAAATTTTTAAAAAAACTCAGATAAATTTTACAAAAACTCAAATAAATCCTCGAGTCCCGCTATCTTTCTGGTCAACGATGATGGTGGATTCCAGTGGTTCTACTTCTCCGATGCCAGTGGACAGATCCGATGATGGTCTTTCTTCGATTCCAGCGTATGGAATCTCCTTCAACTAGGTTCTGTGAGTTTTCTTTCTTCTCCGGTTCAGGCAATTCCGGTTGGCTGTGATGGCCAAACCTATCTTCTGCAACTCTGCTGCTTCCAGAATCTATGTTTCTGTGATTCACAGTCAACTGTGGATCTCTACAACTCGTCTTCTCCAGCCAGAACCATCAGAGTCCTGGATCTCTTTTTCGGTCGTCTTCCTCAGCAATAAGTAACACGCATGCCTCTGCTACTTTATTCTCCTCTGGCCTACTCCCCTAGTTCTTCTCCGAGCCCGGTGCACAGTACCGAGCACCGCCACCCCTAATCTTTCTTGTCTTCTCCGGCAATGCCTGGGCTGAGAGTCCAAATCCTTTTCTTTCAGGCAACGATCAGCATCGCCTAGGCTCTTTTCTGGTTTGAAATTCAGGATCCTTTGAAGTTCTTCTCTAATTTTACCAAATAGACAACCAATCTCTGATCTACGATGGCCCTCTGCACTGCGATGGCTGAGCAACACCCACTTCGATCTGCAACAGTGGTCCACTTGAGATCTCATCGGTTCTGTCATCGATTATGTACCACAACTTGCCGAGAGAAACAAAGAGAAGGAGACCCAAGGGGGTTATCCGAGACAATAGAGAATAAGAGAGAACCTTGCCCTAGGAATGAGGGAGAATGGAAGATCTAAAATTTTAAAATTCAAAATTTTGTGTCTAAATAGTAGAAAGGGCAAATCAGTAATAAAAATGTTTGATGTGGTGTATCTTAGGACCTCTCGCCAAAACATGTCCAACTGTATAGACTATAGACCTTATAGAAAAAGTAATTGGACAGGAGGCCTTACAAGACAGTGCTAAGAGACTTTTGGCTAATTATCCCTTTTTTGGGGAACCCATGAAACTGGCTGCTCACAACTAACTAGGGGGCCTTATTGTTTGAAGAAACAAAATCAAGGAAGTTCCTTCTTTTGAAATTGGAAAAGATGCCAACTGCTTTAATTAGGGCCTTATTTTTTGGGATTGAAATAAAGATGTCAGTTGCTTTTTTGGGGTCTTAATTTTAGGGGGCAAGGCTTTTCTTGCCTTATGCTAAAGCCAGCCCTGATTAGCACTCATTATCAACTACTTTTAACTACCCTTTTTACCATGAACACATTTTTCTTGCCTTATGCCACATTTGTTTTATTAAAAATATGCGGAACAAGCCAACCTATATTCAATTCCTTGCCGCTCCTACCTTCTCTCTATTCACACTCATCTTGACTCAGATTCATCATTTGTGTGACTATTTTTAGGCATGTGGTCTAGACGTAATACTTTATGGCCTAGTCTATTTTTGATTAAAGGCTCGACTTGCCCATAAATATTTCTAAGGACCGATATTTGACCAGTCAAAAAAAAAAAAAAAAGGAAAAAGGAAAAAAAAAATTGGACGAAGGGGGTCTGGACGCAATTGCTGGTTTTTCGCTGATTTGATCGCCGAAACTCAGAACTTCAAGGATTTCCGCTGATCCGAATGGCAGAAACACAGCAATTGCTGGAAAAGTCCACAATTGTAGTTTTTGCAATGAATGGCGGAAACTCCTTTTTTTTGGGTTGGGTCGGGTCTGGGTCTTTAGACCTGTATAATTTGAAACCAGGTTGGACCTGGGGATGAATTTTAGGCCCATGGGATGGAACAAAGCCTAAATATAAGGCCCATGGGCTGATCTTGGACAAGCTTGTGATTTATTAACTTGGGCTATTAATAACGTCACCTGAAAGCATATCCATTACCTCACAAAGGTCAACCATATTCAACCCCTCCAATTATCACCCATAATCACTGTCACAAATATTAGCGTTATTTTGAAGATATTATCACAATATACACCTGAAATGGACTCGTCTCCCAACACCTTCATGGTTTAGTAGTGTTGGCACCTTAGGACCATAAGCAAGCCTAGCCTACTAGCAAAGGGATTGATCCCTAGGTCTACAAGTTTGAAGCGTCATTCCTGAGCACAAGGAGAAGTCCAACTTAGTCAGAAAAACGATAATAAGCCTACTTAGCCAATAATATCATATTTTTCTCAAAACGTATCCCAAAATTAAAATATTACTAGGAAATCATGAGAAAGTCAGAATAAATGAGTATATAGAAAAAAATCTATAAAGTACTTTTAACCATATTATATGTTTATTTAATATTTATTTATTATTTAAAAACTAGTTCATTTGTCTGAGAATGTTTCTTATTAACCCCGAGGGGTAACACAGTAGTCTAGGACCATATCTCGGCAACCGAGGTTGCGGTTCCAAACTCGCACTCTCTCCCTAGGGGGCACTTGCTCATGTAAAAGCTCGACTTACCCAGTTTGTGGGGGAGGCAGGAACTTCACGTGCCTGAGGGAATAGTCGATTCTTGAGGAGCCCGGACACCCTCATCAAAAAAAAAAAAAAGAAGTTTCTTACTATAACCCAAAAGAACCCTAGAATTGAAAACACCTAGCCATTTTTCTGGAATGATAATTAGATCTTTAATAACACCCCTACTTAGTAGTAACAATTTCATTAACAGGGCTGTTTCGAGACACAGTAAAAGTGTATTCAAAGGACTACGACAGCAACAACCATAAATTTTATTATAAACATCAATAGACGGGTCGGATTTAGTATAACAAAAATACCATAATCAAACCATTGGACAAGCCTCTCACTTCGATTCGATCAATGCTTCAAATTCCAATAGTCAGAATCATGCCTCTTCGACTTGCCTTTTCATTCGCTCTTATAATTGCCTTCTTTTAATACAAACTGGGAAAGTTTCTTTCTATCCCCTCTTATTATATTACCAAATATAAATATCACTTATAGACCTAGACCTGTCCTAGATCCAAAAAAAAATGGGCGGAGGGGTCTTTGGACTCGGATGCAGCTTTACCGTCACTTGTACCAGCGGTAAGACTGAAATCACAACTTTTCCACCAATTAACACTGCTTCATAAAAAAAATTTCCCTCTTTTGTAGGACTGGGTCAAGTATGGGTTCATGCTGGGCTTGAGGATGAATTTTAGGCCTATAGGATGGAACCAAGCCTGAATATAAGGCCCAGTAGCTCATCATGGACAAGCTTGCGGTGACCCAGCCAAGGCCTTTACTGTCACCACCTGAACCCATACCCATTAACTCATTCATGTTAGAGTAGTGTTGGAACCTTAGTATATAGTACACTCGCCCAAGGATTGATCCCCGGTTCTTCAAATTTGAAGCGCCATTCCCAACCAGTAGTCCAACTTAGCTAAATAATAGTAATAATAAGTTTTCTTAGTCAATAATATCATAAACTTTCTAAACATAGTACTTAATTAAAATATTACAACGAAACCGCAAGAGCACTAGAATAAATGAGAGAATAGGAAAAATCTAAAAAAGTTTTTTTAATCATATTATATGCTCGTTTCATATTTATTTATTTATTTATTATTTAATTATTAGTTCATTTGTCTGAGAATATGTTCCTGACATTCCTAGAATTGAAAATATCCAGAGCATTTTGTAGAATGATAATTTTTCAAGATTTGTGTTAATTATCCTACATATTGCTTCCGCTATCTTTTCTTATGCTTCCACAATTTAACTATTGATTATTTTATTATTCAAAAAGTTTTAAAAAATTTGACCTCACCGCGGACTATGATCTTGGAAGTTCTCGGATTTTTCAGGAAGTAGTGCGCTAAATTCGGGTACCTTGACGGTAACTTCGGTATTCGAAATTGGGGCGTTACATTTTTATGGTATTAGAGCGGGCAAGTCTCTAGGAAATAAAACAAACTAGAAACTTTAGGACATAGTGAGGATTTTAGTGTTGGAATACTTGTAAGGACAATGGATTTGGTAGAATCAATGTAGTCCTGAATGTTAGACTCAAACTGACACAATTACCTTCTCTTGGCAGATGTAGGGAGAAGAGGCACAACCCGCAGAACCAGCAGCCAACGACCCACCTAATTTTGAGTAGAGATTTCAGCGCTTCCTCCAGGCCTCCCTTGTCTCACAGGAGACACAGGCAGCAGCACATCAGCAGCAGACCAAGGATTTTGCACAGTTTCAGGCACAAGTCTTAGTTGTTGTTGAGAGGTAGCTCGTCCAGAGCAAGCCGTTGTTCCTATTCGGGAGGTGGACCCGAATGTTATTTTTGAGAGGTTCCTCAAGAGGGGACCGCCTGAGTTCACAGGCACGAAGGACCCCTTAGTTACTGATGACTGAATTGTGTGGATGGAGAAGATCTTCAGGGTCTTGGAGTGTACGGGACGACAGAGGGTGCAGCTAGCAGCCTACATGTTCCGCAGTGTCGCTGAGGATTGGTGGAGGACTGTTCAGCGTCCTTATGATGTGCTTGTCGACAATATAGCTTGGACTGCTTTCAGGACGGAGTTCCTGACGAAGTTCATCCCTGTCCACGTTCGAGATCAGAAGTTCAGAGAGTTTCAGACTCTAGTGCAGGGCGATATGACGGTCTACTAATATGAGCTTTGCTTCACTCAGCTCTCCCGCTTTGCAGAGGCCCTTATCACACCTGAGCCCCAGAGGGTTCGGCTATTCGTCGACGGGTTGGGAGCTGACATTCAGTTACTCATGACTTGTGTTGACCGTGCTACGTATGAGGATGCTGTGAGGAGAGCATATTGGGCTGAGGAGCATCTACAGAGGGTCGAGGCCATGCATCAGCAGAAGCGGATTAGGACCGCTTCGATTCGACAGCAGCCCTTAGTGCAACAACAACAGCAGTTCCGGAGGCAGAGACTAGCAGGGCAGATGGTGCAGCATCAGCAACGACAATAGTACTGTTCGCACGGCGTAAGTTATGATTGTGGCGATCCAGGACATTTGTCCAGGAACTGCCCACTTTGCCGAGAGCAGCCCCCGATGCTCTAGCTTCCCGCACCTCCGAGAGCCCCAGCTTCAACTCCAGTTGTTGCTCAGCCAGTACGTCAGGTTGCTCCAGCACCTCAGCCACCTCAGTAGCAATACCGTGCCCCACAGCAGGCACGTACTCCGCAGTAGTGGCCCTGAGGATAGCATTATCAGCGTGGGCGTCATCAGAGACCCCAGGGACAGCAGCGCCAATAGCCGAGGCCCCAAGCAGCCAGGCAGGTTTTCGTACTCACATATGAGGACGCCGAAGCCGCATGGAACGTGGTCGAAGGTACTCTTTCTATTTGTGATCAGCTTGCTAGAGTATTGTTAGATCCAGGTGCGACACATTCTTATGTGTCCTCAGCTTTTGCTTTAGTCTTTGGTGGGGTAGGAGAGGAGTTACCTTGTACGCTAGTTTTGTCTACGCCCGTGGGCAGGAGGGTAGCGTGTCAGACTTACCACCCCAGAGGCAGAGTACAAATTGGGGAGTACATTTTGTTTGCAGATTTGATTGTGCTACCCATGCATGACTTCAACATCATCTTGGAGATGGATTGGTTGACCAGATACCGAGCGGTGATGGATTGCTTGGAGAAAACGGTCAGACTCTACATTGGTGGATCAGACGGCATGATTGAGTTTGTAGGCGAGAGGAGACCGCCTAGCACCAGGATGATCTCAGCACTGAAGGCTGAGAGATTGATGAGATTAGGTTATGAAGGCTACATCGCGTTTATCTCAGAGGATAAGAAGTCCAAGAGAGTAGATGAGATCCCAGTGGTGTGCGAGTTCCCAGACGTGTTTCCTGACGAGATTCGGGGATTGCCTCTAGTCTGAAAGATCGACTTCACCATCGAGCTTGCCCTAGGCACATCACAAATTTCCAGAGCTCGTTATCGTATGGCTCCAGCAGAGCTACGAGAGTTGAAGAACCAGTTGCTAGAATTACTGGGCAAAGGTTTCATCAGACCGAGCATGTCACCGTGGGGTGCTCCAATGCTTTTCGTGAAAAATAAGGATGGATCAATGAGGATGTGCATCAACTACCGTCAGCTGAACCAGGAGACAGTGAAGAACAAGTATCCTCATCCGCGGATCGACGGGCTCTTCGACCAGCTTCAGGGTGCTCAGCACTTTTCGAAGATAAACTTGAGATCAGGATACCATCAGGTTTGAGTCAGAGAGCAGGATGTACAGAAGACAGCGTTTTGCACACGCTATGGACACTATGAGTTTTTAGTAATGTCGTTCGGATTGACGAATGCGCCAGTAGTGTTCATGGCTTTGATGAACAAGATCTTCGCACCGTACCTCGACAGCTTCACAGTTGTATTCATCGACGACGTGTTGGTCTATTCAAAGTCTAGAGAGGAGCACGAGCAGCATTTGAGGATGTCTCTACAGTTGCTGCATGACAACCAGTTATACGCGAAGCTTAGCAAGTGCGAGTTCTGGCTAGAGCAAGTAGTTTTCCTCGGACATATCATCTCCAAAGAAGGCTTAGCAATGGATCCAACCAAGATAGAGGCAGTGGTGAACTGGGAGAGACCGAAGAAAGTCTCGGAGATTCAGAGTTTTCTTGGCTTAGCAGGCTACTACCGCAGATTCGTCAAGAGCTTTTCTACAATTTCAGTGCCATTAACTAAGCTAACAAGGAAGGATGTACTGTTCGTGTGGTCAGATACTTACGAAGACAGCTTTCAGGAGCTAAAAGAGAGACTGACGACATCATTGATCTTGTCTTTACCTTCTGGGAGTGGTGGATTTGTTGTTTTCATAGACACTTCAAGATAGGCTTAGGTTGTGTTTTGATACAGAACAGGAAAGTTATCTCCTATGGATCGCGTTAGTTGAATGAACATGAGACGAAACACGCTACACATGACTTAGAGCTAGCAGCAGTTGGGTTCGCACTGAAGATGCGACTTCACTACCTCTACGAGGAGCAGTTCAAAGTCCATTCGGACCACCGCAGCTTGCAGTACTTGTTTACTCAAAGTGATCTCAACAGTCGTCAGAGGCGTTGGATGGAGTATATAAAGGATTACGACTTTCCGATCAAATACCATCCGGGTAAGGCGAACGTCGTGGCAGATGCTTTGAGCAAGAAGACCGCCCTAGTCATTTTTCTTGCAGTAGAGGGTGTATGGACCGATGTCTTTAGAGACTTAGATGTTTAGTTTCAGCAGCTCAACGACAGAGTTATGCTTGCTACCATGTCCGCGTGGGAACCAGAGTTGCTTGAAAAGGTCAAGGACAGCCAACGCAACGATCCCAAGCTTGTTAGAGTGATCGAGCAGATTGACAAGAGGCCAGAGTTTAGGTTGATTGGTGGAGTACTACTTTACTATTAGGATAGATTGTGTGTGCCAGATATCCAGGAGCTGAAGGACGAGATCCTAGCAGATGTGCACCACAGTAGATATTTGATTCACCTAGGCAGCACCAAGATGTACCAAAACCTGAGGAGCTACTATTGGTGGAACAACATGAAGAAAGACACTACAAGAAATCTAGGCTGTTGTAACGAAATTTGATGACGATTTTTTTTTTTTTTTTTTGTCTTAAAAGAACACCAAAAGAGGACGAAATATAAATTTTATCGTTTGTTTTCATTTTTTTCAAAAGTATAGGAGACGAAAACAAAATTTCGTCTGCAAAAATAAGGCGCCAACTTCATTTGCGTTGGCGCCAATTATTTTAGCTCATTGGAGACAAACATTGTTGTCACAAAATTTTTTTTTTTTTTTGTGAAGAACGTAATTCGTCACCAATAAGGATAAGTTATAGAAGACGAACATTTTTTGTCACCAAAATAAGGCACCAATTTCATTTGCTTTGGCACGAATTATTTTAGCTCATTGGAGAAGAAAACTTTCGTCACAAAATATATTTTATTTTTGTGACGAACGTAATTCGTCACTAATAAGGATAAGTTATGGAAGACGAAAATTTTGGTCACCAAAATAAGGCGCCAATTTCATTTGCATTGGCGCGAATTATTTTAGCTCATTGGAGACGAATATTTTTGTCACTAAATATAATTTGTTTTTGCGACGAACGTAATTCGTCACTAATAAGGATAAGTTATGGAAGAAGAAAATATTTCGGCCGACAAAATAAGGCGTCAATTTCATTTGCGGTGGCGCCAATTTCATTCGCACACACTTGAGCCTATTCCTCTCTCACAAGTATTGCTTTGGAAAAGCCTTTAAAATGACTAAAATGCGCCCCCCCGTCCCCAAGCCCTAAAGTCCATCCTGCCCCCGCCCCCTCCCAATCCAACGCCCCTTTTCCAAAACCCATTTCGCCCTTTGTCCCTCCATCTATCCCGGTCTCTCTTTTCCAAAACCCTTTTCCCCCTTTTCCAAAACCCTTTTCCAGAAGAGGAGAGAAGGACCTTTTTCCTCATTTTCCAAAACCCTTTTCCAACATCTCTCACCCATCGTCTTAGGCAGCAGCCCCATGGCCCATTGGCCCCCATCAATCATCATCACCCTCCATCAACGCATGCAGTGCAGACCCATCCCTTATCAGCGATCCCTCTCATCTCTACTTCTCTCAGTCTTTCTCGCCCATAACTCCCAGATGCAGCCACCACACCAATCACCATCATCTGCACCCATCATCCTCCATCCAAGAGTCCGCCACAGCTAGGTACACCGACCTCTCTCAGTCTCTGCTACTCGTTCATGAATATCTATCTATGTAAGACTCCAACTCCTAATTTTCGCGATTAGTGTGTTTTTAGCTGTGGGTTAGTTCTCTAAGTGAGATTTGAGCCTAATCCAGTTGGTTTGTACATTAGAATAATTTTCACATAGCTTTGGGGAATTTTGAGAGTCGTTGGACCCAGTCTGGCAGCGTAGGGACGCCTTGGGTTGCACGTGTCAGCGTGGGGGGATTGTCTTTGATTTTGAAAAATTTCAATTTTGGTTTATTTTGTAAGGTCAAATTAGCCCCAATAACTTTTATGTTTACACCGATTCCATTCGAAGCCTAGAAAATCAGTTTTCCAGCCCTAGGGTCAAAACAGTCTTTTTGCATTGAAATCTGAGCCCAAATTTCGAAATTTCAGATCCATGTCAAAACTATACTTTTTGAAAATTAGATTTTACGAGGATCATTTCTTTCTTCTTCGTCGAGTCCATTTGAGGCCAAAAAGGCCCATTTCCAAGCCCATCAAATTCTAGTAAGTTGTGGGGCCCGCACCCACCTCTCTTATACGTTCCTCATCTCCCTCACGTTTCTGCCTCCTCCTTCATTTCGACCAGCAGCAAGGCAGCTTCAGCTGAAGCTTTTCTTCCCTTCTTTCTCTTCCATTTCTTCACAAAAGCTCACCAAACTTTGGGTAGCTTCGGAATCGATCGTCGCCAACGCGTTGCTCTCATCATCCGCTCTCCATTCATCCCATTTTTGGGTGCTTCCACTGCTGGCCGCCCCATCTACCACCATTAATCCATCCTATTTCAACTCCTTCAGGTAATCCATGGATTCTAGAAGCAGCCCATTTGGTCCACAAATTCGGAAATGCAAACCATGATTCCAAGCCTTTCTTGACTTGTGTTTTTGGGTATTTTTGTGTAGGATTTTTGGGGTTTTCTAGCTGCGTGTTTCCAGCTGCTGGAAGGTGTCTAGGAGAGTGATTTGCAGGCCATTGGTGCTAAGGCAAGTGACTGATTTGGGTGTTTTGGTGTGCATGCTAATATTTTGAAATTATCTAAGTTCTACTCAATGATTCACCTCATATCATGTTGATTTCCCTTCTTAGATTCAGCTGATTATATGACTGGTTTTGGAGCCCTCTTGGTGTAGTATTTCAGTTGTTTTCTCCCTTGAAAATCCCCTTCTCAACATGCCCAAAGAACTCCATGATGATGGCTGGAAACAAGGAAGGAACAGGGCTGGAAATGTGACTGCAGTGCAGCTGCAGGGCCATGTCCAACAGCTGGTTGTTGGCCAGTTGTGGGGCCCTGTTTGAGGGGTTTTCAACCTCTTCCCTACCCCATTTATTCCATGCTTAGGAAGGGATTTAAAACCTTGAAGTAGGCCTCTAATCTCTACCCTAATTGCCCCATTTGGTTTGCCCCATTATGTTTTAAATGTGGCTAAGTAAGGGACTGTTTATACTCATGGTGACTTACTAGTGTGCGGGTTTATTTGGAAACCATTACCAACCAACCTTAAAATGAAGGACTGATGGGTAATCATGTTGTGGCCTTTAATTAAATTATGTTTTGTCTCAATTGGTAGGACCCTAAACACGTTTTTAAATTGACCATCTTTGGGTGTCTTAAGGGTTATTGTATGTTTTGCTACAAGCCCTCAAAAGCTTTATTCCCTTTTTATGATACTGGCACAAGATCTTTTGTTGGTTCAGTGTCAGTGATCAAATATCTACTGTGTAAAATCTAAAATGATACTTCAAAATTGAAAGCCAATAAATACCTCCGGTTGATTCTGATTGTAACTAAAACTATCTACTGTTATATATTGAAAGCCATAAATAAGGGTAGTGCAACACACTATTCTAGCTCTCAAGACACTTAGATGAATATACTACTTAAACCCAATATTGTGCAGGTACCTAAGGGCATCATCTTGTTCTCACAAAAATTCTCGATTCTAAATTGTGGATGGATATCCAATTCTTTCATTATTCAACAGAAAGAAAATCATTAAGCTATCACCATTCAAACTTTAATTCAATATGCATGTACTCTTCTCCTTTGTGTTTATAAAGTTTGCATATAATCAGAATCTGAAGTATGGGAAGTAAAAGTGGGGCATGCATGGTGATGCCCTAAATATTTTTTCCCCATTTTTATGCAATGCTGAAGAGATATCCAGGGGTTTTGGTAGAAGGTACATTAGCCCCTTATTGATATAGACAAAATACTTGGATGGTAGTTTTGAGACTGGTAGAGGTTTGCATATTTTTTTCATCGAAACATGAAATGATATGATAAGCTAACTCTTGGTTACTTATTTATTGTAAATGCTATGTATCAATTTCTTATGTATGCCCTTTTTCATATTTTTATAATTTTTCATATTTTTCTTATGTAATTATTTATAATTTTTCTTATGTAAGCTAATTTATAATGTTTCTTATGCAAGCTAACTCCTGGTTTTTCATATTTTTTTCATTGAAACATGAAATGATATAATTTTTTTCATATTTTTATGTATGCCCTTTTTATTTATTTTCTTTTATTATTTATCAATTTCTTTTATTTTTCTCGCAGCTTAGTTGTTAGTTTAGTTAAGTTGGTTTGTGATCAGACATGGACAAGAGTTGGATTGCATTGGGTAAGATGTCTGATGGAAGGATGAGCCAGCCATATATTGATGGGGTGACGTCATTTATTAAATTTGCAATGGAGTTGTTGACCAGGAAGGTAAAATTCCGTGCCCATGTCTGAACTGTGTGAACTATTATTCCCAAAATCTTCGAAATGTGCAAATACATTTGCTTCAATATGGGATTATGCAAACGTACCCTATTTGGCATGAACACGGGGAGCCCCGGGTATCAAATGAGGCTCACCATGAAATGGCAGTTGATGAAGATGAGGTTTTAGGTGGTATTGATGCCTTAGTGGAAGATCGAATAAGAGGAGAACCAAATGATGCACCCCAGAATGAGGAAGTACAGACGTTTGATAAACTATTGAATGATGCCAAACTTGAGGTGTACTTAGGTTGCACAAATTACACTCTGTTGAAGTTTGTCATCGAGCTGCTTAATATGAAGGTAACAAGCCATTGGAGCAATAAGTCGGTTGACATGCTGTTGGAGTTTTTAACAAAACTTTTACCGAAAGATAATTTGGTCCCAAAGTCATTTTATGAAGCTAAGAAAATACTTAGTGATTTGGGCTTGTCATATGAGTTCATTGATGCTTGTATAAATGATTGCGTACTCTTTTGGAAGGAAAATGCAACGTTGGATAAATGTCCAAAATGTAAGGCATCCAGATACAAGATCAATCGTGGCAGGGGTAAGAAGATTCCAAAAAAGGTGTTGCGGTACTTCCCATTGACACCAAGGTTGAAAAGATTGTATATGTCAAGGAAGACTGCTGAGGACATGAGATGGCACAAGGACAAATGTGTAGATGACGGAGTATTGAGGCATCCCGCCAATAGTGATGAGTGGAAGGAATTTGATGCGCAGCATCCTGAGTTTGCCTTGGAGCCTCGAAATGTGAGGTTAGGATTGGCTGTTGATGGGTTCAATCCTTTCGGGAACATGAGCAACTCATATAGTTTGTGGCCTGTAGTACTCATTCCTTATAACTTGCCACCTTGGTTGGTTATGAAAGATCCCTTTCTTATGATGTCATTACTTATTCCTGAAAAATCACAACCAGGGATCGATATTGATGTTTACATGCGACCTCTGGTGGATGAGTTGAATGAGTTGTGGAAATATGGTGCATTATCTTATGATGCCTCAATTGGTGAGTCTTTCCAGATGCGTGCAGCTTTGATGTGGACTATACATGATTGGCCTGCATTTGGTGACATATCTGGGTGGAGAACAAAGGGTCATTATTCTTGCTACACTTGCAATGATGAACCATATTTTCAATCCTTGAAAGGTAAGACTGCATACACTAACCATTGATGCTACTTGCCTCACAATCACCCCGAAAGACGAAAGAGTAAGGCTTACAATGGTAAGCATGAGAAACGAAAGAGATCTTTAGAGTTACCAGGGGAAAAGATATTAGAGCAATTGGACAGAGTGACAGGTGTCACATATGGGAAGCATCCAAGAAACAAGAAAAGACTCCGTCAAGCACCAAATTGGACAAAGGTGAGCATCTTGTATGAGTTACCATACTGGAAGAAACGGAAGCTTCGACACAACATTGATGTCATGCACGTCGAGAAGAATTTCAGTGAAAATACCTTTGGAACTATGTTAGGCATTGATGGGAAGAACAAGGACACCGACAAAGCACGGATGGACCTGGAAGATATGGGTATAAGGAAAGAGTTGTGGTTAACACGTCGTCCTGATGGAACATATGTCAAGCCAAGGGCAATCTTTTCATTGACCCCTGAAGAGAGGGAGGGTTTCTTTGAATTCTTGAAATTAGTGAAGTATCCGGATGGCTATGCTGCAAACATATCAAGATCAGTGAATGCGAGAAATGGTAAATTAACAGGCTTGAAAAGTCATGACTGCCATGTACTCATACAATGGATTCTTCCAATTGGGATGCGTGGTTACGTAGACAAAGAGATTAGTAAAACACTATTTGAGTTAGGTAGCTTTTTCTAGGATTTGTGCTCAAGGACACTGCGCCGTAATGAACTTGAGAAATTAGAGGAACATATAGTACACATTATGCAAGCTTGAAACGATCTTTCCTCCAGCCTTCTTTGATGTGATGGTTCACTTGGCTGTTCACTTGCAGCGAGGCTATTCTTGGAGGACCGGTGCAATATCGATGGATGTACCGGATCGAAAGGTAATTGTTAAATTGAAAGGTTCGTAATTATATGTTGCATGTGTAACCTTGCTGCTAACTAATTCTCTTTTGAAGGTTTCTTGGAGCTTTAAAAAGGTTTGTTTCAAACCGTGCTTAACCAGAAGGTTCAATCGCACAGGCTTACATTGTCAAAGAGTGCATTACTTTTTGTTCAATGTATGTTGATGGGATCAAAACGGTGCATAATCAACCCGAACGAAATCAAGATCGTGGCGAACGTCACAAAGGGTTGATTGTATTCACAGAAACTGCCCGTCCTATTGGCCTAATCACAAGGGATGCTGATATGTCACAAGAATATCGTGATATGGCTCATTGGTTCTTGTTGAACAATAGCCCCGAGATAGAGAAGTATCTAGAGTATGTTTTTCATTTAAATATGTGTATTCTTAGCTTTGTTTATGTTCTAGGGTATGTTTTTCATTTAAATATGTGTATTCTTAGCTTTGTTGATGTAGTTAGCAATGCATAATAAACACATTCTTTTGAGTAGGATACACAAAAATCTATTACGGACTTCATCTGACCAAGACATAACCCGTATACAACAACAAGAGTTTTCCAAGTGGTTCAAAGAGCGGGTAAGGCATTTTCAATTGTTGGACATGATTAAAAATTTGTATAAGATTTGATCATTTATTAATTTATTTTTACTATCTTCATGTACGTTGTATATGATTGTAGATAAATATATTGAGAGAAGAAGAGTCACCAGAGGCAACCGATGATTTATGGTTGTTAGCGAATGGCCCCAATTTGCTAGTAAAAGAGTACTCGGGTTGCATAATCAATGGCGTACGGTTCCATACAAGAGAAGTAGACAATCGCCGTAAGAGTCAGAATAGTGGTGTGCTTACAGAAGGGGATCATGAGGGAGTGATGCATGAATTTTATGGTCACTTGCGCAATGTTTGGGAATTGGAGTATATGTGTCATAACAAAGTTGTATTGTTCCAGTGTGAATGGTATAACACAGGAAACACAGGTCGAAGTAGAACACTAAGAACCGATGATTATTGCATAAGTATTGATGTCACAAGCCGGTGGTATCAATACGATCCTTTCATCTTGCCTAGCCAGGCTAAGCAAGTCTTTTACCTAAACGATACCAAATGGGGTCAACCATGGCAAGTCGTTCAACGAGTGCAACATAGGGGTGTCTTTGATGTACCAGAGGTGGGTGATGGAGAAGCATCGGATCAACCAGAAGAAAACGATGTGTTCCAACAAGAAAATATTACCGATGTTGTTCCAATTGACATTGGCCCTAATGTTCAATGTTATAGAGATGGTGTTGAAGGGGAAGTTGTTACAAGGGTTAGGTCATCTATTGAAGTAATGATAGAGAATAGAAATGACGAAGAAAATGAAGAGTATGACGAACCTGATGTGGATTATGATATGGATCTTGATGTGGACCAGGATTTGTAGTTTTTATTTTGCACTTTCTATATGAACATTGTTGTTAATTAATGTAGTTGAATTTCAGTTGTGGGGTTCATCCACTGTAATGTATGTTTGTCATTGATTGGTCATATTATGTGTCTGATGGCTTCATAATTAATTTGTTCTATGATATGTAAAAGGTTAAAAAAAAATCATCTCTCTCACTCTAGCCATATTTCATTGATTTAGAGCTTATATGACATATCCACTCGTTGAGATTGTTGATACTTTATGCTTTATGTATAGAAATATATAATTATCTTTCTTTACATCTAATGTTCAATTATGCGTATCCAACCCAACAAATGTTCAATTATGCTTTATAGTTGGGCAAAATGGACACTACAAAAAAACAGTTGACCAAACTAAGTACCGCAACTAAGAAGGTAACGAACTATGAGAAACAAAGAACGAAGACAATTAATAGAAACCGTGAGAGAATGAATGCTCTAGGATTGAAGAATATAACAACTTCTTTGAAGGCTGCCGTTCAACATCAGAAATTGAGGAAGGAAAAACAAATAGCAACTGAGGAAAATGACGATGATTATCAGCCGTCAGAGGGTGAAGATGGCAGTCACACTGAATCCAATGATTCTTTTGAGCATGAGGTACTACGCGTTTATGCATTGTGAAATATATTCTTTCTTATTTATCGATTCAATTCATACACATACATGTATATCTTTGTACATATATTCATATTTTATTATGTTATTCAGCTGTTAGAGGTGCCATCTAGAGCCCGTTCACAATCTCGTCTTGAGGCATTAACCCACACACCAGAAGAGGGGGATACCTCTTCCCGTCCTGAGGCGGGTAGCCATCCCTCACAACCTCTCAATGTCGAGCCTCAAGTTGAGGTGACTACTGGTAATACTATTGGTAAGATACACTCTTTATTTACATTGATTTGAGATCTTAATTAAATTTGTTCACATTCTAACTAATTCAATATTATGGCTTCACAATATCAGCTGGTAAGCGTGTTCGTGGCCCGAGTCGAGGCAAAGAGGTTCAAGGCATTGTTGATAGATATGGAAAGCTTAATGTGCCTATCCCTCCCGAATTTCGTGCACCGGTAGGGGATTATGCCTCAAAACTAGCCTCAAAGATTGGTGTAGAAGTGCGAACACGTGTACCAGATCCAAGTGTTCGTACATGGAAGTATGTCGATGACTTCGTTAAGGGGGCGATTGTTCAACGCTTGAATGTAAGTTCACTGTCTACTCTATTATAGGACATGTGAGGATGTAGTAGCCAATTTATAACTGTAATATCATTTGAGTTCTTTTGTTGTACCACATGCACAATTAAATTCTTAATTGTGTTGAAGTTGTCTACCATAAATGTTGAATTTGGTTGCTAAAGGTGCTGATAAAAGAGAAGGATGGGATCACCTTGATGTAGTTTTTAGTTGCTATTTTACTTGCTCATTTTCGTTGTCTATTGGGATGTTTATAACATTGGGGTTTCAAAAAGAAAAAAAAATTATGGATCATCTTCAACTAACCAATTGGCTAGGTCTCTAGCTTTATAGTTATTGTCCCTTGGCATTACTGTTGTAGTCCCATTCTTATCGGATTAACCTTTGATATAACATTTTGAAAACTTAATTTGAATAAATCAAATTCAAAATATTTGTTATTCCGATGACTTATCTATTTTTTGGAATAGATTTATAGGTATCGTAAATTTATTTTATTTTTAGGAATTATCTATGACTTATCTACTTTTTGCAGGATCAATTTGATTTAGAAGGAGACCCTATTGATATTGAAAAGGCAATGAACACAAAATTTGGTCGGAGATTGAGTAACCATACCTATAAGCTGCACAAACAATTCAGGGAGTTGAAGGATGCTAAAGGGGAGGAGTACGCAAGAAACCACCCACCGAAGGATGTCGGTCCTACCAAGTGGATAGATCTTATTGATAAAAAGTGGAACACTACAAAATTTCTGGTAACATTTTTGTGTTTATTATTATATCAGCGAAGAAAGAATTTGATTAGAATAGGGAGAGATCGATTCCAAAAAAACTAGAAGGAACACTACAGTAATTGTTCCATATCCAAAAAAACTAGAAGGAACACTACAAAATTGTTCCAAAAAAACTTGGGAGTCCATTTTATTTCAAAAATCTGAGATTTCTTTTGAATGGTTTTTCATGGGGTTTTTGGTATAGATTGGTCCAGCTGTAGAAAGGACTCTTTGAAGAGGTTTTTGGTTTCTCTCCCTAGCCAATGCAAGTGAATAACCAGATTTTTGGATTGCATGCAACTGAACTTGTATTTCTTTTTCAAAGCTTGATGTGAAATTGCTATTCATTTGATTCATTTTCTTGTGCCATGTAAGGCTGATTTCATAAAGGTTTTAGTGTTCAGCTATGTGCAGATTTATGCAGGTTTTGTGTCCAAATTTCTGCAGGTTTTTATGTCCAAATTGTGTGCAGATTTCTGCTGGTTTTTATGTTTTTTTATGTCCAATTTATGTGCAAATTTCTGCAGGTTTTATGTCCATTTTGTATGCAGATTTCTGCAGGTTTTTATGTCCAAATTGTGTGCAGATTTCTGCAGGTTTTTATGTTTTTATGTCCAATTTGTGAGCAGATTTCTGCAAGCCCTTTTTATGTTCAAGTTATATGCAGATTTTTGCAGCTTTTAGTGTTCAATTTATGTTCAAATTTCTGCAGGGTCCCGGTTTTGGGGCATGACTCTAATGACACATTTCATTGTTATATTGGTCATTCTTCCTTACAGAAACAATCAAAAGCCAACATCGCGAACAGAGAAAAGATGAAGACAAAACATAGGAGTGGTTCTAGGTCAATCCCTGTTAGAGTAGAAAAACTGGTGCGTATCCTTGCACTTTAAGAATTTTATTAGATTCTTGGCTTTATTTATTGGATATTTGGTCTATCAAATTAGGCACGAGAAAAGAAGATGCTACCTGATCTAGCAGAGTTTTACAAGGAAACTCACTATAATGAGGAAACACATGAGTGGATCTCGTTTGAAGCTCAGGCTAATTATGTGAGTATATACTTCAATTTTTATTAACAAAATTTTAGAATACTATTTGTTATAATCTTATTTAATTTAGTAATAATTATTTAATTTTTTCATATTTGATAGGAAAATATGATACAAACACAGGCTGATCAACTCTCACAGCCGGGATCAATCCCTTTGACTGCAGAAGAGCTGTCAATCAAAGTCCTAAAGCCAAAGTCTGGCTACGTGAAGGGACTTGGCATGAGACCTTCATCCTCTATTAGGAGGACCACTACCATATCTGCTGAAACAAATGATTATGTGAAGCGCCTTGAGCTGGAAATAGAGACACAGAGGGAACAGATACAAATGCAGAACAATAAAATAGAGGAGCTTGAAGAGGGTGGGAAGAAGCAAGGGGAGATAATGGCAGATGTCGTCAACTTTTTGAGGAGTAAAGGATTCACTGGACACTTTGGGAATGGGGGGGACTCATCCCCGAGTGGACATACTTCTTGGTGAAGTATATTAACTTTAATATAACAAATTTTATAAAAAAAATATATGTTTGAAGAATTATGAAGTAATGGAAACATGCATAGGACACCCAATTTGGGAATAGTTCAAAAAAGGCTATTGGAGGGCCAAATAGTTAAACAGCTATGGAAGTGCCCGAAAACAAGAACAACCAACTTGGGAGGGACCATTAATTTTTTGTTCCCATAATCTTGAAAAAAGTCTGTTAGAGGGATAAATTGTATAATTGATCTAATTGTGAATTGATTAGTTACTAAAGTTTCTAATTTATTTTTTTGCAGATTGGATTGGGGTGGCATTTTTGACGTGCAACAATGATCTAATATGCTTGAATGTTCATTTTTGTTTGATAAGGATACACATACTTTGGAGTTGCACTAGTTATTGTTGGATTTTTGGTAGAATTGCACTAGTTATAACTGTTGGATATTTTGTGAAATTGTGGATATTTTGGATATTTTAATGGCGATGATGATAAGGACCTCAGACCCTCCTGCAATTTACAGAACTGTCTCTGCCACTGCCACAGGTAAAAAACATGGCAACACCTTCTTTGTATATTAGGTTAAGGGCTCTATTATTTTCTCTGACTCGCATATTTTTATCCATCTTGTTCATATTCTATTCTTTTGCACTTTATGTTGTGGTTACGCACTTACACTTCTCAGTCCATTTTTGGACAGTGTTATGTTGACTTTTGTAACTACAGACCTATCTTGACTTTTGGAACTACAGAGTTCTCTCTCACCCCAAGGTATCTGGGTTAATGTATTTATATTCATTTTTATATTGTACAAATCTGATCTGTGCATTCATTTTGATCTCCTTTGCATTCATTTATAGATTTGTTGTTTATTTTCCTTTTTGATGCAGCCCGTGGCCATTTTGCTGGAAACTAAAGCAGCTCTGTTGCAGATTGTAATAATTGCTAGTAAATTTGAGGTTTGCATCAGGTGAAGTAACTTCAACATGATTTGTCATCTGCTTTTGCAAGTGGTAATAAACCCAGAATATTGGTCCCCTTGACAGATAGTGCTATCGTTATGTGTTGTCACTATACACTTTAATTTTCTTTTATCAATATAGTAGTTTGCAGTGCTGACTTTACTTGGATTCTGTTCCTACCTTTGGGTCGGTGAGACTAGTGAAAGTATTTGACTTTCTCTATCCAATATGCCAAAGAAGAGGAGTATGTATGGCCATGGCTGAAAAGCGTACTATGTATTTTTTATTTTTACTTTTTATTTTTAATGTTGCCCCTTGAATAGTGCATGTGATTGTGTTTTCGCTGAGTGCCTGGTAATTGGTACTTGGGTTAATGTTTAAGGAGATTGACTACATGAGCCATGACTCTTTATCCTAAATCCTTAAAGTTTAATAGCTCTACATTTTTTTTTTTTTATGGTTAAATTCAGCAGTAAATGATCTTCAGATCAGTCCCAAATGGTTTAGGAGTGTTTTGGCCTTATCACAAACTGCTTTTGGATAGAATTATTTCTTGTTATTTTTTTCCTCATATGATGATAACTGATCAGGAAGCTAGCATTGCCTGATCAGCATCGGTCTTCTATTACTGGTTTACAATGATCGGGGTGAACTGGGTTAAGAAGATTGCAGCCAACAGAGATTTGTCCATTGCAACACGAAAGCTAATAAAATCATTCCTTCTTAACTTCTGTTGTTTCTTTTATCTACATTAGTTAATTAAATCTTACTTGGCATAAAGAAAAAATCACACCATGGTCATTCAATGTTTTAAGCTTAAAAATCCCTTCCCGGTAATTACAAATGCACATGTATGTGCATAATGAATTCCTCTTTGAGCAGGATGCATTTGGGACTATAAAAGTGCGAAAAAATATATAAAAAGGCACCAGATGCATTCAGTGTGACAAGAAAAATATGATTGCAACAGGTCCCGTTGTAGCTGAACTCGGTTATCAATATTGTGAACTAGATTGAACAGGTATATGATCGACAAGCAAATTGCATCATGTTATATTTTAGAATAGGTAATTTGAGCCCGAATAGTGAACTAGATTACCATTGTCTGGATGTCATCATGATGCTTCTGGGATGACTATTTCAGTTGTTGGGAACTTGTTATACGTAGAGTATTTATATCGTAGTGTTAAATTTGCTTTGATTGAGTTTGACAGAGATTCTCCTTATACCTGAAAGTTTGGGAGCTGATTTGCTCAAGGCCTTTAGTTTTTGCTAGTCATTCCCCTGCTTCATGTGCCAAAGTGCATATGAACTGTCTTCGAGGCAATGAACTAAGAACCGGTTTACCATTCTGATACAGTCAAGTTAAACCCAACTGCAAGCCTATTTCTGCCAAAAAAAAAAAAAAAAAAAAGGCTGCTCTGCAATTGGAAAAAAAAAAAAAAAGAAGCTCTGCAATTGGTGTTCCTCTAGTCCTTGAATGACACAGAACCTGACTGTATGGATGAGAATATTCACTGTCCTCAAGAAATAATTTTCTTCTGTTCAATCCTGATGGAGAATTAATCAAACACAAAAGAGAAGATGGGTGAGGCTTTGGTTGGGAGATAGGATCCTTTAAAGGAGCAGTGTTCTAGGATGGAGAAGGGTTGGAAGTGTCAAGGGCTGGAGCAGGGGATTTTGTTAGGCTTCCTGTGACCACATCATTAGGCAGATCTTTGAAGGATGGTGCGGGTTTGGCCATAGAGGATGTTTGTTGTTGTCTCCGCTGACTCGCTGCCAAACTTGGATTATTGACTAGAGGGACAGCACCAATAATTGGAGTCGGGATTGTGACATCAGGTGTTGGGTTCTGAGAGGGTGTAGGGAGGAGAGGACCTGATGATGGGTCTTCTTAGAGAGGAGTTTATTGTAGACCTGGGTTTGAAACAAAAGCTGAAACAGGGCCTGGGATTGGGGTTGAAGCTGGCTCAAAAGTCTGATTTTTTGCCATAAAATTTTCTTTTCCTTCTTCATATTCCTTATTTCATATTAGCTGGTCTATAACACGATGAAAGTCATCTTTGTATCATACCACATCCTCATTAAGTTAGCTATAATTGAGAGAGTTGGTGATTCTTTCTACCAGCTCTCTTTCCATTCTATCATCTGCAGTGTGTATTCTTCTTATATATAAATAACATGTCTTTTAATGTTCTTTCTTTTCTATTTTTGTTCATCTTATTTATTTTACCAATGCTACATGCTATGATGATTTGTCTGTGGCAACTCATCCTTGCTGCAAGACACATGCATATTTGTATATTTGGTGTAAGACTAATATGGGACTCTGGCATCTGGTGGCCAATTAGACCACGGATTAAACAGTGTGTCTCATTAGTCATAAATGACTTGTGACTGAGCAGGGATTTGTGCACTTGAAAGTATTTGTGCCTCTCATAACGTATCTGTCATCCCCTCTTTCTTCTATAAGAGAAGGTTTGTCAAATATCGGGACAAAAAGGGAATGAAAAAAATAGAAAAAAACTTGCTGATTTTTTTAAAATGATTAAATGAATTATCAACAGGCACAAATACATATGGTGCTACCATCACATGTCAATGGAGTTATGGATTGCCTTTTACTTTCGTCTCATTTCTTTTTCTTTTTCTTTTTTTTTCCTTGGTAAATGTTCATGATCATTATTAGAGTTTTAACATAGAATGAAAGTGTTTATGCACCTAGCAAGTATATGATGACAATCATGATATAAGCTTGCTTGGTAAACTCTCCACCTTTTCCTTGGTAAACTTGCTTCTTCAAATTTTGTTATCATAGGAGCAACACACAAATCAGTTTTGGAAAAGGTGGAGAGTTTCAAGGTAATATCATATCATGTAGTTTTACTTCTTATCTTAAGTAACTTTGATTATGTCATATTTGCCTGGAGCATGGATACAAGGTGCCAGGTGTGAGGAGCTGTGGAAAACACAACAAGCTGGGCATGTCCATAAAAATCAGTAATTTATAGGAAGTTATAAGTATATTTTGTTTACTTATATAAGTTATAAGAATCAGTAAAAATCAGTCATTGACAGTCATCAAAGCCTTATCATTATCACTGACAGTCTTTTTCTTAATGTTTATGGGATAATGTTTGAGTTTACTATTTCTATCAATCTTCTGTGCTTTCTAAAATTATGGCTTGCTTTTGTATTGATTTCATGTTAGATGGTGCCTTTGCCTGCTGAAACTAAGTAAGGATGAGAGGAACGATTGGTATAATGTCCAGTTCCATTGAGGCCAGGCATCGATTAGCAGGATCAATGTGGCCTTCTTCTTTTAGTTCCTTCTGTTTTTTAATCTTGAATTGTGCTATTTTTTTATTCTTCAAATAGGTTATTAGAGTTTGGGCTGTTCTATAGTTCATGTCCTTCCTGGCTCTCTAGTTTTTTTCTAGTTCCAAGACCTTTCTGTTTAAGCAAATGTTGAAATGGAGCATAGTCAGTAGACCAATTGTTACACAGCAATTGATATGATGGTGGGCTCAATAGAAGGAACGAAAACTATGCAATTTATAGATTTTTTTTTCACACAATTCTTGATTTCTGATGACGGCATATTGGACACGCTGAAATCTTGAGTGTTGGCTGATGAGTTGGTGAAAAGTCGAGAAGACTGGGAGGGATATGCAGAACAGATTTGGAAAAAGAATAAGACACATGGCAAATGGAGGACTGAGCATTGGAAAGTTTAGAGAAAGGAAGTTGGTTCTATTATCAGAATGGTGATGGAGATATGGGGAGGATAGAGAAGCAACAATCATGAGCTAAAGAAACTCTCAGTAGGTTTTTCCTTGTTTCAATTCAAAATGAAGCAACAATCATGAGCTAAATGGGAAGTGTGGGGGTAAAATGGGTGTGGAATTTAACATTTCTTAGGAACCTTAGAGATTAAAAATATCATAATTTTGGGGTACCGTTATCATCCATAAGAAAAATGAGAAAACTGTTGAGAAATCTAACATTCTAACATTTCCAAGGAACCATATGGATACAAAACATAACAAGTTATTTAAGCAGCATAGGGAAATTTACGCAATCATTGAAGGAGAATCTTGTGCTCTGTTCACCGATGCTTATTAAATGGTGACACTACTCCGTGGAACAAGCAGCCTATATGTATGGGATTAAGATGCCTAAATCCAGGAAGCCAAAGTGTTGAAATTCACAGCACGGCCATGAACACCAGAAATTAACAGCATCAAACGTTGTAACTACATACCATCTCATTTGATGAGGTCTACTTACCAGTCTGAACCTTTACCCACACAAGTGGACCAGCAGTATACTTGCATATACTTAGTATGACCAAATATTTATTCTTTTTGTTTTGTCCATTGCTTTGACCCCAAATATGAGATTTCAGTGGCAGTGTTGTATTCTAAGATGTTCATTTATTGAGTCTATTACTCGGTGCTCATAATGCACATATTATTCACCATTCACTTAGCCCTTTTAATTCTTGTAGGGTTTTGTGGGGAGCAGGAAAGGTGGGTGGGGCTTGCTTCCCAGCTTGAAAGAGTGCAAGGGTTTTTAGTTGAGCAGAGTGCGAATAGCAGCTGCAGGGAAAGTGACAAAGTTTTGCCGGATCTTAAATGCACAACTTGCAATTCAACACATCCTTCCTTGTGTTTAGGTATTTATGCTTTGGGACGGATTCAGAAAGTTGTTATTTCTTTCAAGGTTTCATCTATTGGCATGACGCGCTGTGCTATCATATCTGTGTTTATGTCATTGGTTACACCTAATTATTGTGACCTGTTACTTCTATTGGTTTCCTGATAGAGTTTATGAAATGTTTTTATTTTTATTTGCAGGAATTGCCTTCAGATTCTTCACAGCATGTGCGCTCTGTTTTAGCATCAGTAATTATGGGAGTTTGTTTTTCTTCTACTGTATTTTGAGACTTTGGTTTTTTTTCTTTTTTTTTCATCTGGAAATTGGGTTGGGACTTACTCTTTATGTTTGTTGAGATAGATTGTGGGTTCTGTTTTGAGATACTTAATGGTGTTTAACTTGGGTTATATCTGAAATTGCATTTTGTTTTGGTAATTTGAGAGGCTGGTTTTCTTCTGTAAAGTGGGTTGTTAGGAAAGTCATTCTTGAGGTGGGTTCCATCTAAAACCTAGGTTACACTTGCTTCCACTTGTGTCTTGTGTGAGGAATATGCTAAGATGGATTTTTGTAAATTATTGGCAGGTATTTTTATGCATAATGTGGGGTGATATTTGAAAAAAAAAAAAATATTGCTTTTAGCGGCGGCCATATGATCGCCGCTAAATGCAGCGTTTTAAAAAAAATATTTCTTTGTAGCCGTCGCTATAAAAAAATTAGGTTTTTAGCGGCGGCTACTTATACTATTACCAGCGGCCGATGGGCACCGCTAAAAGTTTTCTTCGTCGTCCAATTATCCGATAGATTTCTTTTACCGACGGCCGGGACCGCCGCAACAAAATACAATAGCGGCGCTCAGTGGCCGCCGGTAAAAGCAGTTTTTCTTGTAGTGAGTGTTTTGTCTCTATTGGTAGCTTCTTTGACAATTTTTTTTCGCCTTCCTTTATATTAAACGCGACAAAATTATTTCGTCTCTATGTCTTATATTTATGACAAAATATTTTTGACTCGTATTTCTTCCTTTAATGACAAAATATTTTGTCGTTAATTAGTTATAAGTAGGTTCCCACAGAGTCGATTGGAGACAAAAAAAATCGTCATCCACTGGTAGCTTCTTTGACAAATTTTTTTCGCCATTCCTTTATATTAAATGCGACAAAATTATTTCGTCTCTATTTCTTATATTTATGACAAAATATTTTTGTCTCTAATTTCTTCCTTTAATGACAATATTTTGCCACTCATTACTTACAAGGATGTACCCAATAGAGTGTATTCGAGACAAAAAAAATCGTCACAAATTTATCTTTTTCAATGACGATTTTTTTTTCCGTCTCCAATACCTTTTAGCGACAAGGCTTTGGCAACAAAACGGGTGACAACAAATTTTCGTCTTAATTAGTTTCAGTGACGAAATATGTACATTTTGGGACAAATTTGTGTCGTCCTTAAACCCCAAATTTCTTGTAGTGAGAGATAGCATGCTATGTATCCAAATGCTTGATGTGCCAGCAGATCAAAGCCAAACATCAGAAGCCGCCAGGGCTACTACATCAACTCGACATTGCCAAGTGGAAATGGGAGCACACTACCATGGACTTCATCGCAGGACTTCCAGTTACCAGGAGACGTAGTGACGGCATATGGGTGATTGTGGATAGATTGACTAAGTCAGCTCATTTCTTGTCAGTTTCAATGAGAGCGGGACTCGATGTCCTAGCTAAGTTGTACGTGAACCGGATCGTCTCTTTACACGGAGTTCCAGCATCGATCGTATCAGACAGAGTCTCGCGGTTCACTTCTCACTTTTGGGAGAGCTTACAACAGGCTTTAGGCACTCGATTGAGTTTCAGCACTGCCTATCACCCACAAACGGATGGACAGACCAAGTGCACCAACCAGACGTTGGAGGACATGTTGAGAGCTTGTGTTCTGGATTACAACGAAAATTGGAAAGATTGCCTACCACTTTTTTGAGTTTGCCTACAACAACAGCTATCACTCGAGCATCAGGATGACACCTTTCCAGGCTTTGTACGGCAGAAGATATAAGACTCCAGTTTGTTGGGAAGAAGTTGGCGTTAGGAGTTTCCACGGACCATCCATAGACGGCAACACCAGCGAGAAGATTCGACGGATAGTTGAGAATCTGAAGGTTAACCGTAGCCGCCAGAAGAGTTATGCAGACAACCAGCGTAGACCTCTCAAGTTTTAGAAGGGAGACAAGGTATTTTTTAAGGTTTCTACGGCCAGAGGTACTCTTAGATTCGGCGAGAAGGGTAAACTAGCAAGGAGATACGTCGGACCATTCGAGATCAGGTCCAGGATCAGAGACGTCATGTACAAGCTTCAGCTACCGCCAGAGTTGTCAGGGGTGCATGATGTCTTTCATGTATCAATGTTAAAGAAGTACGTAGAGGACCCTACTCACATTCTGCACTATCGGCCACTCAACATTCAGCCGGACGCTTCATACGTCGCCATACTAGTCACCGTCATTGACACCACCAAGGAGCAGGAACTCCGGACCCGAACCATCCATTGGGTGAAGGTCCAGTGGGAGCACCACACTCCAGGGGAAGCTACATAGGAGCTACGCGAACAGGTAGAGAAGGACTACCCGCACCTACTACCCCAAGTATGCTCTTACTTTGTTTTTACATTTGAGGACCAAATGTTTTAAAGGAGGGAGTGATGTGAGGCCCCACCCCTTGTGGGCCATCAATTTGATTTAAATAATTATTAATGTTATATTATCTATCTTATTATACTAATTAATAGAGTTTAGTAGGGTAGTTTATTATTGTTCCCAAGTCTTAGGATTTGACTTTTAATTATTCCTTTTTATATATAGGGTGTTCTTTATAATTTAATTTAGGTTTTAGTTAGATTAGGCCTTAGCTAGTAATTAAATTTTAATAGGAGGGGTGTTATAATTAGGAAGCTTCTAGAATTTCCTCCAAATGAATAAGTTACCCATACTCTCATTCCCAATTTCATTTATACCCTAAGGGCCTTTTAGTAAACAACCACTAACCCTAACCTATATATACCACTATTGCAAATGAAATGCAATATAGCCCTAATTCACTTTCATTTCACTCTTATCTTCCCTATCTCTCTCCTTAAGAAAACCTAATTCCCAAATCCCAGCACAAGAAGAAGTAGGAGATCATCCCCAATTGCATCATCAACCTAACATAAGGAGCTTGGATCCTTCTTTTATACTCAATTCTCATTTCTATTGATCTAAGGCAAGTACCCTATGCTTGATAACTTAGAATGCATGTTTCTTCCCTTTTGATTCTGCAATTACAATTCAATTGATGTATATATATATGTTAAGTCTATCATTTGAGCTTTGTCTTATAGATTTCTGGCCATTTGATGGATGGGTTCTCCCATTTGGAAGATCAATGGCTCGGTTTGATGATGGATGGATGGTTATAGAAGTACTTTTGTTATCTTATATGTTTCTCTGATGAATTGGAGTAGTTAGAGGTGTTTTGGTTGAAATTCGGATTGAAAGAAAAGAAATCCAGAAATCTGAAATTTTGCATCAGGATGTGTGCCCGGTCGACCAGCTACATTAAAAACAGAAAAATCCAAGTCTCAGTTAAATTTTCCTGTAAATCTCTCAGTCCAGTGTACTGCGTCGACCGATCCCTATTCTGGGTCGACCGGATACACAGACATGCTCAGGGATTAACTGAGAGCTGGATTTCTTCTTGGTCTTAGGAGCCCCGTGTACCCGGTCGTCATCCAAGCCACGATGTCGACCGGACACTCAGGGAAATTTTTGGGAAGTAGAATACCCCTCAGCTGTTTGACTCTTAAAGTAATGTGTACCCGGTCAACATCATGGCCACGATGTTGACCGGGGACACTGCAGAGGATGTTGACGGGGTCAACATCCAGTATACCCGGTTGACATCTCTGAGTATAATGTCAACTAGATACACTGTGAAATGTGGAATTCCAACTTTTTGTAAATTCAGATGTTTGATCAATTGTGAGGCCCATTGACCATCCAAATAGACCTCAATTGATGCGCCAAGCACGAGTCAACGGTGTGGCTCAATCTTGACTCGTGGGGACCACCAAGTAGGATTTAGGGATTGAAATTGTCGGTAATTCGAATCTTAAATGTAGTCAAGGGTGCCCGTAACTTCAGGTGCACTAAATATAACATCTTTGGCACCTAAGACTGCAATTAGGGATCCAATTAACTGATGAGATCCTGAACCAAGAGTAGACCATTACCTAGGTTGGACTCTTGCTTATTCCATTTGATTCTATTGCTTGGAGACTATTATATATTGTTCTTCTCTTATATCCTTGTTATCGATATAAACCTGTTAATTAAATGGAAATTAGAGGACCTGAACCTAGGACTACGTAGTGGTGACCCAACGATGTAATTGGTGATAAATAACCAGTGTCTGTGACTAGGCGGGCCCTCATACGGCCTAAGTTAGGTGTGTGGTACCTTAGAATGAAGAGGTTGGTCATGATGTATAGTTGTGAATGGGTATGGATTGGTTACTTGCATTGTTATAGACTAAGGCCATGGTTATGGGCCTAGTGTGGATCCAATGCTGATTGGACTTAGACTTGGATTTGGATATTAGATTGTATTCCATAATATTATACCTGAACCTCTTAGAGACTTGGTTAGGACCTTGCTCGCGCAAGGCAAGTCTAGATGGACATAGACCTGTATTTGTTCCCTGGGTCGGCACTGGATATTCACTCAGCTGATCTAAGCTTAGCTTGTTGACTGATTATCACTGGTAGGAGCTATATTGGTTGTGAATAGAGCTATTATGATGACCTATGGCTAGACGGACAGTGTGATACTGGGTCCGGTCTAATGTGATAAAGGATGTGATCGGTGTTATATTTATATATTGTTATTATCATAGTTGTTATCCCTTGCTTGGTTACTTTACTTTTTTTCGCCGCGACTGTTTAGAGTATGGGAGGGCCACAGCATAATATCCCGTAGCATCCAGCTTGTGTGAGTGTGCTATATTGATATCTATTAGATTAGATTACTTAATCATTCTAATTCTAAACTGTTATTTACTACTCAATTGCCTAGTTTATGTTTCCTTGTTACTCTTATGATTATATGATTGTCTCTATTCTCTTTTGTTGTATACATCCTGTGTTATCTGTATATGGTCCATTGCCAGATCCTTGGATCTGACCCATCTTTGGTGCTTAGGTTTTCACCTTGACTCTGCGGGCGATGCGATCTACAAGGTGCCTGTAGCCGGCGATTACGGTTGGGCGGTGGTTGATCAGGTGATTGAGCTGGAGGATGGAGTGCCTGCACTGGGTGTCTGAGTGCACACTTATTTTTGGGATTTGAGAGTTTATTGTAGTGAGCAGGGTATTATTTAAAAATGTAATTAAAACTTGTTATTCATACTTTGAGACTTTGTTAGACTTCAGCCCTGCTCTACCTGATTCATTTTATATGATACATATTACTTCCGCTATCTTTTTTTATCCTTCCGCAATTTAACTGTTGATTATTTTATTATTCAAAAAGTTTTTAAAATTTGACCTCACTGCGGACTATGATCTTGGAAGTCCTCGGGTTTTTTAGGAAGTAGCGCGCAAAATTCAGGTACCTTGACGGTAACTTCGATATTCGGAATTAGGGTGTTACCCACTTTACCTATAAATAGGCCTCTCCCCTTTGTATTTGTACACTTATATAATGAAATAATAGAAAAGCTCTCTCTTCTCCGTCTAATCTTCTCTCTCTTTCTAACAATAAAAGTGTTTTTAACCATATTATATATTGGGAGGTGCTCTTATGAGAGGCACTCTCACCAACTTGGTGAGAGATGGGTAGGGACCCTCACTTCCATATCCACTCTCACCAACTTAAATGCAAGGACCCCCAACTTAAATGTGAGAGCCCCCATCCATCTCTCACCAAGTTGGTGAGAGTGCCTCTCATAAGAACACCTCCTTTATATGTTTATTTAATATTTATTTATTTATTTATTATTATTTAAACACTAGTTCATTGGTCAAAGAATGTTTCATATTAATCTCAAGGGGTAACGCAATTGGCTAGGACCATATCTCAAGAACTGAGGTTGCGGTTTCGAACTTGCACTCTCTCCCTGGAGGGCCACTTGCTCATGTAAAAGCCTGAGTTACCTAGTGCGTGGGGGAGGCAGGAACTTCACGTGCCCGAGGGAATAGTCGATTCTTGAGGTGGCTGAACACCATCCTCAGGAAAAAAAAAGTTTATTTCTATCCCATCTTATTATATACCAAATATAAATATCACTTATAGACCTAGACCCGTCTTAGACCCAAAATTTTTTTGGACGGAGGGGGTCTGGACTCCGAATTCAGCTTTACCACCACTTATACCAGTGGTAAGACTAAAATCGCAGCTTTTCCTCCAATTAATACTGCTTCATAAAGTTTTTTCCCTATTTTGTAGGACTGGGTCTGGTATGGGCTCAGGCTGGGCATGCGGATGAATTTTAGGCCCATGGGATGGAACCAAGCCTAAATACAATGCCCATCAATTTATCATCGACAAGCTTACGATGACCCAGCTAGGGCCTTTACTGTCACCACCTGAACCCATACCCATTAACTCACAAAACTATATAATATACCTAAAATTATACTAGTCTGCCTACACATTTATGGTAGAGTAGTGTTGGCACCTTAGTATATAGTACACTTGCCTAAGGACTGATCCCCAGTTCTTCAAGTTTGAAGCGCCATTCTCAATCAGTAGTCCAACTTAGCTAGATAATGATGATGATAATAATAATAATAATAATAATAATAAGTTTACTTACCCAATAATATCATAATTTTTCAAAACATAGTACTTAATTAAAATATTACAATGAAACCACAAGAGCATCAGAATAAATGAGAGAGTATGAAAAATCTAAAAAAGCTTTAATTATATTTAGGTTGGGGGGGTTGGTTTGTTTTTGGCTCCTTATGTTGCGAAAGCATACATTCCCTTCATTTCAAAACACTTCAATTATAAACTCATTGGGAAAATCTAAAACCGTCATATTTTTTAGTAAAAATCTTCTCAACAATCGAACCTATATTCAACTCCTTTACACTCTTACCTTCTTTCTATTCACACTTATCTTTTTTTCTTTTTTGGCACGGTAACAAAAATCTCATTCAAAGAAGATCGAAGAACAACGAAAAAATCAAAGGAAAAAAAAAAAAAAAAAAACACACAGAAAAAGCAATCAAGTGGTAAATGAGCTAATACCCACTGATGCTAATGGCCAATCCACTGGTAGCCTTGTGATGCACCTCCCTTCCATGGAACCAACCAAGGATCAATGCCTAGATGTGGCACTGATGTTGAGGGACTTGTTTGAGGGTGTATGTAAGTGACTTCCCCTCTAATACATATGTCTGTGTAATAATATCAAAATAATAATAAAATAAAGATTCGATATATGAAAAGGAGAATATGTACATATTTCAAAAATATATAAAGCTTATAACTAGTGATTTTAGTGAAGAGGAATAATTAATTCTAGTGTGCAACTAGTTGAGATGATCTCGTAAAAAAGTTATAGTATTCATTTTGATGTTATCATCTAACCTACTCTTTAAGCCTACACCAGATTGATGGGACAAATCTCCCTTGTTGTTAAAGATGATGGGACTGGTTTAGCAATCGGGACGGTTGAACTTTTTTGGTTTTGGAACTCCTGCCAAGGGGGATGGGTCCCAAGAGAGAGTCCACATATGCGGGAAGGCGGCCCTCTTAAGTAGGAAAGTACCGCTCACATATGGGAGGGAAGCCCACACGTGGGAAGAAAGCCCACACCAGCAGGAAGTGGAGGGAATAGCCAGTGTCCATTTAATAATGAGTGTGTTCCAGATCAAATTCCAGAAAGGAAAGCACTAATCCTATTATGGTTTTCCCCCTTATATCTGGATTTCTGATTGTTGGTCTTCTTAGCCATTCCATGCCACAAGTTGGAGAGATAACATCATTCTTGAAAGTAAGATCAACGGTCTAGATCAGAACAAGGGCACGATGTACCTAATTTTGTAATTCTTTAGGATGGGACAACTGGCCCATCTGCGAATGTGGCACGTTTTACATTAATCCAAACCATCCAATTTTTGGGCCGCAGCTTGGATGAGGACCATAAAAGATAGAACCTCGATAATCTGAAGACCATGGTGACTAAATGAAGGCCGTTCTGTTATTGACATATATCTACCCTAGACACGGAGGTAGGATAATAACTAAAATGTCGTTTCTTTGCAAATTCTCTTACTTCATGAGGTACATGTGGCTTTTGCATTTTACCTTAAAAGATAAAAAGTAGCCCCCTTGGCTGCTTTGTTTTTTAGGCAAAAGGTCTAAGTTATTAATAAGCTCTATTATAAAAATTACAATTAGAGGTTTACTAAATGTTGTAATATGTAAATAAGCTCTAAATTATAAAATAAGAGCAAAACACACCCTAATTTCTAGGCCTTGTCTTATACCATGGGTTTGATGGGCCCAAAGTGGGCTGAACTCAAAAGGATACATGTCCTAGCTTGCCCCATCATCTGCCTTTCTTTCTTATCAATATTTATTGGCCAATAGTGATATTGGCAAACTGAAGACCCATGGATCGATCCATGGGTATGTGCGTGATACAAAGGTGCCAACACCACTCAACCATGAGTGTCTTGGCAGCCTTCAAAACAATATTTGGATACCGGATCCTTACATGTTAATCAACATGGCCACACACCACCAGCATGTTTGCAGCACGAGCCCACATCTTCTATCTCCTATTTGATCCTAGTGCCGACCGGGAGGACCATTCCGACGAACCGAGAATACGAGACCTAACCTGACAAAAATAACAAAACATAACTCATAGAATATTCTTCCTATATTGTAATGACTGTAAGAACTTTGATATTGTCAGTTAAAACAAAAACTTAATCGTGGAGGAGTTTTCATACAGTAGGCCAAGAAGGGCCATATGGAACAAAGGAGTCTTTCATTAGCCCCACCAAGAGGAAGGACAGGATGATGGCAAGGTCGCGTTGTCCATAGCCACATTTGTTATTCTTGGCCATCTAATTTATAACTCAATGCAAACTTAATTTCAAGATAATCATCTTGAGATATGATACATCTGTATCTAATGTATTAATCCAAAGTATTGTCCCTAAAAAGAAAAATCGTGTATTATGAACTGCTTTCATATGTGTGATGAATACATACTAATTAGACTTGTAACTATTAGACTTGAGTTCGATAAGTAGAAAAAAGGGCTCTGGTCGATCCAAATAGCTTCTCGTTAACGTTGTTCTATATACGCCCGCTCGCTTTATTCCATAAGCCTCGGAGGGATTACCAACGGAAGGAGGAGAATAGAATCTAACATGTTTTGCTCCAATAAATACTCCACGAAGATTCAATTATATTTAAAAGGAGTTTATGGGTCCCTTGGTTGATGCTTAGAACACGCTCAATCCCTTCATTTCAAAATACTTCAATTAGCACTTATTATCAATTACTTTTAAATATACCCATTTTATGGTCAACGCGTGTGCTTAAATTCTTTGGGAAAACCTTAAACTCTACATTTTTTTTAAAAATCTGCTCGACATGCCAACTTATGTTCAATTCCTTGGCACTCCTACCTTCTCTCTAACCTATATACAATTCCTTGGCACTCCTACCTTCTCTCTATTCACACTCATCTTGACTCAGATTCACCATTGGTATGACTGTTTTTAGGCCTGTGGGCTAGACGTGATACTTTGTGGCCTAGTAGTCTATTTCTGATTAAAGGCCTGGCCTACCCCTAAATATTTGTAAGGACCCAAACCTGACCTAGTCCAAAAAAGGAAAACAAATGGCGATGGGGTTTGTGGATGCAATTACCGTTTTTCCACTAACTTTCCACCGATCCGATCAGCGGAAAAGTCCAGAATTGTAGTTTCTTATTCTTTTTCTTTTTTTATGGGTCCTTACAACATTTAACACAAAGACCAGTATAATTTGCAACAAGGTTGGACCTGTGAATGAATTTTAGGCCCATGGGCTGATCATGGACAAGCTTGTGATTGCCTAACTTGGGGCATTTAATTACATCACTCGAACCCATACCCATTACCTCACAAAGGTCAACCATACTCAACCTCTCCAATTATCACCCATAATCACTGTCACAAATATTAGCGTTATTTTGAAGATATTATCATAATATACACCTAAAATGTACTTGTCTCCCAACACATTTATGGTTTAGTGGTGTTGACACCATAGGATCATAAGCATGCCTAGCCTACTAGCCAAGGGATTGATCCTCGGGTCTACAATTTTGAAGCTTCATTCTCGAGCACGAGCAAAAGTCCAACTTAGTAAAAAAAAAAAAAGGATAATAACATAGCCCAAAATTAAAATATTATGAGGAAGTAAGGAGAAAATCAGAATAAATGAGAAGATAGAAAAAAAAAATCTAAAAAAATGTTTTTAACCATATTATATATTAATTTCATATTTATTATTATTTAAAAATCAACTCATTTGTTAGAGAATGTTTCTTATTAACCTCAAGGGGTAATGCGGTTGGCTAGGACCATAGCTTAGGAACCGAGGTTGCAGTTCCGAACTTGCGCTCTCTCGCTAGGGGCCACTTGCCCATGTAAAAGCCTAACTTACCCAATGCGTGGGGGAGGCAGAAATTTCACGTGCCCGAGGGAATAGTCGGTTCTCGAAGAGGCCGGACACCCTCATTAGAAAAAAAAAGTTCCTGATTATAACCCAAAAAACCCTCGAATTGAAAACACCCAGACATTTTCTGGAATGATAATTAGAATTGTAATAACACCCATACTTACTAGTAACAATTTCATTAATTAGCAGAGCTCTTACGAGACACGTTAAAAGTATATTAAAAGGAACAGGATGACACCGGCCGTAAATTTCATCATAAATATAAATAGACGGATCGGATTTAGTATACCAAAAATACCGTAATCAAACAACTGGACAAGCCTCTCTCTCTTCGGTTCGATCAATGCTTCAAATTCCAATGATGAGAATCATGCCTCTTCCGCGTGTCTTTTCATTATCTCTTATTATTTCCTTCATTACATTACCAAATATAAATATCACCTATAGACCGAGACCCAATCCAGACCTAAAAAATATTGGACAGAGGGGTCTGGACTCCATATGCCAGCTTTACCGCCGCTTGTACTAGCGATAATACTGAAATTACATCTTTTCTACCAATTAACACTGCTTCTTATAAAAGACTTTTCTTGTTTTTGGCTTGACTGGGTCAGGTCTGGGTACAGGCTGGTCCTATACAGATGAATTTTGGGCCCATGAGATGGAACCAAGCCTAAATATAAGGCCCATGAGCTTATCATGGACAAGCTTGGGATGACCCAACTCGGGCCATTAATTTCATCACCGGAACCCATACTCGTTATCTCACAAATTTCAATAATATACCTAAAACTGTACTCGTCCACCTATACATTCACGATTGAGTAGCGTTGGCACCTTAGTATAGAATACACTTGCCCAAGGATTGATCCTTGGGTCTTCAAGTTTGAAGATCATTCCTAACCAGTAGTCCAACTTAGCTAAATAATAATAATAATAATGTTTATAATTATAATTAGTTTACTTACCCAATAATGTCATAATTTTTCAAAACATAGTACTAAATTAAAAAATTTCAACAAAACCACAAGAGCGTCAGAATAAATGAGAGAATAGGAAAAATCTATAAAAGTGTTTATTACCATATTATATGTTTGTTTCATATTTATTTATTTGTTATTTAATTATTAGTTCATTTTTCTGAATATGTCCCAAAAAATCCCTAGATTTGAAAATATCTAGAATTTTTTCTAGAACTATAATTTCTAGAAAATTTCCAAAACATCACCTTCTTTTAGAGTCATGGGTTTGAGTCCCTAATTATATGTATATTAGGGCCAGGTGGGGATTCCGGCTCTCAATCACTGAATCCAAATAAATAAAAAAAAGAGCACATCCCATCTATTATAACCTAAAGCCCAGGCCCTATCTATGAGCACCCTTACAAGAAAACACACTTCTTTTTAAAAGGAGAATTAAAAAAACTACTCTCTCAGCTTTTGATTTGATCAAACTTTAACTTTTATTCTCTCTTCTATTAACCATTAACTGCACTTCACTAGTAAAGTAAATTTACTAAAAAAGTGATTTAATGACAATTTGTAGTGATTTGATATTATTGCATTTCAATGCTAATCATACATGCGCATCCATCATTGTGACAACGTGTGGACCTAAGCCCCGACCCTGACCAAGATGTAAAAAAAGGATAAGAATCGGTTTGCAACTTCACTGCTGTATAAATATTCACATGTGCAATTTTTTCTCCGCTATGAAGTTACAACATGTTCACATATGCAAATTTTCCTCTGCTATGAGCAGAGAAAAAGTTGCAAAATGCGACTTCACGCTAAGACAAGCAGCGGTAAGGCTGCCTAAGTGCCGGAATATTTGTTGTTGAGGGCATGCAAACGTTGCTATTAAAATGAAAGAATGAATGTTTGGAGCATTTCTTTCTCTTCTTTTTTCGTTTTTTGATTGATAGCATTTTTTTATTGAAATCCATATCTAGTCGAACTGCCATGTGATGATCAAAGAACCAAAAAAGTAAAAAATCCCAGTAGCAAACTTTAGCAGTTGACACAGGCCTTAATGTTCTCCCTATAACATAAAATGAAAGAATCAATGTATGGGGCATTCCTTTTAGTAGACTATTACTAGGGAAATTGTAATTAAAATCTTTGTGCCATAGAGATCAACATGAGTAGCAAGTACCAATCAACTGTAACAAAACATAGTTGGTGAACCTACATGTGGGGTAACTTCGTTATTATTAGATGTAGAATAAATGATATTATATTAAAAAATGAAAACATAACAACTCACTCATCCGCTGATAGGATTGGATTCATCTTGAATGGTCTGGATTAAAGATATGTGGGCCTCATGGTGGAGTTCTAGGAAAGTGTTACACGGTTACTACGTAGTGATTGTGGAAGAGGATCTAGTCTGTCTCATATCTATATCACTGTAGTACGAGAAACTATATATTATGAAATAGAAATCCGCTCTATCAAGGTAAATTAATTTCTCTTGATTCTCAATGTAGAGGTCTTGCATTGCAATACCTCACCAATCCAACCCATATTATAAATATAATCATTTTCAGAACTTAAAACTTGCTATCCCAACCTAACAACCTAACTCAAACCACCTATAATAGTTTTTGGATAAGGTTTTGGATTGATATCTCTGCCTTGATTAATTAGTGAGACCAGGCGCTTATTTTAAAAAAGTAAAACCAATACTTTGTTTAGAGGTTCCCAATGTTTGGAATGGTTGTGATCTCCCCATCCAGTCCAGTTATGAAAGAAGGTCATTTTCTTTCTTGCGTGTAGGGTGTAGCAAATAGACGGGACCGGCTCGAACTCAGCACAACTATAGCCATCTTTACATTGAGTTTAGGCTTGTGAATCCAGAGTGGTCATATATTATAAATTTCTCCGCTAAAATGGTCTAACCGCTGGCTACAGTATAAAATCCGTTCTGCCAAATCCGATGCTATTTTTGGTCGCCCCCCCCCCCCCCCCCCATTCCTTCATTCTAGATGCTATTTTTCATTTTCATTTTTTTTTTTTCACTTATGGGGACATAGGGTAGTTACCCAGTGTACTTTTTTTTAACGCCATGCACACATCATAGTGGAGCCCAGCTAATGACCCATCTGAATGGACGACACATAGAGGACACCCTGGATTTATGCCCATCCCATTTTTTACACCCATCTAAATGGTTTGTGCCGTTGGATCGACGGGTAAGTTTTTAAAAAGGTTAAGACTTGTTGGCCATTGATAAAGGGGATAGGAGGATTATATGGGGCCCATTTTCTATCACAAGTAGACCCCCGACTATATGTAGAGATCCCGATTACATGGGGCCCATTTTTTTTATCAAGATCTCTGGTGTCTAATGATAAAAAAATTTCACCCTGTATAGAAGCATCAAAGAGTCAGATATTTCATAGAACAAAAGATAAGTTTAATTTGGGAATTTCATGGAAAATATAGGATATGTAGCCATGGGACACTTAAATACAAACTTAATTAGCATGGATTTCATTATCATGGCTTTTAGACCACCAAAAACTCATAGCAATGGATGGCCTAAAATAACCATTGCAATAAGAAAGAAATAGGTAGGTTAAATAATCATAACTGAATGGGCAATCGAATATATGTTAACTGCAAAGATAATAGGTAAAGTTGTCTGAAAATTTTTCTTTTTTTTTCCAGAGGATTTTAACGTGAAAATTCCCATATACTTTGTGAAGACCAAAAACACCAGAAACAAGTTAGGGTCAACTACATCAAACCTTGAGAAACCTTTTCACCTACCGAGATATGCCTCTATTCTAGAGATGGAAAGTGGTTCAATTAGGACTAGATCAATGAGGTTAACCCATAATCAGCCTAAACTGAGGTAAGGATACCCATCATGGATCATTTCTTTTGTGTTGAGTCCATCTTTAACTTGGTTTGAGAGTGCCCATTCCACCCCTACCCCTTCCTATTTCATAATGAAGCTCACTTTTCATCTGTAAGGATCCGATCCGAAAAACCTAGATGATATTCGTTTTTGGCCGTAGGATTTAATCGTGGGTGGACACCACCCTATTTGTTTACTTGTCACTCACTAACTACTTCATCTTTGGTAAAGTTACTTTACTAGTGAAGTAAAGTGAAGTATTAATTCAAGAGACAATAAAAAGGGAGGGATCAAATTGAGAAATACTAAATTTCAGAAATCAACTCTTCCTTTTAGCCAAAAAAAAAAAAAAAAATGTAAAAAGATACGTTCTCATTGCAATGAATGGCAACAAAAAAACCAGGGGATGGACCAGGCTGGGCTAGGCTGAGGAATGTCCAAAACGGCACGACTTCCAAACTAGAAGACTAAGCCTGGTGCAAGCTTGAGTTAGCTGGCCTGAAGCTACTGGCATGAGCCTAGCCCGGATGGAAATGATGAAGCCCAAACCCAACCCATGTTAGACTTATAGAACAAAAAAAGGAGTTTCTTACCCTGTCCTAGGTTAGCTCTACTTGTTTGGTCATCTCACCTTTTATGATAGGTCATGGGTTTGAGTCCCCCCATTTCTACTCCCTCTCTTATAATTAATGTATATTTGGGCTGGGCAAGGATTCCAGCTCTCAACCACTGAGTCCAAATAAAAAGTTTTTGAGGACGACCAATCTATTATAACCTAAACCCTACCCGATTTGTGAGCACCCTTACAAAAAATACTCTTCTTTTAAAAAAAAAGAAAATTAACCATTAGCTTTACTTCACCAATTAAGTCAATTCACCAAAGAAGCTATTTATTGTGTACTTGTTATAATTGCATTTAAACGTTAATCATACATGCCCATCCATCATTGTGTAGACCTAAGCCCCTACGCACAAACATACCAAGATGTAAAAGACGAAAAGGAAAAAGGAAGAAAGCCGGTTTGGAAATTTACCGCTGTATGTATTAGCAGCTTATCTCAAAATGCAAGATTTCTTCCTCTCTAAGCGGAGGAAAAATTGCAAATCCGACTTTAGCACGCTGTAAATGACCAGTATAAGAAAATGCAACTTTTCCTCCTCTTTAAGCAGAGGAAAAGTTGCAAATCCAACATTCTGCCTCTAGTGAAGTACAACATCAAAGAGGAAAAAAATCACAATAGCAAAATACATTTTTCCAATGCTGTCACTGCATGTAGAAAAATTAGAATCTTGTCGGTAAAGGATTTCCCAACACATCCAAGTGCGTTGGCCACGCATCGTCAACTAACCGTGGGCAAATCCATAGCCAATGCTAATATGACAACGTTATCAGATCCTAATACAATTCCCAACACACTACATCATCTACTAACAAGTAGGCAAAGAGGGGTGTGTCAGCATAAAAGTCAATTTCCCTAATTCGAAAACCATATTTGCCAACGCACTACCTGCGTTGGGAATTCCTGTTAATGGCCGACACTGGTAGTGCGTTGGAAATTCTTGGTAATAGCCGACGCTGGAAGTGCATTGGGAATTCCTGGTAATGACCGATGCTACTAATGCAACTTGGCCGATGTGCATTTCACGTCGGGAAAGATTGTAATACTTTTTTTTTCCTTTTTACAAAGCACACTAGTGTGTCGGGAAAGATTTAAAAAAAAATTAAATTTTCATTTTTTCCAGTATATATACCACAAATAAAAATATGAATACTTGTTCGAACCAACAAACTTGATGCACAGACCAATTTAAAATAGGTTCATCAACAATTCCAAAATAACATCCACAACCAAATACCCTACACCCATAAACCAAAATAATCCCACAATTCTCTAAAATACACAAATATTACTACTTGATCATTTTCAAAAATATCTAGCATCCACAAATGTCTTTGACTAAAATAAATAAGGTGGATCCCTAAGAGTCCGCAACCAGCACCAATAAGATCCAAAACCATTCTGCAAAACAATAAACAAACACCATCAGAATACAATTTTAATAAACTTCCTACACAAGAGGATTTTGAGATCTAACATCAATAAACTTCCATTGAATGAATAAATATTAACCTGCATAAAATCGCTATAAAAATATAAACATAAACTATTAGATTAGATGGTCTCAATCTAGCGGATGATGTAAATAAGTTAATTTATTTCTTAATTAATATAATCATGCTTTTGTTCATGTGATGATTAGTTTTTATTTCCTGAGAGATAAATGAACTCAAGTTTTTACTATGCATTTACTTTGAGTCATAAATGAGTGGGCCAATTATAGGTCAACACCTTTATGTCTTGGGTACATGGTAGTGGGGCTGTAGGAACATATAATTCTCAAGATGTAATATATCCTCTTATATATCCCTTTGTGACAATTAATGAATTTTATCATTGGTAAGTGCGCACCCATCTCAATTAAGACTTAATTGGATGGCACTAATGATTACTGCGATTAATTGAGTCATGAGGATAATAGAAGATGGATCCAATTTGGTTGGACATATTTAACTCAATAGATCGATGGATATAATTGATAGAGGGGCCTACTTGTAGTAATTGGGAAGTTTCGGGTCTTTTATAACTATTCCTAGGACTGGAGTGCAATTGCATTTATTTAGTGAACTTATTTGCAGTTAATTACGGGTCCGGAGTTCACATGAGATGTGGGGTCAAGATTCATAATTTGAATCAGATTCTAAGGAATCCCTAGTGGTCCTCATGCCAGCCCTAATAAGATAAGGTTACTAATCCTATTTGGAACTTTTAAGGAAAGGAAGAGTAGGACTCAAACTAAGAATAGAAGTAAGACTTCTAATCTTGGTCTAAGAGGAGGTGTTCCATAAACCATAAATAAGAGGCGAGGGTTATAGATCTCTACAAGCAATAATCTCTCTTTCTTCCTCCTCTCTCTTCTCTAGTTTCCTACTAGAGTGCTAGGGTTTTCTTCTACTTAGAGATCCCACCATTCTCCTTTAGAAGTTATCTAAGAGGATCATAGTGTGGAAGAACATAAAGGCAAGCGAGATCAAAGTTTGCGAAAAGAGTTTTCGTAGAGATCAAGTTTTTCAAGTTCTCGATTAGAGCATAGTCAAGCTCCTTATGTATAGATCTACTTCTAGTTGTTTTTATTAGATGATCTATACTTGTGTTGATTGTTTCTTGATCTATCTTCTTGATGGGTTATTTGATCTTAATGCATGAGATTAGGGATTTAGGTATTGGGGTTGGGTTCTTGGCCTTATGGATACTTGATCCTTGCATTAAGTGGGTCAACAGTTTTTTAATACTAATCCACAAGGCCCACCTAGTTCTAACAAAAACATCCAAGTCCATATATAAAAATTAAGATTGAAGAATTATCCTTAAGACTTTTGTAGCAAGTAGTTCACAATGATGCATTTGTAGCCTACAGTTCATGCTCGAAGCTATGTGCATGTGCTCACTCTCTCTCTATCACTTACGCGATGGGTAGAATAAGTGAGCAATGTATGCATGTTCTTGTGCTTGCATCTGTGCATCTCTACATGGGCTTGATTGAATATGGCATGTTCTAAGATTTTTAGGGAAATATTCAAGAGGAAAGGAATCTCTCATGCACAAAAGCTTAGGATGTTCTCAGGTTTCAATCATAGCCAAATTTCAACATGAGTGTTTCATTTCACATCAATTTTCTCTTCCACAAGTTTTTCTGAAATAGAAGTTAAGAAAAAAAAAATGGATATCTTAATCATGTAACCAGGATGCAAATGCTAAGATAGATGTGTAGTGTTATGATGATAGAATTACAAATGAGCAAAATAGAGGAAACTTAAAGAGTAATTCTAATAGACAAAAAATCAAGGAATGCCATCTAACATGGTTTTCGGCACATACAAAGAACGCGCAGTTGATGATGGGTACTTGATCATTAAAAGCCTGCCAATTGATATCCACCATCTTCTAACTTAAGTACTCAACACAATTGAACAAACACCTATTTCCAAAGGAAAAAAAAAAACAAAAAAACCAACAATAATCAAATACAGAACTGGAGAAAGACAATATTATTTTGTCTTTCCATCCAATAAACACTTATGTGATAAAACAGTCTATGAGTAAAAGACACAAACACTTGATGGTCATTTCTTCTTTCTCAACTCCACTCTAATAATCCCAACTACTACTAGAATGAAACAAGCAGTCTCATTCACCTATGATATTCAGCATCTCCCTTGTAGATGAAGTGGAATTTCATATCTTTTGTTTATACTTAGCCCCTTCATAAGAAATAAATTTACAAAAATTATAAATTCACAAACCTAATAAGCATACAATTAGCACAGTAGGTAGTGCTCTCCAAATGTTACAAGTTATAGTCAAACCGGAATAAGCAGACAATTTTACAAATTTTTGGACCTAGGTTTTTTTTATTTATTTGGAAAATAAGAAATTTAATTAAGAGGGAAGAAAAGAAACAACAGGCAAACGACAAACGCTGAAAACAAAAGCAAACTTATCCTTCAGACAACAATAATAGATGCCCTCTCTCAACCTACATCCTTTCTAGTGGAGTCGCAAAACTTAGCCAGGATATGCGCCTGCCCATTCAGGGTCCTAGGAATATAATCAAAGTCTACAAAACAAAACAAAGAAGCCAGGGCTTTAATGTCCAAAATAATGGGATGTAATGGACCCATTTTTTGGATCTAAGTTAATATGAATGGTGATGTTGATAATAATTTTGGCATAGAGAAGGCAGCATCTAAGTTAATATGAATGGTGAGATCATACAACTTTTAGACCAACAGAAACTCTGTGCAGTGGATGGCCTAAAATAATCAATGCAATAAGAAAGAAAATGTTAAATAATCATAACTGAATCGACAATCAAATATATGTTAGCTGCAAAGACAATAGGTAAAGTCATCTAATAATATTTCTTTTTCCTTTTTAGAGGATTTTAACGTGAAAATCCTCATAAACTTTGTGAAGACCAAAAACGCCACAAAAACCCTGAGAAACCATTTCACCTACTGAGATATGCCCATACTCAGCCGAAATTGAGGTAAGCATGCCCGTCCTTATCAATTCTTTCGTGTTGAGTCCATCTTGTACTTGGTTTGAGAGTGCTCATTCCGCCCCTACCCATTCCATAATGAAACTCACTTCTCATCCATAAGGATCTCATATGATAAACCCAAATGATTTTAATTTTTGGATGTAGGATTTAATCACGAGTGGACACTACCCTATTTGTTTACTTCTCACTCACTAAGTACTTCATCTTTGGTAAACTTACTTTACCACTAAACTAAAGTAACAGGTTAATTCAAGAGACAATAAAAAGGGAGGGATTTTCATGGACCAAAACAGGCTAGGCTAAGGAATGTCCAAAACGGCCACTTCTAAACTAGAAGCCTAAGCGTGGCCCAAGCGTGAGTCAGCTGGCCTGAAGTTGTTGGCTTAATCCTAGCACACATGGGAATGATGAAGCCTGACCCCTACACATGTACGTTGGAGTTATAGTACATAAAAATGAGTTTCTTACCATGTCCTGGGCTAGCGCAATTGGTCCAGTTATCTCACATTGTTTGAGAGGTCATGGGTTTGAGTCCCCCCCTTTACTACTTCCTCCCCTATAATTAATGTATATTTGGGCCGGCCAGGCAGGGATTCCTACCTTCTCTCTATTCACACTCATCTAGATTTTGACTCACCATTGGTAGGGATTCCTGCCTTCTGTCTATGCACACTCATCTAGATTTTGATTCACCACTTCTCTCTATTCACACTCATCTAGATTTTGACTCACCATTGGTAGGGATTCCTGCCTTCTGTCTATGCACACTCATCTAGATTTTGATTCACCAATATTGGTATGACTGCTTTTAGGCCTGTGGGCTAGACATGATACTTTGTGGTGTAGTGTCTATTTCTGATTAAAGGACCACTAACCCAGTCCAAAAAAAGAAAAAATAGATTGGGCGAAGCGGGGTTTGGACCCAACTGCAATTTTTCCGCGATTATGATCGGCGGAAAGCCTGAAACTGCAGGTTTTTCCCCCGATCCTATCAGCGCAGCAATTGCTGACTTTCCACCGATCGGATCGGCGGAAAAGTATGCAATTGTAGTTTTTCCAATAAACGACGGAGACTTTGCTTATCCATTTTTTTCTTTTAGAAACGAAATGGAATTACAAAAATGGCCCCCACCTAAACTAAAAGCTTTCACTAGGATTCTCCAAAAGTTGTCGTTTTAAATAATGATTACAAAAAAAAGAAAAAAAAGAAAGGTACATTATAACCATCAGGCTGGACCTGACCACCTGATGTGAACTTTAATTAAGCAATCACTTACAATGGTCCAATTTCCACCCCATGGATCCACTAACTTAGCCCATAACAGGATGGACTCAGGGCCGGACCAGGATTCCATGGCCCACTTGAGATCCTAAAAAATCAGTTATTGTAGGATCCAGGCCACATAATATTTGGACTGGCTTGGTTAGATGGACAATTGGTTGGCGTATTAGATTGACAATTGGTTGGTATATTTCATTTCTCAGTTTATTTTTTTTGCTTCACACAAAGAGCAAAAAGGGTAGCCTAGTGCACGCGGCTCCTGGCAGTACGGGGTTTGGGGAGGGTCAGATGTATGCAGCCTTATCCCAAGCAGAGAGGCAGTTTCCGTATTTTGAGCCCGTGACACCCGGGTCGCAAATGAGCAACCTTACCTTTGAGCCAAGGCCTGCCCTCTGACTTCAATGGGAGGGTATTGCTTTGGTGTAATGGTAAAATCTTCGATACCATGCGTGGTAATGCAAGTTCGAAACTTGCGAGCAGCCACTTTGTTCGAAATTAACAAAGATTAGTTCTATCTCACCTTCCCAGGACTTGCTTTCGCAGGACCGCACTTGGTAATGACTTCAAACAAAGATATTGAATAATAATCTCAACATTTTGATACAAAAGGGTGAAGGAAGAGATCTTTTTGTTCATTTGCTGCCATGTCAGCCTGTATATGTATGTATGGGGCAGTAGCAAACAAGGAACAAAATATCCATTTAACCAGAAATATTCACCTCAGATCAAGCGACCATATTATTCATTTGTGGCCCAGCTCGACGAGCCCACTTGGGCCCACCTTTGATTAGTCACCCTCCTCATATTCTGACCCCATTAATTGTCACCATACCCAATCACCTCTGTATTGAATCACAAAAATTTATATGAACTGTTAAAAGACTGTAGGCTATTTAATCAAGGAATAGGTATATCTGATAGGATGTTTCACTATTGTTCCATGATGAGGCCTTCCAAAACCTCTTCGTGTCACGTCCCCAAAATGCAACCAGGGGATAACGTGAAAAATGAAAATAAACATTCAATTTCCTGTGTTTAACGCAACACAAGCTCCCAAATATGGACCCACAAAATTTCGAAACATGGTGAGTCATAATAAAACATTTGCGGAAGCATTAAATCAATTGGTATTAATATTCAAATTCAACCCAACACATAACTCACTGAATATTTAAGGTTAAAGTTTCCAATTAAACTAAACAACAACTAAATATATTATGGAATTAAATAAACTAAAAGAGTCTAAGATGTCGATATCTCATGCGCAGATTCAAACGGCATTGTAGCCATCTCCGGCTCTCCACTCGGGTTCGTCAACTGGCTCAAACGCTTGAAACGTTTGACCCTCCTCCGTCTCCCCGACAGGGTAAGGGTTGGTACCTATGCACCAATAAACAAGGTAAACAGCAAGTACGAAAGCATAATTTATAAATAAAACACAAAATCAATGAGAGTAATGACGGGTAAAGATCATAAGAGAATAACATTGTGACAATGACGAAAAGAACGTATCACCTATATCCAATCTACACAATAGAGCAATACAATAATCACACAGCAACAATGCCACTGCTTTGGGTGGTCAACCCTAATATAGCGGGAAAACCCGTTCGAAAGGCCGGCGGTCATAAACCGGTTCGTAATCAAAGGGCCGGATAAACCGGTTCGAATTCAATTCGGATATTACAGTGTCCGTACACATCGGTGATCAGCCGTCCAATTACAACTGCAGTCGTTCGAATATGACCAAATCAATATACATATATATATATATATACATATCATAGTAGAATAAACCTAGTGACTTGTAATGCTCTGACACAGAAACCTAAGTCAAAGTGAAGGGCTGGCTGCACAATAATCCACAACCAATACCAATGAATCATTCAAATAAACATCCACAATATCTCAATCAATTGCCAAACCACATCACGGTCCATATTCAATCAACATAGGGTATGCAGCTAATAGACCAGCATCAATCTCAATCATGTATGCACACCCGAAGGTCAAGGACAAGACAATCCTAAGGTCAAACATAAGGTCTCGTACCTAACAACCACAAGAATCTCTAATAGATAAAAGATCAACACATCCCTTCTCAATTAATGGTGCATAGACCCAATTAAGGGTTTTCCAATAGAGATGGGTTGAGCTCGAATCCACTAGGATTTCCCCGAGGTCATACGAAGTACTAAACCCCACGTTAGTAACATACCGTGTGCCCGGACGGTATTTACTCGGTCCAATGATCCAAATATTAAGGTACAAAAATATAATTTTAACACATTAAAAATCCAAGATACCATTTAAAATTAATTTGCAGATAATAATAAAAATCTTAGTTTACAATTTTAGAAAACCCAAGGATCCATTCAAAATATTTTCCACATTCAAAATAAGCCAAGGAATTTAATTTGTATTTATAAAACAACCAAGGCCCTTTCTTCAAATTCTAAAAACTAATGGGGTGTATGGGAAAGCTAGACAAGTGATAAAGTTGTAGCACATGGGAATTCTTTTTCCAAAACAAGTCCAGGTCAACTCTCATATACAGCACTTCTTCTTTTTTTCAACTTACAAAATAACCATGTGGGGTCACACTCAAACTTAAAATACCTTATAACCAAGATGTCTCTCTCTCCTCATGCATATCCAGAGCAAAACCGTCCCCCACTATTCATGGCAAAACTCAGAACCAAGTTCCAGAAACGATGTTCTCACCTGACACATCAAGGTGCATGGCTGGTGGGTCCCACTAGTCAAAAGCCCAGATTACTCTCATAACCATTATCGCCCAGCCATGTACGGCTAGATGCATGGACTAGATCTGTGATCAAATGATCCGGTGGGTCCCGCCACCGCCAGATGTCCAAATACAATCCCCTTGCAATTAACACCTAGACTGTGTGAAACTCTTAGATGAACGACCAGATGGGACCCAATCCCCACGGGTCCAGCACCATTAGGGTCGCCCCTGGGTCCACAACCAGATCCACGGTCTTGATCTCACATCAAGGGGGTCCACCTGGGCTCCACTATCATACCCATGGGACGTTCCCAATTTGTCTGTGTTCCCTGTTACAAGATCCGGTTCTCCCTAAGATCTCAATGGGTAAACTGTCTACTCTAATGCACATGTACATAATAATAGGAGTTTTACACAAAAAAAAAGGTTTTGAAATCCAAATAGGGGTGGGCGGTTGTCACCGTAAAAATCGGAATTACCGCAACAGTAAAACATAATTTTAAAGAAATCAATTGAATCATCCACAGTTTCTAGTCTCACCACAAATACAGATTTACGTAACATAATCATCACATTAAAGGGCATTAAAGGGGTCTTTATATGCATCAACACAAAAATCAAGAAAGAACACAAGTATTAAATTTACAAACTATGGTTAGGTACTTGCCTGATATTCGCGGTTGAGGGAGACGGTGTAGAATTCCTATAGCCAAAGCCCAAGTGATATCCAAGTTGGAAGAGATAGTTGTGTGTGAAAATAAAATAGTGTGGTGTTGTATAAATAGGGAATGGGAATAGGAGTTGTAATCTAACTTAAATTTCTAAAAAGAATAGAGTTTCTAAATAGATAAGAGTTTGGGTTGGAAGAGATAAAGAGTTTTAATTAGAGAAGAACTCCACCTACTAAACTGGGCCCGGGTTAACTATGGGTCAAGCCACCTACCCAACAAGCCTAACTCACCAAACCTAAGCCTAACGTGGTCCCCACTTACACTAATCGCGTATTTAACTAATATACAACCAATTACATAATAATACTAATAATAATAATAATAAAATAATTTATATATATATATAAATAATCAAAACGTCACATTCTCCCCCCCTTAGGACATTTGGTCCTCCAAATGACTAACATAACTCTAAAAGGAGTTGCAGGTGCTATTTCTTCACTGAGATTAGAATGATACCTTCCACGACGCCCGCCGAAACATCTGCATTCTCATGGGTAAAAGCGTACACCCTGCCCTGCTGGGGTTGATTTTGTTGTCCTTGTGCTGGCCCAAGTGGCCTCTGTTGACCCCCTTGTTGCTGCCTCTGCGGACCTTGAACTTGCCTTTGCTGCTGTGGAGCTTGTCCCCTAAACTGTTGATTTTGAGGAGCCCTAAATTGCTGTTGCTGCTGCTGCGGCGCCCGAGGAACGTGCGGACTTGTCTGTTGTGGTCCCTGTTGGGGTGCTGTCCTCCACTGCTGCTGTGAAGGCGCATGAGATCCCGTTGCTTGAGATGTTGATAACTGACTGCCCCCATTAGGACAATCCTTCATCCGATGTCCAACCTGCTTACAGTGGAAACATGCTCCAGTTTCTCGATAACACTGCTCTGTTGTGTGATTCCTCCTACCACATCGCTCACATTGTTGATTCTGACTAGTTGGGAGTTGAATTTGAGATTTCTGCCTCTTTGAGTTATTCTGGTTGTCCTGACTTGCAAACTGTCTTAACTGATTCTGCTGCGTTTTAGCCTGTCGTTCCATAGCTTTCTTCTTTAGCGCACCCTCAGCCCAATATGCACTCTTAACAACATCTTGAAATAGTGGGCGCTGATTATCCCCGATCATCATGTAAATGTCGACTGAGAGGCCATCGAGAAAACGCCTGATCTTTTCTTCTTCCGGGGTAATGAGCGTAGGAGCATATTTAGCCAACCTAATAAACTGCTGTTCATACTGTTGCACCGACATATCACCTTGTTTCAGATTTTGGAAATCCTTCTTCCACTGATCTTTGACGTATTTAGGAATGAACTTATCCATAAATTCTTCAGTGAACGTCCTCCATGCATTTTCTTCAGTCACAGTGTCTGCTTGAATTACTGCTTTAACCGAATTCCACCACTGGAGGGCTATTCCTCGAAACATGTACGCTGACAGACTAACTTTCTGCTTCTGTGTGCATCTAAAAACTGCAAATATTTGTTCCAGCTGTTCTATGAAATCGTCCGCTATCATGGGGTCTTCTGAACCATGAAATTCTGGAGGAAACCTCTTCCTAAATTTTTCATAAAGGTCGTTCGGATCCACTTCTTTAGGAGGTATAACTACTTGCACTGGCTGAGCTGTCCGATTTGTCAATTCCAGAATCTGGGCTTGAAACTCTGCCCGATCTAAATCAGCCTGTGCCCTTTCTGCAGCTCGTTCTTCTTTTTCTCGTTGCCTCTCCACAGCCCGCTCTGCTTCAGCCTGCTTTTGCTGCTCGATCTGATTATTTTGTGATTGAATAAAGGCTTCCATGAGTCGGTTGAAGCGATCATCATTAGGGTTCGACCCGCTTCCATTATTATCTTGGGATGGAGTTTCTTGGTGTGTCATTTCCTGCAAGAGGGTGTTAGCAGTTGATTCCTAAAAATAATCTAACAAACAACACTATAGACTTTACCGTTAGCACGTAAAGCCTATCTAACGAGATCGAATTCCTCACCACGTCCTAATTGTTTCTATCCAGTTTTAAGTTCCGAGAAACGTGCTGGCTCTGATACCAACTGTCACGTCCCCAAAATGCAACCAGGGGATAACGTGAAAAATGAAAATAAACATTCAATTTCCTGTGTTTAACGCAACACAAGCTCCCAAATATGGACCCACAAAATTTCGAAACATGGTGAGTCATAATAAAACATTTGCGGAAGCATTAAATCAATTGGTATTAATATTCAAATTCAACCCAACACATAACTCACTGAATATTTAAGGTTAAAGTTTCCAATTAAACTAAACAACAACTAAATATATTATGGAATTAAATAAACTAAAAGAGTCTAAGATGTCGATATCTCATGCGCAGATTCAAACGGCATTGTAGCCATCTCCGGCTCTCCACTCGGGTTCGTCAACTGGCTCAAACGCTTGAAACGTTTGACCCTCCTCCGTCTCCCCGACAGGGTAAGGGTTGGTACCTATGCACCAATAAACAAGGTAAACAGCAAGTACGAAAGCATAATTTATAAATAAAACACAAAATCAATGAGAGTAATGACGGGTAAAGATCATAAGAGAATAACATTGTGACAATGACGAAAAGAACGTATCACCTATATCCAATCTACACAATAGAGCAATACAATAATCACACAGCAACAATGCCACTGCTTTGGGTGGTCAACCCTAATATAGCGGGAAAACCCGTTCGAAAGGCCGGCGGTCATAAACCGGTTCGTAATCAAAGGGCCGGATAAACCGGTTCGAATTCAATTCGGATATTACAGTGTCCGTACACATCGGTGATCAGCCGTCCAATTACAACTGCAGTCGTTCGAATATGACCAAATCAATATACATATATATATATATACATATCATAGTAGAATAAACCTAGTGACTTGTAATGCTCTGACACAGAAACCTAAGTCAAAGTGAAGGGCTGGCTGCACAATAATCCACAACCAATACCAATGAATCATTCAAATAAACATCCACAATATCTCAATCAATTGCCAAACCACATCACGGTCCATATTCAATCAACATAGGGTATGCAGCTAATAGACCAGCATCAATCTCAATCATGTATGCACACCCGAAGGTCAAGGACAAGACAATCCTAAGGTCAAACATAAGGTCTCGTACCTAACAACCACAAGAATCTCTAATAGATAAAAGATCAACACATCCCTTCTCAATTAATGGTGCATAGACCCAATTAAGGGTTTTCCAATAGAGATGGGTTGAGCTCGAATCCACTAGGATTTCCCCGAGGTCATACGAAGTACTAAACCCCACGTTAGTAACATACCGTGTGCCCGGACGGTATTTACTCGGTCCAATGATCCAAATATTAAGGTACAAAAATATAATTTTAACACATTAAAAATCCAAGATACCATTTAAAATTAATTTGCAGATAATAATAAAAATCTTAGTTTACAATTTTAGAAAACCCAAGGATCCATTCAAAATATTTTCCACATTCAAAATAAGCCAAGGAATTTAATTTGTATTTATAAAACAACCAAGGCCCTTTCTTCAAATTCTAAAAACTAATGGGGTGTATGGGAAAGCTAGACAAGTGATAAAGTTGTAGCACATGGGAATTCTTTTTCCAAAACAAGTCCAGGTCAACTCTCATATACAGCACTTCTTCTTTTTTTCAACTTACAAAATAACCATGTGGGGTCACACTCAAACTTAAAATACCTTATAACCAAGATGTCTCTCTCTCCTCATGCATATCCAGAGCAAAACCGTCCCCCACTATTCATGGCAAAACTCAGAACCAAGTTCCAGAAACGATGTTCTCACCTGACACATCAAGGTGCATGGCTGGTGGGTCCCACTAGTCAAAAGCCCAGATTACTCTCATAACCATTATCGCCCAGCCATGTACGGCTAGATGCATGGACTAGATCTGTGATCAAATGATCCGGTGGGTCCCGCCACCGCCAGATGTCCAAATACAATCCCCTTGCAATTAACACCTAGACTGTGTGAAACTCTTAGATGAACGACCAGATGGGACCCAATCCCCACGGGTCCAGCACCATTAGGGTCGCCCCTGGGTCCACAACCAGATCCACGGTCTTGATCTCACATTAAGGGGGTCCACCTGGGCTCCACTATCATACCCATGGGACGTTCCCAATTTGTCTGTGTTCCCTGTTACAAGATCCGGTTCTCCCTAAGATCTCAATGGGTAAACTGTCTACTCTAATGCACATGTACATAATAATAGGAGTTTTACACAAAAAAAAAGGTTTTGAAATCCAAATAGGGGTGGGCGGTTGTCACCGTAAAAATCGGAATTACCGCAACAGTAAAACATAATTTTAAAGAAATCAATTGAATCATCCACAGTTTCTAGTCTCACCACAAATACAGATTTACGTAACATAATCATCACATTAAAGGGCATTAAAGGGGTCTTTATATGCATCAACACAAAAATCAAGAAAGAACACAAGTATTAAATTTACAAACTATGGTTAGGTACTTGCCTGATATTCGCGGTTGAGGGAGACGGTGTAGAATTCCTATAGCCAAAGCCCAAGTGATATCCAAGTTGGAAGAGATAGTTGTGTGTGAAAATAAAATAGTGTGGTGTTGTATAAATAGGGAATGGGAATATGAGTTGTAATCTAACTTAAATTTCTAAAAAGAATAGAGTTTCTAAATAGATAAGAGTTTGGGTTGGAAGAGATAAAGAGTTTTAATTAGAGAAGAACTCCACCTACTAAACTGGGCCCGGGTTAACTATGGGTCAAGCCACCTACCCAACAAGCCTAACTCACCAAACCTAAGCCTAACGTGGTCCCCACTTACACTAATCGCGTATTTAACTAATATACAACCAATTACATAATAATACTAATAATAATAATAATAAAATAATTTATATATATATATAAATAATCAAAACGTCACACTTCGGCTCTTCCCCCTAACTGTAGGGCTCCTGGTGCACCCTATACTACTATGGAACGCATATGAACAGCATGCATTCCCCATGTCGGAGAAAATTCTACTGCCTTTAACTGGTTCACCCAGTGCCACAATTCTCATTCACTACAAATTATTGTCCCAGAAAATGTGGGCATGTATTCAAAATTAAGTCTTTTCAGGACATTACCAAAAAAAAAAAAAATTGTACCATGGAAAATGAATAAGATCTTTTAAACAACTAAACATAGAATGATAAAAAATAAATATGAATTACTGTTGAAATAACTTTAAATGGAGCATATTCAATTATCCTGCCAAATTCTTTCACTGCAAGTGTAACAATTTGCGTTTCCATAATTGGCTCACAATCTGCAGTCCGCCAGAGAAAGCACCTAATATATGAAGTTTATTTTATCTCCTTGTCACTTGAATGGACCCTGCAGGTTCAGTAGCCTTGATGCTTCCCTGCACAGGGACTGATGTCTCAAAAATCTTCATGTAGAAATATCTTGGCCATCTATCTTTTACCTTTCTTGGCTATACGATTGCTTTTATTATTGTCCGGACCATCCGTCTTTAGGAAATTGAACTAAAGGGCTCTCAGGGCATCAACATTCTGGACCATTGAATCCTGGATGTAGAAACCTGCATGTGTGCTGCAAAGCAGAGCAGTATAATTCTTCATGATACACAAGTCTCTTCAAAGATCAAAACATGCATGAGCAAGTATGAGTTAATTCAAATTCTGAAACTTCAAATGACTCCAATTATAGTAATAGCTCCTCCACCTTATGCCATGTATCACAATGTGCTAACCTTACGCTTGAAAAGGAGGGTAAGCGTCAGAGAGACAGTAGGTGTAAAAACTCGCCAATCCAACTTTTGCCCCTACATTTGTATGAAAGTAGTATTCAGCATACCCTGCAATGCCAGGTACACGTTATAGAAGATGGACAGATTACATTTGTGTAGAAACAACAAATTAATAGTACTAGGATTATAGATGATGAAGGGTTTAGAAACAACAAACCTTAGTGGAATCTGTTCCAAGAGTAAGAATGAGAAGATCCTTGGTGATGGTTGTGTCCTTTCAATTGCGGACAATCTTTAATCTCCAGTTCCAGAAGTGGAGCACGGCGTTTCAACCCAGCAGGCAAGATGGCTATGTTTGGGCAATTACAAATTCTCAATGAACGGAGCGATATGAGATTTTCAATCCATTCAGGCAAACCCACTAGGCTCTTACAGCTGCCCAGATTCAGTCGTTGTAGTGAAGTAGCCTGCCGTAGCCCATCCGGCAAGGAAACCAGGTTTGGAAGGCCATGTATTAACAGCATTCGAAGCATTCTAAGATTCTCCATGCCATTCGGCAGCATGGCCACCTCCTTACATCCAGTGATGACCATGGTTTCAAGTGCAGTGAGGTATTGTAGTCCTGACAAAGATGTCAGTTTGCCACATGAATGGATATACAAATCACAAAGAGAGGTCATGCCTAGCAATCCCTCCTCTGGAAGGGACAATAGACTTTTACAGTCACGTATTTCCAATCTTTCTAAAGAGGTGAGATTTTTCAATCCTTCAGGCAATGATGCTAGTTCATTGCAACCGACAATGCACAATGATTTCAAAGCAACGAGGTTGTCTAGCTCCCTATGCAGAGACATAAGCTTTGGCAAACACCCAATATATAAGAAAACTAGATTAGTAGAGTTCTCAAGCATCCCGACTGGAAATGATGTCAGCTGATCAAAATCAGATATGTGAAGTGATGAAAGCAGAGTGAGACTTGATACTGACATTAGTATTGCAGGATCTCAACTTTCTAGCTTCAAAGCTTGAAGAGAGGCAATACATGGCATAGTTGTCAACTTTGAGCACCTATCAATTGTTAATCTCTAAAGTTGGGGAAATAGTTCTCGTCCTTCTGATCTTGACCATTCCTCCCAATTAGGCATATCAACGAATTCAAGTTCTTTCAATGAAGGAAATGCTTTCATTGTTTCATCATCACCATAGAAGCCAGTACCGATGAACTTGATCGCGTCCTTTTCATGTATTACAAGGTTCTTCAGAGAAGAAAGTTTACCAAGTGGCGGTAGGTTTTCACTTCTCTTGCAGTTGATTAGAGATAATCGAACAAGATTTTGAAGTGTTGTATCTCTCATCCAACTTGGGAACACTAAGCCATGATAGTTGTTTATTAGCAGCTGTTTCAAGTTAGGATGCGGACGTAGGCCTTCTAGAACTTCATCGAGATTTTCTTGCATTTTATATTCAACTGCATAATTCCATGACAATCCAAGCGAGCAGAGGTGTGGTTTGCTTATCAATTTGGCTCCTTCAGCATCCTTTGCGTCTCTCACACAGTTAAGAGTTTTATGTTGAGTTCTCCTCTGAGATTTAAATTGTGCAACTCACCGATGCGATATCCATTCTTCTTGCCCACAATGAAGAGTTTTAGAGTTTGGAGTTGAGTTAACTGCCCCATCCTTCTCGGCATGCAATTTAGTGAAGTATTGTGTGCATTGTCGAGATGTGTGAGGTTATTCATTTTCCTCATTTTTTTGGGTAGCCTGCAGAGTGAAGCACACATGCGAACATTCAATATTTGCAAATTTTGTAGGTTTGTAAATGTTTCGGGTATTGTTATGATATCAGAGCAAGACAGATTTAGGTACCTTAGATGTTTCAAATTCCCAATCAAAGGTGACAAATTTCCGACACGAGCATGTGTTAATTCTAGCACCCGCAAGCGTTTGAATTTTGACATGTGGTGAGAAACAGCTATGATTTCCGATTGATAATCATGCAGTGCAAGGAATGTCCAGAGTGTGGGTGAGTCATATAAGCTCATTGGAATGGTTGATTTCCTGTCATAAGAGAAATGACGAATTTTTTCAGGAATCCTTTCTTCCTTTCCAAATATTAGGATGGCGCTATCATCAACCATTACAGATTGTGCGAGATCATGAACAAGATCATGCATCTTGCACTTGGTTATATTTCCATCCTCATCTTCGCGTATGTTTTGGAAGAAAGATCTACAGACCAAGTCATTGAAAATCTCATGGCCTACATCCTCCAACACCATCATTCTTTTCGATGGAATAAAACCATTTCCCATCCAGTGATGAATCAATGTTTCCTTTTTTATTTCATAATCCTTGGGAAATATGGCACAGTAAGCAAAGCATTGCCGCGAATGTGAAGGTAGATGATCATAGCTCAACCTTAAGGCTGGCAAAATTGCATTGTCATCATCTGAAAGTTCCCAAATCTCACTGTCTTTGACATATAGCCAGTCCCTCTCCTCACTTTTGTAGCACAACATACTTCCTAGAGCCTTAACTGCTAGAGGCACTCCTCCACACTTCTTCACAATCTCCTTGCCAATTGCTACCAAGTTTGGATGCTCTTCTCTTCTCCCCAACTCGAACGCCCGTCGCTTGAATAAGGACCAGCAGTCATCATCTGATAGACATGCTAAGTAAAATGTTGGAAGCGTGCCTGTCATCCGTGCAACCTTTTCTATACGAGTAGTCACAATGATTGTGCTTCCTTTACCTCCGCATGTCAACATGCTTTTCAATCTATCCCACTTGTCTTGATCTTCACTCCAAACATCATCTAAAACTAGTAAAAATCTCTTCCCACACAGTGTCTCTCTGAGGCGACGTTGCAATGGATCTAGTTCCACATAACCACTAACTTGGTCACATACAGACTCTATTATTGCATCCATTAATCTTCTCAACTTAAAGCTGTCAGATACACAAATCCAAATTCTCTGATCAAAATGATTCATGATCCTTTCATCGTTGTAGGCCAATTGTGCAAGCGTTGTCTTCCCAAGGCCGCCCATTCCAACTATGGGTAAGATGGAAACATTCCCCGGTTCACTCATATTGCTTACTAGTGACTTTACAATCACTTCTTTCTCGTCTTCCCTGCCATAAATTTCTGATTCAATGATAAAAGAGTCAGTCACTAGTCTCTCTTCATTCTCAATTCTATTTCCTCCAACTTCATCTCTCAAGTGAAACTTAGACCTTTCCGCCGCAATCGCATCCAACTTATCTCGTATCTCCTGAATCTTATGCCCCATCTCAATGCTAAATGCAAGTGCGTTTGAACGCGAGAAGAATTTGTGTACCTTTTTCAGTGTCCCAGCAGCTTTCCATTGTAGAGCTTCTATTTTGAACTCATCGATCATGTCATCTGCTTCATATGCGGCATCTTTAAGCTTTCTCAGCCAATTTTTCAGCTCCTCGTTCTTGCCCTTCTTTGCCTCTGCATCTTTAAGCACTGTTTGGATTGTTGTCAGCGTGCTTTCCAGCTTTTCTAGCTCTTTTTTTCGACCCCATGCAATCCCAAACTCTTGCTGTAGTAGAGAGCTCAAGGTCCCCATGAGTGTTTTCACAAAACCAGAAATAAGCATTTCTGCTATGCCCTTCTTTACAGGTGGTTATTATCAGTTGGACAAAGAGAGTGTTCTCAAGGTCTCAACCTCAATTTTGCAACTTGAAATCTCAGAATGTATATGACTTGGCAGATTGTAATGGAAATGATGGCAAGCGTTGGAAGATGAAGTTTTGGTAAAGGAAGGTTGAATATTCAAAGATGCAATTATTGAAGACAGTGTCTGCAATTATTGAAGACAGTGTCTGTGGTAAAGTCTTCAAGAGGGACCACTTCCCGTTCTCTTGTCCTTTCCCCAAGCATGGAAATTTCTAGGTTGAGAAAATTCTCCATCTCTTAACAACAAATTGGAGTCATTACCATGGAATCCAATTTCCACTCCACATCATTTTCTGCCCTTGATTTCCTTTTTAATTTCAGTTCCACATGGTATCAAGGGGTGTGCACAAACAAGCCCATTCAACATTAGGACCAGAAAGTTTTCCAACACCTACATTTCTGTAAGAAATACTTCCAAACAAACGAGCCCTAAGTCTTGACCCAATTCCCATTTAGGTTTGGCAAACATTTTTGTGGGTTTGAGACAGTATCTCCTTGCATTTGCTAGTTCCCAACACCTTGCATGTGCGAGTCACATGCGTCTAGCCCCTTAGCTTGATAACAAAAGATATATATATATATATATATATAGGAGGTGCTCCTATGAGAGGTACACTCACCAACTCGGTAAGAGATGGGTGGGGGCCCTCACAATTAAGTTGGGGGCCCTTGCATTTAAGTTGGTGAGAGTGGATATGAAAGTGAATGCCCCCACCTATCTCTCACCAAGTTGGTGAGAGTGCCTCTCATAGGAGCACCTCCCTAAATTTATATATATAATAAATAAAAACAAAAAATGGACCACACTCGACATGCCTCGACGATGTTCAAATGGAAAGTATTTACCAAGCAGATGGGTACGGTCATCCAAAATTTGCACTTGACGGACACAACCATGGGCTATCATCTGCATCATTTAAAATTGAGTTCATTTTGGCTCACTCTGATTCTACCAAGGTGACTCTACTCAATAGCTTGAAGAGTCGAGCAAGTGAAATGAGTTTGCCAAGAACTTGATCGACACTTATATGTGCAACTCTTAACCGCAAGACTACGGTGTCGTCAAGTAGTAAATGACTAAAGAATCCGGATTATCGATCCTACGGAGAGAGGATGTCACGTGGGCTAAGAAGAGATATAGAAAAGAAACTTGAAATTCAAGAACACAACATAGGAAGGAAGATAAACATAGATGAGAGCAGGGCTCTATCTCTTTTCATTAACAAAATAGGTAATCACTACATACTACCACATTGTCATACTTTTCTTCTACTTATGGACTCTCAAAAGCAATTAATTATCGTAACTACCCACCAAACTAAGCTTCCCAAGGACACAACTTACAAAATAGAGTATAACTACCAAAATGGGAGACTGTTCAACTCGAAATCTAGATTAAATGGTGAGGTTTCAGCTTCCAAGCCATATACAATTGGAACGGTCTTTGAGTCCACTTTCCAACGCATCGAACAGTGCGAGATTTGGAGCTTCCAAGGTTTCTTCGAGCTTCAGAGGTTGTTAAGATTGATTTACCGAAGTTCCATGGTCGACTCCAACCCGAAGAGTTTCTTGAATGGCTTAGTGCTATTGAGAAATTCTTTGAATACAAGAACATTCCAAAAACCTAGCAAGTGAAGCTTGTGGCTACTAGGTTGCGTGCCTATGCTTCGACATGTTGGGACAAAGTTCAGGAGTTGTGGGTTCGCAAAGGTAAACCCAAGATTTCTTCGTGGGAGAAAATGAAGTGTAGACTTCGAGAAAATTTTCTTCCACCAGATTTTGCTCAAAGCATCTTTTCTCAATTCAACAACATCCATCAAGACAGCAAGAGTGTTGTTGGCTACACCGAAGAGTTCTACAAGTTGATGGCCCATAACAAAACTCAAGAGACCGAGGAGTAACTTGTTGCAAGGTATATTGGTGAATTGAAGTTTGAAATCCGTGATGAAGTTGAGATGCAACGAGTATGGAGGTTAAATGATGCTTGTCAACTTGCTTTGAAGGTGGAAGCAAAGTTGACTCGTGGTCGTGGAAAGAAATATGTTGATGTTCGTAGCCTTTACCCTCCCTCTAAAAGTGAATCTTCACGTGGAGGTCATGTTGGTTCAAAGATCGGGGGAACCAATAAGAGTACAGCCAAGCCGAACACTAGCAACCATGGAGGAGGTCAAGCAACACATACTAATCGTTTCCCTACTTGTTTCAAGTGTGGGCAAGGTGGTCATTATCTTAGAGATTGTCCTAAAAGGCGGGTGGATGCTCATGTAAACCTTGCGGATGAAGAGGTTGATGGTGAACATGAAGACCCTTTTGTTGAACCTAAATATGATGATGATGACGAGGTAGAGTATGAGGAAATTGGGCCTGAAAAGGGGGATTGCTTGGTGATCCAAAGAGCCCTCACTACTCCAAAAGTTGAAGAAGACGAAGAGTGGCTTCGTTCTAATATCTTCAAAACCCAGTGCAAATCTCATGGAAAGGGGTGTTCCATTGTTATTGATGGAGGGAGCTATGAAAATATTGTTTCTCAAGAGATGGTGGACAAACTCAAGCTCAACACCGAACCTCACCTGAAGCCATATCGAATTTCTTGGTTCAAGAAAGGTAATGAGGTGAAAGTTACTAAACGATGTCTAGTTTCTTTTTCTATGGGAAAGAATTATCATGATAATGTTTGGTGTGATGTGGTTCCAATGGATGTTTGTCATATACTCTTGGGGAGACCTTGGCAATATGATAGACATGGTACACATGATGGTCGGAAAAACACTTATACCTTTAGAATGGGTAAAGTGGACATTGTTCTCTTGCCTTGTAAGGAGGAGAGAATCCGAAAAACTATTACCAAAGAAGGGGGCAACAACTTTCTTGCTTTGTCAAAATTCATGAAAGAAAGCAAAGAGAGTGGCGTTGTGTACATGTTGGTGACCAAAGAGAAGGAGCAGTCCTTTGAGGTTCCTTATGAAGTAGAAGCCATCTTGGATGAGTTCAAAGATGTCATTCCTAATGAATTACCAAGTGGTCTTCCACCTCTTAGAGATATCCAACACCAAATTGAATTGATCCCCGGATCTAGTTTGCCAAGCAAGGCTCATTATCGAATGAGTCCAAAGGAGCATGAAGAATTGAATAGACAAGTCATGGAGCTGCTGGAAAAGGGTTATATTAGAGAAAGCTTGAGTCCTTGTGCAGTACCGGCTCTTTTAACTCCAAAAAAAGATGGGACGTGGAGAATGTGCATTGAGAGTAGAGCAATCAAATGGATTACTGTCAAGTATAGGTTTCTAATTCCAAAAATTGATGATATGTTTGATGAGCTTGCCGGTGCCCAAGTATTTTCTAAGATTGACCTTAGAAGTGGGTATGATGAATTGAAGACGGCTTTCAAGACAAGAGAATGCTTATTTGAATGGATGGTTATGCCATTTGGGTTTTCTAATGCTCCAAGCACATTCATGATGGTGATGAATCAAGCCCTTCATCCATTCATTGGTATATTTATTGTTGTTTACTTTGATGACGTTCTTGTTTACAGTCGTAACAATAGTGAGCACATTGATCATTTGAGGGCTATACTAATCACTTTGAGGGGCGAGAAACTTTATGTAAACCTCAAAAAGTGTTCTAAGCTCAAAAAGTGCTCTTTATGATAGAAGGCCTTGCTTTTCTAGGCTTTGTACTAACCTCTACAGGAATCAAGGGATGAGGAGAAGATAAAAGCTGTCCAAGAATGGCCTGTACCAAAGAGCTTGCATGAAGTAAGAAGTTTTCATGGTTTGGCTTCATTCTATTGCCGGTTCATCAGAAATTTCAATTCAATTGCAGCACCTTTGACTGATTGCATGAAGAAAGGAGAGTTTAGGTGGACTCCCGAAGCGGAGAAGAGTTTCGAACTCATTAAAGAGAAGCTGTCCATGTCTCCCGTACTTGCACTCCCAGATTTTGAGAAGGTTTTTGAAGTTGACTGTGATGCTTCACATATTGGAATTGGGGGAGTTCTCAGCCAAGAAGGTCATCCAATTGCCTTCTTCTGAGAAGAGTTTCAAACTCATTAAAGAGAAGCTGACCATGTCTCCCGTACTTGCACTCCCAGATTTTGAGAGGGTTTTTTAAGTTGACTGTCAAGCTTCACATATTGGAATTGGGGGAGTTCTCAGCCAAGAAGGTCATCCAATTGCCTTCTTCAGTGAAAAGCTCAATGAAACAAGGAAGAATTACTCTACTTATGATGTGGAATTATATGCCATTATTCAAGCACTTCGGCATTGGCTGTCTTACTTGATTCAAAGAGAGTTTATTTTAAATTCAGATCATGAAGCACTCAGGCACATCAATACTCAAGCTAGTCTGAACCGAAGGCATAGTAATTGGGTAGCTTTCCTATAAGAATACACATTTGTTTTAAAGCACAAGAAAGGAAAGTGTAATCAAGTGGTTGACGCACTTAGTCGGCGTGTTACACTTCTAAACACTATGAAGGTACAGCTGGAAGGCTTTGATTCTATCAAGCGGATATGTATGCAAATGATGAAGACTTTGGTGATATTTGGGAGGTATGCAAAATGGGGCATCATTAAGACTATGTCCTCCAAAATGATTTTCTCTTTCGTGGGACACATTTGTGCATTCCAAGGTGTTCTCTTAGAGAATATATCATCAAGGAGTTTCATTCCAGAGGTTTGGGTGGTCATTTTGGTAGAGACAAAATTGTTTTGTTGGTCAAGGAGAAGTATTATTGGCCTACTATCTACCGAGATGTTGCTCATTATGTGAAGAGATGTAGAATTTGTCAAACTTGCAAGGCTCAAGCTCAAAATACCGGTGCATACACTCCATTACCAACTCCTACGGCTCCGTGGGAAGACGCTAGTATGGATTTTGTGGTTGGTTTGCCAAGAACACAAAGAGGTATTGATGCATTTTTTGTTGTTGTTGATAGATTTTAAAAAATAGCTCATTTTATTCCTTGAAAAAAGACTATAGATGCTTCTTATATTGCTGATTTGTATTTCAAGGAAGTAGTTAAGCATCATGGAATTCCTAAGACATTCATTTCGGATAGAGATATAAAATTTCTTAGCCATTTTTGAAGGAGTTTGTGGAAGAGGATTGGCACTAGCTTACTTTATAGTAGTGCTTATCATCCTCAAACGGATAGGCAAACTGAAGTTGTCAATCGAACTTTGGGAAATTTTCTTAGAAGCTTTGCATCCAAGAGGCCTAAACAGTAGGACTCAGTGTTATCTAGAGCTGAATTTGCATACAATTCAGTTGTGAATCATTGTACAGGGAAGAGTCCATTTAAAGTAGTTTATGGGCGTGTTCCAGCTCATTATCTTGATCTTGCTTCTATACCCGCATCACCCATGACAAGCAAAAATGCTGAAGATTTTGCTGTCACAATGGCAAGGATCCATGAGGAAGTTAGAAATAAGTTAGAAGTCAGTAATAAGGTCTATAGAGAAGCAAGCAGCAAGTGTTCATCGTCGGATAAAGACTTTCAAGGAAGGTGAACTTGTGTGCGTATATTTGAAGAAAGAGCGACTCACAGCTGGTTCTCATAACAAGTTAAAGGAAAAGAAGATTGGCCAGTGTCGAATTCTTGAGAAGATAGATGAAAATGCTTACAAGATTGAGCTTCCTCTTGATGTCCACACACATCCTACTTTCAACGTTCATGATTTATCAGCATATCATGGAAAAGAAGAAGACAACTCGTGGTCAAGTTCTTTCTCACCCAGAGAGGATGATGCAGTGCCAAAGAATAATTGCAGCATGTATTCCCAAGCAAGAAAATCCTGCACGGACACCTTTTGGTATTCTGACCACAACTCAACCTTGGAAGCTCCAAGTTTCTTTTCTATATCTCTTTTTAGCCTGCATCAACCATAAAGAATTTCTCAATAGCACTAAGCCATTCAAGAAACTCATCGGGTTGGAGTCGACCATGGAAATCCAATAAATCAATCTTAACAACCTCTGAAGCTCGAAGAAACCTTTCCATCACAGTTTCTCCACAGACTTTCTGGTTGCCAAAAAGATTTACATCCTCAGATTCATCACTACCATAACCATGACTTGAAGAGCTACACCCACTACGAGCTTCCCGACGCTCAAAGCGCATGGTAAGTTCTTCAACCTGCCGTCGAAGAGCCTAAATTTCTTCATCTCTGAGATTGCCCCGTCCTCTACCTCTTCTTGCCGCCATGAAAGCAGAAGGAAGTACACCAAGAGCGTTACTCAAGCTTTGGTACCAAATGATGCGGGCTAAGAAGAGATATAGAAAAGAAACTTGAAATTCAAGAACATAACATAGGAAGGAAGATAAACATAGATGAGAGCAGGGCTCTATCTATTCTCATTAACAAAATAGGTAATCACTACATACTACCACGTTCTCATACTTTTCTTATACTTATGGACTCTCAAAAGCAATTAATTATCATAACTACCCACCAAACTATACTTCCCAAAGACACAACTTACAAAATAGAGTATAACCACTACACCAAAAACGGAAATTTGGAACGCTTTTGGAACGGTTTAACGGATTAGGAACGGACGGATTAGGAACGGTAATGCGTTCCAATTTCCTGTTTTCCGTTCCTAATCCGTTAATCCGTTCCAAAAATAGGAAATTGGAACGGTTTTGGAACGGTTTAACAGATTAGGAACGGGCGAATCAGGAACGGAAATCCGTTCCAATTTCCCGTTTTTGGTGTAGTGAACTACGAAAATGGGAGACTGTTAAGCTCGAAATCTGGATTAAATGGTGAGGTTTCAGCTTTCAAGCCATATACCATTGGAAAGGTCTTCGAGTCACTTTCCAACGCATCGAACAGTGCGTGATTTGAAGCTTCCAAGGTTGAGTTATGGTCAGAATACCAAAAGGTGTCTGTGCATGATTTTCCTGCGTGGGAATACATGCTACAATTATTCTGACACTATATTAGGATGGAACAAGCAATGAATCAAATTAAAGTACATTGAGCTAAGATATAGCTAATGTAGACAATTGAAGTGAACAAAACTACTAAACTATGCAATGCAAACAATTAATAGGAACTAAAAACTAGGATTAACAAGTGATTAAGCTAGATGAACAAACTAGTGGGCTAATTAGTGTGCAAACTACATGGAAATGATGTGAAATATTGAATTTAACCAAATGAAATGTAAAATAAAACTAAAATAGCAACTAAACTACTCTAATTAACAATCTAAAATGTGAAATTAATAAGATATAAGCTAATCTAACAAACTACACTAAACTAGTGGATGGATGGTGGTGGAAATGGAAGATTTAAAGTGAAGATGTGGTGTGAGATGTGTAGAATTTTAAAACAAGTGGTGTAAAATGTGTGACAATTTAAAACAAGCGGTGTAAAATGTGTAAGATTCTAAAACAAGGATTCAAATTAACAATGATAAAAATAAGAGATCAGGTAATCCAAAATCCATTAAGTATGTAATTAATCCAATCAATGTATGTTCTAATTCAACTCTCAATCTACAATCCAATTAGCAATCTCTTGCCTAATTGATTACTTATTGAATTGGATGATATAGCAATAAAGATCAAAGTAAAAAAAATCAAAAGCCAAGATCTTAGATCATCATCTAGCTACCATAACAATCAACTATCAAAATCAAGCTACAAAAAATCAAAGATAAGGACTCTAGAGCATGCCATGTGAGAGAGCTTAATCCAACTACAAGGCATCAATTAAGATTATCCAAGCATCAAGTGTAGAGATAGAACATGAGAAATGAGAGAGATTAGCACAATTAGATATAAAATATATTAATCAATCAAGACACAAGTAGGAAATTTAAACGAAAACATGCATGGAATTGAACTAATTACATTCCTTAGCTTCAAAAGGAGAGTCTAATCTAAGAGCTTTAGCCACTAAATATCAAGAAAGAACTCTAACTCTTCATTAATGATCTTCAATTACACACTCTCTCTCTCTAGATTAGTTACAAATAAGCTCCTAATTATAATCCAAAAGTGTAGAGAAAGTAAAAGTAAAATTACCAACTATTGAGACAAACTCGCCCGATTTACTTGACTTAGTGTCTATCCAAGTTGTCAAGATGCCTAATTTTTTGGGTCCAACTCTATAGGCCCACTTGGTTTCATCTTAGATTAGTTTCAGCACCAGTCCCTATTAAAATTTGAGGTGAGATAGGCATTATCCGATGGTCTTTAGTCTTATTTTTTATTTTCTTCTCCCAAAACTGATCCATTGCGAGGCCTTTCTAGTGAAGGAAATTATCATCCGTTTATGGGTTCAACAAGTGCCACAATTATCGCTCATTAGAATTTATCATCCATAAAGATGCACAATTTTTTTTCTCGGAATCTTGGGTTTTCCCGGTGATATTATAGGAAAAAGGCCAATGGAAAATAAATTAATATTTATAAAACTAAAACCACAAAGATAAAAGAACTAAATATATGTTATTTATGTTATTTGTATTTAAATAACCAGGTCTATGTGAATTTAAGGCATAACTATTTACTAAACAGTGGGAAAACACAAATGATTTGGAAATTCTGGGCTGAAAGGAGGAGGCTTGAATATTTTTCCCAATAACTAAGTATGCTGGGCATGGAAAAGTTCCCAGCAGGACAAATCTCAAAATGTCTAATGATAAGACATAGAATTATTACGAAAAGGAAAAACAAAATTCCCTGCCTGATTGGATAAATGAGGAGTGGAATAAAATGAAGTAAATCCCACATGAGGAGAAATGGGCTGAAGTTAAGGTAGGGTGCATTTAAAAACTTCAATGATTTTAGCTTGACCTCTTACAAGTCATCCTCACTGAATTAAGGAAAAGAAGTTTGTCTTAGCTATTAAAAATTAAAAAAAAAAGTTTGGAATAAAGCAAGAAACAGGGGACAAAGTGTCCCCACAAGCTTTTGATTCATTTTAGCAAGAAAGAGTGGGTAAGCTCTCTTCTGCTATTTATTTTTCAAAGATAATGGTCACGCTATTTAACCCCTGTAAACATCTATGCGTACGGTTTATAACGGTTGATGTGGTAAGCCCTACTCTGAATGGGCCATCTAAAAATGATGACCATAAATTGGAGGACTTTCTGAAGAAAGAAAATCAGTGATTAGAATAGGAAAATGAATTTACATGTGTAAATGGTCCATATGCAAATGTAAATCACCATTTTATTACATCCAATGGTTGTCAATGCATTAAGTTTTTTTTCTTTCTTTCTTTTTGGGAATTTTCTAAAATATCTTAAAGTCCATGAATAATTATGATATAAAATTATATGCCTTGATGTTTACCATTAACACAAAAATATTCAAAAGTTTAGAAGATTAATTGGGAGCTCACAAAAGTGCAGAAAATTATATCTATTCTTTTGAACGTTTCCACAAATTACTGAAAATCTATATGGTTTTGAGATAATCGGCTTCAAAGTCTTAGGCTTTGTTAGTTAAATAAATAAACTGAATAGTTCGAATTAAACATGTGAGGCCCATACAAAATAAATGTGGTTGATGGGGCCCAAAAAAAAATAACCACTATGTTTTGACTGTATCAGCACCTTTCCCACTAACAGTGTTTGAATGCGCATATATGGACGTTATTTTCACACCTCATTTAAGCAATACGTACATAAATTAATGGAAACAGATTTGACGCTGCGAACCACTACGCATGAAAATCATTTACATATCTATCTATTACTTATATATATTACCCTTATAATAAATTCTATTACCCTTATAATAAAAGCGAAGAAAGTGTCGTGCTTGTTACCTGCTTGGGGAATTCTCTATACCTCGTGGGGCCCAGTTAAAGATGCATTTCATGCTTGCATAGGCTGTGGACCTCACTTAGGATGAGTGTTTGCCTTGTCATGCTTGAAAAAAAAAAAAGAACAAGTGTTACACCAACATCTCTCTTGACTCTTCACATCTCCTCTCGATTCCTCTTCCACATTCTCTCTCCTTCGAGGTTAGATTCAATGTCTTTCTTTTCTTCCTCCTTGTAGATTTCTTGTTAGGTTTTATCGTTTTTTTTTTTTTTTTTTTTTTATTCTGATAGAATCATGTTCTAAATACTGCATCGATTGGACCTAAATAGTTTAAGAGATTCGTTTGATTGTTGTTATGCTCGTTTTTTTTTTTTTTTTAGTGTGGTTTTTCTTCTTGATTAGAGGGGATTTGATTTCCTTATCCTTATAATAAAAGCGAAGAAAGTGTCGTGCTTGTTACCTGCTTGAAGAATTCTCTACACCTCTTGGGGCCCACTTAAAGATGCATTTCATGCTTGCATAGGTTGTGGACCTCACTTAAGATGAGTGTTTGCCTTGGCATGCTTTTAAAAAAAAACGAACAAGTGTTACACCTACATCTCTCTCGACTCTTCACATCTCCTCTCGATTATGAGTTCTAAATGCACCAACTTCATTTGCTGAGCCCACCCACATTCTAAGCTCACCACATTAAAAACATAAGCCACCCCTTTTTGCTGAGCCCACCCACGAATTTTTCCAGAACTGCCCCTTCTCCTCTTCCCTCTTCTTTGTCCTTTTCCTCTTTCTCCTCTTCACTCTTCTTTCTCCTTTTCCTCTTCCTCTTCTCCTATTCTTTCTCCTCTTCCCTCTTAAATGGAACCCCAAAACAAAAAATATGTTGCTTTATGCACAAATACGCAAATCCGTGCGCATTAAATGTGCACGGATCTGCATACCTGTGTATAATTTTTTTTCTCGGCATATGAAAACTATGCACATCTAATAGGCACGTATCCATGTATTCGTGCATAAATGAAGACAAGGGTACAGTCAGAATTTCACATATAGGTATTTTGGTGATATATTTTTTTAAATGTGGGTGAGCTCCGCAAATGAAGTGGGTGCATTTAGAATTTCTCGTCGATTCCTCTTCCACCGTCTCTCTCCTTAGAGGTTAGATTCGATATCTTTGTTTTCTTCCTCCTTGTAGATTTCTTGTTAGGTTTTGTGTTTTTTTTTTTTTCCCCAATAGAATCATGTTCTAGATACTGCATCGATTGGATCTAAATAGTTTAAGCGATTCGTTTGATTGTTGTTATGCTAGTTTTTTTTTTTTTTTTGGTGTGTGTGTGGTTTTTTCTTCTTGATTAGAGGGGATTTGATTTGAATTAGCTTGGAATGGATCTGATTTTCCTCGATTTGGGGTTTTTGGAACCTCGCTCAATCACTCTATCGATTGATCCATTTGAGTGTCTAAAGGTAATTTTCTAAGGGGCCGTTTGGTTTGTCTACTATTCGTCTTTTATTGCCTAAAAGAGGTTTCAAAAGGTCAAAAGATTGTTTGGTAAGTTGAATAGTGGCCACCATTTGGAAACAGATAAAGACAAAAAAACGTCTGTTACGGAAAGCATGGGAAAGGGTGATAATTGAAATAGAGAGGCGGGTCTAAAGCGCGAAGATGTGCACGAGTACAGTATATGACACGGTGATTTTTGCATCATCATTTTTTTAAAATTCCGGGACCACACATGATGATCTAAACCATTAGAAATTTTATGAAGACCAAACACGACCACGTATCCAAACTTGAACCGTTGATCTTTCTCTAATCTTGAGATATTTACAAAAAACACAGAACCATTGATCTACATTTTTTGACTTTTGTGGGTCCCACAATCATAATCAGAACTGTTGAACCTCTTTGGAATAGTGAAAACGGTTATGGGTCCAAATTTTAGCCACTGACTCAATTTATATCTTGAGAAAATTACGAAAACTTAAGAGTCGTTGGATATGCCCATGTCAAAAAAATGCATTCCACATGACTTTTCGCTAGTCCGTTTTTTATTTTTTTCTTTTAACCTTTGGGACCCTAAATGATGGATGGTTTGAACCATTGATACTCTTCACATGATCAGACACGGCCATATGTTCAAGTTTGAGCCGTTGATCATCCTCAGATCTTGAGATATTTGTGAAAAATGATGCACCATAGATTTGTATTTCTTAAATTATGCGGGTACCACGATCATGATCCTAGCCATTGATCCTCTTGGAAATATTGAAAACAAATATGGGTCCAAATTTCTGGCCCTGTTTTATTGTAGATCTTAAGAAGCTAATGAAGAAAGTTGAACCATTGGATTTTTGAACATCTATTTCAAATAGTTTTTTTATCTTACCAAACGGGCTATTTTGAAAACATCTATTTCAAACCTTCTCATTTCAAACAGATCTGTATGATAATATAGATCTACTTCATACAAATAAGATATGCCAAACAAGCCCTAAATCTCTTTCAACCCTCTTTATTGTTTTTCAAATAAGAGCTTATTTTTAGAGTTACCATACACCCCCTTGGTTTTGATGTTTAGGTCTCAACTACATGATCAGTTATATCTATGATGTATTCAAAAGAAGGATTAATAGCCCCTGGTATTTATGGTTTCAATTACTTTTATGATAAAAAAAAATTGAGAGGAAATTCTTCTCAGCTACATTCTGGTGTCACATGCCGCAATTCCAAATACATTATCAGAGGTAGAGTTTCCAGCCAACAAGGGAGGCATTATTCACACTTCCCAACCTAGAAAAAAGAGTCATGTCTTCCGGTATAGCAGTGTAGTGCTACACAGCGTAGTTCATTTGCTGGTATGGAACCATTATAATAATACCTAAAAGCTTGGTATGGAACCAATTTAATAATACCTAAAAGCTAGAGCTGGTTGTAGTAAAAATTCAATGACTAAAAGCTCCATGGATGAAGGAAATCACATTACATCAGGCAGGAAACACAGGGATGAGAAAACATTGGATTTGAGGGCATTTCAGTCATAAAAACCATGTAAGAATTTGGATTCCTTTTAAGAGTAGGGGCCTAATTGATACACACAATATGGTGGTATGAATATTGCAACTCAACAGGCATTTTCCTTTAATTATATGGAAAAAGCTATGAGCCTAATGTACTGACATCCCCTTGGAACAAAAGGGATTCAGTATAAAACCATACTCAAATGACTGTTACATGAAGGGGCTTCATTGCGCGGAGTAGAATTCATGGACTAGGGCTCTGTTTGGAACCAAAGAACTATGGTTACTCAGCAGTCAGCACCCAGTTAATATGCAACTGGCTGTTTCAGGATAAAACTGTTGCAGGAAAGTTTGGATGAACATATGAAGCATGATTAATGTGTAAACCATATTACTTGCACTCGTCTCATGAATCAAAGGTGGGTTTATATACAACTGAGTGCTCTATTTATTGTGTTGGTATTTTGTATTTTTATTAATGTTTTAAATTTGATGATTTGTAGAATTGGAGGTCAAAATTGGACACACAAGTGTTATCAATGAATTGGACACACAAGTTAAGGTCTAATGTGACTTAAATGTGTGTGTGTTTTTTTTTTTTTTGTGCCTGCAACAATTCAAACTTTTCTTATTTCCCTTTTCTGCCATCAGTTTTGGATAGTACTTTGATCATTGATATGCTGATGTTAGGGCAATTCACAATATTTTTCACCTAATCAATGGTCTGGATCACCTAATTGTGGGGCGATGTTTATATGAACTCAAGTGCAAGGATTCTATGCAAAAAGTTGTTGCATCTTTGGTTGCTCATTGCTGGGTGTTGGAATTCATATTAGGTGGTGGTTTTGCATACTCTGTTATGTTTGTTTTATTGAGTTTGTGTTTTCCTTTTATTGGATTGTGTGTCATAAGCTAGGGTGCAGATTTAGCCTGATTTGGAGGGTCACTGAGCCAACTCAAACTCAATGACTTGAGAAAGGGGCGTATTGCACACGTATACTTACAAAATTAGAATCCTTATGAAAAAATTGTAGTTCTCTTAGAAAGGTTTTATAGGTCTTGATGCATTAGGATGTAGTTTATCCTTAGCACAAGTTGGTGATCAAGACTACTTGCTTGATTTGATGGTCTGTAATATGGGTGAGGATATCTCAACAATCTTCCATATTCACATCCTACCCATGTGAGGCTTGGTCTTTTCCAAACAGTTTCGTTTTTTTCCCTTTATCATCTACATATAGGCTAAGATTGGTACTTACATGAACTTGATGAAAAGTACTTTGTATATGATGGAAAAAACATGTATTTACTGTTGGGGCTCTTCTGAACCACCTTCTTTGGTGTCCTAGATGCTATTTTTCTTCCATGAGAACCATTTTGTGGGTTGAATGTTGAAGTCACCCTGTTTCAAAGTTTTTTAAGATATTAGAAGAAGGGTTTTTTTTTTTTTCTTTGTTTTGGACCTGCATTAGATCCTTGAGCATGTTCTAATTGAATGGAAAGATAATACCAACTCTTGGATTATATCTTCTTTCTTTTCTGACTTGTTTTTCTTTTTCTTTTTTTTTTTCTTTTTAATATTATGAAGTTAATTATTATCCTTTCTTACTTGTTTTTTTGGTGATATAGTCAGGGGATATTGAGTATGGCCTTTCATTGAGGCTTTGGATCAATTTTCCTATTGTGTAGGTAAGGGAATTGGGCATGTAAATTTATCGAACCCATATAACTCTAGATAACACTCAGGTTTGAGATCTCTTGAACAATTAATTAGTCTTTAGCTTTATTTACGCAGATCCTAGCAACTTCTGCCCTTTTCATGTCAATCTTATGCCTGTTTTGAATGTTGTAGGTGAACATGTAGTTAGAAGCTATTTGTGCAATTTACCCAGCAATGCAGAGAATTTTTTTTTTTTAATATTCAAATTTGTAGCTAATGGGAAGCTGTCAAGCTGAAGATATGTGTCTTCATTTCTTTTTCTAAACCAATAGTTGAGTTTGACCAATGCTTTGGTTGTAATTTACTTTCAGAAAACTAAGCCAACATCTCGTAAGAATCGATGCTCAAAGGTAGATTTTTGCTATGAAAATCTCTTCTTTTCTTTGTTGCTCCACCTTCCACCTTCATCTTCTTCTTGATTTTTTTTTTTTAAAATTTTTTGGTTGTATCTGATGGAATTGGTTGTTTGGTTGATAACAAGTGTCCTGCTCCCAAGTGAGGGTCACGTTTAAGTTTCATCTTCTAAAACCCTTGTCAGGTTGTCGTAAAGGCCTATTGTCACAGCAGAAAAACTTCTTCAGTATAAAAGAAAGCCCAAAAAGCCTCAACAATAGGCTATGGAGAACCAATGCCGTTGTGAAATCCCTAAAAACGCCAACGAACGTATGCTATTTTCCTTTCATCATTGAAGAAGGCAAGAATTTTGTTTAATTCATTTTGTTTTCTATTTCTGACTTATTTGTTGTGATTCTTCTTCCCCTTTCAGACTGCCCAGGTCCTCAAACAGGCTTGAATGGAAAATCAAACTCATGTGAATGATGCCCAAATCATGAAGCCTGCTCAACAACTCCAAAAGGACCGGACCTAGGTGTGGATTATCCCTCTTTTGTTGTCCTTGGATTGGTTTCTTAGTCTTGTTCTTAATACTAGAAAGAATACTTTCTTGGGTTGTTTTTGTTTACTGCTGTCAAAGAATACTTAATTGTGTTGTTTTTGTTTCCTGATGTCAAGTTTTTTTTTATTGATTATTGAATTTGTTGAGTATGATCAAAATCTATAAAGTAGAAGTCATCTGCATGATAGAGAGTAGTGTTTTATGGGCAAAATTTGCCCCCTTCTTTTTGAAATTTTTATTAATCTACCATTTGATTTATGTATTTATATATATATATATATATATATTTGCAGGATCTAAATGAATCGAGGTTTGAGCTACTATCTCTGATTCAAGGATTGACACCAGTAATTTTTAGAATTTCCCCTCTTTTTTAAATATGTGATGCCATTATATTGATGTTCTAAATACTCAAAAAAAATATATATATATATATATATACATATATATATTGATGTTATAATTCCAAATGTATGCTTTTTACAGGAATTGCAAAACTGGAGATCAAAATTTGACACGGAAGTTAAGGTCTATTGTAATGTGAGTGTTTTTATTTTATTTTTTTGTTGTTCTTGTTCTCTTTGTTTGCTATTTCATGTTGAAGGATCTTTCTTAAATTCCATTTTGTTATTATAGTTATTGTTTTGTTCTCTTTCTTATTGAATATTCTTTCTTAAATTAATTTTTATTATAGTTGTTGTTTGTTGTTATGGTTTTTGCTCTTCAAAGAAGTAAAGTAAGAATATACATGTGAATTTTTGTAATGAGAGAGTAAAATTATTCAAATTCTCATTGTGAAGGCTTTTGTAGAATTTAGTTTATACTGTGTACAATGGAGGGGCAATGGTGAGTGGATACATGTGCCTGTGATCCATAGGTCTCTTTTCTTAAATTTTTTGGGTTGTTATGTGTGTTATTCTGTTATATCTTCTTTCGCCATCTAGATTTTTTTTCTTGAATTTGGTTATTTTTTTCTTGTATAAAGTGTGTATGAAGCAAATGATGAAATGATCATGCTAATTCCTCAATTAGAGTTGAATTCCTTTCAACTTGCATTTATTTCCTGTGAGATTATGCCACCAACTACTTAACATGTATGAAGCAAATGATGAAATCAGCATGCTAATTCCTCGAATGGAGTCGAATTCCTTTCAACTTGCATTTTTTTCCTTCGAGATTATGCTACCAAGTGCTTAACTACAAGAAGAAGGTTATTATTCCATTGCATATCATATTTCAAATATGTATATTGTGTTTTTATTTCTTCAGCAACTAGAAATCTTACCTGCCTTTTTCTCTTTGTAAAAAAAGGGAGAGAAAGTTGAGTGCTTGGAATGTATTTTTTTATTCTATTTCTATGATTTTTGATGGGTTGTAACTTTTGCTCATATTTTGATGTGGCTACTTGTTCTTTTTTGTCTTACTTGATCACTTTTTTTTTTTAACTCATGCTCTTTTGTTTGGTTGGGTGTTCTTGGTATTTACTGATTCAGATGGGATTTTAAGAAATTGATGGTTTTAGTATGTGATTTCTATTATGGTTACTCATCAACTATCATGGTCTATCCTTTTGCCTTTTTCTATTTTTGTTGTTGTTTTGTTTTGGATTCTGCTATAAATAAATGAAATGGGAACAAGGAACGTATAGCTAAGCTGAAACTCAACTGTAGTTTTCCATAGATTAATTGCCTGTTGTATTCATGCATGATTTCTGAAGAACATAATTGCCAACATTATTTCGATCTCTTTTTCAGAGAAAATGTTATGCGGAGCTTATTTGGTAAAATTGTATTAGTATTGTTCGAAGGATCAAAATCAACACAAGTATATTTCGTGGTATTCATGACATTAAGTCTATTTTAGACCATAGTTGTATGGATGGCGTGGATGGGTTGTATTTGTATGAAAATACTGGTTGTAAATGTAGGCCGTAAATGGAGTTTTGGACGTGCCGATGGAGATTGTGTTTATATGGGTTGCGTAAGTGTGGAATTGATTCAGGTGGAACTCCAAATAGATATGACATGCTTAAGTGGATTGAATTGGATGATCCTCTACATCAACGCCATTTTTACATGAGTAAAGAAAATGTACACTAAATGCAAAATTTAAAAATGTACTTTCTTTTGATCAATGGTCACTGATGTGTTTATTTCATTCATTGTTTAAATTCATTCCTACCTTACCTCAAATAGTTAAAAACCAATGGCATGCTTATGATTTTCAACCATATTATATATGTGCCTCATGCTCCCATGGACTTTATTTTTCAGAACAAGGCCCCAAGGAAGGAGTGGCTGCCTTTGTTTGTTTTTTTTAAATGCTAGGTGATGAGATGGCCCTTTTATTTCTCTTGCCTTTATTCATTCAGTCATAACTTGATATTTTGCTAACTTTCACAATGGTTCTTATTTGTTTATATGAGTAGTTAAATCATGCTTTAAATGTTATTCATTTTAGTTTGTTACCTGAAAATGCAAAGTCCATAGTTACATAATTGTTTCAAGAATTGGTTGGTCTTTTTGTTAATGTACTATGGTCCTTTTCTATTATTGCTTTGAGAATGAATTTTGGTCTCCTGATCTAGACTCCTCTTGGACTCGAGAAGAACCAGATGATCAACGTTGTCCTTCAATTCAGATCTGCCCTCCAAGAATCATCAAGAAAATTAAGGTGAGCGTGCGCTTCCTTGTACACTTCTATCTCTTAGCCCTTAAGATCAGTAGAGAATTTCAAAGTTTTTTAAGACTAGCAATTTTGTTGATTTGTTTTATTTTGTATTACTTTTCTGCTTTCAATATTTTGTGGATTTTGTGGTGTTGAAGTTTTATTTTTATGCAGGAGGTTGTTGATGGTAGGCATTGGGTAATTTGAGGTGTAATTGTTGGAAATTAGGATACTACTTCATAAAGAAAAATTTAGAAAATGTCTCATTTCTCTACTATTGATTTATCAATTTTTTTATGCCTTTTCTTCTTTGAATCTATTAATTTTGTGGTTTCGAGGTTGTTAATAGTAGGTCGTTTGGTAATTTCTGTAAAATTTGGTGTGTCGCCATTTGTGTTTGGACACCGCACGTGCCTTGCACGTGCAGGGCTCAACTAGTATAAATAAACGACCCTTGTGAAATTGGCAAACAGAACAACAATATGTGTGTGTGGGGGGCCCACACCTCTTACTTTCATAGTACCGTGAGAGTAACTCTCACAAAAGCATCTCCTATAAATATAGGAAAGTTATCTAGTGCACCTGATGTGCATCTTGTGCATTGGGGGTGGGACCCACCTAACTGTCTATCCGACCATGTCTCTTGGGGTTTGCACCTATCCGAATAAATTGATCTGTTGGATCGACTGTACACCCATCCGAACGGATTGTATACCATTAAACTTGTGGGGGCCGAATGAAAATGATAGGGTTTGGGGTTAAGGTTGATTTCTTTGCAAAGATGAAGGGCCCAGGGGGATCTTTCAATCCCCAAGTCTCAGTCCCAGGTGGGGCCCTACATTGAGGTGCATACACTAATTCAAGTACTATATATATATATATAGATATATATGAAAATATTCAAGTGAGAACTAGTTCTCACTGTGCTTCCTGTGAACTATTATTTGGGCCCACCTATCAACCAATCTAAACCATGCATAAACAGGGATCCCCCTGATATATAGTCATTGATCCTGAGGTTTGGTACCCATCTAAATGGACTGAACCGTTGGATAGAGGGTTAAATTTTTATTTTTTATTTTTAATAATGTGAAGCCATTAAGCTTGTGAGTCATAGATGGAGGAGTTAAAGGCATGGGATTGGGTCAAACCTGATACTTGGTTTGGTCCCACATAGATCTTTCCAATCCCTTTAATTTCATCCCTAGATTGGAACCCACAAATGGGCCCCACAGAAAGTTCTCACAATAACTGCATGAGAATGGCTCTCACTAGAGCAAAGCCCATATATACACACAAAAGTATTCAAGTGAGAATTAGTTTTCATTGTGCTTTCGTGAGAACTATTAGTAAAGCCCGCCTAGTAACCCATCCAAATCGAGCACAAACAGAGACCCCTGATTATAGTCACTAATCCCGAGGTTTGGCACCAATCCGAATGGACTAGACCGTTGGATGGAGGGTTAATTTGTTTTAATATAAAGACATTAAACTTGTGGGTCATGGATAAGTGGCAAGGGTCATGTGATTGGAGTCAAACTTGATCGGTGGGGGCAGCCTCACATAAATCTTTCCATCCCCCTTGGTCGCATCCCCATATGGGACCCGTAGTTGGGCCTCAGAAAAAGTTCTCACAGCTGCTCCGTGAGAATCGCTCTCAAGTTCAAATATAATAAACATGCGTTCAAAAGATTTGAAATTGAATGTGGTTTTGATTTTAGCTTTCATTCAAGGCTATAATTATGAGAAATTCCAAATAACTAGTTCAAATGTGATAATCCAAAAAGGGAAATAAAGGAAAATCACAATCTTTGAAGGTGATGCCCATGTTGTCGTTTTGGCTAAACGTCGCGTTTTGCTATTCTAGAGTATTTGTTATTCCAAGTTCCCACTTACAGTTGAAATGGGCTGGCGAGCCACAGCCCACCCTGTATTGGGCTGTATTTTTAGGACCATGGACTGTTCCCAGGCTTACTTTCTGCCCAAGAGCTAAAATAGGGGAGGCCAGGGTCCACATGTATTATAAAGGGCAACCATAGACTGACCAGGGTAAAAAATTAGCAAAATGGGTAGGGCCATCAATAGGAGGGTTTGAGTTCCTGCAGGTCCCTGATTTGCAACTAGTCAGTCCACGCGCTGATGGGATGATTCTATTTAATTTGTTTGTTCCTCCTTACGACAAGACAGAATATTATGTAACTGGACTCAGCGAGGTAATACCTTTTCTAAGTTCTGGACTGAATCCAGGCCTGGAAATTTTGCCCACTAATCATGGGACTCGCCTTGGAGTAGTTTGGGATGAGCCCAACATGTTCTTGAGTCATTATTAGTTCATGGATAGAACATTGATATGTTGCAAAGAAGAAAAGGAGACTTCACAGGGGACGCACCACTTACAAGCTTGAAATTTAATGCTTCAGCTTTCAAAAAGCTGAAGAGGAAAGAAAAGAAAAATGCTTTAGGTTGATGACCTCTCTGCAAGTCACCCTTGGTCTTGGGTGGATTAAAAAGAAGTCGAAATAAAGCAATAAAGAGAAGACAGAGAGTGTCCCAACATGTTTTTGAATATTATGACAGCAAGAAAGAGAGGAAGCTCTCTTCTGCCATTGATTTTCAAAGGCCATGGGTGGGGCTACCTTATTTATACCCTGTAACCGTCTCTGTATGTTTATAACCGATTGTTTCCTTAGGTCCCTACTCTGGATGGGCCATCTAGATTGGAGGACTTTTTGGTAGAAAGAAAAATGGGTGGATGGATCCAATGTCCAGTGCCTGCTCCTTTTTTCACTCTTTGCAGACCTCTAAACTAGTAGTATGTCCGTACGTAAACAAAAAAGCTGTAGTCTATGAGTGGTAGGGCCCACTGGCTTAATGGTTTTTTCGGTCTTGTACATGAGAGCACTTCTACAGGAACTGAATTATTGATGATAAAGCAATGACGGTACAAAGAAAGTGGCAAACACAAAATATTGTCTTTGACTTTCGGTGTACTTATCCATTGTTCATGTCCCTCTCGACTCCTCTAGGTCCTGTGGTTGCACTCGCTTACGTATGCAAGTGATGCGCATGTATAATTATTTTCTATTTCAATAGTCTATGTTCAGATGTTAAGAATTATCTGATTAATGTAACTTCACAACGTCACAACCCTTCCTTTGGCAAAGAGGGGTCTCATGTTTTTAGCTGACCAGGTATGGTCGTCTTCCTACTACTAGTCCATAGTAGGAAAAATAATCCTGACTCTGCAACAGAGTACACCAAATTCTTGATGCAATGGACCCAGCGAGTGATTTCTTTAAAATTACCAGATTGAAACTTCCTATCCATAGATTTGTTGCCTTCAACATCCATAAAATTGCTGCTACTATTGTTCAAGGCATCTATGTTTTAGGAAATTGAACTAAAGGACTCTCACGAAATTGCTCCATCCAGTGTGACTTGACACATCAACATCTGGACGAATGAATTTTTGGTCCTTAGACCAGATGCAATAAATTACATATAGTGCTCTGATAAATAGAACATGAGTATAAATTAGTCATCATATATACCAACTTTTTCATACTTTAAATCATGCATGTGTAAGTATGAGATAATTTGAACTTTAAAATCGTGAACAACACATTAAATCAGTTATACTTTGCCTTGTCTTGTGGTATTAATTTCTTCACCTTGTTGTGTCTTGTCATCTGCCATCCTCGAGCCCAAAAGGAGGAGGTCGGACAGACAGTCAACCATAAAATTTAAAAAAATAAATAAAAAACTCATGGAACCAAATTTTATAGTCTACTTTGATAGTAAAGTAGCACTGCCAGGTAAAGGTTGAAGAAGATGGAGCGAATCGCAATCTTGTTAAACAAATTACTACTATACTAGATAATAGATGATATCTGAATGGATTAGGAAAAAAAAAAACCTGAAAGGAATCTTTTTCAAAGCAGGAGTATAGTCGATGATCTTTGATGATGGTTGTGTCATTCCAAATGAGGACAATCTACAATATACATGTTTAGAGGTGAAGCACGACGTTTCAACCCAGCAGGCAAGGAGACTGTGTTTGGGCAGGTATGAATTCCCAAATATTGAAGTAATGTGAGATTTTCGATCCATTCAGGCAAGCCCACCAAACTCTTGCAGCCAAACAGACTCAATTGCTGTAATGAAGTAACATACTGTAGTTCGTCCGGCAAGGAAACCAACTTAGGAAGTCTTTGTATCGTTAGTCTTTTGAGTGTTCTGAAATTCTCGATACCATTTGGAAGAGTACAAATCTCCAGACAGCCACTAATGGTAATGCTTTCAAGCGCAGTGAGGTATTGTAGTCCTGACAAAGATGTCAACTGTCACATGAATTGATTGACAAGTTGCAAAGAGAGGTGAGATTTTTTAATCCTTCAGGCAATGATGATAGTTCTTTGCAATTGGAAATGTCGAATGATTTCAAAGAAACAAGGTTGTCTAGCTCCCCAGGCAGAAACATCAGTTTCGACAAAGTCTCAATAGATAAAGAAATGAGATTGGTGAGGTTCTGAAACATCCCTTCAGTGATTGAAGTGAAGTGAGCCTCGACACTGACATTAATATCATAGGATTGCTGTCAGTAAGGGTCAAATGTTGAAGAGAGGGAATACACGGCATAGTTGTCAACTTGAAGCAATTTACAATAACTAATTTCCGAAGTTGGGAAATTGTTCTCTTCCGTCTAGGACATCTGTCGACCATTCCTTCCAATTAGGCATTGACATAAACCGAAGTGTTTCCAATGAGGGAAATGCTTTCGTGGTCTCACCATCACCATAGAAGCCAGCACCGATGAGCTTCACCGCATTCATTCCCCATATGTTGAGGTCCTTCAGACAGGGAAGTTGACCAAGTGGTGGGAGATCTTCACTTCTATTGCAATCATATAGAGATAATTTAACAAGATTTGCAAGTGTATTTGTATCTCTCGTCCAACTTGGAAACATGATGCCATGATAGCCGCTTATTCCCAGCCGTTTTAAGATAGAGTGCGGTCGTAGGGCTTCTAGAACTTCATCCAAGTTTCTTGCTTCTCATTATCGACCTCATATCTCCATGACAAATCAAGCGAGCAGAGGTGTGGTTTGCTCATCAACCTGGCTTCTTCAGCATCCTTTGCATCTCGCACACAATTAAGGTTAACTATGCTGAGTTCTCCTCTGAGATTCAACTTTTGCAACTCTCCGATGTGTTGTCCATACTCCTTACCCACAATGAAGCCCGTCAGAGTTTGGAGGCGAGTTAACTGCCCTATCCCTCTAGGCATGCAAGTTAGCGACGGAGCATTTGAAATCACTAGATGTCTGGGCTGTTTCATTTTCCTCGTTTGTTTGGGTAACTTGCCAAGTTTAGAACAACCAGTGACATTCAGTGTTTGCAAATTTTGTAGGTTGGTAACTGATTCGGGTAACTTGTAGAGACTGGTACAGCCACCAACATTCAGTAGGTGCAAATTTTGTAGCCTGGTAATTGATTTGGGGATTGTTGTGACATTAGAGAATGAGAGGTGCAAGTACCTTAGATGCTTCAAATTTCCTATGAAAGACGACAAATTTCTGATTGGACCACGTGATGAATCTAGACCCCGCAAGTACTTGAGTTTTGAGATGTGTGGAATTCTGCTTCCAAAGTCACGATCAAGTGCAAGGACCGTTCGGAGAGTGTGTGATTTATATAAGCTCATTGGAATGTTAGATTCCCTATCATGAGAAAATTGCCGAATCTTTTCAGGAATCCTTTCTTCCTTGCCAGATGTTAGGGCAAAGCAATCGTCAACCATCACAAATTGTGCAAGATCATGAACAAGATCATGCGTCTTGCACTCTATTATATTTCCATCCTCATCTTTTACTATGTCTTGGAAGAAAGATCTCCACGGCAAGTCGTTGAAAATTTCACAACCTACATCTTCCAACTCCATCGTTCCTTTGCGAGGAATAAAACCATTTGCCATCCAATAATGAATCAAATTTTCCTTCTTTATTTTATAATCTTTAGGAAATATGGAACAAAATGCAAAGCATTGCCTTGAATGGGAGGGTAGATGATCATAGCTCATCCTTAAGGCTGGCAGAATGTCTTCATCTGATAGGTCCCAAATTTCATTGTCAGACATATAACCACTCCTTCTCCTCACTTTTGAAGCGCATCATTCTTCCTAGAGCCTTTGCTGCTAGAGGCACTCCCCCACACTTCTTAACAATCTCTTTGCCAATTGCTACCAAATTCGGATGCTCTGCTCTTCCCCTGAATGCCCGCCTTTTGAACGAGGACAAGCATTCCTCATTAGACAAACACGCTAAGTGGAATGTTGGAACTGTGCCGGTGATCCATGCAACCTTTTCACTACGGGCAGTCACGATGATTATGCTTCCTTTACCTCCGCATGTTAATTTGATGTTCAGCTTATCCCATTTTTCTTGATCTTCATTCCAAACATCATCTAAAACAAGCAAAAACCTCTTACCACTGAGTGTTTCCCGGAGTCTACATTGCAATGGTTCTAGTTCTACACAACCACTAGCATTGCCACATACCTCCTCTATAATCGCATCCATCAATCTTCTCAACTCAAAGTTGTCGGATACACAAACCCAAATCCTCACCTCAAAATGTTTCTTGATCCTCTCATCATTGTAGGCTAATTGTGCAAGTGTGGTCTTTCCAAGGCCCCCCATTCCAACTATGGGTAAGACAGAAACATTATCTGGGTTACTGATGTTGCTTATTAGCACCTCTACGATCTTCTTTTTATCCTGTTCTGTACCATAAATCTCTGATTCATCGATAAACGAGTAAGTAATTCGTCTCTCTTCATCTTCAACATAGCTTCCTGTAGGTGGTGAAAACACGACACCCACTTAGATTGTGATGAACTTCTTTAATCAGGGAGTACCGAACGCCGAGAACCTGAAAGGAAAGGAAAAAGGCTTAGGTCAGAGCCCTTGGCTGCCGTGAGCCGAAGGCACTCCGATGCCTGAGTTAGTTCTGAGAAAACTAAGCAGAAGGAGGAAGAGGAGAATAAGAGATAATATGTTGTGTATTGTGTGTTGCGTATTGCGTACCTTCATGGGGCTGATCCCATGTTTATATATAGATATTCCTCGTTCATTCTCTCTGTCTGTGAGTGGGGGTAGGTGGGACATTCGGCGGTAGGTAAAAAGGGCATATCCCATCAGAACTTTCCATGCTTTTGGTCAGTTGATGTTAAGGGATGATAAAGCCAACTTCTTATCACCATAAATGAGTAGTCCTATCACCATAAATGAGCGATCCTATCGCCATAAATGAGTGCCTTTATCTGACAGGGTGCGCCCGCGCTCCTTAGATAAGGATGATGGCCCACTGCCTTCAGCGCTTTTACTGGGACCAAGAACGGTCTGGATGTGCTGGCACCGTGCCGAGCTGACACTAACGCCGAGTGACCAAGTTGCTGTGCTACCGAGCTGAATCGTAGAGCTCACTCCTAGCCAAGCTGCCGAGCTGAATCGTAGAGGTGTCACTCCTAGCCGAGCTGCAGGATGGAAGCCTCTTGAGCCGGAGCTCCTCATCGAGCCGCCGAACTGCCGGGCTGTGCTTACCAAGATCGGGATGAATAGTCAATGTTCTTTACTGTGATCCTCCCCTAGTCTTGTCATTACGGTGTTTTACCCGCACAATTGCCCCCTAGCTTTTGACCTCCTAAAGTTCAACTTGAGGAGATCGGAAGCTAAGTGGTTCTGTCTAGTCGGCACCGCTACCGAGCTTAAGAGAAGGTTACCAGAGTGTGGGGAAGGGTTACCGAGATGGTGGAGTCTCGGTTCAAAGAGGGTCCCTTCTTATCCTTGTGACAGTTGCTGATGTGCGGTCTTGATCAAGATGTCTCTTCGCCTGTCCGAGGCATTTAATAGCCCTCAGGAAGTGCGCCGCTGGTGGCACATGTCGCTTCTTCAACAGTCACGCAATCGTTTTGATAAGACGTTAGGGCTTCTTGAGGCGACGCCTCATTAAAGGCGCTCATTGAAATCTGAAACGGCGCCTCTAACCCCTCTAAATTAGGGCGTCTCCTTCGTCATGACTTTCTCCTTTGCTCTATAAGAATTTCCGCTGCAAATCGCTGAAGAACACTGTCACCTGCAAGTTTGCAAGTACCTTTGTTTGCGCAGTCCCCTTTGTAGGGTTCCTTTCCCCAACTTTCTTTTCTTTCTTCTAGATAGATTTCTGTTCGGTAGGAAATGGGGTTTATAGGCACCTGCTAGAAGACCCAGTGTCCATAGCTCTTTTTAGGAAGATGTACAAGATCCCTGCCAATGTAGAGATCAGACCAGACGTCCCTGACGACGGCCTTGCCTATAGTGACGGCTGGATGACATTTTGGCTGGTCTCCGTCGTGGAGGAATGGGTCCGGTTCCCCCTTCATCCGCTCCTTAGGGACTGCCTCCGGGAGTGGGAGTTATGCCCCTGCCAGCTACTCCCAATAGATATAAAATTATCATGTGAGTAGTGCGGCTGAACGAGATCCTGGGGATCAACCTCGATGTCTCGGACATCAAGGAGACATACGACCTCTGCAAATCCGCAGAGGGGAACACCCACTATCTCCGGCTGAGGGTTCGCCGGACTGGCTTTGTTACCGCGCTGCAAGACTCGAACAAGTACGCGGGAGAAGATCGAGTGTTAGTCAGGGGAGGATGGGAGTTCGGCGAAGCAGAGGCGAGCACCACAGTTCAGATTCCTCGAAGAACAGGAATTCCTCCAAGTAAAGGCTGAAGTCCTTTCGGTTTGCAGTTTCGCTACTTTTTGTCTGACTAACACAACTTTTTGTTTACGCAGATTTTCGCCAAAGAAGGGAGGTAGTTAGGAGAAATCGCTAGAAGGTGAACACTGACTGGCACGAGAAGGTGAGGATTTACTGCGGCCACAACTGCCGGGCTGCGTGGTCACTCCTAGAATATACGCCCCACTACAAATCCTTCAACACTTCGAGAAGGGTGACCGGGATAGATTCCGTGCTGCGCGGAGAAGAAATCAGCTCAGAGCCGGTGACGGCCTCAGTCCCCAACTCGGAAGCAGTAACAGTAACGATCCCCACCGGGCGTCTGGTAGGGTCTAGTGTCCGGACTTCAGCTCCGCTCACAAATCCAGAACTTGCCAGGACTGCGGCAGCCGAGGCTGGACCCTCGCGGCGGAGGAAGAAATTCGTAGCCTCCAGCACATCTCAGAGCTCGGCATCTTCCAGCTCGGCATCTTCCAGCTCGAAAGAGGTAGAGGAAGAGATGTTGCGCCATCATGGCCAGCGTTACGTGGCCAAGGACTTATCTGTCGCGGCTTTCGGGGACATCAGGGGCGAGGACCTGGATCCCATCTAGGCTGCCAACGTCGCTTCGGCTTCGACATCAACGGCTGCCGTGGATGAAACTACTGCTGCTCCAGTGGTCGAGATGGCTCCTGCAGCCGTGGCCGAAGCCCATCCCACTGCCGCGGCCAAGGTCGGCTCAGCTCCGCCTCCTGCGGCTATAGTCGTTAATGACTCGCCCCCTGACTTCGCCAGTAGGGGAGGTTCTGTGGAGGCCGTCGAGGCGCGCCGGCCCGAGAAGAGGGCAAGGGTCAAAGTCCCGCCCGGCCCTTCGTCACCTCCGCCAGCCGGAGGAGCAGTCACGCCCACTCCGCTGGTCCCCTGGAGGCTGGACATTGAGGGCGTGCTGGGGAGGCAGCTGGCCGAGACGGACTACACGGTTAATCCTGAAGTGGTTGCCGCACTGGGGCGAGCTTGCGCCCTTCCCCAGGACATGGCGAGGTGGGCGAGGATGGACAACGAGTCGCTACTGCTATCGTCAATGCGGTCTCTGGTAGCGGTAAGTGTTTACATTTCTTTGAAGCCTTCACTTCGGTATTCTTTCATTGACGTTTGGTTTCGTTCTGCAGCTATTGCAAAAATGCCAGACGGGCATGGAGAGGCTGGATGCAGCCGAGGCCAGGGCAGCTGGCTGGGCGGCTGAGAGGGAGGAGTTGTTGAAGTCATTGGCGACCAAGGAGGCAACGCTGGTGGAAGAGGCGGGCAGGAATGCCGGTCTTGTTGCCGACCTCGACGAAGCGTAGGCCTTGGTGGAGCATTTCAAAGAAGAGGCAAAGGAGGAGGCAGCCCAAAATGCCTACCTTTCCTCTAAGCTTGATGGCATCCGGCTCGCGCTGGCACGGCAGGAAAAAGACCTGCAGATCATCCGTGGGACGAACAAAAGGCTAATCTCCAAGAGGAACCTGGCTAAAGGGGAACTGGAGATGGCCTTGAAGGGGAAGGCGGCCGAGCTTGAGTTTGCTCTGGCGAGGCAGGAAGCCAAGCTCAAGGAGGAGTTCCTACCCGAGCACGACGTCGCAATGAGGGAAAAGGTTGACTAACTGGCGGCAAACTACAAGGCTCAGCTGCCAGGAATCCGGGACAGAGCCTGGGAGCTTGGATGGAAAGCAACCTTGAAGAAGGTTGGGGTTTCTGGGGATAGCCCTATTTTCAGGAATCCCCCCAGGTTTCCTCGCTCGGACTCGGAACTTCACGCCATTGCTTCGCCCCTTCCTCAAACCCCGCCCGAGGTGAATGTCGCAGAAGAGGTTCCTCCGGAAGCTCCATTAACGGCCAGCGCTGCGCCCGAACGCTCAGCGCCCGAAGTCGCCCCACATGCCTTGGTAGTCCCCGAGACCGTTTCGGCCGGCCCTGGAGAGGGCGCTGCCGGGTCCGACGCTGGGGCTCCTGCAGGGATCAACTACAACATGGAAGTCGCGGCCTCCTGAGTCTTTTGTATCATTTTTTATTGTTTTTACATTATCTCACATCTTGTAATCAAAAGTTCAATGTTAATGAAAAAGAATTCTACATATTTGGCTTCTTTTTTATTCTCTCATCTGAAATGTTGAAAATGGGCGCATAGGTGTCTCTTATACTTCACTGATTTTGGTAGCCAAACTCATAGGCTTAGAATTCAGCCTTCCCTTGAGGGATTGAGCTTGGTCTAACAACCGGAGCCTCATGGCCCATACCCATAATCGTTCGAGAGAACATTGTGCTGAATTGACCAAGAGACCCACCTTGGGGCTTCAACCCAGGGCATTTTTAAACGCCGAAGTCCTTCAGTTTTTGGCCTTACCACCGTGGCTGGTGTCGGCATCGAGCTAGGGACGGTTAGCAAACCAGCCGAGCTGCCGAGCCGGGGGTGGTGCTTTCACCGGACCGTGATGCTTGTGTCGTCGAAGCTGGTGCAGGCACCGAGCTAAGGACAGTTGGCACTCTACAGAGAGCCGCCGAGCCGGAGGGTGGTACTGTCACCGGACCCTGATGTTCGTGGCTGTGCCGTCGAAGCTGGTGCAGACACCGAGCTAAGGACTGTTGGCACTCCAGAGAGAGCTGCCGAGCCGGAGGGTGGTGCTGTCACCGGACCTTGATGTTTGTGGCTGTGCCGTCGAAGCTAGTGCAGGCACCGAGTTAAGGACGGTTGGCACTCTAGAGAGAGCTACCAAGCCGGAGGGTGGTGCTGTCACCGAACCCTAATGTTCGTGGCTGTGCCGTCGAAACTGGTGCAGGCACCGAGCTAAGGACGGTTGGCACTCTAGAGAGAGCTGCCGAGCCGGAGGGTTTGGAGCAATTTAGAGAGACCCATTCCAAAAAATTGCCTTTTATTGATGATGGAATCCTTGAATACATGTTTCAGAAGTAGAACTTTTTTAGGTGCATCGCATTCCAAGGTCGTGGCAGCTCCTTTCCTTCAATGTCTTCGAGTCAGTACGCAGATCTCCCTGCTTTTGAGAGTACTTTGAACGGTCCCTGCTAGTTAGGAGCCAGCTTGCCCTCGTTCGGATCTCGGTCGCCAAGAAGTGTTTTCTTCAGGACTAGCTCTCCCACCGCGAACTCTTTTTCTTTGACCTTCAGGTTGTATCCCCTGGCCAACTGCTGCTGATAGGCGGCCAGGCGGATAGCTGCCGCCTTTCTTCGTTCCTCAGCGAAGTCCAGCTCTCGGGCCACGTTCAGGTCATTGAGCCCCTGGTCACAGAGTTCCGACCTCAAGGTCGGGAGGCCGACCTCAAGGGGAATAACTGCTTTCATACCGTAGGCAAGGGAGAACGGTGTAGCTGAGGTGGAATGCCTTGGAGTCGTCCTGTAAGCCCATTGAACACATGGAAGCTCTTCTGCCCACCTCCCCTTGGCTCAGTCGAGTCTCTTCTTGATTCTGTCAAGGAGTACTTTGTTTGAGATCTCAGCCTGACCATTGCTTTGTGGATATGCCGGGGTGGAGTAGACATTTCGGATGTCAAACCCCTGGCAGAAGCTCTTGAAGAGGTTGGAATTTAACTGTGTTCCATTGTCGGAGACGAGAGTTCGGGGGATTCCAAATCTCGTGATGATGGTTCTTCCATACAAAGTTCTCTGTGTCTAGCTCAGTGATGGAGGACAGAGGCTCCGCCTCCACCCACTTTGTGAAGTAGTCTGTGGATACTATCAGCCATCTTTTGTTCCCTGGAGTTCGATGGAGCGGTACTATGATGTCCAAGCCCCATTGGGCGAAAGGCCACGGACTGGAGAGAGGACTCAGGTCCTGGGCAGGCTGGTGGAGAGAGTGCGAGAACTTCTGGCACTTCTCGCATCTTCTGGCGTAGAGCTGGGCGTCCTTCTGCATGTACGGCCACCAGTATCCTTGGCTAATAGCTCGGTAGGCTAGTGACCGACCTCCAATATGATTGCCGCAGATCCCTTCATGAATTTCGTAAAGGAAATCGTTGACTTTGCTCGGGTGAACGTACTGAAGGTAGGGCCCGGTGAATGACTTCCTGTAGAGCCTGTCATCTGGGGAGAGCCAGAACCGGGTCGCCTTCATCCTGATCTTACGAGCTGCGGTCTTGTTTTCGGGCAGCTGGTCGTCCTTCAGGTAGGCAATGATTGGGTCCATCCAGCTTGGACCGAGATCAAGGTGCATGAGCTGCCGAGGTCGCTGGAGTTCAATGCTGAGCTCTTGTAGCGTCTCCACTTCAATAGTCCTTTTATTACCGGCTTCGACAGCCGAGGCGAGGCTGGCAAGGGCGTCAGCATGGGAATTGGACTCCCTGCCGATCTGTCGGACGTCGGCCCTTTCGAACTAGGAGAGTAGTTCTTTGGCGTGAGCTAGGTAGGCCGCCATCCTGTCGTCCCGAGCTTGGTAATCTCCACTGAGCTGGCTTGTCACCAGCTGAGAATCACTGAAAACCACTATGCGTCGAGCTTCCAAGATTTTGGCACTGTTCAGTCCGGCGATGAGCGCTTCATACTCGGCCTCGTTATTAGATGCCTTGAAGCCGAGTGTTAGAGCTTGCTCAATGACAAGGCCCTCCGGAAACTGAAGGACTATGCCAGCGCCAGCGCTCTTGTATGTTGAGGATCCTTCAACGAAGACTTCCCAGGCCGAGTCCAAAAACTTATTCCAGGACTGTTCTTGCTCTGTCTCAGTGACTGCCTCTGTATCCTTATTGCCCCCTAGTTCGGTGTCGAGCAGGGTCGACGCCGAACTCTGAGAAATGAATTCCACAATGATGTCTGCTAGAACTTGGGCTTTGATGGCCGTTCTGGGCTGATACTTGATATCATATTGCCCTAATTCGACAGCCCATTTGGAGATCCGACCGGAAAAGTCTGCCTTTCGGAGGAGAGCCTTCAGTGGGTGCCCGGTCACGACCACTATTGTGAAGGTTTGGAAGTAATGGGAGAACTTTCGCGAGGCGCTGACGAGCGCCAGGGCGAGCTTTTCGAGCTGTAAGTATCTGGTCTCGGCGTCGAGCAGGGTCTTGCTCGTGTAATAGATAGGCCTCTGCTGGCCGTCATGTTCTCTGATGAGCACCGAGCTCACTGCGTGGTCCGAGACCGACAGGTACAAGTACAGCACTTCACCATCAGCTGGAGTCGACAACAGCGGTGGTGAAGAGAAGTAGCGTTTGAGCTGCTACAGCGCCTGATCACAGTCCGGCGTCCATTGGAACTTGGAGCCCTTTCGCAGGAGCTAGAAGAAAGGCCTGCATTTGTCGGAAGCTCGGCTGATAAATCGGTTGAGGGCGGCAGCCATGCCGATCAGCTGCTGGACTTGTTTCGCCGAAGTCGGACTCTGGAGCTCCTAGATTGCCGTGATCTGGTCAGGATTTGCTTCAATCCCCTTTCTCGTGACCAGGCTTCCCAAGAACTTGCCGGATCCGACACCGAAGGTGCACTTGGATGCGTTCAGCTTCAACTGGAACTGGCGGAGGATGCCGAAAATCTGGCGGAGGTCGGCCAAGTGGTCCTGCGACCTTTTAGATTTGACGACCATATCGTCGATGTAGACCCCCACTGTTTTGCCGAGCTGCGCCTGCAACATCCTCGTCGCCAGCCGCTGGTATGTCGCTCCTGCATTCTTTAACCCGAAGGGCATCACCTTGTAGCAATAGGTGCCCCTAGGAGTGATAAAAGTTGTCTTCTCCTGATCCGCCGAGTACAAGGGGATCTGGTGGTATCCCCGGTAGGCGTCGAGGAAGCTCATGCGGTCGTGTCCGGCAGTGGCGTCAATGAGCTGGTCAATCTTCGGAAGAGGGAAGCTGTCTTTGGGACAGGCCTTATTGAGGTCGGTAAAGTCCACGCACACCCTCCTTTTCCCAGTCTTCTTTTTTACCACCACCGTGTTGGCCAGCCACTGCAGATAGTGGACCTCTTTTATTGCGTCTGCCTCAAGGAGTTTCTCGACTTCCTCAATCACGGCCTCAGCCTGTGGGACTCCAGTTCAGCGTGATTTTTGAAGCACGGGCTTAAGATTGGGATCCACATTCAGCCTGTGGCATATGACTGATGGGTCGATGCCAGGCATCTCATACGGTGTCCAAGCAAAGACCTCTTGACTCTCCACGAGGAGGTCGAGCAGTTCTGCCTTCTCGGGCTCAGGTAGCTGGCTTCCAATCAGGAAGAATCTGTCTGGGTCGGCGGGCTCGATCTTGACCTCGGTGAGGTCCTCGATGCTCTTCTGCGCCGGAGCCCTGCCGACATCCCCGAGCTCAGCCCCTCTGTCCAGCTTGGCTACATGGACTTGGGATGATTCGGCTCCATCAGGCAGCACGGCCATCAAGCATTGCCTGGCCATGTGCTGGTCGCCTCTGACAGTGATCACATCCGTCCGGCCAGACTGGCTCTCCAGAGGGAATTTGAGCTTTTGATGACGGGTGGAGGGCACAGCCTCCATGCTATGCAGCCACGTCCTTCCCATTATGACATTGTATGGGGAAGGAACGTCGACTACTAGGAAGTCGACTTGCCTAGAAGCGCCTCCTACTAGGACCCTGTAACACCCTGTCCCGAGTTAATTAAGATTAACTCTAATTAATCGGGATTAATGCTAATTCAACATGTTTTATGGAATTAATGTTGATTAATGGCTAAATTGATATAGAATTTGGCTCAATTGGTCAAATTGAACTTAATGAAAAGAATAGTGAAAGTTCTGAATGGATTAGAAATGGTTTTAGGCCACATTGAGTGATGTAAGGACTTTTTCGTAAATACGAAATTACACGTATTTCGTCGAATACAGAAACTCTTGATACTCACACGTATATCTTGAGGAGTACGTTAACTTCCGTAAATGTATTGTTTTCATTCGACGTGAATTGGTTCAAATGACCAATCATTTGACTTGAATTGTAATTAGAGGAATAGGAGGGGGGTAAAATGCAAAAATGGGGATTATAAGATGAGGATGAACTCATTTGAGTTCATTCCTCCAGCACAGTCGATCTCTTCTTCTCTTTCTTTCTCTCCTTCTTCTTTCTTCCAATTTCGCTTCATTGAGTGGTGATTGGGAGAGCTAACAAGTGCTTGTGAAGAGGGACTCCATCTTCACCATCCTCTTCTTCATCTCTTTTCTTACTATTTTGGGAGTTTAACCTTGAGAAGATCTCAAGATTATCATCAAAGAAGCTACAAGTAAGTGTTGAGTTGAATTCAGCACTTCCATGGTTTCATTATTGAGTTATGGCTCAAAGAATTCACAAGAATTCTGTTTTGTGGATTGATTTTGGGTTTTAGGTTCAAAAGGAGGTTTGACTTGAGGACTTCAGCTTGGATTCCAGCTAGACAAGGAAATTCTTGCTAAAAAGTTTCCAAACAAGGCAAGTATATTCAATTACATTGATTTCAATTGTTAAGTGAATTGTTAGAACTCAAGAAGTTCAGTTACAGAAAATTCGGTTCAGAATTTTCTGAACTTCTGGGCACAATTCGGTCAGCCGCCAGGCTGACCGACACCTAACCAAGAGCTGACCGACATAGGTCGGCTAGCCGAAATTGTGAGTTCGGCTAGCCGCGAGTTGACCGCAAGGTGACCGAAACTCTTGTCAGGGTTTTTCTATCAGAAGTTGAGCTTCTGGAAAACGAACCGTGAGCTGACCGGAGAAATTCGGCTAACCGAAATTTGAATTTCGGCTAGCCGAGTGGGTGACCGAGTAGGTGACCGAATTGGGCAAATTGTCCTGTGAATTGAGAAATTCTGGAAGCTGACCGAATGTGGTTCGGTCAGCCGAAACCCCTAATGCGGCTAACCGCCAGGTAACCGACGAGGTGACCAAAATTGAGGGAATATCAGAATTGATTTCTGATAATTTCCTAAACCTTCATGGGTGTTAGCTAAACTTATGTGAATGTAAATTTCACTAAAAAGTGATGTCATCCATAATAACACCTACATTGCATAATGAACGTTTCACCCGAATGTTGTTTTAGGAAATTTACTTGTTTATGACTTGAGTTGGCTTGTCCTCTCTCGTCTATTACTGTTATGCTCCTTGTTGAGCTATCATTAAATAATGTATTGAATTAATACAATGAAATGCAATGAAATGAAACGAAAAGAACTGAAATGAACAAACACTGTAATGTATGAAAGATTAAGTCTGCTGCAGTAGACGGAGCGTTCCGGAGCTCCTTGGTGATGCCGGTGATCTCTGATCAAGACACTGGTAAATCCCACACATTTGAAAAGCCACTTAATAAAGTGAGTAATAATGACATGAAATGAGTCCTTGAAAGGCTGGGTTGTGAATGGTGCGCCTTCCGCCTATGCTAAAGGACAATGAAAAGACACTTGATAAAGTGTATATATATGAATTGAATGCTCTCTTCAGGGGAGAACTACATGAATTGAATGCTTCCTTCAGAGAAGAACTATATGAATTGAATTGATTTGAATATAATTGTTATACATTGGAACCAAATTTCTAACATGTGATTATCATAGAATTGTGTATACATTGTTGAACCGTCGTGTTCACAGTGTTATTGATGACATTACAGGCCCAGTTGGCCGTTCTAGTGGTTCCGAGACCACGCCGCCAGTGGAGGAGACCAACCCGGTTCCCCTAGGAAGATTGAACGAATGGATGTAAATCGGAGGCGACCGGTTTAGAAAATTTTGGAAACATTTTGAATTTTGAATAGATTCATTTTGTTGTAAACAGTGATCCCATGCATTGTATTGAAATATGCATGGGTGATTTAAATAGGAAATGAGATGTGTAAGTAAACTTTACTTTCTGTAAAGGACTTGTACATATTAATTTTGGATGTCAATGTATATATATATTTCCGCAAAAATGTACATTTGACAGGTATATGTAAGATCCCTTGTGAATCTCGTATTGGCTTCGGCGATGCAAGGTTTACGGGAGTAAGTATGGCATCGCGACTCGGGGTTTGGCCGTGGTAACCCTAATCTCGGGCCCGGGTCATGACAGACCCTGAGGGAGATCTTCCCCTTTGGGTACACTAGCTTAGAGCTAAAGCCGACCAGAGGGGTGCGGGCAATCTGGAGGTCCTCGTCCTTGAGTTTTAACTTCTTAAAGCAATCATAGTACAGGATCTCGAACGAGCCGCCTGGGTCGACAAGGACTCTCTGAACCAAGAAGTTCTGCAGCTTCAAGGTGAGTACTAGAGGGTCGTTATGTGGGAGTTCGACGTCCTCCAAGTCCTTGTCAGAGAACCATATTCTGGGCCCCACTGTCTTGGCTTTCTTTGCGGCTGGCTCTGGTGCCGCGGTCAGCACCTGCTTCTGGTGGGAGGCTCTCCTAGCCTCGGCACGGGCCTCAGAGCTCCCCATGGGCGGAGGAGCGAGGTGGATGACATTGATGATGCCCTTCGGATCGCTGTCCTGGCCGTCAGTATCCTAGTGTGGAGGTCGGCTGTTGTCTCGGCTTCCTTCATTGATGTAGTCCCCCGGGTGCCCCTCCCTCACAAGGTTCTCCAGGTGGGACTTGAAGCTCTTGCACTCATCGGTTCTGTGCCCATTCTGCTTGTGATATGCATAGAACTTGCTTTGGTCCCGGGAGGAGGGGTCACTTTTCATTGGCCGCGGCCACTTGAAGAAGGGCTGCGCCTTTATTTTGTTGAGGAGCTTATAAATCAGCTCCTTGAAGATGGTATTTACCGCCTCGTAGGAGGCCGCCTCGTGCCTTGATCTCCTGCCGCTCCCCGAGGCTGCTGCCGAAGTGGAGGGGGCTCGACACCGATCTGAGGACTAGTTCCTGTGCTGACCCGGGGACGGGTCTCTACGGCGGTCCTCCCTCCTGGAGGACCTGTTGTCTCCCTTGGATGGTTGGTCCTTCCGAGTTAGGCCAAAGTTCTCCCGACCTCGGACCTCGTCTTTTTCTGCCCAGATGAACCGGTTTGCTCGGGTCATCAGCTCTTTCATCGTGGTCACAATGTACATGACCAACTGTGCCCGAAGCTGGATGCCCGGTCGTAGAGCCAGCTGAAAGGACTTCACCGCCATATCCTCGAAAGCGCACTCGATCTGGCTATAGACAGTCCAGAATCGACGGGCGAACTAGGTGACGTTCTCGTCTTCTCGCATTCGGAGGGCCATCAGATCAGCATCGGTCTTTAGGATGACGCGATGAGCCTAGAACTTCTCCAGGAAGGAGGTCCGGAGCTGCCGCCAACTGGAGATGGAGCCTTCAGGGAGTGAACAAAACCATCGCAGGGGGAGATCTTCCAAACTGGAGGAAAAGAATCGATAGTTTAGGAAGTCTTCATCCCCCCAGACCGACATCCTCTGGATGTAATGTCGGAGGTGAGCTGCAGGGTCCGAGGTTCCATCATACAGGGTGAACCTTGGGACGTTGAACTTCTTGGGGAGGAGAAAGGAGATGCGCCTGTGTCATCGGCTTCAAAGGCGCTGTAATGATCTCGGCGATACCAGCAGTCTCCATGTTCTGGTGGATAATATGCTTGACCTACCATTCGATCCACTACTTCAGCTCCTCGTGTTCTGGTATCTGGCGCTGCTTCTTCGGTTCTTCATGCACGTGGCTGTTGTTGGAGTCTTCTTCTTTGTGGACCCGATCACACCTCTTATTATTGACGACGTGCCTCAGGTCTTGCCAGTGGCCCGGAGGAGCCTGGCTGTGCCTGGGTGGGGGACTTGAGGCATGGCTGAGCACGGGAGGTGGACTCCGAGCCCTTCTCTCCTCGAGCTGCTGCTTGAGCCGCTGGATAAGCTCGTTCTGCTCCTGGATGAGGCGGTTCTGAGCCCTGATATCATTCAGGTGAGGGTCTTCGTCTTCGTCAAGGCTGGCTTGATGGTGGGACTGAGGTCCAGCCCGCGCTGATTTCTCACGCAGCTTGGTGACTGACTTGTCACCTTGCCTGGCGTGCTCACAGGTATGGCGGGGCTGCTCCGGAGGCGGAATACCGTGAAGGGAAGGCATTGTCAGCCCCCTAGATTGCGATACTGACTAGACAGTGAGAGACCTTTCTCCTGTCCTCCTTTGTCGAGGCGGTGGTCGGCTTTCAACCAGTATCGGCTGTATGGACAGGCCCTTGCCTTTAGACGGACCTTCGCCATTTCTGGTCTTTGGAGCCATGGTGTTTGTAAGATTTTTGTTCGGTTTCCCACAGACGGCGCCAAACTGTACGTGGTGAAAACACGACACCCACTTAGATTGTGATGAACTTCTTTGATCAGGGAGTACCGAACGCCGAGAACCTGAAAGGGAAGGAAAAAGGCTTAGGTCAAAGCCCTTGGATGCCGTGAGCCAAAGGCACTCCGATGCCTGAGTTAGTTCTGAGAAAACCAAGCAGAAGGAGGAAGAGGAGAATGAGATATAGTATGTTGTGTATTGTGTGTTGCGTATCGCATACCTTCATGGGGCTGATCCCATGTGTATATATAGATATTCCTCGTTCATTCTCTCTGTCTGTGAGTGGGGGTAGGTGGGGTAAGCCCCATCGGGCCTTACCCTGACATTCGGCGGTAGGTAAAAAGGGCATATCCCATCAGAACTTTCCATGCTTTTGGTCAGTTGATGTTAAGGGATGATAAAGTCAACTTCTTATCACCATAAATGAGTAGTCCTATCACCATAAATGAGCGATCCTATCGCCATAAATGAGTGCCTTTATCTGACAGGACGCGCCCGCGCTCCTCTGAGAATGATGATGGCTCACTGCCTTCGGCGCTTTTACTGGGACCAAGAACAGTTTGGATGTGCTGGCACCGTGCCGAGCTGACACTAACGCCGAGTGACCGAGCTGCCGTGCTACCGAGCTAAATTGTAGAGCTCACTCCTAGCCGAGCTGCCGAGCTAAATCGTAGAGCTGTCACTCCTAGCCGAGCTGCAGGATGGAAGCCTCTTGAGCCGACGCTCCTCATCGAGCCGCCGAACTGCCAGGTTGTGCTTACCAAGATCGGGATGAATAATCAGTGTTCTTTACCGTGATCCTCCCCTAGTCTTGTCATTACGGTGTTTTACCCGCACACTTCCTACACCTTCTATCAAGTGAAACTGAGACTTCTCTGCCGCGATCCCATCTAACTTATCTCTTATCTTCTTAATCTTATTGCCAAATGCAAGTGGGTTTGGAAGAGAGAAGAATTGGCATACCCGTTTCATTGTATCAGCAGCTTCGCATAGTAGAGCTTCTGTTTTGCACTCTTCGATAATGTCTTCTGCATCATATGCCGCATCTTTGAGCTTTATCAGCCAATTTTTGAGGGGTCCATACTTGACCTTCTTTGCCTCTGCATCTTGAAGCACTAACTGGATTGTTGACAAGGTGCTTTCGAGCTTTTCTAGCTCTTCCTTGAGACCCCATGCGATCGTTATCTCCTTCTCCAGTAGAGAGCTCAAGGACCCCGTGAGAGTCCTCAGAGCACCGGAAGCAAGCATTTCTGCCATGCCTTTCCTTACCAGAGGTGATTATCAGTTGGACAAAGAGAGGGTACTGAATCTCAAATTTGCTACTTGCAATCTAAGGATTGCAATGGTTACGAGTCGAGCACAGGAAGATGAAGTTACAAGAAATGTTTTTGAAGTTCACCCTTTTCAACCAGGTTACATCAAGAAGAGAGAGGAAACGCCTTTTTATCAATTATTTTATAGGTTTGTATAACACCCCCCAACCCACGAGGGTTTGTAGGATTTGTAAATAGGCGCTTAAGGTTTTAATATTTATAAACAGGCTCCTGATTTTTCTTTTTAATACCTTTCGTGTCCCTAAAATGGAAAAATCAATATTTCTAATAAGAATGGGCAGCCACTATGAGATTCATGTTGGATTTTTATATAAATGACAACTTTGCCCTTACATCCATTAAACAAAAAAGTATTATTATTTATAAAAATATCATTATTTTATCTAAGTCTAATAATTTCTCTAAATAACTCTTTCATGCATATGACCAAGGATGTACCTAGGTACTAGGGCATGGGTACTTAAACACCACCTATATCTAAGAAAATTTTAAATCCACCCCTAAATTCTAAAAATTAATATGCTTTTGACACACTTGCCCATTCCCCCAATATTTCTTTTACATAGAGGCAAACACCATCCTCCACGACAATTCTAAAAGTTAATATTTTTTACATTTGCCCGTTCCCCCAATATTTCTTTTACACCCCCTACACATGAAGCATAATCATGTGATTTTGAACTTTTCATCAATCCTAAATCATAACCGGTTATAAGTATATGTGTTGTTTGTCGTCATGATCAATTTGAATTTAATGAAATGAGCCTTGTATTAATACAAAAATGAATTTATGTAGAGTTATTCTCTCCCACCAAATGCAATTGTTAATGTCACGTGATCTATAAAAAAAAATTTGAGTCAAAGCTTTTAAAAACCTATGATGATTGGAAGACTATTGATTTTGTCGACACAAAAAATATTAAAATAAAAATACAGGAGGCTATTAGCAAATACTAAATACAAAAGGCTCTTAGTTTCCTAAAGCAACAAGCGGTTTTGACTGCATTGTAAAGATCATATGGACTACACGTCACCACGGGCCCCACCCCTGACCCACACTCACTCGTACAGCTGAAACAGAGAGGAAGCTACCGAGAAATTGCCCTTTGTCATTGCGCGTCTATGTCAAGACTCAAGCCAAAGTCAGGGCCGGAAAGAGAGGAATCTACCCAGAAGGTTCCCTCCCTTAAAACAACCCACACAGTCCCACACACGGCTTTTCTCAGTAGATGTGATAGTCGACTGGGGTTGCAATGGATCAGAGTTCAGACTGAGTGGGGTCAAACACTAGCTCAAACATTTGGAAACTTGGATCGACTCAGAAGGTCCCCAAGCCAAAGTAACTCAAATCCGGACGAGTTTTAAACCATGGGTCCAAGCTTGTCCAAGTCCCACCATTATCAGGGGCTTAATCTTTAGTCCCAATCCAGCCCATTAGCGTTTGGTCAGGTGCAAGCGCAGCCCTTCTTTAATAGTTAAGAGTCTCACTCGTTTTAATTACATATTTCAGTTGGAGCCCTTTTTCATCTGATAGGGGCAATGGGGCCTTTAGGTAGTGATTAATCTAGGCCTAGCTTTCTATTATGGACCCACAAACTCAGCCCATAACTGGATGGACTCATGCTAGAGCTGGAATTTCTATGGCTCACTTGAATCCTAAATGCAATTTGCTTTGATTTTTGTAAAGTGGCCCAAAAGTGTCCCATTGCACCAAAAAAAAAAAATTTATTGTAAGATCCAGGCCATACAATAATCGGGCTGGCTTGGTTCGTCTATTCTCCTTCTCCATTTATTTTCCTTGCTTCAAACAGAGGATTAGAATAATAATCTCAACCCTTCGATACGAAAGGGTGGAGGAAGAGATATTTTATTACATTTCCTCGCATGGCAACCTGAATGTATGGGGCCAGAAATATTCTCACTATACTGTATGGTATTAAGAGCAAACCACTATGCTGTTGTATGTGTGGCACAGCTCTAGCTTTGATCAGTCTCCCTCAATTACTCAGCAGCCCCGGTAAATGGGCACCGTACTCAATTAGCTCATCAAATCTATACTCACTATTGAATTGATCTAAAAACTGTATAATTGTAAACTGGCAAAATCTGAAGTTACTAAATCAAGGGATAAATATATCTGAGGGGAGGTCTTGGATTAGTTAAAGTGGGCTCCATGAGACGGAATCGTTTTTCTTTGTTTTGGTAATTGGTACCCCAACCTAGGTGGTTGAGACCCAAGAGACCCCACACAAATTGGAAAAGAAAGCCCACACCCTGGAATTTAGAGCACACACAAGTAGGAAGACTGGAATACCAAGGAATCGATATTTAGATAGCAGGTGACATGCAGAGTTACCAACCAACTAAGTAACCGCTTGTTGTAGAAACAGACTGGACTTGATCATTTCATATAGATTGGAGTTGATCATTTCACTAAGAATGTGTGCTGGTTACAGTTTTATAGTACATCTTTCACACGAATTGTTTTGTAGTATCCAAGTTATTGACAAGGAAAATGAATAATCTAGTAGTTTAAATTACGATTGCAATGGTAGCAAGTTAATATGTTAAAGCCAAGGGGTGCATAGACACATCATTTGGCATCCTACATAGGACCCCCAAGAACTTTCCACCTTCAATGTTCTTGTCATTCTGCCCAAATTAAAGTGAATCTTGATACAATTTATATCAATCTAAAAGACATTGATTTTCAAAATAATTAAAGACTAAATGCTGGGCGCCATAGAGTCATAGGCTCTGTTTCTTTAGTGGAATTTCTGCCAAGAATTCACGTAGTCCAGGAATTTCTAGACATGATGTGACAGGATGTCCCCGGGAATTTTTGAATGCCATATTTCTTCACTAGCATTTATGGATTCCGGCTATATGAAAAGTCTCTTTTGACCTTCGGGAATCCATGAATTCCACTCTATTTGCATTTTGGTGGAATTCCTAGATGCTCAAGACTAAAGGAGCATCCAAAAATTCCACTATGTCTGGAATTCAAGAGTTCCCAAACATGAATTCATGGAATTCCAGCAAAGAAACAGAGTCATAGTGTCAAACAATATAGTGCTAGATAGATCACTTCAAAATTAGCTTCACGGGTGGTTGCAATAGGAACAGGGTCGGCTCAAGACAATTTGAGGCCTAAAGCGATAATTCTAAATGAGGCCTTTTGTGTTTTTGAATATTAATACACATATTTTATTTAAAATCCGTATTTCTCGCTTTTTGTGATGCAAAATTACTAAATCAGTGTCATGTTCAGCACAAGAAACCACAAACTACAGTCCATCCCATTATCGTTACGCTCCACATGCAAAGCAACAACACCCATCTTCGTGATCAAATTACAAGATAGTACTATGAACAAACAACATAGCAGAGAGGAGAAGTCGAAATAAAAAAAAAATCGAGAAAGAAATTGAGAGACAGAAGCGGAAATGCAAATTTAATCCGTCGTAATAATAGCAAAATTTACAAATTAGATTGAGAGATTTGGAGACATACCAACTACCAAAAAATTCTTGCACTAGGAACAATGGAAGAAAGAAGAGGTTTTTTTTTTTTGGTAAGAGATGGTTGGTGTTGGTGAAGAAAAAAATTTTGTTTCATAAAAGAGGAAGAGGCTTATGAAACTTTTGATGGGAGTATTTTTTTTATTTTTCCGTGAAACTAACTGCTCACAACTAATTAGGGGGCCTTATGTTTTGGAGAAAAAAAATCAAGGCAGTTGCTTCTTTTGAAATTTAAAAAGATTATCAACTGCTTTAAATAAGGATGTCAGTTCCTTTTTTAGGGTCTTATTTTTAGGGGGCAGGGCTTTTCTTTCCTTACGCTAAAGCCGGTCTAATTAGCATTTAGTATCAACTACTTTTAACCACCCATTTTATCATCAACACATTTGTTTAAGTTCTATTCGAAAATCTAAAACCGTACATTTTTTAAATTAAAAATCTACGGGACAAGCCAACCTATATTCAATTCCTTGGTGCTCCTACCCTCACTGTATTCACACTCATCTTGACTCAAATTCGATCATTGGCATGACTGCTTTTAGGCCCGTGGGCTAGATGTGATATTTTGTGGCCTAGTAGTCTATTTCTGATTAAAGGCCCGACCTACCTATAAATATTTGTAAGCACCCAGACTTGACCCAGTCAGAAAAGGGCAAAAAACAAAAAAAAAAATTGGGAAAAGGTAGGGTGTAGACTCAATTGAAGGTTTTCCGCTGATCTCATCGGCGGAAAGTCAACGATTTCAGGTTATCCTAGCAGCAATTACTGACTTTCCACCGATCCGATCAGCGGAAAATTCCGCAATTGTAGTTTTTGCAATGAACGGCAGAAACTCTCATTTTTGGGTTGAGTCTGGTTTGGGTCTGTAGACCTGTATAATTTGAAGCCAGGTTGGACCTGGGGATGAATTTTAGGCCATGGGCTGTAACCAAGCTAAAATATAAGTCCCATTGGCTGATCTTGGACAAGCTTGTGATTTCTTAACTTGGATTATTAATAACGTCACGTGAACCCATATCCATCACCTCACAAAGGTCAAACATACTAAACCCCTCCAATTATCACCGTCACAAATATTAGTGTTATTTTGAAGATATTATCATAATATACACATGCAATAGACTCGTCTCCCAACACCTACATGCTTTAGTGGTGTTGGCACCTTAGGATCATAAGCAAGCCTAGCCTACTAGCCAAGGGATTATTCCATGTGTCTACAAGTTTGAAGCGTCATTCCCGAGAATGAGCAGAAATCCAACTTAGTAAAAAAAAAAATGATATATAATAAGTCTACTTAGCCAACAATATCATAATTTTTTCAAAACATAGCCTAAAATTAAAATATTACAAGGAAATCATTAGAAAATCAGAATAAATGAGAAGATAGGAAAAAAAATCCTATAAACGTGTTTTTAACCATAGTATATGTTTATTTAATATTTATTTATTTATTATTATTATTTAAAAATTAGTTCATTTGTCAGAGAATATTTCTTATTAACCCCGAGGTGAAATGCAGTTGGCTAGGACCATATCTTAGGAGCCGAGGTTGCGGTTCCAAACTCGCACTCTCTACCTGGAGGCCATTCGACCATATAAAAGCCTGACTTAACAATTTGGATTTAATGAAATGAGCTTTATATTGATACGAAATGAAATTATGTATGGTTATTCTCTCCCACCAACTACAATTTTTAATTTCACAAGCTTTATAAAAGAAATTTGAGTTGAAGCTTTTGAAATTATGCGTATAAGGATGAAAGATATAGATAAGTGTCATGTCGTTCTAAAAGCCTATGGTGGTTGGAAGACTATTGATTTTGTAGACACGAGAGGTATTAAATTGAAAATGCAGGAGCATATTAGCAAGTATTAAAACCTCAAGGGCTTATTTACAAACTCTATAATTCTTAGGGGTTTGTATGAAAAGGCTCTAATTTTACGAAGCAACGCGGTTTTGACCGTATTAAAGATTATGTGGACTAAAAACGCCCGTGGATTTTGACCGTCTTAAAGGTTATGTGGATTAAACGCCACCACGGGCCCCGCCCTGAACCCGCACGCCCGCGCTTGTCACTGTGATACAAGCCGAGGAGGAAGCTACCGAGAAAGTCCAACCGGAGGGCGAGGGCCGGCTCACCCCCACACGCACACGGGCTGGAAAGAGAGGGAGGAAGCTACCCAGAAGGTTCCCTCCCACCAAACGGACTTTCACTGTGAGGGAGAGCTTTTCACTGTAAGGGAGAGAGAGAGAGAGAGATACCAACAAGTTCCCCTTTTATTCCTAAGCGAGGGCTTGAATCGCAAAGGTAAAGCTCCCATTTTTCAAAAAAAAAAAAAAATTCTATAAAGAATATTTTAATTCAGATTTTTCACCATATTTTTTTAAAATAAATGAAAAAAATAACATAATTTCTCCACTAAAAAATATAAAAAAACTCTACAGTCAATACAAAATGTAAAAAAACATTCCATAATAAACAACTAAAAATAAAATACCATCATAACCACTTATAGTTTATTTTTTCTTCAAAATAATCTTTACTTTACTCAACTCCATTAGTAAAGCCCCCAAACAGCCCTAAATTAAAGCCCCTGCTAGTAAGGGTTGAATTTCAAGTTAATTAAATGTCTCATATTTTGCAATATGTTCATCTCTACCTTTTCTCACTTAATGAGAATGTGTCTTTGTTTTATTCCAATAGGAAGCAGGGAAAACCATTTTTTTTTTTGTGTGTGATTTATTTTTTTATTTGCCATGAATGTTGGATTGAAGTTAAGATTCCCATACATTTTTTTTTTTTAATTTGTTCGCACGCTTTTAAAATGAAGAGATATTTTGTTCATCTGAGATAATGTGCATCGCATGGTATTTAAGTTTGTCATATAAGATATTTGATGGCCCTATCCATCTCCACACAATCCGGTTAAGATCCGAATATAGTTTCAAAACTCAGGGTGTCTCAGAAAACGATTAACAAACTCAGCCTATAACTGGATGGACTCAGGCTGGACCTGAAATTTCTATGGCTCACTTGAAGTCCTAAATGCAATTTGCTTTGATTTTTGTAAAGTGGCACAAAACTGTCCCATTGTACCAAGGGGAAAAAAAAAACAAAAAAAAACAGATATTGTAAGATCCAGGGCACACAATAATCGGGCTGGCTTGGTTTGATTGATTGTTGGTTCGTCTATTCTCTTTCTCCATTTATTTTCCTTGCTTCAAACAGAGGACTAGAATAATAATCTCAACCCTTTGAAACAAAAGGGTGGAGGATGAGATGTTTTATTACATTTGCTCGAACGTCAACTTGAATGTATGGGGCCAGAAATATTCACATAAGAGCAAACCCCTATACTGTCACATATGTGGCACAGCTCTATAGGCCCATTAGGGCCCACCTTTTATCAGTCTCCCTCTAGTACTCAGCAGCCCCATTGAATTGGCACCGTGCCCAATTTCATGCTAATAAAACCTACTCACTATTGGATTGATCTCAAAACTGTATAATTGTAAACTGTCAAAATCTGAAGTTACTAAATCAAGGGTTAAATATATCTGATGGGAGGTCTTGGATTTGTTAAAGTGGGCTCCATGAGACGGAATGGACCCTTTTTTACTTTGTTTTGGTAATTGGTACCCCAACCTAGGTGGCTGAGACCCAAGAGACCCCACACAAATGGGGAGAGGAAGCCACACCCTTGGATTTAGAGCACACACAAGTAGGAAGACTGAAATACCAAGGAATCGATACTTAGGCAACAGGTGACATATAGAGTTGCCAACCAACTGAGCAATCCCTTGTTCTGAAAACAGACTGGACTTGACCATTTCACTAAGATTGTATGCATTTATAAGAAAAATAATTACAGTTTTGTAGTACATCTTTTACCCAAATTGTTTTGTAGAATCCAAGTTATTGACAAGGAAAATGAATAATCTGGTAGTTTAAAATCAATTACGATTGCAACGGTAGCAAGTTAATATATTAAATCCAAGGGGTGCATAGACACACCATTTGGCATCCTACATAGGACCCAAGAACTTTCCATCTTCTATGTTTTTGTCATTCTGCCCAAGTTTAAGTGAATCTTGACACAATTTATATCAAGCTAAAAGACATTGATTTTCAAAATAACTAAAGACTAAATGCTGGGCGCCATGGAGTCATAGTTTCATACAATATAGGGCTGGATAGATCACTTCAAATTTAGCTTCATGGGTGGTTGCGATAAGAACATGGTCAGCTCAAGACAATTTGAGGCCTAATGCTGTAATTTTAAATGAGGCATTTTCTATTTTTTAATATTATTATAACTATTTTATCTAAAATCCATTTTTCTCGCCTTTTGTGATGCATAATTACTAAATCAGGGTCATGTTCGGCAAAAGAGACTACAAATTACAGTCCATCCCATTATCATTAAACTCCATATACAAAGCAACACCATCCATCTTAGTCATCAAATTACAAGATAGTACTACCAACAATCACCATAGCAGAGAGGAGAAGTCGAAATAAAAAAAAGTCGAGAAAGAAATTGAGAGACGGAAGCGGAAATGCAAATTTGATCCATCGTAATAATAGCAAAATTTACAGATTAGATTGAGAGATTTGGAGACGTACAAACTACCAAAAAATTATTGCACTACAAAGAGTGTTTTTTTTTTTTTTGGTCAGAGATAGTGGGTGTTGATGAAGAAAAAAGTACATTTCATTAAAGAGGAAGAGGTATATGAAACATTTTGATGGGAGTGATTTTTTCTTTTTTTGGGCATTTGGCGATAGGTCCCTGGACATTTCATTTTCTGGCCTTAAATCCACAATCTTTTTTCATAGTGTGGTAGGTCATTTTTCCAATTTTGAAGACCTAAGATGTCCAAGTTACCCTTTATTTAAAAGTTCTTATTTATTTAAGGGGCATTCGGTGACGGGTCCTTGAACATTTCACTTTATTGCCTTAAATTCACAATCTTTTTCAATAGTGTAATAGGTCCTTTTTTCAAATTTCAAAACCTACAATGTCTAATTTACCCTTTCTTCAAAATCATATCCCTCGATTAGTGGGATATGCCATTAATAATGGTCAACTACCATTTAATTGGCCACGATTTATGAAAATCCCATTAATGAGATTTTCAAATAAATTTAAAAAAAAACAAAAATAAATTTAAAAAACGCAAATAAATTTCAAAAGGATGCAAAGAAATTTCAAAAAACGCAAATAAATTTCAAAAGATGCAGATAAATTTCAAAAGAAGGCAGATAAATTTAAAAAGGACGTAAATTAATTTCAAAAGATTCAAATAAATTTTAAAAAAGGGAAATAATTTTAAAAGACTTAAATTTTTAAAAAAACTCAGATAAATTTTTTAAAACGCTAAGATATATTTTACAAAAACTCAAGTAAATCGTCGAGCCCCGCTGCCTTTCTTCTCCAGTAAGGCCAACGATGATGGTGGATTCCAGTGGTTCTACTTCTCCGATGCTAGTGGATAGATCCGATGATGCCCTTTCTCCGATTTCGGCGTGTGGAATCTCCTTCGACTAGGTTATGTGAGTTTTCTTTTTTCTCCGGTTCAGGCATTTTCTGGTTGGCTCTGATGGCCAAGCCTACTTTCTGTAACTGTCTGTTGCTTCCCGAATCTATGTTTCTGCGATTCACAATCAACTGTGGATCTCTGCAACTCGTCTTCTCCAGCAAGAACCATCGGAGTCCTTCTGGGTCTCTTTTTCAGTCCTCTTCCTCGGCAATAAGCAACGCCCATGCCTCTGCTGCTTTATTCTCCTCTGCCCTACTTCCCTGGTTCTTCTCCGAGCCCGGTGCACAGTACTGAGCACCGCCGCCCTTAATCTTTCTTGTCTTCTCCGGCAATGCCTGGGCTGAGAATCTAGATCCTCTTATTTCAGGCGACGATCGGCATCCTGCCTAGGTTCTTTTCTGGTTTGAAATTCCGGATCCTTTGAAGTTCTTCTCCGATCTTAGCAAAAAGACAACCAATCTCTGACCTACGACGGCACGAGCAGAAGTCCAACTTAGTCAAAAAAACGATAATAAGCCTACTTAGCCAATAATATCATATTTTTTTTCAAAACATATCCCAAAATTAAAATATTACAAGGAAATCATGAGAAAGTCAGAATTAATGAGTATATAGAAAAAAAAAATCTATAAAGTGCTTTTAACCATATTATATGTTTATTTAATATTTATTTATTATTTAAAAACTATTTCATTTGTCTGAGAATGTTTCTTATTAACCCCAAGGGGTAACACAATTGATATCTCAGGAACTGCGGTTGCGGTTCCGAACTCGCAGTCTCTCCCTGAGGGGTACTTGCTCATGTAAAAGCCCGACTTACCCAGTGTGCGGGGGAGGTAGGAACTTCACGTGCCCGAGGGAATAGTCGATTCTCGAGGAGACCGAACACCCTCATAAAAAAAAATAGTTTCTTTCTATAACCCAAAATAACCCTAGAATTGAAAACACCTAGCCATTTTCCTGGAACGATAATTAGATCTTTAATAACACCCCTACTTAGTAGTAACAATTTCATTAACAGGGCTGTTTCGAGACACAGTAAAAGTGTATTCAATGGACTACGACAGCAACAACCATAAATTTTTTTATACATATCAATATAGACGGGTCGGATTTAGTATACCAAAAATACCATAATCAAACAACTTGACAAGCCCCTCTCACTTCGATTCGATCAATGCTTCAAATTCCACGGTCAAAATCATGCCTCTTTGACGTGACTTTTCATTCGCTCTTATAATTGCCTTCTTTTAATACAAACTAGGAAAGTTTCTTTCTATCCCATCTTATTATATTACCAAATATAAATATCACTTATAAAACTAGGCCCGTCCCAGACCCAAAAAAAACTTTGGCGGAGGGGGTTTGGACTCGAATGCAGCTTTACCGCCACTAGAACCAGCGGTAAGACTGAAATCACAGCTTTTCCACCAATTAACACTGCTTCATAAAAAAAATCTCCCTCTTTTGTAGGACTGGGTCAAGTATGGGCTCAAGCTGGGCCTGAGGATGAATTTTAAGCCTATAGGATGGAACCAAGCCTGAATATAAGGCCCAATAGCTCATCATGGACAAGCTTGCGGTGACCCAGCCAGAGCCTTTACTGTCACCACCTGAACCCATACCCGTTAACTCATTCATGTTAGAGTAGTGTTGGAACCTTAGTATATAGTACACTCGCCCAAGGATTGATCCCTGGTTCTTCAAGTTTGAAGCGCCATTCCCAACCAGTAGTCCAACTTAGCTAAATAATAATAATAATAAGTTTTCTTAGTCAATAATATCATAAATTTTCTAAACATGGTACTTAATTAAAATATTACAACGAAACCGCAAAAGCATAAGAATAAATGAGAGAATAGGAAAAATCTAAAAAAGTCTTTTTTAATCATATTATATGCTCGTTTCATATTTATTTATTTATTATTATTTAATTATTAGTTCATTTGTCTGAGAATATGTTCCTGACATTCCTAGAATTGAAAATATCCAAAGAATTTTGTAGAATGATAATTTCTCAAGATTTGTGTTAATTCTCCTACATAACAGTAACAATATACGCCATGAGAGGATTACTAACGAAACGGGGGCAATAGAATCTAACATGTTTTGCTCAAATGAACATTCTAAAGAAGCTTTGATTATATTTATATTGGGTGGGGGGTGGGGGGGTTTCTTTGATCCTTATGTTGCGAAAGCATCCATTCCCTTTATTTCAAAACACTTAATTTAGAAACTCATTGGGAAAATCTAAGCCATCATAGTTTTTAGTAAAAATCTTCTCAACAATCGAACCTATATTCAACTCCTTCACACTCTTACCTTCTTTCTATTCACCCTCATCTTTAATTCTTTTTGGCACAGTAACAATATCCTCATTCAAATTAAAGAAGATCAAAGAACAACGAAAAAATCAAAGAAAAAAAAAATAGAAAAAGCAATCAAGCGGTAAATGAGATGCTAACGGCCAATCCACTAGTAGCTCTGTGATGCACCTCCCTTCCATGGAACCAACTAAGGATCAATGCCTGGATGTAGCACTGGTGGTAAGGGACTTATTTGAGGCTGTGTGTAAGTGCCTGCCTCTCTAATACATATGCGTGCGTAATAATATCAAAATAATAATAAAATAAATATTCGATATATGAAAAGGAGAATATGTACAGTTTCTTTAAATATATATAAAGCTTATAACTAGTGATTTTAGTGAAGAGGACTAATTAATTATAGTGTGCAACTAGGTGAGATGATCTTGTAGAAAAATTATAGTATTCATTTTGATGTTATCATCTAATCTACTCTTTAAGCCCACACCAGATTGATGGGACAAGTTGCTCTTGTTGTTAAAGATGATGGGACTAGTTTAGCGATCTAGATGGTTGAACTTTTTTGTTTTGGAACTCTTGCCAAGGGGATTGGGACCCAAGTGAGAGTCCGCACACTCAGGAAGGCGGCCCACTTAAGTAGGAAAGTACAGCACACATATGGGAGGGAAGCCCACACTCGTAGGAAGTGGGGGGAATAGCCAGGGTCCATTTAATAACGAGGGTGTTCCAAATCAAATTCCAGACAGGAAAGCACTAATCCTTTTATGGTTTTCCCCCTTATATCTGGATCTTTTTATTGTTGCATGGTTGTCTTCCTAGCCATTCCATGCCACGGGTTGTCTACTTGGAAAGCAAACTATCTGTCCATGGGAGGTAGAGTGACCCTAATTCTATCTGCTCTCTCCAATCTTCCGATCTATTTTCTCTCCCTCTTTAAGTGCCCGGCATCAATTGCAGACCGTATTGAGAGGTTGCAGCGTGACTTTTTGTGGCATGGTAAGGACAGGTCAGAGAAATATCATTTGGTTAAGTGGGATAAGGTATGCAGGTCGAAGAAGGAAGGGGGTCTAGGAATAAGACCTATTCGTCAGATGAACTGTGCCCTCCTAGGAAAGTGGTTGTGGAGGATTGGGGAACACGAGGACTCTTTGTGGAAGCGGGTCTTGGTAGCGAAATATGGGATTTTGAGAGATGGTTGGGATATCCAACATCCTAATTATCGTTCTTCTAGGTTATGGAGTATCGTCTAGAGATGATTTTGTTGCCAACATTAAATTTAGAGTGGGCTCAGGGGAGAAAGTGTTGTTTTGGCTAGATAACTGGGTTGGTGATAAATGCTTGGCTGAAGCTTTCCCTAGCTTGTTTACAGTTGCTACAGATCGTAAAGCGACAGTCTCCTCCTATATTAATAGCAACGATGAGGAGGTGAGCTGGGGTCCTACATTTGGAAGAAATTTCACAGAGACTAAGGAGATTAGTTTTTCCTCCCTTCGCGACATTCTTAGCCAAGTCTCCATTAATCAAAACTTTGAAGATTGCAGGATCTGAACAGCCTCCAAAGAAGGGATCTTCTCGGTTTCTTCTTTCTTTGCGGCTTTGTCAGGGGATCGTTCTCCAATAAATCCTTTGTATAGAATTTGGAAGTTGAAGATTCCGTCAAGGGTCATGGTGTTCAATTGGTTGGCATTGCGATGTAGTATTTTGACAATAGATAACCTGCGTCGGCGTAGAAAAATCATAGTTAATGTGTGCCCAATGTGCTTAGCATATGAGGAATCAATTAATCATCTTTTATTGAATTGTAAAGTAGTGCAAGGGCTTTCGTCTGAAGTCCTAAGCTGGTTTCATTGTAGCTGGGTACTTTTGAGGTTCATTTGTGGATTGTTTGAGGCATGGTTGTTGGAGGTGGGATCGATCAAAGGAAGGATTATGTGGAGAACTGCCTTCCCGGCACTTCTATGGATCGTTTGGAAGGAGAGGAATTCTCGATGCTTTGAGGACTCCAGCACTTCGGCTGAAGATCTCGCGCACAAGCTCAAATTCACCATCGCCTCATGGGTGTCCTTCCTTCCTCAATTTCATGGGATCTCTATTGATATTATTTTGAGGAATTGGAGGGAGGTGGTCTTCCTTTAAAGTTTATTGTTGCTTCAGTTATTAGTGCCCCTGTCTTTCTCCCTCTTCCTCTTGTGGTTGCGGGTTGTATTTTGGTGGTGTCGGTTTTTGCTTCTCTTTTCTTTCCTTCTTGGCTTTTTAGTATTCCCTTATGTACTTTTAAGTTTGATTAATGAAAGTTAACATTCAAAAAAAAAAAAAAAAATTCCTGAAAGTGAGATCAATGGTCTAGATCAAAACAAGGGCCAGATGTACCTAATTTTATGATTCTTTAGTCCCATATGCTAATGTGGCACGTTTGTACATTAATCCAAACCATCCAATTTTGGGTCGTAGCTTGGATGAGGACCATAAAAGATGGAACCTCAATAATCTGAAAACCATGGTGACTAAATGAAGGTCGTTCTGTTATCGACTTCAGTCCACCCTAGATACTGAGATAGGATAATAACTAAAATGTCGTTTCTTTGCAAATACTGGTAATTCATGAGGTACTTATGGCTTTTGCAATTCACCTTAAAAGACAAAAAGTAGCCACCCCTTGGGTTTTTTTTTTTTTCTTTTCTTTTTAAGGCAAAAGCTCTTAGTTATAAACAAGCTCTAATATAAAAAATACAATTAGAGGTTCACTAAATGTTGTAATATGTAAATAAGCTCTAAATCATAAAATAAGAGCAAAACACCCCGTAATTTCTAGGCCTCGTCTTTTACCATGGGCTTTATAGGCCCAAAGTGGGCTGAAATAAAAGGATGCATGTCCTAGCTTGGCCCATTATCGGCCTTTCTTTCTTACCAATATTTATTGCCCAAGAGTGTTATTGGAAACTAGAAGACTCATGGATTGATCCATGGATATGTGTGTGATACAAAGATGCCAACATCACTCAACTAGGAGTGTGCTCGCAGCCTTCGAAGCCATATTTGGATACCAAATCCTTAAATGTTAATCAACATGGGCCACACACCACCAATATGTTTGCAGCGCGAGCCCACATCTTCTATCTCGTATTTGATTCTAGTGCCGACCGAGAGGACCATTCTGACGAGCTGAGAATACAGGACCTAACCCCACAAAAATAACAAAACATAACTAAGAGAATATTAATTCTTCCTATATAGTAATGATTGTAAGAACTTTGATATAGACAGTCAAAACAATGACTTGTGGAGGAGTTTTCATACAGTGAAGTGAAGTGAAGTAAAGCCTTCATTTAAAGGTTTAGCAAAGATAATACCCAGGTTTGATACCGCAAGCTTCGGTTCAGCAAAGACAATACCAAGTTTCACACCACATGGACCGTCATATGATCAATCCCCGTTTCACATCACATGCACTGTCATATGATCAATCCCCATTATCCATCTCTAGCATCATAAAGCCAAAACATTCCAAGCCTACAGTCACTGTTGGCGGGACCTAGGACCATTATAATTGTTACGAACTGGAAAAATTTGAGACGAGATACGTAACATCTAATGATCTGAAATTTTTTTCCCCAAGATTCATCCATTATGTGAATCTAACCAATAAAACAGAGGACAGGGTCCCCACACACTTATGTTACAGCGAGAAAGAAAGAGGAAGCATCTTCTGTCATCGATTTTGTAAAGGATGATGTGACCATATTTATTCCCTGTAAACATCTCTGTATTAACTGTTGATGGGGTAGTTCCTACTCTAGATGGGCCATCTAACAGAGCTGATCATTGGATGGATCATATATCTAGAGACGCCGTAGTCCATCAATGGCAGGACCCTGGTTTTTGACATGAATGCACCTGTACAAGAACTGAATTATTGATAAAGGTCTAAAGAAAATGGCAAATAGCATGATGCTCTTCATATTTCTATTTTTGGTGTACCTATCAACTGTATATATCCCATTGAAATATGGACTTAAAGGTTTGGAAAGCATTATACCCTGGTCTATATTTTGGTAAACTGAAAAGCTCCTTTAAAAAAAAAACCCAATTACAACAAGAAAACCGAATTATATAACCACTCCAAAAACAGAGTCACATCACTCAAACTCCCAAGGAGAGCTCCCACAAACAATTGCCAGATGGTAAGCATCCCGGTTAAACTTCCTGTTAATCTGACAAGACACAAATCTACCAAAGTATCTAGCAAACGTAACAAAGATCACAACAGCAATAGATCAATCAGGCCCTCCATTAACAGCACTAATCACATCTAAAGCATCAGAATAAACACAAATCTTAGTGAAGACTCTAATTCTAGCCATCATTATCGCAATGAGAATCGACTTCTCTTCATTTCCTTGGATGATCTGAGTTTAGGATCCTACGAAGCATCTGCAACACTTAAAAGACCATTATAAGCCATGAGATACCCATAAGCAGTCGCCCCATTGGATGCCTAAAAAAACATTAGTGAAAATATGTGCCACATTCCTATGATCCTGGATTTGATCCCAAGGGAAGGTTGCTCATTCCCTAGAATTTCAATCCACATTTGAGGCCTTGAGAAGCCCAATATACTTTTGGCAGTTGTAACTTTTTGAGATGAGGCTAATATTCTTACATTAAATAAAAAGTAAGATTATTTCTCGCTTTCTAAATTGCCCTCTATAAATTTAAGGCCCAAGCTTTTGCTATAGGTTCAACAATGGATTGGTGGGCTGGTCAAGAAGAGTCGGTCCAATTATTCCACCATTTGACAATAGGGGGCGGTTTTGACATTCGAGTCCTCCTTAAACTAAGTTTTTGCAATTTCATGACCGAAATTTAAGTAATATCAGTAGAGTTGCTTGACTTTCATTAACATTTTTTTTTTTAAAGTTCTTTAAATCATATCCCATGATATCATAAGATTTATCAGTTTATGCATCGTAACTTTCTGTAACAAGCAAGTGAATTCATTTCTTACATAACACGAAAAAATGATATTTTATGAAAAGTAAATACACATTCTTAAGGTCCTATCATTCAGACAAAAAAATTTTCCATAAGATGTTGCATAATAGCCATTATATCATGAGATAGTCCCATGATATCATGGGATTTGTCAGTTTCTATGAGATTTATCTTATGGAAAAAAATTTTCGATAAGGTGTTGCATGATAGCCATTATATCATGAGATAGTCTCATGATATCATGGGATTTGTCAGTTTCTATGAGATAGTCCCATGATCCCATGATATCATGGGATTTATTAGTTTGTGTGACATATACTGTTCCCAAGATATTATGGGATTTGGGGCAATAAAGTTTTTTAAAACAATGTTGACTAGAGTTAAGCGACTCTAGTGACGTTATCTGAATTTTGGTCATGAAATTTGAACAACTTAGTATAAGGAAGACTTATAGGTCAAAACCCCTTGACAATATTATTGGAATTGAGATCAATAGAAACCTTTCCCAACCATGAGCCAAACCACGCCAGTTATGCAAAACTACAGTGGAACAAAGTATGCTAAACCATTTCTTTCTCCATCTCACAATGGGGGCAAACTACATTATACTAGAAATTTCGGAGCTAAGGGAAGATCTTACCAGTACATCCTTCTTTAGATATTTCCATCCAAGCAAGAGAATTCTTTGGCCCATCGAGGTGAAAATTCTCCTACACTCAACAGGTAAAACAAATGCCAAGATTATCATTTACTAGAAATTACCATCCTTGAAATACAAGTACTTTTCAAATCTGAGCCTTTTTCTCAGCATAATATTGAGAAAAAAATGCTGTGGAAAATAAATCATTTTCGTAAAATAACCAAAAATATAAATATAACAATCTCATGGAGCACAATAAAAAATCTAGATCTGTCCAAGAAGTGCAGCCAGCCAGGGAGACAACCTTGGTTATTTTGAGTATTTTTACTATTTTGTGTGCGAGGTTCTCGATCAAGTCTTGCTATAACTATGTTTATAGTATCTTATGTATTCAAATGACTGGATAGTGTTTCCATGGGCACTGGGCCTTTATGTTGGGCCCTATCTTTTGTATCCTTTTATTTTCTAGTTAATGTTATCGCTATCCTTCCTTCTAGCAAATAATAATAATAACAAGTAATAAATAGAAAAGTTAAAAAAATCTACATGAACCAGGTCCTAGCCACCCACTCAATTTTTTTATTATTACATACTGACCATCGAGTATAGTCATTCTATTTCAATAGTCTATGTTCAGATGGTAAGGATTATCTGATTAATGTAACTTCACAACATCACAACCCTTTGGCAAAGAGGTGTCTCATGTTTTTAGCTGACCAGGTATGATCGTCTTCCTACTACTAGTCCATATAGTAGGAAAAAAAATCTTGACTCTGCAACAGAGTACACCAAATTCTTGATGCAATGGACCCAGGGAGTGATTTCTTTAAAATTACCAGATTGAAACTTCCTATCCATAGATTTGTTGCCTTCAACATCCATAAAATTGCTGCTACTATTGTTCAACGAAATTGCTCCATCCGGTGTGACTTGACACATCAACATCTGGACGAACAAATTTTTGATAAATAGAACATGAGTATAAATTATTCATCATATATACCAACTTTTTCATAGATTAAATCATGCATGTGAAAGGATGAGATACTTTTTCATAGATTAAATCATGCATGTGAAAGGATGAGATAATTTGAACTTAAAATCGTAAACAACTCATTAAATCAGTTATAATTTGCCTTGTCTTGTGGTATTAATTTCTTCACCTTATTATGTTGTGTCTTGTCATCTGCCATCCCCGAGCCCAAAAGGAGGTCGGAAAAGCAGTCAACCATAAAATAAATAAAAAACTCATGGAACCAAATTTTATAGTCTACTTTGATAGTAAAGTAGCAATCAACGTACCCTGCAATGCCCGGTAAAGGTTGAAGCAGATGGAGAGAATTGCAATCTTGTTAAACAGATTACTACTATACTAGATAATAGATGATATATGAATGGATTAGGAAAAAAACACAAACCTGAGAGGAATCTTTTTCAAAGCAGGAGTACAGGAGATGATCTTTGATGATGATTGTGTCATTCCAAATGAGGACAATCTCGAATAGACATGTGCAGAGGTGGAGCGCGACGTTTCAACCCAGCAGGCAAGGAGACTATGTTTGGGCAGTTACGAATTCCCAAAAGTTGAAGTGATGTGAGATTTTCGATCCATTCAGGCAAGCCCACCAAACTCGTACAGTTAAACAGACACAATTGCTGTAATGAAGTAACATACTGTAGTTCGTCCGGCAAGGAAACCAACTTAGGAAGTCCTTCTATATATAGTCTTTGGAGTGTTCTGAGATCCTCGATACCATTTGGAAGAGTACAAATCTCCTGACAGCCACTAATGTCAATGCGTTCAAGCGCAGTGAGGTACTGTAGTCCTGACAAAGATGTCAGACTGTCACATGAATTGATTGACAAGTTGCAAAGAGAGGTGAGATTTTTTAATCCTTCAGGCAATGATGATAGTTTCTTGCAGTTGGAAATGTACAATGATTTCAAAGAAACAAGGTTGTCTAGCTCCCGAGGCAGAAGCAACAGCTTCGACAAAGACCCAATGGATAAAGAAATGAGATTGGTGAGGTTCTGGAACATTCCTTCGGGGAAAGATGTGAGCTCAGCGATGAAGTGTATATTTTGTGATTGAAGTGAAGTGAGCCTCGACACTGACATTAATATCATAGGATTACTATTATCGAGGGTCAAATGTTGAAGAGAGGCAATACACGGCATAGTTGTCAACTTTGGGCAATTTCTAATATTTAATTCCCGAAGTTGGGGAAATTGTTCTCTTCCGTCTAGTACATCTGTCGACCATTCCTCCCAATCAGGCATTGACATAAACCTAAGTGTTTCCAATGAGGGAAATGCTTTCGTGGTCTCACCATCACCATAGAAGCCAGCACCGATGAACTTCACCGCATTCATTCCCATTATGCTGAGGTTCTTCAGACAGGGAAGTTGACCAAGTGGTGGGAGATCTTCACTTCTATTGCAATCAAATAGAGATAATTTAACAAGATTTGCAAGTGTATTTGTATTTCTCATCCAACTTGGAAACATGATGCCATGATAGCATCTTATTCCCAGCCGTTTTAAGTTAGAGTGCGGTCGTAGGGCTTCTAGAACTTCAACCAAGTTTTCTTGCTTCTCATCGCCAGCCTCATAATTCCATGATAAATGAAGCGAGCAGAGGTGTGGTTCGCTCATCAACTTGGCTTCTTCAGCATCCTTTGCATCTCTCACATGATTAAGGTTTTCTATGCTGAGTTCTCCTCTGAGATTCAACTTTTGCAACTCTCCGATGTGATGTCCGTACTTCTTACCCACAATGAAGCGTTTCAGAGTTTGGAGGCGAGTTAACTGCCCTATCCCGCTAGGCATGCAAGTTAGCGAATTAGTATATGAATTCTCTAGATGTCTGAGCCTTTTCATTTGCCTCATTTGTTCGGGCAACTTGGGGAGCCAAATACAGAAACTAACATCCAGTGTTCGCAAATTTTGTAGGTTGGTAACTGATTCGGGTAACTTGTAGAGATTGTTACACTCACTAACATTCAGTATTTGCAAATTTTGTAGGCTGGTAATTGATTTGGGGATTGTTTCGACAGCAGAGGATGCGATGCGCAAGTATCTTAGATGCTTCAAATTTCCTATGACAGACGATAAATTTCTGATTGGACCACGTGATGAATGTAGAACCCGCAAGTACTTAAGTTTTGAGATGTGGTGTGGAATTCCACCTCCAAAATGACGATCAAGTGCAAGGAACGTTCGGAGAAAGTGTGATTTATATAGGCTCATTGGAATGTTTGAATCCCTATCATGAGAGAGATGTCGAATCTTTTCAGGAATTCTTTCTTCCTTGCCAGATGTTAGGACGAAACAATCGTCAACCATCACAAATTGTGCAAGATCATGAACAAGATCATGCATCTTACACCTTATTATATTTCCATCCTCATCTTTTACTATGTCTTGGAAGAAAGATCTCCACAGCAAGTCATTGAAAATTTCACAGCCTACATCTTCCAACTCCATCGTTCCTTTGGGAGGAATAAACCCATTCGCCATCCAATACTGAATCAATTCCTCCTTTCCTATTAGATAATCTTTAGGAAATATAGAACAATATGCAAAGCATTGCCTTGAATGGGAGGGTAGATGATCATAGCTCAACCTTAAGGCTGGCAGAATGTCATTGTCATCATCTGATAGGTCCCAAATTTCATTGTCTCTGACATATAACCACTCCTTCTCCTCACTTTTGAAGCACATCATACTTCCTAAAGCTTTTGCTGCTAGAGGCACTCCTCCACACTTCTTCACAATCTCCTTGCCAATTGCTACCAAATTCGGATGCTCTGCTCTTCCCATGAATGCCCGCCGTTTGAACAAGGCCCAGCAGCCGTCGTTAGATAAACACGCTAAGCGGAATATTGGAACTGTGCCGGTGTTCAATGCAACCTTTTCGCTACGTGTAGTCACGATGATTATGCTTCCTTTACCTCCGCATGTTAATATGGTTTTCAGCTTATCCCATTTTTCTTGATCTTCATTCCAAACATCATCTAAAACAAGCAAAAACCTCTTACCACTCAGTGTTTCCCGGAGTTTACAATGCAGTGGTTCCAGTTCTACACAACCACTAGCTTTGCCACATACCTGCTCTATAATTGCATCCATCAATCTTCTCAAGTCAAAGTTGTCGGATACACAAACCCAAATCCTCACCTCAAAATGTTTCTTGATCGTGTCATCATTGTAGGCCAATTGTGCAAGTGTGGTCTTTCCAAGGCCCCCCATTCCAACTATGCGTAAGACAGAAACATTCTCTGGGTTACTGATGTTGCTTGTTAGTAACTTTACAATCTCCTCTTTATCCTGTTCTCTACCATAAATTTCTGATTCATTGATAAACGAGCAAGTAATTCGTCTCTCTTCATCTTCAACAAAGCTTCCTACACCTTCTATCAAGTGAAACTGAGACTTCTCTGCCGCGATCCCATCTAACTTATCTCTTATCTTCTTAATCTTATGCCCCATCTTAATGCCAAATGCAAGTGGGTTTGAAAGAGAGAAGAACTTGCGTACCCGTTTCACTGTATCAGCAGCTTCCCACAGTAGAGCTTCTGTTTTGCACTCATCGATAATGTCTTCTGCATCATATGCCGGATCTTTGAGCTTTCTCAGCCAATCTTTGAGCGGTCCATACTTGACCTTCTTTGCGTCTGCATCTTGAAGCACTGACTGGATTGTTGACAAGGTGCTTCCGAGCTTTTCTAGCTCTTCCTTGAGACCCCATGCGATTGTTATCTCCTTCTCCAGTAGAGAGCTCAAGGACCCCATGAGAGTCCTCAGAGCACCGGAAGCAAGCATTTCAGCCATTCCTTTCTTTACCGGAGGTGATAATCAGTCGGACAAAGAGAGGGTGGGTACTCAATCTCAAATTTGCTGCTTGCAATCTATGGATTGCAGCGGCAACGGTCACAGCAAGATGAAGCTACGAGAAATGCTTTTGGAAGTTTCAAAGGCTGAATTCTCTTCCCGTGTACATCAAGAAGAAAAAGGGGAAAGGATGTTTTTTCTCAATTGTATTGTATTTTATGAAAGCAACGCGGTTTTTAGCGCACGCGATTAAGCTGGAAAGGGAGGGGAAGTTACCCAGAAGTTGCCCGTTGTCTACAAATGGTAGGGCCCACTGAATTTTTTTTTAAATTTTCCTTACCGCTCACTATTCAGTGGGGGCTGTTAAAGGGCACAGGGGTAAGCCGCTACCTACCCCATATATGGCGCGTCTATGTCAAGCCAAAGTCCACCCAAGGGCGAGGGCCGGCTCAACCCCCACACGGACACGCTTTTCACTGCCATATGGCTGGAATGAGCGGGAGGAGGAAGCTACCCAGAAGGTTCCCTTACATCCATTCAGGTGATTTTCACACGTGGTAGGGCCCACCGAAGAGATCTGAAATAGTCCGGACCGGCACGGCCTACCACGAGAGTCAATGGCCTTCCTGGGCCGAGGGGCCTCGCACATGAAGCACTATTAGGCACGGCCCGTTGAAGGCACGACATTGTCCATGTTGGCTGTGCTTAACGGGCCGGCACGGGGCTGCCCGTCAAGCACCATAAACGGCTATAAACAACCATTTTTTGGAAAAAAAAAAAAAGTCCATTTAAACACCAACACCCCCCACCCCGGCTCTAAACGGTCATATAAAGGGTATTTTATATAAATACTAATCCCTCTTATTCTCATTTCTTACCAAAACTTTACAACTCTCTCGCTCTCTCTACACTCTCTAACCCCCTCTCACTCTCTAAGAAGGCAATTGAAAGAAAATCAGTTTTGAATGGATATTGTGCTTTTAATGCACAAGAATTTTTTATGGGTGAGGAACATTGGGAGATGTGTGCCCACTTAAGAGGTTTATTACAAGTGTTTTTTTATACTGCAATATTATTTTTCTCCGGGCTGTATTATTCTACATCTAATGGAGCTTTAAATTATCTTTTGGAAATTGCTTTACAATTTAGTAAATTTAGAGATATTTTTTACTTAATGAAGTTGTTATAAAAATGGAAAAGAAATTTAATAAATATTGCAAAAATGCCCCAACGAGATTTTGTTTAGCTGCTGCATTAGATCCTAGGTTAAAATTAAGTGGTGTAAAGTTTTTTTATTGAAGGAATAAATAATAGTATGCAGCACCAAGATTTAGATACCTTTTCAAATATAATGACAAAATTAGAAACACTTTTTCAATATTATTGTGAACAAATGGGTACAACAGGGGTTACTATGGCCCCTCAACAAGTCCAGCAGTCAGGTGGAGTTGGGTGGGATCTGTATTATAGCAGAATGGGTAAAGCCTCCAGCTCAAATTCTTTTACAGTAACGGAGTTATCCTTATATCTTGACTCCGGCATAATACAGATGCATGATGTATCTATGTACTTTTAATGTTTTAGCCTAATGGAAACAAAACGAAGCCATGTTTCCGGTGTTAGTCGCCATGGCTCATGATCTACAAATCATTCCAATGTCCTCTATAGCATCAGAACATGTTTTAGTGTAGGCGGACATGTGGTGGATGACAGAAGAACGAATCCATCTGAAGAAGCAGTAGAGTGTTGTGTTTGCCTATGGGATTGGTATTTGGATGACAAGAGAAAACAAGAGTTGAAAGAACTTGAAGATTATGATCCAGCCGAATACTTTAGCGGATTATTAGTCTAATTTTTTACTTTTTCTGCATTGTAAATATAATTTTTTTTTATATTTTTATTCTCTAAAAAGATTGTAAAGGTTTTAAAGGTAATCCTATTAAAAAGACCTTCAAGTAGAAAATATTCAAATAGTTCTCTACTCAGTGGAGTATGTCGAGTTTGACTTAATCACTTAAATATCTGTGCCATTCTATTCTCGGTGTATATGTTCTAATTTTTAATTTTCAATATAAGGTCGACACCAAAATAATAATAAAAATAAAAATGCGTCAACGGCGACCAATCAAAACAAGAGGGGTGGGTACGAAGGCGCGGCATGGCTCAACATGAAATAGGCACGGCCCGTGGTACAGTCGGGCCGAGATGATGCCGTGCCGTGGGCATGACACGGCCCGTTTGACATCCCTAACTGAAGCTATGGTTTTTTTTTTTTTTTTTTTTTTTTTTTTTTTTTTTTTTTTTTTTTTTTTTTTCTTCTCACTACTCGGTATAGGAACTTAATTACGTACTGATAAAGGCACGGGAGGTGGCAAACATCATACGAGGTTTAAGACCACAGGATGCAGTATCTCTAACTGATTGATGGTTGGTTCATCTATTCACTTTCTCCATTTAGTTTCCTTGCTTCAAACAGAGGATTAGAATAATAATCACAACCCTTGGACACAAAACGGTGGAGGAAGAGATGTTTTATTACACTTTCTCGCACGTCAACCTGCATGTATGGGGCCAGAAATATTTACCTAAGAGCAAACCTCTATACTGTTGCATATGTGGCACAGCTCTATAGGCCCATTAGGGCCCACCTTTGATCAGTCTCCCTCTAGTACTCAGCAGCCCAGCGAATTGGCACCGAACCCAATTTGATGCTCATCAAACCTTTACTCATTATTGAATTGATCTCAAAACTGTACAATTGTAAACTGTCAAAATCTGAAGTTGCTAAATCAAGGGATAAATATATCTGATGGGAGGTCTTGGAATCAAGGGATAAATATATCTAACGGGAGGTCTTGGATTAGTTAAAGTGGGCTCCATGAGATGGAATGGACCCTTTTTCTTTGCTTTGGTAATTGGCACCCCAACTTAGGTGGCTAAGACCCAAGAGACCCCCACACAAATCAGAAAAGAAAGCCCACAACTTGGGATTTAGAGGATATAAGCTAGTAGGAAGACTAGAATGCCAAGGAATCGATAATTAGGCAACAGGTGACATGCAGAGTTGCCAACCAACTAAGCAATCCCTTATTGTAGAAATAGCCTAAACTTGATCATTTCATATGGACTGTACTTGATCATTTCACTAAGAATGTATGCATTTATAAGAAAAATAGTTACCGTTTTATATTACATCTTTTACCCGAATTGTTTTGTAGTATCCAAGTTATTGACAAGGAAAATGAATAATCTGGTAGTTTAAAACCAATTACGATTGCAACACAAAGTCAATATATTAAAGCCAAGGGGTGGGTAGACACATCATTTGGCATCCTACATAGGACCCCCAAGAACTTTCCATCTTCAATGTTTTTGTCATTCTGCCCAAATTAAGTGAATCTTGATATAGTTTATATCAATCTAAAAGACATTGATTTTCAAAATAATTAAGACTAAATGCTGGGCACCATGGAGTCATAGTGTCATACAATATTGCGCTATATAGATCACTACAAATTTAGCTTCATGGGTTGTTGCAATAGGAACATGGTCGGCTCAAGACAATTTGAGGCCTAAAGTGATAATTCTAAATAAGGCATTTTCTATTTTTAATATTATTATAAATACTTTATTTAAAATCCGTTTTTCTTACTTTATGTGATGCAAAATTACTAAATCAGGGTCATGTTCGGCACAAGAAACTACAAACTACTGTCCATCCCATTATCATTAAACTCCATATATAAAGCAACAACATCCATCTTCATCATCAAATTACAAGATAGTATTAAAAATTAACAGTCACCACTGCAGAGAGGAGAAGTCGAAATAAAAAAAGTCAAGAAAGAAATTGGGAGACAAAAGCAGAAATGAAGATTTAATCCATGGTAATAATAGCAAAATTTACATATTAGGTTGAGAGATTTGGAGACGTGCCATCTACCAAAAAATTCTTGCACAAGGATCAATGGAACAGAGAGGAGTTTTTTTCTTTTTTTGGTAAGAGATAGTGGGTGTTGACGAAGAAGAAAGTTCGTTTCATTAAAGAGGAAAAGGTGTATGAAACGTTTAATGGGAGTGTTTTTTTTTCCTTGTGAAACTGGCTGCTTACTACTAATTAAGGGCCTTATTTTTTGGAGAAACAACTTCAAGGAAGTTCCTTCTTTTGAAATTTGAAAAGATGCCAACTACTTTAATTAGGGCCTTATTTTTTGGGAATGAAATAAAGATGTTAGTTGCTTTTTTGGGGTCTTATTTTTCAGGGCAGGGCTTTTCTTGCCTTATGCTAAAGCCGGCCCTGATTAGCACTTATTATCAACTACTTTTAACCACCCTTTTTATAATCTAACACATTTTTTAAAGTTCTTTTGGAAAATCTAAAACCCTACATATTTTTATTAAAAATATGCCGGACAAGCCAACACATATTCAATTCCTTGGCGCTCCTGCCCTCTCTCCATTCACACTCTCATCTTGACTTAGATTTATCATTGGCATGACTGTTTTTAGGCATATGGGCTAGACGTGATACTTTGTGGCCTAGTAGTCTATTTCTGATTAAAGGCCCCACGTGCCCATAAATATTTGTAAGGACCCATACCTGACCCAATCAAAAAAAGGAAAAAAAATTGGAAGAAGGGGGTCTGGACTCAAGTGCAGGTTTTCCGCTGAAATGATTGGTGGAAAGTAAGCAATTTCAGGATTTCAGCGGATCCGATCAGCCCAAAAGCAGCAATTGTTGACTTTCCACTGATCGGATCAGCGGAAAAGTCCTCAATTGTAGTTTTTAAAATGAACGGCGGAAAATCCCATTTTTGGGTTGGGTCAGGTTTGGATCCTTAGACCTACATAATTTGAATCCAAGATAGAATTGGGGATGAATTTTTGGCGCATGGGTTGATCTTGGACAAGCTTGTGATTTCTTAACGTGGGCTATTAAAAAAGTCACTTGAACCCATATCCATTACCTCGGACAGGTCAACCATACTCAACCCCTCCAATTATCACCCATAATCATCGTCACAAATATTAGCATTATTTTAAAGATATTATCACACTATACACCTAAAATGGACTCGTCTCCCAACACCTTCATGGTTTAGTGGTATTGGCACACCTTATGATCATAAGCAAGCCTAGCCTACTAGCCAAGGGATTGATCCCTGTGTCTACAAGTTTGAAGCATCATTCCCGAGCATGAGCAGAAGTCCAACTTAGTCAGAAAAATGATAATAAGTCTACTTAGCCAATAATATCATGGTTTTTACAAAACATAGCCCAAAATTAAAATATTACAAGGAAATCATGAGAAGATCAGGATAAATGAGAAGATAGAAAAAACATCTATAAATGTTATGAGATATGGATCTTGGGTGGATGCCTACTTAAGATGAGTTAGGGTTAGAATTAGGGTTCTTCTCTTATGAGGTTACTTTGCCTATAACTAGGCCTCTGTCCTTTGTATTTGTATACACATATAATGAAATAATAGAAAAGCTCTCTCTTCTCCCTCTAATCTTCTTTCTCTTAGTCTCTCTTTTTCTAATAATGAAAGTGTTTTTAACCATATTATATGTTTTTTTAATATTTGTTTATTATTATTTAAAAACTAGTTCATTGGTCAAAGAATGTTTCTCATTAACCTCGTGGGGTAACGCAATTGCCTAGGACCATATCTTACGAACTGAGGTTGCAGTTCCGAGCTTGCACTCTCTACCTGGGGGCCACTTGCTTATGTAAAAGTATGAGTTACCTGGTGCGTCGGGGAGGCAGGAACTTCACGTGCCCGGGGGAATAATTGATTCTCGAGGAGGCCAAACACCCTCATCAGAAAAAATAAAAAGTTTATTTCTATCCCATCTTATTATATTACCAAATATAAATATCACTTGTAGACCCAGACCCGACCCAGGCCCAAAAAGATTTTGGACGGAGGGGGTCTGGACTCCGGATGCAGCTTTACCGCCACTTATACCAGTGGCAAGACTGAAATCGCAACTTTTCCGCCAATTAACACTGTTTCATAAAGTTTTTTCCCTATTTTGTAGGATTGGGTCAAGTCTGGGTTCAGGCTGGGCATGCGGATGAATTTTAGGCCCATGGGATGGAACCAAGCCTGAATATAATGCCCATCAGCTTATCATCGACAAGCTTGCGATGACCCAGCTGGGGCTTTATTGTCACCACCTAAACCCATACCCATTAACTCACAAAACTATATAATATACCTAAAATTGTACTAGTCAGCCTACACATTCATGGTAGAGTAGTGTTGGCACCTTAGTATATAGTACACTTGCCCAAGGATTGATCCTCGGTTCTTCAACTTTGAAGCGCCATTCTCAACATGTAGTCCAACTTAGCTAGATGATGATGATGATGATGATGATAATAAGTTTACTTACCCAATAATATCATAATTTTTCAAAACATAGTACTTAATTAAAATATTACAACGAAACCACAAGAGCATCATAATAAATGAGAGAATATGAAAAATCTAAAGAAGTTTGAATTATATTTATATTGGTGGGTGGGTGGGTGGGTGGGATTCACACTCATCTTTTTTTCTTTTTTGGGCACGGTAACAAAAATCTCATTCAAAATTAAAGAAGATCAAAGAACAACGAAAAAATCAAAGAAAAAAAAAAGCATAAAAAGCAATCAAGTGGTAAATGAGCTGATACCCACCGATGCTAACTGCCAATCCACTGGTAGCCTTCTGATGCGCCTCCTTTCCATGGAACCAATCAAGGATTAATGCCTGGATGTAGCAATGATGGTGAGGGATTTGTTTGAGGGTGTGTGTAAGTGCCTTCCCCTCTAATACATATGTGTGTGTAATAATATCAAAATAACAATAAAATATAGATTCGACGTATGAAAAGGAGAATATGTACATATTTCTAAAATATATATAAAGTTTTTAACTAGTGATTTTAGTGAAGAGGACTAATTAATTCTGGTGTGCAACTAGGTGAGATGATCTGGTAAAAAAATTATAGTAGTGATTTTGATGTAATCATCTAACCTACTCTTTAAGCCTACACCAGATTGATGGGACAAAGCTCTTTTGTTGTTAAAGATGATGGGACTGGTTTAGCAATCTAGACGGCTGAACTTTATTGGTCTTGGAACTCTGGCCAAGGGGGATGGACCCAAGAAATAGTCCACATACGCGGGGAGGCGGCCCGCTTAAGTAGGAAAGTACCGCTCACATACAGGAGGGAAGCCCACATGTGGGAAGAAAGCCCACACCCGCAGGAAGTGAAGGGAATAGCCATGGTCCATTTAATATTGAGGGTGTTCCAGCTCAAATTCCAGACAGGAAAGCACTAATCCTTTTATGGTTTTCCCCCTATATCTGGATTTCTGATTGGTGCAAGGTTGTCTTCTTAGCCATTCCAGCCCACAAGTTGGAGAGATAACATCATTCCTGGAAGTAAGATCAACGGTCTAGATCAGAACAAGGGCACGATGTACCTAATTTTGTGATTCTTTAGGATGGGACTACTGGCCCATCTGCGAATGTGGCACGTTTTACATTAATCCAAACCATCCCATTTTTGGGCCGCAGCTTGGATGAGGACCATAAAAGATAGAACCTCGATAATCTGAAGACCATGGTGACTAAATGAAGGCCGTTCTGTTATTGACTTATATCCACCCTAGACATGGAGGTAGGAAAATAACTAAAATGTCGTTTCGTTGCAAATTCTCTTACTTCATGAGGTACATGTGGCTTTTGCATTTTACCTTAGAAGATAAAAAGTAGCCCCCTTGGCTTCGTTTATAGTTTTTTTTTAAAGGCAAACGCTCTAAGTTATAAATAAGTTCTATTATAAAAATTATAATTAGAGGTTTACTAAATGTTGAAATACGTAAATAAGCTCTAAATCATAAAATAAGAGCAAAACACACCCTAATTTCTAGGCCTTGTCTTATACCATGGGTTTTATGGGCCCAAAGTGGGCTGAAATCAAAAGGATACATGTCCTAGCTTGGCCCATCATCTGCCTTTCTTTCTTAGCAATATTTATTGGCCAAGTGTGATAATGGCAAACTGAAGATCCATGGATCGATCAATGGGCATGTGTGTGATACAAAGGTGCCAACACCACTCAACCATGAGTGTGTTGGCAGCCTTCAAAACAATATTTGGATACCGGATCCTTACACGTGAATCAACATGGCCACACACCACCAGCATGTTTGCAGCACGAGCCCACATCTTCTATCTCCTATTTGATCCTAGTGCCGACCGAGAGGACCATTCCGACGAACCGAGAATGCAAGATCTAACCTCACAAAAATAACAAAACACAACTCATAGAATATTCTTCCTATAAAGTAATTACTGTAAGAACTTTGATATAGTCAGTTAAAACAAAAACTTAATCGTGGAGGAGTTTTCATACAGTAGGCCAAGAAGGGCCATATGGAACAAAGGAGTCTTTCATTAGCCCCACCAGGAGGAAGGACAGGATGCTGGCAAGGTCGTTGTCCATAGCCACATATGTTATTCTTGGCCATCTAATTTATAACTCAATGTAAATTTAATTTCAAGATAATCATCTTGAAATATGATGCATCCGTATCTAATGTATTAATCCAAAGTATTGTCCCTAAAAAGAAAAATCTTATATCCTGAGATGCTCTCATATGTGTGATGAATACATATTTAATAGACTTGTAACTATTAGAATTGAGTTCGATATGCAGAAGAAAGGGCTTTGGTCGATCCAAAGAGCTTCTCGGTAACATTGTTTCATATACGCCCGCTTACTTTATTCCATAGGCCACGGAGGGATTACCAACGGAAGGCGGAGAATCGAATCTAACATGTTTTGCTCCAATAAATACTCCTACGAAGATTCAATTATATTTAAAAGGAGTTTATGGGTCCCTTGGTTGGTGCTTAGAACACGCTCATTCCCTTCATTTCAAAATACATCAATTAGCTAGCATTTATTATCAACTACTTTTTAAATATATCCATTTTATGATCAACACATGTGCTTAAATTCTTTGGGAAAATCTTAAACACTACATTTTTTTAAAAATCTGCTCGACAAGCCAACCTATATTCAATTCCTTGGCACTCCTACCTGTTGAGATTTGTTTTGTGATACTCTTTCCTATCTTAGATTATTCTGGTTGTACAATGAATAGCTTAATTGTAGGCATGATTGTATAGCTTAAATTATAGGCATGATTGTAGGAATGAGATTGGTAATCCGTCCCTATATAATGAAAGTATCTCTTTTTTATCTTGGTATCAGAGCATTTTGACTCATTGATCTCTTTATTTTTATTTTTTTTTGAAACCCCATTCTTCCTAGGGTTCTTGTAGCCGCCCTCCCTTGAATCAATTCTCTTGAATCACATCTTTTTCAAACCATCACCTTCAAACCATAGCCATGTCAGAATCTGAAACTTCTGTCACCAAATCCGCTCCCATTATCATTCAGTTTGAAAGTTCATCGTTCAATGCAGGGATTGTACTCACTGAGACCAATTATGATTTGTGGTCTCAAATCCTGGAGATGCATATTGCTGAGGAGGAGAAGCTCTCTTTCATTCGTGGCAATTCACGGCCGCCAGCCGAGAAGGATGACGGATATGAGAAGTGGTATGCCGACAATCAAAAGGTCAAAAGATGGTTGTTGATCTCTATGTCCCCAGAAATTATGAAGCGATATATTCACCTTCCCACTGCTCGAGATGTTTGGAAAGCTCTTTCTAAAGCATTTTATGATGGAGCGGACGAATTGCAGGTTTTTTTCCTTGAACCAGAGGGCTTTCTCTGCCAAACAGAATGGCAGAATACTCTCTGTGTATTATGGAGAGCTAACTGAAATTTTCTGTGAATTGGATCATCGTGATAAGGTGATCATGGAGAGTAAGAAAGATGTTGCATCCTATCAAAAATCAGTTCAACGACAAAGGGTGCATATTTTTCTCACTGGATTAGATGGTGAATTCGAACAAATTCGTGGTGAAATTTTGAGAAAGGATCCTATTCCTGAGTTAGAAGAATGCTTTGCACTAGTCCGCCGTGAATCTGTTCGGCGGGAAACAATGAGTGTTGAACCTGGAAATTCTGAAGCTTCTGCCATGGTGACTCGAAACCGATCTAATCAGAATTGGCCTCCTCAACACCAGCAGGACCGAACAAAGCCCAGCCATCCTAAGTCCACTAGTGGTGTCGACAAATCTTCTTACAAATGCACTCAATGTGGTCAATCAGGTCATACCAAAGATCGGTGCTGTGCTACGAACTTGTGGGCTGTCCAGAATGGTGGAACCATAGTCGTGATCCACGGAAATGGAATTTCAAGACGCCCTCCACTGCTGCGGTTGTTGAAGCAAAGATAGCAGATGACATTGCTGGACAAATGTCCTCTTTGGCAAAGGGCAGAAGGGCGCACCATTCGTAACTTATGCCTTGAAGAAAAGATTCATTCAATTAGTTCATTGATTATTAAGTGGCTTATCAAATGCGTGGGATTTACCGGTGTCTTGATCAGAGATCAACGGCATCACCACAGAGCTCCGGAACGCTCCATTCCATCTACTGCAGTAGGATTGTTAATTAATTCATTTCATTTGTTCCTTTCGTTAATTCATTGCATTATTCATTTGAACTCTATAATGAGCTTAAGAGTTACTATATAGTGCTAGATTATGAAGAACAATTCAAACCAAATCAATAAATTCAATTAAATTTCCTAAACCAAACATTCGGGTGAAACGTTCATTATCTAATGTGAGTATTATTCTTGATGACATCATTTTTAGTGAAATTTACATTAGCATAACTTTAACTAACACCCATTAAGGTTTATGAAAATACTACTAACGCTAGCCTTAGTCAATAGCCTTCTACTCAGAAAAATCAGAAATCAAATATGAAATTTCCTCAAGTTCGATCACCTTATCGGTCACCTGTCGGCTAACCGAATTCTGGAATCCGGCTAACTGAACTTAGTTCGGTTAGCTTTCCAGAAGCTCATTTTTTCTGACAAAACTCCATGCATTTCTCAAGGGAATTCGGTCACCTATCGGTCGACCGAACCCACAGTGTCTGTTAACTGAATCTAGTTCGGTTAACCCTCGGTTCACAATCCAGAGAACTCAGCTGAGAGCTCAGATGAGCTCGGTCAGGCAGTTCGGTCGCATGTCGGTCGACCGAACCTACAGTGTTGGTTAACCAAACTTAGTTCGGTTACTTTTCCAGAAAGCCCAGATGAGCTCAGTAAGGCAGTTCGGTCACATGTCGGTCAACCGAACTGCGAGTTCGGCTGACCGAATCAAGTTCGGTAAGCTTTCCAAAAGCTAGAATCTCCTACGAAATTCAACCCAGAAAGGGTCGGTCAGGTGTCGGTCAGCTTGTCGGCTGACCGAATTGCTCCTAGAAGCTCAGAAAAATTTTGAATTGAAAATTCCGGAATTGAGTCCTTTGAGCTCATACACATTCAATAACATCTTAAATCATAAGAGGTGAGTATACTTACCTTGTTTAGAGATTAAGTAGCAAAAATCGCTTGTTTTGCTTGGCCTTGAAATGAAAAACCCCCAATTGAAACCCTCTTTTGAACCTAAAACCAAAACCAAATTCACAAATGGAAATCCAATGAGTTCCTTGTGCTAGAAACCATTCCAAATCATTAAATAGAACTTAGAAGTTCTACAAGCATACATAAGTCACTTACTTGTAGTCTTTTGAAGGAATTCTTGAGCTTCCTTTCAAGCTCAAACTCCAAATAAACCAAAGAAGAAGATGGAGAAGATGAAGTAGATGGATTCTCTTCAAAATCACACACAAAATTCCAATCTTTGATGGAGAGAATGGAAAGAAGAAAGAAGAAAAAGAGAAAAGAGCAGGGCTACTGGGAGTTGATGAATGAACTCAAAGCAGTTCATCATCATCTTATAAGCCCATTTTACAATTAACCCCTCTCCAATTCGATTATTTACATATTGAGTCAAATGAAAGGTCATTTGAGCCAATTCACGTTGAATGGAATCGCTCCTGATACGGAAGTTAACGTACTCCTCGAGATACACACGCAGGTATCAAGAGTTTCCGTATTCGACGAAATACACGGAAATTCGTATTTACGAAAAAGTCATCTTATCACTTGATTCTAGTTTAAATCAATTCAATTAGTTTAATGCCATTAACTACCCTTTCATTAAGCCCAATTAACCATTTGAGATAAAAATTCAATTCAATTTGGTCATTAACCATTATTAGCTTAATAAGCATGTTTAATTAGCATTGATTTCAATTAATTAGAGTTAATCTTGATTAACTCGGGATAGGGTGTTACATTGGTCCACTTAATAAATTAGCCCAAAAGTGTGAAAAAATAATAAATATGTAGCTGAAATAAAATTACAAGCACACACCATAAGAATACCAGATTTTTGAATGGAAAACCTTAACCGGGTGAAAAACCACGGATCTGAACTGGATCAAATTAAACACTATGAATCTCGCAATTACAAGAAACTCATATTTCCTCCCCAGATATCTCCTACCTAAGGACTGAAGTTACTTTGTGTCGCTTTACGCTTCAACGACTTCACACCGTTGATTGCAACAGACTCAATCCAGCGCTTGACTCCTCAAATCTTCTACGCAAAAAGATGATCTTCTAGAAGGGATGCAAAAGAAACTGGCTCTCTAGAGTACTTGGCAGCACAACTCTTAAAAAATCTCTAGAGAGAATTTCTCTCAATTAGATCACTAATTCAGAACTTGAGAGATGATCTGTGTCTTTTTGGGTTGTGAGAAACACCCAATTTATAGCCCCAAATTCGTGCTTAAGACTCCTAATCATAATCCACTGAGAATAGTAGTCTATCTCAAACTTGCATGTAGAGTTCGGATCAGACTGGAGAATCTGCGCCACCCTCGCTATAGCAAGCTTCACCCTCGCTATAGCGAGCTGTGATTATGCCTCGTCTTTTTTTTTTTTATGTCCTGATGTGCTTTTTGAGGCATGCCTGACATGCTTTTGACTTTACAAATATTCACCTCAGATCAAGCCACAAGATTATTCATTTGTGGCCCAACTCGATTAGCCCACTTGGGCCCACCTTTGATTAGTCACCCTCTTCATATTCTGACCCCATTAATTGTCACCATACCCAATCACCTCTGTATTGAATCACAAAAATTTATATGAACTGTTAAAAGACTTTAGGCTATTTACTCAAGGGATAGGTATATCTGATAGGATGTTTCACTATTGTTCCATGATGAGACCTTTCCAGAACCTCTTTGGCTCTTCCCCATAATTGTAGGGCTCCTGGTGCACCCTATAGTGTGGAACGCCTATGAACAGCATGCATTCCCCTTGTAGGAGAAAATTATATTGCCTTTAACGGGTTCAACCAGTGCCACAATTCTCATTCACTACAAATTATTGTCCCAGAAAATGTGGGTGTTGCGATCTAGGGCCTATGAGAAGAGATCAAGCACACACAAGAACACGGAGATTTACGTGGTTCGGCTTTTGGCCTACGTCCACGGGGAAGACGGGAAAATTCACTATGCAATCAGAAGAGGGGGTACATCATAGAGACCCTTAGTCTCTATTTATAATATCAGCCTAAAACCCAGTTACACCCAAACACTACTTCTAATCACAGTAGACCTATGATAATAGACCTACTTCTAATCACAGTAGAACATGGGCAATACAGGGGCCCGGTTAACCAGATTTATTACTTCAATTGAGCCATACAACCTAACAAATCTCCACCTTGGCAAACATTGAAGCTGATCATCTGTTGCGATCTAGGGCCTATGAGAAGAGATCAAGCACACACAAGAACGACGCAGATTTACGTGGTTCGGCTTTTGGCCTACGTCCACGGGGAAGACAGGAGAATTCACTATGCAATCAGAAGAGGGGGTATATCATAGAGACCCTTAGTCTTTATTTTTAATATCAGCCCAATACCCAGTTACACCCAAACACTACTTCTAATCACAGTAGACCTATGATAATAAACCTACTTCTAATCACAGTAGAACATAGGCAATACAGGGGCCCGATTAACCAGATGTATTACTTCAATTGAGCCATACAACCTAACAAATCTCCACCTTGGCGAACATTGAAGCTGATCCTCATGCACTAAACACGTCTCACCGTCTCCACCTGCCCATTAGGGCACTTAGGTACTGAGCACACCGATCAAGTCCAAGCAATGCTTGAACTTGAGTTTAAACCATTCCTTCATGAGTGCACCAAATCGCTTGTACCATTGTCCAGAAGCTTGCTTCGACCCGTACAATGATTTCTTCAAACTGCATACATGATCAGGAACCTTAAATTGCACTCTACCTGCACTGGAAGCTCTTTCATCTTCCTCATAGAACCGCTTGCATCTGATGACCTGATTTTCCTCATCAAAAGAGTCCATCTCTTCAGTTATAGTTGCTGCCTGTTGACTATTTTCCAGCCCTTCCATTAATTCAAGAGACTCAGTCGTCAATGCGTATGCAACCACATCATCACGGCCACTATCTGATGTCGACGCGTACGTCGTCATATCCTCGAAACCGTATCTAACCGGCGGTTTCCTTTCTCTCTGCGGTCTACCCGTCTGCGGCATCTGCGGCTCTATATGCTGCATCTGCTGCACAGTCTGACGATCCCCTATATCTCGAGAGGAGTCGGATGCACTCTCCTTCCTCACTAGGATGTCGGACTCCACCTGAACAGTGTCACTGTTGCTACCTACTTCTGTCCTCTCCACCTGCTTTCTCGCTTCGAGTAAAGCATCCTCATTAAATGTAACATCCTTGCTGATGATAAATCTGGGTGAATCTTGATCAGTACACCACAATCTATATCCTTTCACCATAGAAGCATATCCCACCAAGATGCACTTAACAGCCCTTGGTTCAAACTTATCGGTTTTTATGCGTAGATAAGCCGGACAACCGAAGATCCTTAAGTTAGAATAATCAGCTGGATTACCTGACCACATTTCTTCCGGTGTTTTACAACCAGTCTTTGTGTGTGGAGACCTATTTATCAAGTAGCCTGCAGCATTTACTGCCTCAGCCCAAAAGTCCTTGGACAATCCTGCAGTAAACAACATACAATGAGCTCTTTCCAAGATCGTTCTGTTCATTCTCTTTGCAACTCCATTCTGCTGCGGATTTTCTGTAGTGGTGTAATGCCGAACTATGCTATGATCTGTGCAATAGTTCTCAAACTCTGTCGATCTGTACTCATTGCCATTACCTGTCTTCAACTTCTTCACCTTTCTGCCAGTCTGTTTCTCAACCATTTCTTTCCATCGCTTGAATGTAACAAAGGTCTGATCCTTCATCTTCAGAGTATAAACCCAGACTTTCCTTGAATAATCATCAATAAAAGTCAGCATAAACTGGGACCCGCCCTTGGAGGAAACCTTAGAAGGCCCCTATACATCTGAATGAACATAATCAAGGATACCTTTCGTGTGATGAATACTTGTCTTGAAACTGACCTTTCGATGCTTTCCAAAGACGCATCTCTCACAGAAATCCAACTTGCTTGTCTTCATGCCACATAGCAAATTCTGATTGCTTAATATTGTCAATCCCTTCTCACTCATGTGACCCAGGCGCAAGTGCCATAAGCGTGTTGAGACAGATTCATAGTCATCTGAGGAAGACACTGCAGCTCCACCTGTAACTGTATTTCCGGACAAAACATATAAATTTCCAACTCTATTGCCTCTCATAAGAACCAAAGCACCCTTCACAACTTTCATGACTCCACCTTCAGCTGAGAACTTACAACCATCGGAGTCTAAGGCACCAAGAGAAATGAGATTCTTTTTTAGATCAGGAACATGCCGAACTTCTGCCAACGTTCTGACGATTCCATCATACATCTTGATTTTAACTGTTCCAATTCCAACCGTCTTACATGCAATATTGTTGCCCATCAAGACACTACCACCGTTGATTTCTCTATAAGTGGTAAACCAATCTCTACTGGGACACATATGGTAAAAACAACCCGAATTAAGAATCCATTCATCCTTAGGACGAATACCATTTTCAATCACAGAAAGTGCATTGTCAGATTCATAATCTGATATTCCATCTGCAACACTGACTGAATTATCATCAGATGACGAATCTTCTATTTCTTTCCCTTTCCTCTGCCTTTCGGGACACTTTTTTCTAATGCGCCCTTTCTTATGGCAATAATAACATTCAATGTTTTTCCTGTTGGATCTATGTTTGCCCTTATTACTGGAGTCTTTTGTTCTTCCTCGTACTACCAAACCCTCACCCGAACTATCATTGTCAGCTGCAACCTTTTTCTTCAACTCCTTGGAGTTCAAGGCTGACTCTACATCCTCTTTGGAGAGAGTATCTCTACCATACATCATGGTATCAACAAAATGCTCATATGAGGGTGGTAACGGGCACAGCAACATAATAGATTGGTCATCATCATCAATTTCAACATTGATATTTTCCAAATTCATAATAGCTTTTGTGAAGGAATCAAGGTGAGTTGAAACAGACGTACCTTCCTGCATTTGTAACGTGAACAACCGCTTCTTCAGATACAAGCGATTCGTGAGAAATTTCGTGATGTACAAGTTCTCCAACTTTTGCCATATGCCAGCAGCAGTTTTTTCCTGAACAACCTTTCGCAGTACACCATCACTCAAGAACAGCAGAATCTGACCATACGCCTTTTCCAGCAACTCATCCTTCTCTTCATCTGACAATTTTTTAGATAGAGCATTCTTTCCCCTCAAAGCTTTATGCAACCCATTCTGGACCAACAAAGCATGCATCTTCAGACGCCAAAGACCAAAGTCATTATTACCGTCGAATTTCTCAATCTCGAATTTAGCAGTCATTCCGCAAATCTTTCACTGGAACTGTGTAAATCTGGTCACCACGAGCACGCTGGAAGAAACGAATCTGAAATCCTACTCTGGACGGCTAAGATATCGCAGAAATAAGTTTCTAAGCTCCGATCAGTCAAACTCCTTCGCTAACTGTTGAACAGCCAATCTTCTTCCACAATTGCGTAGATCTACTCACAACGAGTCCGTAGGTTCAAACGGATCTCAGATCAGACTCCGGATCGTCACGATATCGCGAAAACAATTTTCAGCCTTTGACTTGGTCAAACTGACTTTGACCGTATGATCTGCTGACGTCAGCGCTGTCGTCAGCGCCTTTTAATGCTGGTTCTGGGCTTCTGATTTACGGACTGGGCCAGGTCAAACCTGACCTGGACTGGAACCTGGCCTGGAAACTGACCCAAGTACTGTTGGGCTTCTGCAGTGGGTCAGGTCGGACCTGACCTGAACCAACCCAAGACCTGGGACTGGCCCAACTAGGTCTTCTTCCTCCCAACGCCTGCAACAAGCGCTGTGCCTCCTTCTACGAGTGTCTTCCTTGCCGACGGTGAGAAGGGCCGCGTGACTGGAGAGACAACGGCGGCGGCGACCCCCTTTCTCCGGCGACGAGCAGAGGCGGGGATTCCGGCGACTTTCACGGCGATGTGGGGCTCACCGAAACAGTCCAGAACAGTCTAGAACAGCCACCAAATCGAAGACTGCGATGTCTCCTCTTCGATTTCTCTCTGATCACCGTCATCGACCCTCAGCGATTCTGGCCGGACTACTCCAAATCCGAGCAAACCGATCAAGAACCGAAGTTTTTCGAGAGACTGTTGTCTCTTTTCTTCTGTCCGTTCTGATCTTCCTCCTCTCCTTCTTTTTCTATCCGTGGCCCACTTTGAGATCAATTGATTTCCCTTTGCACGATCCCAGCCCTCTGAAATTCGATTCGTCGAATCTTTTCCGATCACTTCAAGTAGCTCTGATACCAGTTTGTTGCGATCTAGGGCCAATGAGAAGAGATCAAGCACACACAAGAACATGGAGATTTACGTGGTTCGGCTTTGGGCTTACATCCACGGGAAGACGGGAGAATTCACTATGCAATCAGAAGATGGGGTACATCATAGAGACCCTTAGTCTCTATTTATAATATCAGCCCAATACCCAGTTACACCCAAACACTACTTCTAATCACAGTAGACTTATGATAATAGACCTACTTCTAATCACAGTAGAACATGGGCAATACAGGGGCCCGGTTAACCAAATTTATTACTTCAATTGAGCCATACAACCTAACAGTGGGCATGTATTCAAATTTAAGTCTTTTCTCAGGACATTACCAAAAAAAAAAAAAAAGTACCATGGAAAATGAATCGAATCTTTTAAATAACTAAATATACAAAGATAAAAATAAATATGAATTACTGTTGAAATAACTTTTAATGGGGCATATTCAATTATCCTGCCAAATTCTTTCACTGTAAGTGTAACAATTTGCGTTTCCATAATTGGTTCACAATCTGTAGTCTGCTAGAGAGAGCACCTAATATTTGTGGTTTATTTTGTCTCCTTGTCACTTGAATGGACCCTGCAGGTTCAGTAGCCTTGATGCTTCCCTGCACTGGGACTAATGTCTCTCAAATTTTCTCATATAGAAATATCTTAGCCATCTATCTTTTACCTTTCTTGGCTATACGATTGCTTTTATTATTGTCCGGACCATTCATCTTTAGGAAATTGAACTGAAGGGCTCTCAGGGCATCAACATTCTGGACCATCAATATGTGCTGCAAAGCAGAGCAGTATAATTCTTCATCATACACAAGTTGCTTCAAAGACTGAAACATGCATGAGCAAGTATGAGTTAATTCAAATTCTGAAACTACAAATGACTCCAATTTTAGTATTAGCTCCTCCATCTTATGCTATGTATCACCATGTGCTAACCTTATGCCTAAAAAGGAGGGGCAGCGTCAGACAGACAGTAGGTGTAAAAACGAACCAATCCAACTTTTGAGTCTGCATTTGTGTGAAAGTAGTATTCAACATACCCTGCAATGCCAGGTACACGTTATAGAAGATGGACAGATTGCATTTGTGTAGAAACAACAAATTAATAGTGTTATTTGTTTGGCTCAATTGAATAAATAATAAATAAACCGGGCCCCTGTATTTGCCCATGTTCTACTGTGATTAGAAGTAGGTCTATTATTACAGGTCTACTATGTTTAGAAGTAGTGTTTGGGTGTAACTGGGTTTTGGGCTGATATTATAAATAGAGACTTAGGGTCTCTATGATGTACACCTTATTCTGATTGCATAGTGAATTCTCCCGTCTGCCCCGTGGACGTAGGCCAAAAGCCGAACCACGTAAATCTCCGTGTTCTTGTGTGTGCTTGATCTCTTCTCTTAGGCCCTAAATCACAACAAACTGGTATCAGAGCTTTGATCGGAGGAGATCTGTTGAATCGGATTTCGAGAGGGCCACGAATCTTGCATAAGATTAGGCAATCTCGAAGTGGGCCACGGATCGAAGAAGAAGGAGAAGAAGACTGCCTCGCCGCCTCCCATCACAGTTCTGTTCCGTGGACAAAGAGGAGGCTCTTAGAGGATCGCCGGAGATCAGGGGAGCCATCGCTGTTCTGCACATCACCGGAGAAGAGATCAGGTTCTTCGGGTGGGCCACGGCTGGTTGATCAGGAGCAGATCTGATCAGACTGCGATTTGATTTTTTTTTCTTTTCGGCTGGGCCCCACCACGCTGCCCAGGACATCAGGGCGTCGCTGAAGTTTTTTTTGCCGCCGCCGCTGCGTGTCTTCGCCGCCGCCGGAGAAGCAGCGCCCCCTGCGCCGTTGCCGTGGAAGTAGATTGGAGATTGAAAAAGTTCTGTGTCTGAAACAGAACTTGAAACAGAGGAGGAAGACAACCCAGATTTGTGGGCTTGGTTCCAGGTTGGGTTCGGGTCAGGTCCAGTCTGACCAGCTTCAAAAGCCCATTCGCCAGTCCAGGTCGGGTCAAGTCCAGGGTGACCTGACCCGTGGAGAAGAAGCCCAGAAGAAAAGCCCGCAGGGAAGAGCTGACGTCAGCAGATTCGTACTGTCAAAGACAGTTTGACCGAATCAAAGGCTGAAATTGTTTTCGCGATATCTTGACGATTCGGAGTCCGATCGGAGATCCGTTTGAACCTACGGACTCGTTGCGAGCAGATCTACGCTGTTGTGGAAGAAGATTGGCTGTTCAACAGTCAACGAAAGAGATTGACTGATCGGAGTGCAGAAACTTATTTCTGCGATATCTTAGCCGTCCAGAGTCGGATTTCAGATCCGTTTCTTCCAGCGTGCTCGTGGTGACCAGATCTACACAAGTATAGTGAAAGATTCGTGGAATGGCTATGAAGTTTGACATTGAGAAATTCGATGGTAATAATGACTTCGGTCTTTGGCGTCTGAAGATGCATGCTTTGTTGGTCCAGAATGGGTTGCATAAAGCTTTGAGGGGAAAGAATGCTCTATCTGAAAAATTGTCAGATGAAGAGAAGGATGAGTTGCTGGAAAAGGCGTATGGTCAGATTCTGCTGTTCTTGAGTGATGGTGTACTGCGAAAGGTTGTTCAGGAAAAAACTGCTGCTGGCATATGGCAAAAGTTGGAGAACTTGTACATCACGAAATCTCTCACGAATCGCTTGTATCTAAAAAAGCGATTGTTCACATTACAAATGCAGGAAGGTACGTCTGTTTCAACTCACATTGATTCTTTTACAAAAGCTATTTTAGATCTTGAAAATATAGATGTCAAAATTGATGATGAGGACCAAGCTATCATGTTGCTATGCTCTTTACCACCCTCATATGAGAACTTTGTTGATACCATGATGTATGGTAGAGAAACTCTTTCTAAGGAAGATGTTGAGTCAGCCTTGAACTCCAAGCAGTTAAAGAAAAAGGTTGCAATTGAAAACCATGACAGTTTTGGTGAGGGTTTGGTAGCACGTGGCAGAACAGAGAAGAAAGAGCAGAATAGAAGAGGCCGATCTAGGTCAAAATCAAAAACTAGAAAATTAAAGTGCTTCAAATGTCACAAGGAAGGGCATTTTAGAAAAGATTGTCCAGAGCGTAAAGGGAAAGAGAAATCTAATTCTGGAGAAATCGTCGGAGTTGCAACCGATGTTGCAGAGACTAATTCTGATGGTGCAGAAGTTCTTTGGGTTACTGTTGGTAGCTCAGCCACTGAGTGGATTCTTGATTCAGGGTGTTCTTATCATATGTGTCCTTACAGAGATTGGTTTACCAATTATCAATCTATTGATGGTGGTAAAGTGCTTATGGGAAGTAATGCAGTTTGTAAGGTTGTTGGGATAGGTGCAATCAAAATTAAGATGCATGACGGCATTGTGAGAACATTGTCAGATGTTAGGCATATTCCAGAGTTGAAGAAAAACTTGATTTCCTTGGGTACGCTTGACTCCAACGGTTGTACCTACAAAGCTGGAGGTGGAGTTATGAGAATCTCGAAGGGTGCTCTTGTAGTGATGAAGGGACTGAAGCAGAATGGTCTTTGCTTTCTTCAAGGTAGTACAATTACAGGTGCTGCAGCTGTGTCGTCCTCAGATTCAGATTCAGAAATTACCAAGTTATGGCATATACGACTTGGGCATATGAGTGAGAGGGGTATGGATGAGTTGACTAAACAGGGTTTACTGTGTGGTCAGAAAACAGGAAAGCTGGACTTCTGTGAGCATTGTATCTTCGGAAAGCAATGTAGAGTCAAGTTCAGGACTGCTGTTCATCGGACAAAGGGTACTTTGGATTATATCCACTCTGATCTCTAGGGTCCCTCTCGTGTTTCATCTCTTGGTGGTGGTTTATACATGTTGACCTTTATTGATGACTATTCTCGAAAGGTCTGGGTGTGTATCTTAAAGCACAAATATGAAGCTTTTGCACAGTTCAAGCAATGGAAGGCTATGGTCGAGAAGTAGACAGGTAAACAGCTCAAGCGCTTGAGAACTGACAATGGCTTGGAATTCTGTAATAGTGCTTTTAATGAGTTCTGTAAGAATGAAGGTATTGTGAGACATCGCACAGTCAGAAATACACCGCAACAGAACAGAGTTGCAGAACGGATGAACAGGACTATTCTAAAGAAGACCCGGTGCATTCTCTCTAATGCAGGGTTACCTAGGAAGTTTTGGGCGGAAGCTGTTAACACAGCTTGTTATCTGATAAGCCGGTCTCCATCAACAGCTATAGAATGCAAAACTCCTGTAGAGGTATGGTCTGGAGCTCCTGCTGATTACACCAACTTGCGGATATTTGGTTGTCCTGCCTATGCTCATGTGAATGATGGAAAGCTTGAACCAAGGGCAAGAAAGAGCATATTTCTTGGATATGCAGATGGTGTTAAAGGATATAGGCTGTGGTGCCTAGATGGGAAATCTCCCAGATGCATTATAAACAGAGATGTGACCTTTGATGAGTCTGTTATGTTGAAATCGAATGAGTGTCATGATGCTGGAAAGGTGGAGGATCAAAACGGTGTCAGTAAACAGGTGGAGCTTGAGAAGGAAGCTCCAGGAAAATTGCAGGATAAGGTGCAAACAGATGTCCCAGTTCAACAAGATGTAGAGGAGATGCAAAGCTCAAATGAGGAAAGTGCAGTTCCGGATGATTACATGCTTACTCGGGACAGAGAGAGGAGGCAGATTAAGAAACCTCAGAGATACGGGTATGAAGATATTGTTGCCTACGCTCTTAATACAGCTGAGAGTATTGAGTCTGAGCCGGTTACATATCGGGATGCCATCACTAGCAAAGAATCAGTAAAATGGGCCGTAGCCATGGGTGAGGAGATTGAATCTCTTCACAAGAATCAGACTTGGGAGTTGGTAAAACCTCCAAAAGGCCAGAAGATTGTTGGATGCAAATGGGTCTTCAAGAAAAAGGAAGGAACTCCAGGGGTGGAAGAGACTAGATTCAAAGCACGACTGGTTGCAAAAGGCTATACTCAGAGGGAGGGTGTTGACTTCAATGAAGTGTTCTCTCCTGTGGTGAAGCATAGTTCTATCAGGGTGCTATTTGCTATGGTTGCTAAATTCAATTTAGAGTTGGAGCAGCTTGATGTCAAGATTGCGTTCTTACATGGCGAGCTAGATGAACAGATTTATATGCATCAACCAGAGGGGTTTAAAATTCATGGAAAGGAAGACCACGTTTGTTTGCTAAAGAAATCGTTGTATGGTCTGAAGCAGTCTCCTAGGCAGTGGTACAAGCGTTTCGACACCTTTATGGTTGGAAACGGTTATTGCAGGAGTGCATACGACAATTGTGTATACCACAAGAAGCACTCCAATGGCTCGTATGTCTATTTGCTGCTATATGTTGATGACATGTTGATTGCTGCAAAGGACATGTCTGAGATCAACAGGTTGAAAACTCAGTTGAGTGGTGAATTTGAGATGAAAGACTTAGGTGCTGCAAAGAAAATTCTTGGAATGGAGATTCAAAGGGACTGGAAATCGGGCAAATTGTCTTTGTCACAAAAGGGGTACCTTGAGAAGGTTATGGAGCGCTTTGGTATGCAAAGTTCGAAACCTGTGAATACTCCATTGGCAGCCCATTTCAAACTTTCCGCTGCTTTGTCACCACAAACTGAGGAAGAGGTGGAGCACATGTCTCGTGTTCCTTATGCTAGTGCAGTTGGGAGTATCATGTATGCCATGGTTTGCACGAGGCCAGATATTTCACACGCGGTTAGTGTAGTTAGCAGATACATGGATAACCCCGGAAAGGCCCATTGGCAGGCAGTGAAATGGATACTCCATTACTTGAGAGGTACTACTGATGTTGGGATAATTTATGACAGAAGTAATAGCACTTCTGGAAGTGTTATTGGATATGTTGATTCAGATTTTGCTGGAGATTTAGACAGAAGAAGGTCCCTGACAGGTTATGTCTTCACTTTTGCTAGCGGTGCCATTAGTTGGAAGGCAGCATTGCAATCCAAAGCTGTCTTGTCTACCACTGAAGCAGAATATATGGCAGCTACAAAGGCAGTGAAGGAAGCTATTTGGCTGACAGGCTTGGTTGGAGATCTGGGATTGGAACAGAAGCTGGTTACTGTTTTCTGTGACAGTCAGAGTGCGATCGATCTGACACATAATTCAAAGTATCATGAAAAGACCAAGCACATAGATGTAAGTGCTCATTTCATTCGAGATGTCATCGCCGAGGGTGCTATTGCAATAATTAAGATTGCTACGGCGGAGAATCCAGCAGACATGATGACCAAGACTATTCCAACAGTCAAGTTCAAGCATTGCTTGGACTTGATTAATGTGATCAGTACCTGAGTGCCCTAAGGGGCAGGTGGAGACAGTGAGACGTGTTAAGTGCATGAGGATCGGCTTCAATGTTCGCCAAGGTGGAGATTTGTTATTTGTTTGGCTCAATTGAATAAATAATAAATAAACCGGGCCCCTGTATTTGCCCATGTTCTACTGTGATTAGAAGTAGGTCTATTATTACAGGTCTACTATGTTTAGAAGTAGTGTTTGGGTGTAACTGGGTTTTGGAATGATATTATAAATAGAGACTTAGGGTCTCTATGATGTACACCTTCTTCTGATTGCATAGTGAATTCTCCCGTCTTCCCCGTGGACGTACATCAAAAGCCGAACCACGTAAATCTCCGTGTTCTTGTGTGTGCTTGATCTCTTCTCTTAGGCCCTAGATCACAACAAATAGTACTAGGATTATAGATGATGAAGGGTTTAGAAACAACAAACCTGAGTGGAATCTGTTCCAAGAGAAAAAATGAGAAGATCCTCGGTGATGGTTGTGTCATTGCAATTGCAGACAATCTTCAATCTTCAGTTCCAGAAGAGGAGCACGGCGTTTCAACCCAGCAGGCAAGATGGCTATGTTTGGGCACAGCCAAATACTCAATGAACGGAGCGATATGAGATTTTCGATCCATTCAGGCAAACCCACTAAGCTCTTACAGCTGCCCAGATTCAGTTCTTGTAGTGAAGTAACATGCTGTAGCCCATCCTGCAAGGAAACCAGGTTTGGAAGGCTATGTATTGACAGCATTCGAAGCATTCTAAGATTCTCCATGCCATCAGGCAGCATGGCCACCTCCTTACATCCAGTGACGACCATGGTTTCAAGTGCAGTGAGGTATTGTAGTCCTGACAAAGATGTCAGTTTGCCACATGAATTGATAGACAAATCACGAAGAGAGGTCATGCCTTGCAATCCCTCCTCTGGAAGGGACAATAGACTTTCACAAATACTTATTTCTAATCTTTCTAAAGAGGTGAGATTTTTCAATCCTTCAAGCAATGACGCTAGTTCCTTGCAACTGACAATGCACAACGATTTCAAAGCAACGAGGTTGTCTAGCTCCCTATGCAGAGATATAAGCTTTGGCAAACACCCAATATATAAGGAAACTAGATTAGTAGAGTTCTCAAGCATCCCTACTGGAAAAGATGTCAGCTGATTGAAATTAGATATGTGAAGTGATGAAAGCAGAGTGAGGCTTGATGCTGACATTAGTATTGTAGGATCGCTTCTTTCTAGCTTCAAATCTTGAAGAGAGGCAATACATGGCATACCTGTAAACTTTGAGCACCTATCAATTGTTAATATCTGAAGTTGGGGAAATAGCCTCGTCCTTCTGATCTTGACCATTCTTCCCAATTAGGCATGTCAACGAATTCAAGTTCTTTCAATGAAGGAAATGCTTTCATTGTTTCATCATCACCATAGAAGCCAGTACCGATGAACTTGATCGCATCCATTTCATGTATTTTAAGGTTCTTCAGAGAAGGAAGTTTACCAAGTGGCAGTAGGTTTTCACTTCTCTTGCAGTTGATTAGAGATAATCTAACAAGATTTTGAAGTGTTGTATCTCTCATCCAACTGGGGAACACTAAGCCATGATAGTTGTTTATTAGCAGCTGTTTCAAGTTAGGATGCGGTCGTAGGCCTTCTAGAACTTCATCGAGATTTTCTTGCATTTTATCTTCAACTGCATAATTCCATGACAATCCAAGCGAGCAGAGGTGTGGTTTGCTTATCAATTTGGCTCCTTCAGCATCCTTCGCGTCTCTCACACAGTTAAGATGTTCTATGTTGAGTTCTCCTCTGAGATTTAAATTGTGCAACTCACCGATGCGATATCCTTTTTTCTTGCCCACAATGAAGATTTTTAGAGTTTGGACTTGAGTTAACTGCCCCATCCTTTTCGGCATGCAATTTAGTGCAGTATTGTGTGCATTGTCAAGATGTGTGAGGTTATTCATTTTCCTCATTTTTTTGGGTAGCTTGCAGAGTGAATGACACCTATTAACATTCAATATTTGCAAATTTTGTAGGTTTGTAAATGTTTCAGGTACTGTTAAGATATCAGAGCAAGAGAGGTTTAGGTACCTTAGATGTTTCAAATTCCCAATCAAAGGTGACAAATTTCTGACACTAGCATATGTTAATTCTAGCACCCGCAAGTGTTTGAATTTTGACATGTGGTGAGAAACAGCTATGATTCCCCTTTGATAATTATGCAGTGTAAGGAATGTCCAGAGTGTGGGTGAGTCATATAAGCTCATTGGAATGGTTGATTCCCTGTCATAAGAGAAATGACGAATTTTTTCAGGAATCCTTTCTTCCTTACCAAATATTAGGATGGAGCTATCATCAACCATTACAAATTGTGCGAGATCATGAACAAGATCATGCATCTTGCACTTGGTTATATTTCCATCCTCATCTTTGCCTACGTTTTGGAAGAAAGATCTACAGACCAAATCATTGAAAATCTCATGGCCTACATCCTCCAACACCATCATTCTTTTCGATGGAATAAATCCATTTCCCATCCACTGATGAATCAATTTTTCCTTTTCTATTTCATAATCTTTGGGAAATATGGCACAATATGCAAAGCATTGCCTCGAATGTGAAGGTAGATGATCATAGCTCAACCTTAAGGCTGGCAAAATAGCACTGTCATCATCTGATAGTTCCCAAATCTCACTGTCTTTGACATATAGCCAGTCCCTCTCCTCACTTTTGTAGCACAACATACTTCCTAGCGCCTTAACTGCTAAAGGCACTCCTCCACACTTCTTCACAATCTCCTTGCCAATTGCTACCAAGTTTGGATGCTCTTCTCTTCTCCCCAACTCGAATGCCCGTCGCTTGAATAAGGACCAGCAGTCATCATCTGATAAACATGCTAAGTGAAATGTTGGAAGCGTGCCTGTCATCCATGCAACCTTGTCTATACGAGTAGTCACAATGATTGTGCTTCCTTTACCTCCGCATGTCAATATACTTTTCAATCTATCCCACTTGTCTTGATCTTCACTCCAAACATCATCTAAAACTAGTAAAAATCTCTTCCCACGCAGTGTCTCTCTGAGGCGACGTTGCAATGGATCTTGTTCCACATAACCACCAACTTTGCCACATACAGACTCTATTATTGCATCCATTAATCTTCTCAACTCAAAGCTGTCAGATACACAAACCCAAATTCTCTGCTCAAAATGTTTCATGATTCTTTCATCGTTGTAGGCCAATTGTGCAAGCGTTGTCTTCCCAAGGCCACCGATTCCAACTATGGGTAAGATGGAAACATTCTCCGGTTCACTCATATTGCTTACTAGTGACTTTACAATCACTTCTTTCTCGTCTTCCCTGCCATAAATTCCTGATTCAATGATAAAAGAGTCAGTCACTGGTCTCTCTTCATTCTCAATTCTATTTCCTCCACCTCCATCTCTCAAGTGAAACTTAGACCTTTCTGCGGCAATCGCATCCAACTTATCTCGTATCTCCTGAATCTTATGCCCCATCTCAATGCTAAATGCAAGTGCGTTTGAAGGCGAAAAGAATTTGTGTACCTTTTTCAGTGTCCCAGCAGCTTTCCATTGTAGAGCTTCTATTTTGAACTCATCGATCATGTCATCTGCTTCATATGCGGCATCTTTAAGCTTTCTCAACCAATTTTTAAGCTCCTCGTTCTTGCCCTTCTTTGACTCTGCATCTTTAAGCACTGTTTGGATTGTTGTCAGCGTGCTTTCCAGCTTTTCTAGCTCTTTTTTTAGACCCCATGCAGTCGCAAACTCTTGCTGTAGCAGAGAGCTCAAGGTCCCCATGAGTGTGCTCACAACACCAGAAATAAGCACCATGTCTTTCTTTACAGTGGGAGATTATCAGCCGGGCAAAGATGGATACGCAACCTCAAGTTTGCAACTTGCAATCGAAGGATGTATATTGTTTTGCAGATTGTAAAGGCAACGACTACAAGAACAGGAAGACGAAGTTTTTAGTAAAAGAAGATGGAATTTTTCAGAGACGCTATTTTTTTTTCCCCACATTTGAACTGAATTCCATCCACCTTCGTTGAAGGATTCCATAAAATCTTATTCTTTTCTCTTCTCTGGTAGTTGTCTCAACTACTCAAGCATTGAAATTTTGAAGTAAAGAAAATCTCATTCGCAAAAAATGTCTGCAAATAATTAGCACCTGACCCTACTACAGATTGCAGTCATTCCACGGAATCTCATTCCACACTTCATCTTTTCTTTTTTCCTGATTTTCCTTTTTCATTTCAGTTCCACATGATGTCATATGGGTTCTTCTCAAACAAGCACATAATTAAGTGTGTAGGGCCATTGAAAGTTTCTCTCATTTGAATGAAGCATGGAAACAATGAGATGTGGTCGTGGTAAACGCATTTTACCGCGTACCCATTTAATGTGAAAAACTTTTACCCAATAAGCCTATGCCTTTTTTATCTAATTATTTTTTCGGTCACTAGGGTAATTGGGGATACAAATGGGTCAGACCCACGGTGGATCCGGACCCAGATCCATTTTTATAATTCGAATTTGGTTCCGGCATAAAACCTTTTTTTTAATGGTTCAGGCTTCAACGTGAAAAACCATATCCGAAATAAAATGTATATTATAATAGTATAAATGGATATAGAGAGAGTTAAAAATTAGTTTCTTCTATATATAAAAGTAGGACTAATGAAAACATATTATTAAAACTAAGTAAGCTCTCAGATATGATTATAACTCAAGCCGCATAGCCGGGACCTTAAAACCTATATAAATTTTATATGTGAAGTAATCTTCATTTATCCGGAGTCTTGGGTAGGATCCGGTTTTGGATCTGAATGTTTCAGGATCCTATATGGATGGTTCCAGATCCAATCTATTTCTCTCGGATCCAAAACAAGGTAACATACCCGCTTTGTTTGAAATTGGAGACTTCAAATACTTGGGTAATTGGATACCCATTCAAAACCGTACTAGGATTATTACAAATTAGTAATTAGTTTGCAAAGATTGAATAGCACATTTGTATAACACATGGAACTGGAAATGCAAAAAAGGAAAAAAAAATCTTTAACCGCTCGAGTTTTCAATGTAAATAAGACTCTAAAAGCAGCACTGTGGTATGATGTGGTGCATTGCCCGGCTCATCTATTTTAACAAGTCTTTGCTTCCAGGCAACGGGTGGGAACCTATGTTCTAGTATGAGATGACATTTATATTATGCTAAAATAGCATACGTTCACAAAATTATTCCAAGGGCTTGATTGTTTGAATAAAATAAATAGAAATTGAATACATGGGATTAAATTGTCAGAGGAGCTCTATCAAAGGAGATATGTGGTGAGGAGAAACGAATATAAGGCAGAGATGAAGATGGGACCTTGACTTTCAAATGTATTGAATTACTTGGGTGATGGCTAGATCCGTTGATGCAGTTGCCATTTAAGGAGTGGTTATATTTGATGCTCATTTTTTTAAGATAGTCACCTTTGATTTTTCGTTTTTTACCATTTACAAAAATACAATCTTAGATATATTTAATTACGAGAGGCAATAAGGCCCTCAAGGTTTAACCAAATTGGTGAAATTTTAACTCATGTGGAATGACCAAATCAACTTCGATTCTTGTCAATTACTCGAGGACAAGAAATAATTTTGGTTTGTGGCATCGAGTATGCCCTATGAGAGAGAGAGAGAGAGAGAGATTGGACAAATTGCAGAGGACTTCAGATGATTTTCAAGGGTTTCAGGGGATTTCTAATGAAAAAACAACTTCGAAAGGGAGTTGAGACTGAAAAGGAAAAAGAGCATTTTTTTGTATGGGGTAAAGTCTTCATACTAGCGTCCTTTTGTAATGTGCCCCTCTCCCTTACATTTTGAAATATATGAAAAAAGGTCTTTACAATGATTCAAACGGACATGCATGAAGAGATGAACCAAACAATCCATTTGCCTTTTTTCTCTCTATTTCAATCAGTTTTAAGAGAAGTAGGGGTAAAAATAACAGATGTTAAACCCAACCTCAGAGTGTGTCAATCTGTCAGATTGATATCATATAAAATCTCGATTTATTTGATTGTTGTGATCAATTCATCGACGGTTCCAACTCCAATTGATGTGAATGATTTTGTAATGCCTATATTTTCATGATTGCCATGATTGTGTGATATTAGTGGCTTAGATTCGTGACTAATGGGATCATTGCATGGATTAAAAAACATTGAGAGAATGCTCCTACCTTCAAAGTGGGAGCAAGTTATATGTTATCATGTTGTACATGTTTGTATTGTATCAGCAAAAATGTGGGACTGTACTGTTCATAAGATTTGACTAGGAAAGCGTGGATCAAGTTTTTGGCACAAAACTTGTGTCAAGATTAAAGTCCATAACATTGAACTCCATTGCTTACGGTCACGGGAGCACATGGGTGATGTCTAACCCAAACCCACTTAACCCAACAAGACAAAAATTTATGTTGGACTTACTCAGAGTCGGGCTGGGATAAAGCCAGTACATATATGGAATTTGGGTAGAGTTTGGGTTTGGGCTCCCGGGGTTTCTTGGTATTGAAACAAGATGAGATCTTTTTGTACCCCACTAAAAATAGATAAGAAATATAGTTATTGATTCGAGAACCAGGTGCAATATACCTATTAACATTCTCAAGAAACCCAAACCGTTGGGCTCTCAACTAACACCTAGTATGCTGTTCTTCCTTCTTCTCTGAATGCTTCTTTGTGGGTTTGATGTGCTTATTTATTGCTTTGGGTTGATTTGTGTTTAAAATGCCTGAAATGGGGGGCGATGAGGCCCTGAATGGTGGTGGGAATGCTGTTTTGAGCTGATTTGGTGTTTGGTTTATTAGGAATTGGGACCAAATCTGAAGCTATTTTCATGAATGTATTTGGAGATTGCTATTATAATATATTAAGTTGGAAGGTTTTGGATCTACTTTACTTTTTAATTTTGGCTCTCGAAGTTATTTTCAGTTTCTACAACTGTTAATATATTCTCCTTCCACTTTCCACTATTATACTTCCCCTACTAATTGACGCTCATCTTTCCTCTTTCTAACATACATAGAATCACATCTCTTCATACATACCCATGATTAGCACGGATTTTTGTGCTAGTTTATTTTAAACTTGAACTAGTGCAACAGCCGGCGCGGATAAAAAATAATTAAATTTAAGAAAAAATATAAATATTTAAATGAATTATAAATAAATATTAATACATGACTGCTATAAAGTTCTACGCTCAGCCATTGAAACCACAATGTTAGGAAATTAGTGGACCCACATGTTAAATCCAATTAGTGAAATCTGTTAAAAAAAAAAAAAAAGAAGACTATTGTTCTTCATTAATGATATAATCACAAGAAGAAGAAGAGCAAGAATAACAAAAATAAAGAAAGAGTGCCACAAAAACTATGACAGAGAGACAAACTATGACGTGCATCAATGAAAAATTATATTTCAAATAATTCTTTTGATAACGCGCGTGTTAATTAGGTCTTTGACCTAGCAGGATGGGGTTTTCAATTTTTGCAGAAAATTTTAGAGGCAGGGCTATTGGAAAGCCAAAGTCCCCGCTTGAACCCTGCCTCCAGGATCTTCCTAGCTCTTTCTGTACCTTCTTCTAAAGGTGAGGAAACGAATCGTGAGAGAGAGAAAGTACGGCAGTGTGGAAATATTCAAGTCTATCATTTTGTGAGGGTAAGGTGGTAGGGTGCCCATGTGATAACTAATTCCAATCAATCCCTTATGTATCTCCTTTATTTATTTATTTTTTTTTTTTTGCTATCGGAGGGTTCCTAACCCTCTGAGCTGGACTAATCCCTCCGGGCCCAAAGGGAAGCCGAGTAAACATCCCTATGGGCACAAAGGGAAGCCGAGTGAATACCCCTATGTCCCCAAAGTGGTAGTACTAGTGGATTCAAACTTCAATTCCCGAAAAAGGGGGAATTGATAGTCTATACTAAGACCTCTAGCTCCGGAAGAGGGAGGAACCGCGGTCCTGACCACTCGGCCAACCCCTTGGAGTTCCTTATATATCTCCTTGAATATGGCACTTCCTTGAAACTTCTTACCAAAATAATTCCTTTAAAATTTTAGACAACTAAAACATAGGAAGTATTAGAGAGAAGTAGGTTAAGCGCAGACTCATTGAGGGAGTTGTGGGCCCACGTGATTTTAGAGATATCAAAGAGATCTCAAGAAGGAAAAGATGGTGCAGTTGAGATTTCACAGAGGGAAGAGCTACATGGCACGCGTGATTTTGTTTAATGTGATTTTAGAGTGGGAAGTGAGCAAACTTTCTTATCTTGTAGTAAATTAGGAGAAATGAGAGTAAGGATAAATACGTGAGGAAAGATAAAAGATAAAAAAGGAATGACATGGAGGGATTTAGGGAAGGAATTTGGATAGGGTAATTGAAATGGAGAGATTTAGGGAGGAGATTTGGAGAGGTATAGTAGCGTGACAAAGTTTTGTGTATTTTTATAAGCATATTTCTTTAAATGAGAACTCCATGGGTGCTGATGTGCTTCCTCTACAACCTCCCTCCCTATTACTTTAATATATATAATATAACTAGCAATAATGCCCCGCGCTTAACTCGGGCAAAATGTAATAAATTACATTTTGAGTTTATGAAATATCAAAATTAATTATACACATATAAGAATGTATTCATGCATATTTATTTTTAAAAAAAAGTCAACAGGTCTTCAATCACAAATACAAGTGGTCAACTTCAACAATAAACTATTACAAAGATAGAGCTAAGAAGAACTTGGATCCCTTATTTTGTTGAAATAGGGGAATGCTGCTCCGTCCAATCTCAGAGTGCCACTTGTATAAAATCTGATGTCAGCAAAGGATCCGAACTCAAATAAGAAATCCATTCATCAACAATGTAAAAAAATAAATAAATAATAGGAATAATAACATAAAAAGATATAGAAAAGTGAAATTTGTTAATATATATATATATAATATTAGTCATAAGTAACGCATTCAAATTTTTGTTACCCATTGATAATTTCAAAGCCCAATAAAACAAAGTCACTCCATTTGGACTTGTTTGTACAATGAGAGGATTATTATTTATGCAGACTTTTATTACCTCATGATAAAGGAATTTCGTATTTTCATAAAAAATCAAAGTCCTCTCTATTAAAGAAAACTTATTCATTTTTTTCTTCTATGCAAGGAAAATACACGACAACAAATAACATAAAATTGGGCTACAAAGGAAATCATGAAAAATTGCAATCCTCTTGTTGCACAAATGCACCATTTTAATTTGTTTTCACATATGACAATGGTCATTTCAATCCCTTCGCACAAATTTCTTCTCTTCCTCTTTGAATTAGCACCAACACAAGTTTGGAATTTTGATCAAACCATTTTTAAGCTCTAGATTCTTTTTAAAATATATGTAGAAACATCTTAAGTTTAAAAGTCATAAATAATGAGACTTTAAAATCATGGGCTGATGTTATTTGATCTCAGTAATAATTGGCCCACCTTGGATCAATGTATATATCTGGCAATCCCGAATGTGTCTCAATTATAATGAGTCCATGTGGGCCCACGAAAGTGTAATTTATAACTACAAATTATGTCAAGGAAGATGTAGATCAATAATTAGCACAGGTGGGCCTTTGGTTATAGTCGATAGAAAACAAATTTGTACAATGCTACAATGCTTGTCAAGTAACATTATTTAAATGGTACAAACACATATTTTCTATGCCTTGGGACCCACAATCTTAATAATCCAACACAGTGGACCACCAGGCCACATGTCTATATAATAAGATCAGCAAAAGATGTCGTGTATGAAAGGTCTGGAATTCGGACTTGGAAGAGTGATCCTACAAAAATGGAGTAGCAAATCTGCCAGTTTACACAAAAATGGAGCAGCAAATCTACCAGTTTAAACGTCTAATGATAGGGGAGGGGATTGGGTGAAAATTGTCGATATTATTATCTTATTACACGAGAAAAGTTGTTCAAATTTTAATGTAATGTGATGAGATAGATCTGGATTGTGAAGCGGCTAAGCCTGCATTTTGTTCTTGTGTAATTTTTTGAAATGAGAGCTCCATGGGTGATGACATGTGATATGATCAATATCAATCATAAAATACAGCAAGTGCACGGGTGTTTAGATGAAACAATGGCAAAAATGAGTCGAACCCACAAGGAGCTAATGAAAGAAACTTTTAGATTAAGAAAACTAATTAACTACAATCAAGGAAAGTTTTGAGTATTTAGATATAAAATCAAGCAACTAATTTAGAAAGATGAAAAACTACAAATTAATGAAAGTGATTAGAGCATAGGAATCCAATAAGCATCCGCAAATTATTTATCAAGTAATCCTAATTTGTTCCAATTCTTTTTCTTCAAATAAAAAACAAACCAATGTTTTTAATTTGGAAAATCTAACTTTTAAAATCCATTTTCAATCATAAAAATTCAAAACTCAAGACTTCATTCATCCGATAAAAGAATAAAAATAATTTAAGAACTACCCATCAAAAGTAAGCATAAACCATCAAATGATCTAAATCCTAAGCATGGCCTATCAAACCTAAGCATGAATAGTCAAAAACCAATTTTTATTTTCAGAATTTAAGAATGGAGATTTACCTATGGCACGAAGACAAGCCTATTGATCATTAAGCACATAATCATGAAACACAAATTAGAATTACTAAATAAATAAAAAGAAGTTACTTACCTTCATTCATAGCTCTAATCAAGAAAATTAGCCCGCCATTGCAAAGAATACTTCTTTATTTGTCATTAAAAATTGTATCTTTACAACTTCTCCTTCACAAAAATTCTCCTTCAAAATAAATCTTTGGACATGGCTCAAGGCTACCAAAATAAAATAAATAAAGAAAATACTAATGGAAAAAAAGAAAGTAAGAAAAGAAAGAAGGGAATTGGAGAGAGGGCTGGATGTGTGATCTTGCATCCATCCCCTTTTGGGTTGGTTTTATAGATGTTGATGCCTCCTTTTTAGAAAAGACTCTCCTCTCTTTTAGGACTTGTTTCCTTATTTGGAGAGATTTCTTGCTTAAGACTCAAGTTAGTCTTCAAACTTGGAAAAAGTTTGAATTGGAGAGGATTTGCTACTAAGTGTGGTCTCTTGGGCTCTAAGTCTTGCCAATTTTGAAAACTTCTTGTAATTCCCGCATAGAATTATAACAGGTAACTTCCCGATGTCATATCTCCCTCAATATAGCTCCGATTTATGCAATCTTTAGCTCCACAGATATCTACTCGAAAAAACCTTTCCAACGATAGGTAGATTACACCAATCCGATATTGGGTTTGAGAGTTATGGCCATTTCAATTTGCTGCCCCTGAAAAATCCGAGAATAATTGTACAATTAAGGAAACTTCTATGTTTGGCATGCTATGGGATGTGTGGGACCCATGTTGGACGTCCAAGGCATGCTTGGACTCTTTCTTTGCTTGCTTATTTGATTCTCTTTCCATTTTTGTGACTTTTCAATCTTTCCAACTCCACCAAGATGTCAATATATGTGGGCCCACTATGAAGCGTGTCACGCCTTTGATCTCTCTCAAACTTCACCAATGCAAGTCCCACTCTTGTTTTATCGTACAAAAATAAAATTAAATGATGTCAATAATAATCAAGTGTGAGGAATCTAGATGGACTATGCATAGGACCCTACATGGCTAATTAATGCACCAAAAATACCCAACTTTCCAAAAATAGCATATGGTGTCAAAATTAGAAGGTATGCATTAGTGAAGCCAAAAGAACTAATTTTTGGGTGATGAATGAGATGAAAATCCCTAATTTCACGAAAGTCATGCAATGTAATGAATTTTGACCAAATTTAACTAAGATTCCAACTTTGATACTCAAATGCATAAAATTATGAAATTAAGTGTAATTCTATGCAATTAACCTAATTAAGTCCACAGTTGCATATGAAATGATGAATGAAAACAACTATTTTATGGACTTATCAACATGGCAATATATATATAATGTAAGTGGTGATTGTAGCTTTATTGGACCGTATTACAAGGATAAGTGGCAGAGCCAGGATTTTGGTTGGGGGGCAAGGATAAAATATTATAAATTTGTCAGAGATCAATCTGACATTAGGCCTATATTGTAATGGAGTGGAATTTCTCATGGAAAATGGAGCAACTTTTTGTGCCGCAATAATAATTTCAAGGCCTCTAATATTATATAGTAGTAACGAGTGGAAAAAAACAATAAGTCACAGAAGAGTTCTACAATAGTAGGCCCACTTAAAACATCTAAATCATTGATAAAATGGCCTCCCCATACAGTATATAATCCCCCATCAAACTTCACTCTACTAACCCACTTTCATATTGATATCTCATATAAAATCATATAAGCAATTCAAATATTTCATATAAATTAATTTGACAATGGGCCCAAATGAATCAAAACATTCATAGAAAATAGAGCATTTCTTTTTATAAATTTTAGTTTCTCACTAAGGGCCCCACTCAAGAGATCAACTCTAGAGGATTCACATTTTGACTTTATTTTCACTTTTTAAGTAGACCCTACTCAAAGAGTCTAATAAAACTCTACTTGAATGAAGTCTCTATGAGAGAACCCTGCCTTAAAATGCAAGGATAATAACAAATAAACTACCTACCCGAAAGAAAAGGGAATATATCTTTCAAAGAAAGTAAAAGACAAGAATAACCTTATTATTTGCTAAGATTCTCTCTTTTTTGAAAGTGCAAAAGAACATTTGAGGAGGGGTGGAAAGGCAAAAAATTAAAATGCCCACTATAATTCCGAAGATTTCTCTTATTTGTGCAAAGTGGAGCGAAATTTGAGGAGGGGTGCCTCAACCTCCCCTCCCTCTGCCACTGACAAAGATGAGGGTTGTTACATTGGTTTGATAAGATTAGCATAAATGACAATGGTTGTCTATGGAGCTTGTTGTCACGCCCCGGGCCGAGGTCCTAATAATCTAGTCCCTAATTCGGGGACGCGGCGCGACGAGTCGAAAAATTTCGCCCGCACGCGCTAATTTATTTTCCCACAGGATTCCGTGGCGAGGATCCCAGACGATCCTTCACGACCTGTCAAATTTATTTCATGACAAATAATAATATGATGAAGCATGTAGCAAAATAAAATCAAATAAAACACGAAATAAGAGTACAAGCTTGGTATCAAAAGAGAAATATATACACAGCATAGACCTAAAGTTTGTTTAAGTTGTGAGGATAACAGAAAAAATGTCTTAGTTTATACATCCCAAAAGGGCCAACAGAGGCAATATACAAAAATCCCCGAAATAGAAGTCATTTCCCAAAAAATGTTAACGAAACTCCAGACCCTACATGACGTCTACATGACGTCATTTGGCTGCCACTCCCGCTCCACCGGAGGCTCTACTCCCTCGAACACGTGCTCCACCTCAACACATGTGGGCTCGGCATCTGACACCAAACAAAAGGGTATCAAACACAACGGTCTGGCAGAGGAATAAAATAGATAAGATATATAAGTTTTAACAATATCATATTCAAAATCATAAAACGCATTTAAAACGAAATATGTATAAAGATGTGTCAAACCAAGTAATTTCTGCGCAAAGAAGAAATACATATTAAAACATTACAAACCGATTGATAAATATTAAAAACATTGGCAACCCACATAAAGCTATATTCTCCTATACCGAAGTAACAAGAGCAAACAGACAGAAACTGTTGCCATACAAAATGGCCGGAATTGATGCCATACAAAATGGTCAGACAGAAACCGTTGCCATACGAGATGGCCAGAACAGACAAAAATTGTTGCCATGGCCAGAGCAAACAGACAGAGGTCCAAACTGCAGTTGGCAAATTGTTTTAGGATCCTAAGCCGGGTGATCAATCCAACAAAGCAACCCAAGCTTAGTGGTGCCGAATCAAAGTCCAAAATGATGTAATTTAAATTGCTAAACACATTTCAAACCGATGAAAGGACTACTCGATATCTAAATAATCAGACAAATTTTAGAACAAATCGGATGAGTAGCCTTATCAATGTTTTTCAAATGTAACAAACCAATAAATTTTATTTCAAATCAATTTATGAGAAAACATAGAATTTGTCTAACTTGGAATGAGATGATTAGTAGTGTTTGATGGGCTTACCGGGGTCTGTCTCGATACACACTTAGTGTCTCCATGTCGGTTTATAAGTGAAGGAGTTGGTGTCTCTGAAGGTCTTCCGACAAAAGAGGGCATAAAGTGTATATATAGAGACTAATAGAAAATCCCCGGTAATGTAATTACTAAGCTTTCTTTCCACTTTTCCATTTAGTTTTCGTCATACAATGTGTTTCGAACATCAAATTCCACTCCCAAATCATTCCAGGTTATTAGAAAATTTTCATACTCGAACCGGGCCTCAAAATTGCATAAAAAGGGCCTCAATTTGCGCCAAAAACGAGTCTGGGTGCCAGAACCCAGGCCCGCTGGACCGGGCTGGGCTTTTACCCTGCCCAGTTTCTGTAACACGTCCAGTGCAGGAATTTTTTTCCACTTCTCCTTCTTCAAACATTTCTTTCTTTCTTCTCCTTCATTCAAACTTCAATCTCCTTCACTTATCTCCATTAAACCACTACATCACACTCATTCCAACCTTTCGATTAAAAATGTAAAAAACAAATAAATCACATGATAAGGGCCCAATTTCTGCAACACGTCTGGTGCAGGAATTTCAAAAAAAAAAAAAAAAAAAAAAAAAAAAAAAAAAAAAACCTTCATGTTCCTAACTTTGTGAACAGCCCAAAGACAATCTTTCCATAATGTCTTATACAACCAAGACCCTACAGCAGTGTGACATAAACAAACAACAAAGTAGTGCAGAATTTTACACATATCTGAAACATTAAAACAACTGGAGAAATCTGAGTCTAGCTGAAATATTAAAACAATTGCAGAATTTTGAATCCAGCTGAAACATTAAAACTGAAAGTTTAGGGTACGAGATCTGTACATTGGTCCACTTAATAAATCAGTCCAAAAAGTGTGCAAAAACAGAAAACATGCAGCGAAAATGAAATCACAAGCACACACCACAAAGACACCAGATTTTTACGTGGAAAACCCTAACCGGGTGAAAAACCATGGATCCGAATTGGATCTAATCAAGCACTATGAATCTCGCAATTACAAAAAGCTCAGATTTCTTCTCCAGATATCCCCTACCTAAGGATTGAAGTTACCTTGTGATGCTTCACACTTCAATGACTTCACACTGATGATTGCAACAGACTCAATCCAGCGCTTGACTCCTCAAATCTTCTCGCAAGAAAATAATCTTCTACAAAGGATGTAGAAGACAATGGCTCTAGAGAACTTGGCAGCACAACTTCTTAATAAATCTCTAGAGATGAATTCTTTCAATTAAATCTCTAATTCAGAACTTGAGAGATGAGGGATCTATTTAGAACAGCCCTTGTGTCCTTTATATAGCATTGGATTCATGCCTCATGTGTTATAATATGATTAGGAATCAGCAACACAACTTTGAGACAAAACAGGAGAGGAAACTAGAAAGTTTTTAAAAATTCGCCTAGGTTCGCTCGAGCAACCAGGGAGTTCGCTCGAGCGGACAAGCCACTGTCTTCGAGTATCAGACTATCGCTCGTGCGATCATAAAGGTGGGTCGAGCAAAACACATTCTCTCTGGGTTCGCTCGAGTGAATGCACTGGTCGCTCGAACGAATCGCATTCTGTATGATTCAGAATTTCAACGATTTTCCTCCCAGCTTTCTTCTTCTAATTCTTCCAGTCTTTTATCTTCAGAGTCCTTTTCTAAATACGAAATACAACTCAATGGACCCCTAGAGTTTTGTCCAACCTATGAATTAAGCTAACACAAAATTCTAACAAAAACAAATGTAGAATTTTGAATCTGAAACATTAAAACAAATGCAGAATTTTGAATCTAGCTGAAACGTTAAAACAATTGCAGAGTTCTGAATTTAGCTGAAAAGAAAACCAAATCATACATAACCAAAGAAATCAACTAAATGAAAGAGCATTTTCTACTCAGAAATTTAAGAAAGACCAAAAATTCAATTGCATATATCCCAATATCTGATTATTCACTTGCCTTGATGTTCAAAAGGATTCTTAAAACACTCCTATACTCCTCCACACCGCCTACATCAATCCTACACCAAAATCCCCATGAAAATCATCTCAAATCCACAAAATTTTTTTTGAAAAGCAATGGAGTTCCACAAAGGAGCCCATGCATGTATGCAAAGAAACTTTAATCAACCCAACAAAACCAAGATTTGGGAAAAAGACAGTCATTGCTAATCTTGAAAAGCTCTAAACAAGGAGAGCTTGGAGAAGGTGAAGAAACCAGCTGAAATTCCACAAAAGTAGTGTCTTTGGAAAGCTTTATAGATGAGGAGAAAGAAGGTGTGATTTGTTTTTCAATTTAGGTTTGTTTGCATAACATGCAGGAGGAGAGAAGGTGTGAAAAAGGCAAGAACACTTCTCTGGTTTGTTGCAAGAAAAATGAAGAAGATGGAGAATGCAACATTGGGTTCTTATATTGTTTTGAGTCAAGTTGTGGGTCCCATTGGCACTATAGTTTCAAGGGCTTAAAACTCCTATTTGTGGGTCCCGAATGACGTCGACAAAGAAGAAAAAAATTATTATCGAAAAATCTAGTTTTCAAAAAGTACATTTTCCCCATGATTTTCAAAATTTGAAATTTATGCACCAATTTGGGTGTGAAAAGACTATTTTGCCCATTTTATCAAAAAAGCGCTATTTTTAAGGTTCAAATGCAAACGGAGTGAACATAAAAGTTGTTGGGAATAAATTAACAAATCCAAAAAATATCAAAATCAATATTTTTCGAAATTAAAATCAAATCCCCACGCGGGCACGTGTCACACGGGTCACCCCGGGCCCGATCAAACCAGACTCAACGCGCTCAAAATTTTCCAAAGCTATTCAAAATTCTAATCTAACTAAAAATTCAATCTAATCGTCCTCTAATCCCACTTAGAAACTAATCACGATTAAAACAGTAATTAAAATACTAAACCTGGGTCGGGGCCTAACACTTGTGGAGGTGAAAGTTGTATCCATCAAAACTATTGGATTTTTTTCTTTCTATCTAGTATATGCCATTTGATGTTGTTGGAATATTACTATTAACTAACCATCCGACATCCTAATGATGGAAAGAACATACTATTTAGAGAGTATTAGAATATCAATATATACTTTCAATGCTAGCAACACTTTCATTCATATGAAAATAAAGAGTCCTCATGTAACAAACAAATGTAAAAATGCTTAGGGCTTGAGACAAGAAACAATGAAATATGGCACAACACGACACATGTATGTTATATCTTAGGCTACAAATATAAACAAAATATAAGTCTTCTTATATAAAGCATAAGAAAATGGATAAAAAAAGAGACATTTTATTCATTGTTTAATGTAAATCTACACAAATGGACAAAAATGCACCAACCTCGTGTTTAGATGTATGATGAATTGAAGTAAAGTGAGGTGAAGTATCAAACTAAGAGAGAATAAAATATAAGGGCTTATGATGGTATTTTATTTTTAGTTGTTTGGTATTGAATCTTTTTGATTTTTTGTTTAGAAAAATTGAGATTTTTTTGTCTTTTAGTGGAGAAAGAATGTTACTTTTTTTACTTTTTTTGCAAAAGATTGATGGAATTTGAGATTTATACTTTTGTTATGACCCCCTGTTGTTTTTTGTCTTGATAATGAAGGCTTTACTTCACCTCACTTCACTTCACCACAGATCCAAAAACAAACAACCTCTTAAATGGAGTTAAATTAAGTAATAAAGGTGGGTATAGATGGGTATAGAGAGTAGATCGTGGAGTAGAAGAAAAAGGGTCCGAGTATTATGAAAAGTCGGACCGAAAAAGGTGGGAGAAAAAGATGCTTTGCAAGGTATAAATTTTGTGCAGGGTCTTTTTTAAGCCATGCTATCGTCGCTTAGCCAGACTACGAAATAAAAAAATAAAAGATTGGCGGGAGGACCGAATCTGTGTCGCCTGAACTACCCGGTCTTTTTTTCGAGCAACGGCCATCTATCGGGTTTTCTTGTGAAATCCTCTTAAATAAAATTTATTTCGTCATATTTTAAATATCGATCACAATCTAATTTTAAAAATATTGGTATTGAAACGAGATGAGATCTCTCTGTACGCCCACTACTTAAAATAGATACTCAAATATTGTTAGCACAGGGACCTTTGGCTGGCAACAGACTTGGCCCCTGGGTGTATGTTTTGGGCGGCGACAATTTCATTCGGTAACTTCATAGCCAACTGCACCCCATGAACCCGGACTAGAATGGCATTTACCCTGATTCGAGAACCAGCTGCAGTATGCCGGATCAGAGACATCCGATAATTGCATATTCAGATGCCTATAAACATTCTCAAGAGACCCAAATCGTTGGGCTCTCTACTTAAACATCTGGTATGCTGTTCTTTCTGCTTCTCTGAAAGTTTCTTTGTGGGTTTGATGTGCTTATTGCTTTGGGTTGTTTTGTGGTTAAAATGGCGGCGATGGGGGCCCCTGAATGGTGGTGGGAAATGGGAATGCTGTTCTGGGCTGATTTGGTGTTTGGTTTATTGGGAATTTGGAGACTGCCATTTACTTTAAACTTGAACGTGAGTCATGATTGTAGCTTTGATGGACTGTGTTAGGAGGATGAGGGACTTTACATTGGTTTGATAAGATTAGCATAAATGATGGTGGTTGCCTATGAAGCTGTGGAGGTGAAAGTTGCATCCATCAAAAGTGTTGGATTTTTATTTCTTTCTATCTGGTATATGCCCTGTAATGTTGTTGGTTTGGTTTGGGATTTTCAGGCTAGTTGGGAAGTGGGGTTTTCCCATAGTTCCTTTTATGGTGACATGTTTGTGCTGGGTGTTTTGCTTTTGAAGGGTATGGTGTTTTGATTTGGGCTCTAGACGTACTGATGTCGATAGGGAGTTGGAATTTGACTTTTTTTTTTTAGTTGATGTTCATTCAGACCTCTTTGAAATGTTGACTAGCATCCTGTGTCTCTGCGTAACACTGACATGTTTTAATCATTTTGCCCTTTGCAAAGTAAAAAATAAAAAAAGAGGTCTCTCATTTTGATACCTTTTGCAGAGATTGCATGTTTTCCTATCGGATTGTGATGGATGATGACGTTTGAATGTCCATGTGGAACGGATAGTGTATACATAATATATATTTCAAACTTTCATTTCTCGCGTATTGATAGCTGCAATGTAAATTTTTTTATATATAAATGTAGCCCGACAGCTATATTTTCCATTTCTACATTCATCCATCCGGTTATAGCAAATATGCTCGGATGAGTTACGTGGAAAAATGGGATGAAAATTTTCAGCAAACAAAAAAAAAAAAAAAAATGGAAATTGCATTGGCAAACAAATGCTGAAAAATTGTCGGCAGATGCAAAAATACCTTACCATTAGCAATTTTCATATGTAATTTACTTATGGCTTGTTTGTTTGCTTGTAATTGATTTTCTAGGAATTCAGTATAAAGTGAGCTCTAAAGAAGCAAAATTAAAGAGGTGAGGATGTAGGATATAAGGTGGAGTTGCAGATTGTTGCCTCACATTCCTTGGATATGATTTTCTAGGGTGATGGATGGGTAATCAATTCTGACCAAAGGGAAGATTTTTTAATGCCCATTTGTAGATCTTCCCTTTTACCTTTTCAATTTGGCCCCATTTATAGCACTGCATTGCTTAGAATTCCTAAGAAAACAAATGGGCCTTCAGGAAAACTCAGTTTACTAATCCTAAGTGTTGCAAACAGATGACTGCAAGTATCCATGCAGGTTAAGGTGGAGGAAGTAGTGATTTCCATGTCCGCCTTTATTTACTGTGGAAGGAGGACATCTCAAATTTCTCCATTATTTGGACAAATTTGAAACCCTGGCAGCATAAGGAATCGAGCTTTTTGTGAAGATCTTGTTGAAGCCAGAAGAGTTTTCAGCTAACTGAGCATTGATATTTGTAAATGAAGCATTAGTCTTGGTGATAGTCACATCCATTTTGTCATCACAACTCACAAGGAACAACTGCTGCAAAACCAGTCATTTCTGTTGAATCTGGTGCCCCTATTTCCAGTCCAGAAACAGCCTTCTCTCGATCTGAGAACCTCAAGAACTTCAAATTCTCCGATGAGATTTCCATGCCAATTGTCACATTGAAATGAACATAAGCAGTGTTTAGAGGAACTGATTTGGGCAATGCAGTGGTACTTCATTGCTGGACTTCTTACTCTTCTTACCAGTTCTCAGGTAAGAACTGAATGCCTTGAAAATTGGCTAATTTGGAGACGTTTAGAGGGAAATTTTCCTTTTTCAACTATGATGGCAGTTATAAGGAAGCTTCTTCTTTGCAATTGTGACATTGATATACCTTTCCAACATCAATAATTGTCAATGTCTTTTCTTTGGTTGGGAATTTTGACGACTTTATCACAAAGCAATGGTGGATATAGTTACGACTATGCAACAGTGCCATTTCTTGCTGAAGTTTTTAAGGTACACTACACTCTAGGTATCTGTTGCACATGGTGCCAAACTTTCAAAGTGCTTTATTGTGTTATATCATGAGACTCAACATGTTAAACAAACTGAATGTAATGTGTGCAAGAAAATGCATCTAGGCACACACATATGTAGATCACTAGCATAAAAGGAGAGAAGCCAAGGGCAAGAAGATTGCTGTGGCTTTACTTTCATATGTCTGCTTCTATCGAGTTTGTTTCTAATTGGCCACCTTATGGTTTAACATAACTGATAGTGTATAGGATTTTGTCATGGTAAACGTAAAACTTAATTGTTCTACCACCTTGCTTATGCTGGTTTCTTAAAATTGTATATGAGATATGGGTCATTATTTGTTAGTAATCTGCTGAACCATGTTCTAGAAGAAAGTAATATGATTTGGACATGGCAATATGGTCAGAGTGTCTATGTTCTTCAGAGCAATGTTTTGATCAGCTAAATTGTGAAGCTTAACTGTTGCAAGCACCCAAAGTGTATTGTGTAAACCTGACGAACTCGCTTATTTTTAATCACCGTCATCGTCATTTAGCCTTATCTTTGGTTTGGGATTTTTCTTAATGAGTACTCCATGTCATGAGAGATGGAAAGGTGTAAACAGAGAAGGAAAATGAGAGGAAGGGATGTGCTGGAAGGTCTACCTTTCTTCAGGACTTGACCATTTATATATAGTATTGTTTTTTCACAAGTAGTTGGCTACAGCAAGTACTTAGATTAATTACTATGAATCAACTAGCTAAGATTAGCTCATTAGAATCTCCTGTAGTTAGCAAATATGCACAATGTAGCTAATACCCATGTGGGAATAGATATTCCTTTATACTAATGGTTGAGTGGGCTTTGTCTTGATGGGCCAAAGAGGCCTGCGTCATGTGACCCAGTTCTACACTCCCCCTCAAATTGATGCCGATGGAAACATAACATTAATTTGGAACCTAATGCAAATATGATTAATGCATAACATTAATATGATTAATTTGGAACCGATGGAAACGTAACATTAATCCCTCGGGAGATTGATCTAATGCATCAATCGTGGATCCGGGCTGGGCCACATATGATTGAGTGAACCCATTAGCAACAAGTGCCATCTGGATTGTACCTTGGTGAACACCCACATACACCCAATTGTACTTTTTTCTTCTGAAAGAGTGGTTAACTCCCATATAAGGTTCTTTTCTAGAGCTTTCTTTTCTTCCACCATTTCCTCCCTCCACTTAGGGTGAGTCAAGGATTTTGATACATGTTTGGGTATACACTCGTTGGCTAATTTGGAAATAAAGGTCTTATACATAGGCGAGGGATGATTATAAGAAACAACATTTTCAATGGGGTGACTGACATTCAAAGACATATTCAAAAGAATGCCGGAACGATAGAGAAAGAGTTCTATGAAAATATTCCCATTTGACTTGCTGTCTTCTTGGATTTCTCTTCTTTATATAGACTTTACATTTCCTAAGTTTAGGCTACAAATCATGGAACCAAAACCTAATTAGATCTCTCAAAAGGGAAAGACATCCTAGCATACACGCATTATCTTGCTGTACACATTGACTAGATCTCATATTTACAAGTGGGCTGGGCCTATTATCATACAAGTGGGCAGGGCCTATTATCAAACAAGTTTACACTTTAACACCCCCCCTCAAATTGATGTGGAGAATCAACCAGCAACAATTTGCGAACTAGGAATTCATACCGCGGTCGTGGAAGGCCCTTGGTGAAGATATCAGCAAGCTGGAACTCAGTGGAAATATGGGGAAGAGTTGTGACTTTGCGATCATACTCGTCCCGAATGAAGTGACAGTCCACTTCAATATGCTTGGTCCGCTCATGAAACACAGGATTTTCAGTGATTCGAATGGCACTTGTGTTGTCAGCATGAAGAGGAGTCGGTTGAGTCTGTGAGAATCCAAGCTCTGAGAGCAACCCACGTAGCCATAGGATCTCAGAACAAGCGGAAGACATGGCTTGGTATTCGGATTCCGTGGAAGATTTTGAGACTTTATCTTGCTTTTTACATTTTCAGGATATCAAGGCGTCTCCCGAGTAAACACACCATCCTGTGGTAGAGCAGCGTGTGTCCGGACAGCCAGCCCAATCCGCGTCAGCATAAGTAGTGAGTGTAAGTGGTGTGCCAACTGGAAAAAATAAGCCGCAAGTAGAGGTACCAATGATATATTGAATAATCCGTTTAACTGCCACCAAATGATGATGTCGCGGGGCTGTCATAAACTGATTGACCAAATTAAAAGCATAAAAGAGATCTGGTCGAGTAATGGTTAGGTAGACAAGGCTACCAACCAAACGACGATACAATGTAGGATTAGGAAAGAGATCGCCGTCTTGTTGACGAAGCTTGGCATTTACTTCCAATGGGGTGTCAATTGGGCTAGAATCACCGAGATTGGCGAGATCCACTAGGTCAGTAGCATATTTGTGCTGATGAAGAAACAAGCCTTTTTTTTTATTGTTGAACTTCTAAACCCAAGAAATAATTCAAAGGTCCCAAATCCTTCATATGAAACTTATCTTGCAGAGAGGCCTGTATATGTCGAATCATATCACTGTGTGGGCCAGTAATAATGATATCATCGACATACACAAGGAGAATTGTGGATCCTCTGGATGAATGAAGTGTGAACATCGAAGGATCATACAGGCTCTGTATGAAAGAAAGCTGAAGGAGAGTGGTTTGGAACTTGTCGAACCAGGCTCGGGGTGCCTGTTTAAGGCCATATAAGGAGCGTCGTGAACGAGCGACATCGGTCTTGGAGGAAGAAGGAATGCCATTAGGAAGACGCATGTAGACTTCCTCTTTAAGATCCCCATGAAGAAATGCATTCTTCACATCCATCTGATAGAGGGGCCATGACTGAGAGGCAGCTATTGCAAGAACTGTACGTACAGTTGTCATTTTGGCCACCGGAGCAAAAGTCTCTTCATAGTCGATACCATACTCTTGCCTGTTTCCAAGTGCAACTAGACGGGCTTTGTAGCGATCCAAGGATCCATCAGACTTCAATTTCACCGAGTATACCCATTTGCATCCAATGGGTTTGACAGATGAAGGACAGGGAACAATGTCCCATGTATGATTTGTTTGAAGAGCCGTAAGTTCTTCCTACATAGCCTGTATCCAACAATCATGCTGTACTGCCTGAGAGTGCGAGTTAGGGATAGAAATAGAAGACAAAGTGGTTAATAATGAAGCATGAGTAAAGCCATAACAATTAGGTGCCTTTATGTGGCGAATGGATCAACGAAGAGCGAGAGAGGCTCCGAAGGTGGATCAGGTGCAGGATCAGGTGCAGTAAGGGTAGGTGTAGTAAGAGACCCAGAGGTAGGATCATCTATAATATTCCGTCGTTTATACACAAAATTCTGCTTAAAACGAGTAACAGGTGGAGGCATTTCATCTGAAAAGGATGGTTAAAAAGATAACGAGACAGAATCATTCGAATCACCATGCCTTGGAAAGAAATATTGATTTTCAAAAAACACAACATTGCGAGACACCCGAATTCTTTTAGTTGTAGAATCATAACATAGATAGCCTTTTTGATTAAGAGCATAACCAAGAAAGGCACATATGGAGGATTGTGCTGTCAACTTAGTGCACTCAGTGGGAGGAAGAAGAACAAAACACACACACCCAAAAGGGCGAAGATGATCATAGAGAGGATTCTTTTGAAAAAGTCTAAAAAACGGTGTCTGGTTGTCTAATCTAGAGGAAGGTAAGATTTATGACATGCACAGCGGTTGAGAGGGCTTCGGGCCAAAACCTAGTGGGAACAAAAGATGCTAACAAAAGGGAATGAGTAATATCCAAGAGATGTCAGTTTTTTCGTTCAGACACACCATTTTGTTGGGAGGTGTAAGGACAAGATAGCTGGGAGATAATGCCTTTGGATTGCAAGAATGTTTGAAAGTCCTTAGAAACATATTCCCCCCCGAATCAAACCTAAGAATTTTAATGGTAGTGGAAAATTGATTCTCAACATAAGACAAGAAAACTTTAAAAACCGAGAAAACATCAGACTTAGAATGCAAAAAATAAATCCAAGTAAAACGACTATAATCATCAATGAATGTAACAAGTATTTATAATGAGAATGAGAGATAACAGGTGCAGTATTCCAGACATCACTATGAACAATATCAAAACATTTCATTGCTAAAGAATCATGAAGAGGAAAAGGAAGGGTTTTCCCTTATCCCATCTTGCAGCTATCACAATTAAAAGAAACATCCTTAAAAGAAACTTTATTATCATTTAATTAAACCAGAATTTAATAAAAACATCAAAGTTTTTGGAATTAGGATGTCCTAAACGATTATGCCACAACTGGCATTTATTATGACTAAAATGAGAGAACAAAGCAGACTCCAGAGGAGGCTTTTCTTGTGACGAAATCTGGAGAGGAAACGGTCGTCCCTACTTAGGGCCCTTTGCTAGCACCTTCCCCGATACTTAATCCTGCACAACACAACCAGAGTGAGAAAAATGGATGGAGCAATTACTATCAACAAGTTGACCAACGGATAACAAATTTGTGGTTAAGCGAGGGGAAAGAAAAACATTATGCAACGGCAAGGAGTGAGGAACCTGGCCAACAGCGGAAATGGGAACACTGCCACCATCAGCAGTATTGATGCAAAGGTCTCCATCATACTCCCTAATATGAGTCATATTGGCAGGAGAATGTGTCATATGATTGGAGGCCCCTGAGTCAATATGCCAGGTGGATACTGAAGATGTTGGTTTACCTGACAGGCCAAGTGCAGAGAAAGCATTTATGATCATTTGCTGGACCATTTAAGGAGTAAGGGTAGAAGAAGAAGTGGTAGCAGGTGGTGCAGGCATCACTGGTGAAGAAGCTTCAGGAAGATGTGCAGAGTAGGCTCTCTGTTGTTGTGCCCTATTCTAAGGTCGCGTTCGGCATTCCGGAAGAACATGACCTTTGGTTTTGCAGTAGGAACAAAACTTCTTGTCACACTGAGTGGAAACATGTCCGAGTTTGTGGCAGCAAAAACATTTGACCTTGCTCATATCTCGGGCTTGAGGCTTACCCCGGGCTATATAAGCAACATCGATAGGAGTAGCTCGAGGAGCATTGTGTGCAAGTGCTATCTGAGTCACCAAGCGCTGTTCCTCTCGAAGGAGTTTGCCCAAACATGATTCGAGTGAAGGGGATGGCACCCTGCTCATTAAGTTGGAGCGGACAGTTTCAAATTGTGGCCGTAACTTCATTAGAAACTGATCCCGCTGACTTGTTTGGTGGATCTCTTGAATAGAGGATAAGGTGGCAGCGGGAAGGTCAGCATAAATAATCTCAGCGTAATCAGTCCACAGACTTGTAAACTGAGAGTAGTAATCCTGTATCGACAAGGTCCCTTGAACAAACTGCGAGATTTCATGTTCTAAATGAAACCTTCGAGCAGAATTTTCCTGCAAATATATCTTCTTTAAATAGAGCCTCATTTCTTTAGCAGTCTTGTATGGGCGAAGGTTCAGGTTAAACGGTGCATCGACGGACCCCAATATCTAGGTCATGATCTGCCAATCTTTAACCTCCCATTTAGCTAGAAGCTTATCATCAGTAGGTTTGGGATCAGAATCATCAAGATGTCCCCAGAGTTCTTTACCCTTAAGGTAAATTTGAAATTGAAAAGCCCAAGTGTTATAGTTTTTACCATTAAACTTGATCAAAGTGATATCACCTTTCTCCATAATATCAATGCAGAGATATGCTTAGCAAAAAAAAAAACAGCAACAAGCAACAATCCTACTACTAGCAGAATAAATTGCAACTCAAAGACACACTAACAGCCACCAGAGATTGCAAGAAAATAACCAAAGTATTCAAAAATAGCAGGGTAGAGCCAAAATTTCACAAAAGATCAGAATCTGTGATGTAATCTGAGATGATTTTACTAACCCAGCATGAAGAAGGCAGTTGTAGTGGCTGAGATATGCATTTAGCAAAATTTTCCCTAGAACCGAAAAAAAGGAACTGCCAGACAACCTTGAGTTGCTATGCAGGAGAGATGCGTGGGCCCCACAACGTGGTCCAATCACAGATCAGAGGACATCATCTGGGATGAGATCAAAAGAGTGTCCTCTAGTCCAAGTTTGATGGGATTTGGATAAATATCCACAAAATTATACAGCTGAGATGAAATCCGTGTGAGAAAAAAACGTCAAAATTGCTAGATGAAGAAAAGGGTGAACAGCACCTTATCCGACGAGAAAAAAATCCAGAAAAATCTTCAAAAAAACTTTGAAGAGTAGTCGATCATCACCATGTAGGTTGCTGGCTACAAGTGATTGATCAGAGGTGGGCCACCTTGCTTAGAGATACTCCAGGCAGAGAGAAGAGAAGAAACGAAGAGATAATTCTTTAGAATAACGAAGGAAGTCTCTCAGAATGAAGAGGATCTCTTAGAACCAAAGCTCTGATACCATGACATTCAGAGGCATAGTCAGAATGCTGGAACGATAGAGAAAGAGTTCTGTGAAAATATTCCCATTCGACTTGCTGTCTTCTTGGATTTCTCTTCTTTATATAGACTTTACATTGCCTAAGTTTAGGCTACAAATCATGGAACCAAAACCTAATTAGATCTCTCAAAAGGGAAAGACATCCTAGCATACACGTATTATCTTGCTGTACACATTCACTAGATCTCATATTTCCAAGTGGGCTGGGCCTATTATCATACAAGTGGGGCTGGGCCTATTATCATACAATTTTACACTTTAATAGTGACGAGCAACACAAGTTCTTGTTCCTTTTCAAGGCAGTAAGAAGATCAAAATCCAAGGGATTGTCTGATTGGGGAACAACTTCAGACTAAGAATGAGGTTAGGCTGTGTGACAGGAACTGAAGGATCTGGATTCAAAGCTTCAGATGATGATGGTATAGATGAGAACAATGGTCTATTTTCCTTCCTTTTCCTTGAGTATACGTGCATAGGTCTCTGGAGCTTCTCGGTTACTTCACCTATTTTGGAACTGAGGACAGTGCCTAGCCCATATGTTGAATCTTGATACATTGGTGGAGTGACAGAGTCAAGAAGAGGTACATTCTCCTTTTCACACCCTTGTGGCAGTAATTCCTTACTTTCTGACAAGTAAAACGGGATATCTTCATGGAAGCTAACACTATTGTAACAAATAGGTGACCCTTTGGCACAAGAGTGTAACACTTGCAGCCTTTCTAAAAACTAGGATACCCCACAAACGTGCACTTAATTGCCTTTGGATCAAACTTATCTCTTTAATGCTTTGGAATATGAACAAAGCAGGTACATCTGAACACTTTTGGTGAAACTTGGAACAATGGTGTAATAAGACACAATGCTTCTACTGGACTCTTTCCTCTCAGTGTCTTTGAAGGCATTCTATTTATTAAATATGCTTCTGTTAGAACTTCATCCAACCAAAAAGATTTTTGAACATTAATCTCGAAGCGAAGAGACCTTGTAACCTCCAACAGCTGCCTATTCTTGTGTTCCACAACCTCATTTTGCTCTGGTGTATATGCACACGAGGTCTGAGATTCAATCCAATTTTCAGCAAAATAACTCTGAAAATCTCTTGAGGTGTCATTCCCGACTCTCCACTGTCAGACCAAAATGCCTTAACTCTTTTGTCAAACTTATCTTCAGTCATTTTCTGGTATGTTTTAAAATTATGTAAGACCTCATCTTTAGACTTCATAAGATAAACCCCTATCACCCTAGTCGCATCATCAATTAAAGTCACAAAATATCGATGACCATAAATGTATGTAACAGGAGCATACCAGACATCAGAGTGAATCAAATCAAATGAAATGCTTCTATTATTTAAATTAACCGAGTACACTATTCTCTTGTTTCTAGCAAAATAACAAGCATCATATCTCAAAATGCTATCATGTTTATTTTCAAAATTCAGAAAAGAAATACTTCTAAGACACTGTAGCTGTGCATGGTGAAGGCAACGATGCCACAAAGGTAATGCTCTTGAATGTGTCGTCTTCAAGTCCAAGATGCAAAGACCTTATTCTCATTTCCACCACCAATCATTTGCCCCCTCCTCAGATCTTGGAAAAAGCAGATAAAATGTAACACAACAATTAAGATTCTTGGTTAGCGTACTAACAAACATAAGGTCGGCCCTATTTAAATTTCTTTTTCTTTGAAAAACAGGAACTGGTTATCTCTTAACATGATTTGAGTGCATCTTGCTTTACTTTGGTAGAATAAATATTTTTGTTTGACCATGTGGCTTTGTGAGTAATTTAATTTGGGTTAAATCTTAGATAACAATTTATCTTTTGCCTTGATCAGGTGTATTCAACATCAATGGCAATGCTGCTAACAATGGTTGTATCCATCTTTCTCTTCAATTTCAAGCCACAAGCCTACAGTGCAGGTGTGTCTCCATTGTTTTACTTATGAACTTTTGAAGTGCCCTTTTTACCTAGTCCCCGTTGATTAAAGTTTGTTGATCCAAGGTGAAATTGAAAGGAAGTTTGATCAGAATACCCTAAGTTGGAATATGGGAATCAGATCAGAATGTTTCCAACTGTGTTGTGTGTGTGTGTAGAGAGAGAGAGAGAGAGAGAGAGAGAGAGAGAGAGAGAGAGAGAGAGAGAGAGAGAGAGTTGGGCCCTTCTTGATGTCCACTCATCATTGAGATCCATTTCAGCCACTTTTCATCATTGAGATCCATTTCAGCCACTTTGCCAAATCAGAAGGGACAGTTGGAAACAGTGCTTGGTTGAGGACCAACGTTTGTTGTGCACATATGTATGTCCGCCTGATGAATGGTTTATCCTGATTTTTGGCTGTGGCTGATCTATATGGTGATCCCCATTTTGATGCATGGCTTGGGCCCAGTAAAAGGTGCATGGAAATGGGCTTGGTACAAGTGGAATGTAATGCTGACAGACATCTGCGAAAACCTTTCTGACATTCAAGGGATCGTAATTGATATTTTTCTCATGTTCATGCAGCTTTTCTTAGGTATAATCATCTGCATGATGTCCCTGCACATGTACTTTGCCCCTGCTAACATGCTTATAGATTTGCAGGTGGCATATAGAGCGGAACCTGAGATGAAGAATGAAGTTATCATTGAACAAAGAACAGCTTCCTGATGTACGGTGTCCCTTTTGAATTGAATCTATTTTGCAACCCATTTTCCTTTTATCATCCATCTCTTTTAGTGTTACTTGCGTGCTTATGGTTATTGAAAAATTGAGAATGAACTTAGATTTTTCTGGTGGTGATACAAACACCCCTCCCTCTGTGGAATGGTACAACTTACCGTTCAGGGATACCCTTCCTAGTTACAATGTAGGTGGCGAAACTTGCACTGTGGTGCTTACTTCTCCTCAAGTTAGACCAATGGATCAGATCCCTCTTTTTCTAAACTGAGATGGGGCCAAGCATCTCTTTTTTGTTACATTGGATGCGTGGTGCGGTATTGTGGGTCCTAACCTAAGGTAAGAGGGATCGATCCCCTGTCATCCTGGGAAGTGACCACCGAGCTATTCATTGGTTCAGCGACCAAGCACTTATATTTAAGTAATCTTTCTTTGAGAATTAGTAGTGGGACTCAAACACACAACCATAAGATTGCAATATTGAGAACTTTCCACTTGCCAGAAGCTCTAGCCCAAATTTAAGTAATTTTTGCCATATCGTCATATGGATGTTGTCAAGTGCATCGGCAGTAACTTTTACGGCGACGACAACACTGTGAAGGGATTCCCATCACTTAAGGAGCTCCACCTCAGGGACATTCCCAATTTGGAGAAATGGTTGGGAGCAGATGGAAAGGCTATATTCCCTTGTCTTTGGAAATTGGTGATTAACAAGTGCCCCATGTTAACAACCTTGCCATATTTTCCTTCTCTTCAGCATTTGGAACTGCTAGAATGCACTTCTGCCATACTCATGCCAGTGGCGAACCTCACATCAGTTTCTTTCCTTCTTCTTCAAGAAATCAGTGGCTTAGAGTCCTTGCCAGAAGGGATGTTAAGATACTTCACTTTTCTCTATTCGTTGTTCATTGTTCATTGCAAAGAACTCATGACTCTTTCTAGAGCGTTGGACAACCTCAGTGCGCTTAAAACACTGTTCCTCTTGGGTTGCAACGCACTAGCGTCAATGCTCATCTCTCTAGAAAAACTGGGGATCACAAGGTGTCATGGTCTAATGTTGCTGCCTGAGGAGGTTATAGGGGGGTTAACTAGTCTTCAATATCTCTACGTTCATAGCTGTTATAACCTGACGTCTTTGCCAGACAATTTGCAGTATCTCTCTGCCCTCGGAATCATTGATATAAAAAGATGTCCTAAGTTGGCATTGCCTACATATCCGCGTCACCTGAATGAATATGATTTGGGAATTAAAGACCTTGCGATAGTGGATTCTTCTCCATCAGGACCCATGACAAAAGCCTTTTTGGTCGTTGAAGAACTCAAGGAAATGGATGAAGAACTCAAGGAAATTTGTCAAATTACCAGGGTAAGTAATATAAATACAATGTTATTGGAGATAAGGGTCCTAAAAATCCATAGCAAGCTTTGCCTTTCTTCATTTCTGTAAATATTTTCAAGCATGTTACTTGTCTAATAATCTGAAAATGATTTTGAAACTAGTTTTGGACCGACCCCAAAATGGTCATAGCTGAAACCGTTACATAATGTGACTAATGTCTGGCAGCCCAAACTGTTGTATCAGTTTGCTTCGTGCCTCTTTCATTTTGATAGTTTAGAAAACATTAGATTATAGAAGATTTGAAAATCTTAATTCTTAAGGGAGAATTTGACATTCTCCATACCATTTACAAATGAGAGCAAAGTTGGAGATGGATGACAAGTGGAACATAATGTGCAACTGAGCATGGCTAACAGATAAGACATTTCAATTTTTCCAACTTTGATGGTAACTATATTCTCATGCCCTCCCCCATGCTTCCATGAATCATATGAAAATGTCAAATGCCACCTAAGGGTATCTTAATGTTTTGGATATGATATTGAATAGCGAAACTGTCTCAAAAGGGGCATTTTTTAATCCATATCCTAATTTAAGGCTTGACTTCTAGGCCTATGTGCTGGACCCTGAGAGCTTATATTAGGGTTAGGCCCATGAAGTAACAAGCTGACAAAATTACGACTGCAACTGTGTCACTTGGTTTTGAACAGTACTTCTTAACTAGCAGTTTACTAAGAAAACAAAAGCATAACAATTGCAACATTTTCTTACAGATATGCTTTGTTGATGTAGGTAACTATCAAGCCATACCAGTTAAGCAGCTCAGCTGAAAATGCAACAGGGAACTGAGGAATGTATGGTTTTGTAATCTTCCAATTTCACTCACAAATAGACTTGTTTTTTTTTAAAATTGTACCGTGACTTAAATGGTTGTAGTTTATATGCTTTTTTTTTTAACTGTACCATGACTTAAATGGTTGTAGTTTATATGCTATTTTCACTTCTTAATATTTTTCATATTCTTCTAAATTTGTATATCTTTAAATTCTTTATTCTTTTCCAACCCCATGAAACATCGAAACACAGAGATGGCCAAATGTTTCAGTTCGGGCTTAAACCAGAATGTTTACTGAAACGAAATTGACAGCAATGGTTAAAATGCTCTGTTAGTTGATGTAATCTGATCTGACTCATTTTTGGGTCATGTGACTATCTCTAACTCAAATTAACCAAAGGTATTTGCTATGCTGGTTGGTTGTTAAGAGCTACATATAATGTCGGGAGTCGGTGCTATAATTGAGGGTGGGTCTACCTCTGGAATTCAGCTGCTCTTTTGAATCCTTGATTTCTTGCAGATTGGATTGAGGAAACTGCAGTCTTTGTTCTACAGTTCTGCTTGTAAATTGTTTTTTTTTTTTGGAAGAATAAGTTAAGGTCTTTATTAAAGAGGAGCATTACAACAGATAAGAACCACCCCCACCCAAGATTCTCAGTAGAAAACTAAGAACCTAAGGTAGCAAGCAGGCCCTAGTGAAGAAAAATATATCCATGCCCATTGCCCACAACCCAGGCCCAAGCACACCGCCCACATCAGGCTCAGTCGCTCAAACATAACATAACGCCTGCACCCGGACAGAAAAATAACCACTTCCCACAACCTGAGCAAAGGAAATCCGGGCCCATTCTTAAGCTCAGCCCTATCCTAGATAGCATGAGATTAAGATGGCCCAATTCCAACATATTAAATGGAGCAGGCCCATTGCAATACCGTTTTATACATCTACGTAGTCTCACTGCTTTTGGAGATGACTGAGGCGATGTCCATTTCTTAAACTGCTGAATTGCTGCAACTAAACGGCTAGCTTGAAAACGCCGCTGCCACATGGATTTGGTAGGATCCCTCACGATCCTTAGCCATGGTCCATCCAACTCAAAACAGTTAGGCAATATGGCCTGTGGAACAATCTGAAAAATAGAGTAGACTGCTTCATAATGGTTTTCATCAGAAACTACAGTTCCTACCCATGGAACACCCATATTATTCCATAGTATACCAATCAGAAAGGGAGGATGATGGGCAATAGATAGACTCCACCTAGGGGATGGTTATGCTGAAGTACTGTTCACCTGCCTTTGGAATGTGGGGGGTAAATTCCATAGCCTAGAAATTCGATCTGGAAACTCAAGTCGAAGACACAAAAGCCGACAATAGATTTGAAGCATGAGCGAATGAGTTAGGGGATGGATTGGCCAAAGATGGTGCATCTTGCATCGATCTAACTTCTCTTTCATTTCTTGATGATTGGATTTTTTTTCTTACTTCTTTTGATGAATTTTATTTATCATTAATAAAGAACTTTTTCAGTTAATTAGAGTTCCTTTGAAACTAACCATAATGTAAATACCAGTAACTGTCTTTTTCCAATTGTGTTTGGTGTGATTGGCCCATTTTTAGTTGAGAGCATTTCAAAATCACCTCAGCAAAGATTTGTAGGATTTCCAACTCTAGACATGAACATTTATACTGATGTAGACTAAGAAGATCAAGAGCTTAAGGATCACACCACATCATATGGCAGTGGTCTGTTTGTACAGATCCTGCACCATGTACTTGTTCATGGTCCATGTCCCCTTGCAGTTGCTCAAGTCTGGGTCCACCTCCAGTTTTTTTTTTTTTTTTTTCTCTATTGGTAACAATGAATTATATTAAAGAGAAAAACTAGAATACAATCAGCCCTACAACAAGACGGGCTGAAGGTTAAAAAACATTATACCAAAGAGAAACACAAAAACAAATTACATGGCGAAAGCTACCAAATCAATTGACCTATCCACTGCTTGCTTTGCAAATGAGTCTACGAATCCATTGGCCGCCCTCCCAACATGATGAAACGACACTTGAATAGAAGAAGATGAGGATTTAATCTCATTCAAGTAAAATTGAAATCTCCAAGGAAACACGACCGAAGACGAAACCCAAGAAAGGGCATTAACAGAATCACTCTCCACCACTAACTTAGCACGGAAAGAGGAAGAGACAAAATCCCGTATCGCATGTAAGATAGCTAGGACCTTTGCCTCATTGGACTCCATACACCCCACATGCTTGGAGAATATTGCCATCACAATTCCTTCACTATTACGAAGCACCCTGCCAATACTCGCCAACCCAGGCTTACCCTTAGCTGCCCCATCCACATTAAACTTCAACACTCCTTCAGAGGGCAGAACCCAATGCACCATCTTTTTCACCTTCTTCACCCCACAACATAAGGGGGCCTCCCAATTATACAACACGCCATCAACCTTGAGACTCAAACTCGCTCCTGAAAGATGCACACTTGGCAATTCATACCACCACAAATTACAACAAATCCTCCACAGAAGATGATGCACTTCTGAACACTATCATTCCTCTCCTTCCACACCGATCATATAATAGCGAAAGGAATAAGTCTCCAAAGAATTAAACCACGACAGGAAAAAAAAAAAAAAAAAAAAAGAGAAAAGAAAAAGAAAAAAAAGAAAAAAGAAGTACATCTCCATGCTTCAAACATCCTAGCCAAAGACCCTGGACTATAACAAAGAACGCACCTCGCAAGGCACACCACAACGAGTGAGAGAACTCACAATGCATGAACAAATGGTCAACCGTCTCCCTCTCCTTCCCACACATCACACATATCAGAAATAGCCTGTAAAGCTATGCCTCTCCTCCTAAGAATGCCCGTCGTACATACATTCCCCGAAATCGCCAGCCAAGCAAAGCCCTCCACCCTTGGAGGAGCCAAGCCCATCCAAGCCAATGAAGTAGGAACTCTGACAGCCGACGAGCCCTCCAATTCTCTATAGAAAGAATTACAAGAGAAAAACAGCAGAAGGGCAGTGCTTCCAACTATGGGAGTCGGCTACATCCTTGCAAATAAAAAGGTTAAAAAGACGACTAACCAATAACCTCAACTCGGTCCCCTCAAACTGACACAAAGCCCTCCTAAAAGACGTATCCAAAGATCCAAAACCCCCCTCACCAATAAAACAATCTTTAACTGAAGCACCCCTCATTAACCACCAATCTGAACAATGTAGGAAGGACAAAAAGCAAGGACCCACCCTCAACCAATTATCCACCCAAAAATGGATGCGACTTCCCTGCCCCACTTTAAAGCCCACAACTCCCAAACAACTCCCCCCTTAACGAAGACAAATCCCCAACTCTCAAAATATTACCCCACAAACCTAACAAGTGATACCTAGGAACTCTAGCAGGCTCCTATCCTCACCATATTTTGCAACAACAACTCTCCTCCATAAGGGCTCCCTCTCCTCCCCAAACCTACACTACCATTTTGGCAAAAAGAGCCCAATTTTTTTAATCCAAATTACCCGACCATAAACCCCCAAGAGCCTTAGGCTTGATAACTTCCTCCCATCTTGACTACATTAAAATTTCTTTTGTCAAGTCCTGAGTACCCCCCTCGCCCCCACCCACCCACCACACACACAACAACAACAACAACAACAACACATAGGAAATCCCTCCTTAAATGATCCAAATTCTCCCTAACCACCGCAGGCATTCACAACCAAGACATATAGTATGCCGGAAGGTTTGAAAGACAAGCTTTGATTAAGGTGATTCTTCCGCCAAAAGAGAGGTGGTTCCTTTTCCACATAGGCAATTTCCTCTTGAAAATTCCCACCACGAGATTCCAAACATCTCTAGATTTCGCTTTACCCGTATCAGGCAAACGTAGGCACAACAGTGGCAGCTTACCAAACTTGTAGTGAAGCTTTGCAGCTAAAGCTTGAATTTCTCTTTGGGACACCCCAACCCCTACCGTCACGCCCTTGGAAAGGTTAATTCCCAACCCTGAAGTGAGTTCAAAACACCTGAGAATCCTTTTTAGAACCACAACTTCCCACCTCATAGAGCTGAAGAGAGTCCACCTGAGAATCCTTTTCCACTAGGTTTTCAGCTCAAGGTTTGGTCCTTCTATGAGTTCCCCATGGACTCAACCTGTTTCCATTGATAGCCATTGCATAATGATTAACTGGCCCAATTACCCGTGCTCGGCACGGTATCTCCCTACACTGCAAAATAAATAATCACGTATTAAAAAAAATTACCTATTTCCAAAGGACAAGTTGGCTAAAATAGAAATAGAGGAATTGGAGCAAAAAGGGTATAGTTACATAGGAACAACTGAAACATAAGTGGTATGATGGAAAAATGTGTGGGTAGTTGAATGAGTAGTTACACAACTGCGGGTCAAAATTATAACCGATGGTCAAAATTGAAGCCAAAACGTCCTAGCTTAATATATTATAATGGTTAGACATGACCGTTATAACTCACATATAATTTTGGCTAAAGCCCAGAGACACCCTAAAATTTTTCCAAACCTCTGTTAGATCACTTTTAAGCATATTTTAAGGTTGTTTTTGTGATAATGCATTGAGCAAGAGGAGAGATGAAGGGGAAAGGAGAAAGACATGAGAAGAAAATAAGAAAGAGAAAGGAGGAAGGAGAGAAAAGGTTCTCTTGTGGTAACATACTAACTGACCTATACGGGTTATTGAAGTCAGTACAAACTATCACTAGGTACACAGAGACCTGCATGAAATGGTACATTCATAACAATTCTCCTCAAGCTGTGGTATGTATATCAATGGTGCAGAAAGCTTAGTAACTATTGCTGTTATATTATCTTGCCCTGGTGTTTTCTGTGAAGACGTCTAAGTTTACTTTTAGATCTAACTTACAGGGTGATGAAGTGCTCCATTTGTGTCCTTTTTATAGATAAAATGACAGTCAACTCCAATGTCTTTCAGTCTTTTGGGGAATATTGAATTGGAGGTGATGTCAAAGGCTGCATGAGTGTCACAGAACATCTACTTGGAGAGCTGATTATGAATCCCTATCTCATGTAGTGACAACCATCATCTCACATGCTCTAGTAAAATGCACTTTTGTGTTTCAGTCTTCCTTGTAATGATATTACCCCCAACAGGGTACTGTGATAACCTGGGCCAGGTTAGGCCTAGATTCGTCTGACCCATAAGGTATTTGGTCGGGTTGGGTTGCATTATTTGTTTCTAACCAGTTAACAACCCAATAGTATCCCTTTATTGCTGGGTTGTTAGAACGATACAACCTTGGGAGGAGGATTTCGTTTGGGTAACTAGGGGATTTTCCCAAAGGATAGAGATACAAGTCTATCCCAAAGTTAACAAACTCTTTTCTTATTTTGGTTATAGAGGAGAGGAGAGAAAGGAGTGCAGAAGTATTTTTCTTGGGAAGCAACAGAGAAGAATCACAGAGAGGAAGAGGCCGGAAGATTTAGTGGATGCAATAAGCAAGACCTCATATCAACCGAGCTACAATCTGCTACACTAGGAGGTGAGTAATATTCTCCATTTGTGTATAATGTAGAATTGGACTGTTATTGTTCCTAGCCATGATCAGACCCAAAAAGGGTCTAAGAGACAGAAAATCTGAACACTGTCTGCAAGGTCTTCTTCCTGCTTATTTCCATCGTACGTGGGTGGAGACCTACATGAATCTACTGTTCATCTTGGCCGATTGAAGAAAAGAAAATGGAGTATAATTTCTTTTACTTTGTGATTAAACTTGTGTAATTGTCCCCATTATCTTGATTAATCACTAAGTTGTGAAATCCATTCCAAGAATCCATTCCGCAGAGAGGAACAGATCTGAAAATGCATTTTTTTTTCAGAGTTTCAAACGTTCCCAACATCTTAGGTTCGACAGATCTTGTGGGGCTGGGGGTCCACCTGATCGACGATCAGGACCAGCCTTCTGGCTGGGCCTTGAGGGGCGACCAAGGTGGGCTGGTCCCCAGTGGATCGGACCATTGGGGACCCACCTTTTGGTTATCCGAGAGAACAGAGGCGGAAGCCTATGTTTCTGCTATTTTTGTTCCACTGCATAAATGTCATTTTTTTCCTCCCTCAAACAGAATCTTGGTTTAGAAATCAGAACCTAAGTGTGAGGAATCCTATCTTGTAAAATATGATCCAGAGGAGGGATCAAACTGATGAGATGCAGAAATTCCAGATTTTTAATGGCAAAGACCCCTTTTGAACAATCGGATCTGTGGGACCCACTGGTCCACCTGATCAGAGATCAGGACCGGTCATCTGGATGATCTCTGATGGGCGACCAGGATGACCCTGGACCCATGTGGCTCTGGTCACTAGGGACCCACCATCTCTTTCCCTCAAGATGTTGGGCGTGAGACCCATTCTCTGGAAGTGACGAATAGTGCAAAGCACTGTATCATCTCCCCTTCCTTCATAAGGTGCTGTGTTGTTATATTTGTTCCAATATGGACCCTGGTTATTCCAGAATTTTCCAAACCCCTTTTATGATTATTATGTACAGCAATGTCCATTTAAATCCCAGATTATCTTAGAATTTATAAACTGAGTTTATACCATCACAGATTCTTTTTTTTCTTGATCTCTTTTGGTTCTGTAATTTTAGTGAAGACCCTGCTTGAACTATATAACTTAGAGTGGTATAATATAGGCACATGTTTAATGTGCCTGAATTATGGTACAGGGTTATGAAATAAGAGTCCAAGTCAATGGGACAATTCCTTAACTGATAGTAATTCCTTATATAATTAGACTATAATGAAGACTTAGCACTTAAAGATATAAGAGTAGTGCCACATAGGCAGGTACAAAATTTTGAATTAAAGTGGGGCATTTATAAACCCGGGTATGTGGAGCTAGCCCTGTATCAAAATAATTAGTGTATATATATATATATATGTTCTATGATCGTTCTACAGCATGCATAATAAATATAAAAGAACTAATGAACACTTCCCAAAGAAATTAGATTATTTTAATATAAATGTTATGCAGGACAGTGACAGTTTATTTGAAACATCAGTGAGGGCACTTACTCTGATTACTGATCGATTAGTGAACCCTTTCTGGGCATGGAGGGATAAGATTGGACAGGGACTGAATCAATGATTATTGAACCAATCTCCCAATGGAGAGTTTTGACTAACTTATGGAAAGGACTTCCTTATTGGAAGGGACTGAAACACTGAAACTCATACGATAGAGTTCTACTATATTCTAAGGACCCATATTTGGGAATATTGAACTTTCCCATGCTAAGAGATGAATGTGAAATCTCATAAGATAAATAAGAAATTCTATAAGATATATTTTCTCATCTTCTATCATTGAATTATGTTGTTAAGTGACTCGTGTATTTAGATTATTGCTCACCAGTTTTCTGATAAGTGGTGTGCCCCACTTCAGGTACGGGTCACTTGGGGGAGCATGGAAACGATGGGGAACAACCCTTGGATTTCAAACTGCGTGGCTGATGAGAGAGCGTCACAATCTAATTGAAATTGAGATTTAGAATTTTAGAGATAGATTACTTATTTCAAATGATGAACTTGGTTTCTTTATGAGTTGGAAATTTTGTTATTGGACTTGTTATCACCTCTTATCTATTTAAATTGCCTCTTAAATAAATTAGAAGCATTGCTCAATTCTTTGTCATAATTTGATTTATGTGGTGATCTTGACTTACTTATAGTACTATCCCGGAATCTGATGAGCTCTAGGATTCGGGGTGTTACAGGTACAACCCGCAGTTGAACTTCAATCGGAGAGTGAGGCCAATTAATCATCACCTGAGCAGCAGTAATGGATACACTACGATGGGGAACATTTAGGATCCCATGACCAGAAATAGCCACGGCCAACACACAAAACCCGAAAAACCCCACACAGAGAAAAGGTCTCTCTCTCTCTCTCTCTCTCTCTCTCTCTCTCTCTCTCTCTCTCTTGTGCATTTGGTCCTCTCAAAAATTTTGTTTTCCTAGGTCCTACACTAGCCAGAGTGCCCTTGAGACATCTCAGGATTCTACAAACTGCTACCAAATGACTTGTTTCTGGGTATTTTGATTCAACACTCATGACACACATTACGTCTGGTTGGTGACTGGTGAGAATTCTTTTCCCTACAAATTCCCAGTATAGTCTAAGATCTTCATATAGCAGCCACCCAACCAAACGTAAACTAAAACTATATCCAACATATACCCAAACGGGCAGCCAACATTAAGAACTGATCAAAACAGCATCCCATATTTGACCACACTGCCAACCAACATCAATAGCAGATTGAAACAGCCAACATATGACCAAACACTAATAACAGATCAAAATTGACCTATGTGCACCCCACCCATCACAAAAGTTAAATGCAGCTCCTTATGCATCAACCATGCTTTTGGAAACATTGGAACAGAGGCATATGGGATCAAATGTTTGTTAGTTTTTCATGGAAGAATCAAACAAAAACCGCCTGGTACAAATCGTCATGTGGTGAACAAACCAAAAACCATGATTTTCAAACCTGAAACACGCACCATTCTCTTAACTTGGAAAAAAACATGTCTCCCTGCCAAATCTTGAGGTGAAATTCCTATTAATTGGAGGAAATCACGAAGAAGCTGAAACAACAAAATCACTAGAAAAAATCATCAAGGGGTAAGTGACATAAATGGAAGTTAATCTTCTACAGCGGTGTGATCTTATCTAACACCTTAATGTTTGAGCTGCTACGGATATCAGTAGGAAATAGAGTTGGGACTTGTACAAGCAAGCTCCCTTGGCTTAGGGCTTGGGTACCATCTGGTTTTATTTTATTTTTTAATTTTTGGGTCAATGGGAATATTTGTAATTTGAGATTAAGTTTCCTAAATTTGGATTAATTTACATCTTTGGTTGTACTTCGTAAATAATCATTTTCTATCACTATGTCAAAAACGTCCAAAAAGCCACACCATTAGGCGCTGTACAGACTTGGTTCCTCCTGTGGTTATTTTTACCACATACATATTTTAAATACCACTGGCTTATTTGTCGTTTTTAAACCTAATTTCAATTAGCGCCAAAATCACCCTTTTTTACTTCTCTCCCGCGCGCGCTCTCTCTATCCGTTTCCCTCTGCTGCTTCCTACGCTCTCTCCCAATCTCTGCGGCTTTCTCATCTCCAGTCATTCTGGCTTGACGTTTTCATCTCTGCGGCTTCCCTCGTCTCAGCGGCTTCTCTGCAGCCTGATGTTCTCATCTCCCAATTTCTCTCTCGATTTGGTACTCTCTCATCTCTCTCTCTTTATATTGTTCTTGGGTTAGATGCTGCTGCAAAGAATAGAGTTTGGACTTAGGATATTGACAAAGGGGAATTTATTTTTTGCCATGATAAGTATTCTTTCCCCTCAGCTTCATTCCTCTCCATCTCTTTGAAAATCTGATCGAAGACTCCAAGAAGGGGAAAAAAAGGACAAAACCCTAGTTTCTGGTTTTCATCCCATCAATTAATCTCCATTCGCTATATTCCCAATCAATAGATTTCTCAATTCAATCCGCTCATGGCCTCTGGATCATCCGGTCGAAACTCCTTCGGATCGAAAGGTTTCGATTTCGGCTCTGGCGACATTATCTGCTCCATCGACGACTTCAGTAGCCTAGATGCCTCCAATGGAAGGCGAATGGATTCTACCATCAATGGCAGTTCTGGAATGGTATTCATCAATCGTTTTTTTTTCTTTTTCTGTTCCAGTGTTCAATTTCGTCTTCTTTTTGTGCTTTCTTGTATTTGGGGATCGTCTGTTTTTCTATTGCTCTGAAGATAACCTTAACAGTCGAGAATTGGTCTGAATTAGACGCCCTAGAGCTTTGGAATTTGTAAATTTGATGAACTTCGCTGCAGATCTGTTCTGTGCGTTGTAGCAATTTTTTGTGTTTGAAAAGGAAGCTTTTTGTTTGGTGAGGCGATCATGATTTTGCTTTATACGCTGAATCATGAAGCTGGTTCCTTTTTTTTTTAATATGTATGGTCTTCTAAGGCGTTGAATTTCAGTAAGTATATGTAATGATATTTGGTAATTGAGCTTCATGATCATGACTTCTTGAAAGCTTTCTTGTCCTTGCAATTGGTTTTTTTATTTTTTATTTTTTCTTGATGAGAATAGTGTAACGCATAGGGATCGGAATGAATGAAGCATAGGTGGAAACAGTTCCAGTCCCAAATTGAGATACAGGGCCTGCCCCTTGCTACAGGGAAATCTTCTCATCCCTGGTCCTGTCTGAACTAGGAATATCTCCTCAGACCAAGAAACTACTTGGGATTGATTGTATTCTTTTACTACAACAGGGAGGACCTTTTTCAGCCTCTTTATAGCCAGGCTGTTAAAACTTTAACAAGATTTCCATGAGATTCGTCAGCATTACCTATCAGTGCATATTATATTACCTTTAAGGCGCTATTTGAGATGAGATTGCACTAATGACTCCTAAGCAACTATGCAATTTATGAATAATTTTGGGCAAAAATGAAAAATCAGATCTGCCCCAATCTCTTCTCTGTTTTGGGGAGAAATTTGCCCAATCTGGCTAAGGCAGCAAATCGCAGTGAGTCCTCATCTCTATTCTGTCTATTCTTTTCATTGTTTTTTTTTTCTTCTTCTTCTTCCTTAGGTCTGCAATCCTCTCTCTGCAGTCTTTGCAACCCTATCTCTGCTCACGGATTTGATAACCACCTCAGGTATGATTGTTTTTTATTTATGTAACTTTAGGTTGTAAATTTGTTTGTATCACAGCAGATTTTTTTTTTTTAATGTGTTGTGCATGTTGTGATGGTGGTGGTGTGATTGTGGCAATGAATAGATGGAATGGTTTTTTTTAAAGGTTTCAGTGGTAGTTTTTTTTCAAATGTTAGAAGATCAACTGGTGTAGACCAATTGGTTGGTTTGAACCATCTGATGACTCTACATTGATAGACCCGATTAATTGGCGATTTTGAAAATTTTGTGGTGGTTTAAAATGTTGCCAACTACCAAGATCTGATTCCCCATGTGGTGGGATGTTGAATGGGTTGTTTGATCGGATTGCAGGCCGAGTGTGGTGGGATGTTGAATGGGTTGTTTGACTTGGAAGTTGGGTTCAGCTTGGATGAGTTTTGAAGGTTGGATTGGAGATTGGTGTAGGTGGGTGTTGAAGTTTGAATCCTAATAAGGAAAGACTCCTAAATAAATGAGCCCAAATCATAGGACCATGTGAACTTTTTTTTCTAATGGGCAGCACTTGCAACAATGGGTAAAATCAAGTATGGCTGTACATGTGCCAGGCTGGGCTGGCTGAAGCATGTCCATGCTCAGCCTGTTTGGTTGTTGGGCCTTCAAGCTTGATGCTTTTGGCACAGCCGACATGGTTGATCTGATTGTGTTAAATATTTCAGGCTGGATCAGACAATGTACAAGTACTGGAGGACTCAAAGCCAGCCCCATTTTACTATCTGGCCAAAAATAAACTACTCTTATCAAGCCCAATGTTGTTTAGGCTGTTGGAATATTTCTATTTCTATTTCTTTTCTTTTCCTTTTCTAGTGCATCATACTATAGTGTTCCTTAATTATCTTTTTGTGAATCAAGATTATCCGAGGGCAGACCTCTGAGGTCATCCCCAACCATCGCAGTTTCTCTACATGGTTCATTCATGATGAGGTCCATCTTATCACCAGTCCACATAATTGAACCAAGAGACCCACTTGTTTCTTTAAATGGGCTGCCAGTTGAATATCCAAAAGTGACCATAGAATAATCTCCTCTTTAATAGAAAGTGATTAAAATCCTAGGAATGTCAAGATCACACATCTCTACCTTATTTCCTTCGTCTCTCACTCCTTTAATATTCCTTTGTTGGAGCCCATTTGACCATGAATTCCTATGTATTAAGTTCTAATCTTGGCATCAGGGAAGATGCCTTGGCAGTTCTTGGAAAGTTGTCGAGCCATCGGCAGCCGCATTTTGGACCACCTGCAAAGCAACCTTAACTGATTGCTTTTGTTGTCCTGTTCCTAGGCCCTGTTTTTCTTTTCTGTTGTAGCCTGCTGCTTGGTTTTGTAAAGTTTTCTCTACTTTGATTTTGGCCTGCTTTCTCTTGTGGGCTTCAGCTTGTACACATTTTGGGGGGTGCTTGTTTTCGTCCAATCCCTTTTTTCTATACAATTCTTTTGCACCTTAGCAAAAGAGAAAAAAATAAATAAATAAAGTTCCCATGCGAACAAACAGGCCGTTAGGGTCTATTTGGATGAAGAAAAAGGTGGATAAAACTTTCAACAGTCCAAATTTGCATTGCAGAGTTTTCTTCACTTGTTTATTCCTCCAGTTTTCACTTTCTTCAAATCCAATTGGATCCTTAAACTTTGATTAGGCCCAACCACGCATGGGAATTCTTCAATGTGGACATGGGGAAAATTCATATGGGGAGAATTCCGAACTGTGCAATTGGTATCTTCATCAAATGATTCTGAACTGGTTAAGGGTGTTCATTCGTTAGTTGAACTGCCAACCCAATCTATACCTATGGTTTTGGATCAGGTAGGATTGGGTTCACAATTTCCATCCAATTAATACATGGGTTGAGTCAAGGCTTGCTATTTGACATGTTGACCTGATCCAACCTGAATCAACATATTAACTAGGGTCTAGGTTGGCCCATTTAATTTCAAAGTTGAGTTTTAACAAACATTTTCAACCTGATTTATAAATGGATTTATAAATGGATCAGTTCAGATTGAGCCTATTCATGTACCAAAGTGCTCAACTGTAATACCCCGGGCCCAGTATAAGGGCTAGATTATTTTCTGATATTTAATATTTTATTATCTTGATTTTACTTGAATTTATTGGGACCCATAGTTTGATGGAGGAATTCGAGTGGGACTTGTATTGGTTATACCATAGACTCTTGGCAATGTTAGGAATAGGATTGACATATGAGAAGGAAATAATAACTTTAGAAAGAGGACTTTGGGAAAGATTCTTACTTCTAGCTTTTATATATTAATCGACCCAAGCCTCTCTGAAGCCATTCTCTCTCTTGTCCACTTTCTTTTCCATCAACCCAAAAGCCTAGTTTAGAATTAGCCTTGAAGAAAATTAGGAGGAAGAACCAATTCTAGTTAGCTATAACAGGTGAGAATCTGAGTAGAGATTCTGATCTAATTGTATGGTTCTGAATGTATGGGTTTGCTCTTGTGTAATTTTGATTACCCTATTTTATTGTGAGTGGAATTCTACATCTTCTTGGAATTAATATTATGGTTGATATTCTTGGCTACAAATCTCTAATCTTATTGCAATGTTGTTTCGGTTCCAAACTATGAATTGGATGACTGCTAAATCTGAATTTACCAACTGTTCGGTGATGTTTTAATACATGTCAGACACTGGATTGAATGCTTGATGGAATAAAATTCAAGTTCTGATGTTGTAATATAATGAGATGATTTCTATAATTAATATGCTCCTTAAACCATGTTTACAAGATGAAAGGAGTGGGATCAGCAAGAGAGAAATCAGTCAAAACTGGACTTTACAGTTCCAACACAACAAAACCAATTTGGGTCGTTTGTGGTTGTGGGACCACATGGCCCACCTGATCAGAAATCTGGGCTAGGGATCTGAAAGGTCGCCCATGGTAGTGCCGGACCCATTCAAAGTGGGCTAAACACATGCACTTCAAAACCAGGAGGCGTGTTTGAAAGAGGAACAGAGCAGTTTGGTCGACACCCTTACTGGGACCCACTGCTTGACTTGATTAGAGATCAGGACCCCACATCTTGAAGGGGACCCAGGGGCGACCTGGCTGGTGGTGGTCTCATGTGGAGTGGGCCCCCCATCTGCCCAGTCATCCAGAAACTCTAATTCTGGGAACCGTGAGGCTTGTTCATGAAATTTTCTGTACTTGTTAGGGCTCCGGGGCCCAGTAGGGCTACCTGATGCCAAATCAGAACCATAGAACCTGTTGTGGGGCCCTGGGCGACCTTGGAGATCAGGTCCCATCATGGATTGGGCCGATGGGACCCACTGACCAATACATCAATAGTTCCAGGCGTGAACTACCTTGTTTCCGGAAGACAGTGACTATGGATAATGTTTGTTATAAGTTTTGAAAATTACAATACGGGCCTGATATTTATTGTTGTCATAGCTGGGGCCAGTTTTGAGTGACTTGAGACCATTCCTTGGATTTCATACTTTATGAAATTACAAATAAGGGCTGTTCAATTGTTATTGCTATATTTATTGCTGGAGTTGTTTTCTTTATTTCATAAATTGAGTAATTAGGATTCGAAGCATATGATGGATTATCATACATGTTATGTACCATTGTTATTTGGGATTTCATGGTTTGTATATGTATATTTTGTGATTAATTTGGTAATTGAATAATTCTCTCAAAACTGTAAAGGGTGAGTTATGTAATTTTGACCTCTCTACTTCGTATACCAATTTTGATTTGGACTGGGGCAGATTAAATCCACATAATTTGTGAATGGGTTGATTATGGAATTTGCCCGTTACTTATGTTGAGGATATGCTAAATATCAGATTTTGATGAGACATATATTTGCTATTTGAATTGGAACACTGATATACGATGACCTTGTTTGTTTGGAGGAACCTTTTGGACACCCCTAGACCACGATCATGTATGGCCGATTTTGTGAGGATTGTTGATGTTGGACCTTTTGGTAATGTCAATTTTGTGGTACCAGTTTGCTGGTTTTGGACCCTAGGTAGTCGATTTTACTTTGGACCTTGGAGCTCGATTTTACACTTTGGATCATGGTGGTCGGTTTCATTTTGGACCATGGTGGTCGATTGCATTTTAGACCTTGGTAGTCGGTTTCATTTTGGACCTTGGTGGTCGATTTTGTTTTGGACAGAAAAGAATGATTTTGAGATGTCCAGGAATGAGATTTGGGAACTCTTTGTACATGTGATATCTTTGTGGAACATGAACTTTGGGCTGATGTTATCAGGTGGCTAGAAGGTTGTCGTTTGTTTGACTCGATTCTAACCTTGGCTTGAATGAGACTTTGGGATGTTACTTTAATTTGTTGTGTAATCTTATCTAAGTATATGTTTAATTGCACAAATAGATTAAAATATCTATTCACTCAGTTGTACTGATATTTTGTGGTTTTGCCCCAATCCAGGTAATCAGGGCTTAGCGACTCAGGAAAATCTTGGTGACCGGGAGATAAACTTTGGGATGCGTACTTGAGCGCCGAAGCCACATAGGTGAAGAAGAATTAGATTTAATAAATTGTTTAGATTGTTTCATTTGAAAAACATTGCAATTATTTTATTTTATTGGTCAATGTTACATTTTTTTATTAGATTTGGATTTTTAATACAAGTTGGTTTAAGTTAGTAAATGCCCGAATCTTTATGTGATCTTTGATTTAACCTATGTGTGTGATGCTTACGAGTCTTAGCACGAAATTCGAAGGACCCCGGATTCCGGGTCATTACATCAACCTTATATGAATCCGACTACCATTAGAACTCCTAGTACCACTAGCATTTGGATTTCTAAAACTTGGGGTATTTGGATTGGGTTAGAAAACCATGTCTTTAGAACTAGGGAACACAATGAGTCTAGTTTCATATGGGCTTGAGGAAACACGAATCCACCCCAACTCCACCGCATCATACCCAACTTGACCAATGATGAGTACGGATCATGGTTCTGCTTCCTGCGAAGAAACGGTAAGAAAAACCTAAGTCCAATTTACTGCATTGGCACTAAGTTTAGTTAGGGGATTATCACATTTTCAAGTCACCAAATTGATTTGTTTATAAGATATATAAGAATTCTCATTCTTAAATTCATTATGTAAGTACTATGTGATGTGATGATATGGATTGTTGATATTGGAGTTATATATATAAAGTGTTTTAAGTACTATGTGATATGATGATATGGATTGTTGATATTGGAGTTTTGAGGGGCATTGGAGTTATATATATGAAGTGTTTTAAGTACTATGTGATGTGATGATATGGATTGTTGATATTAGAGTTTTGAGGGGCATTGGAATTATAGACATGAAGTGTTTTATTAACAGGTAATACATTTGTGCACCCAAGATATTTTTCGGGGTCCGAAATGCTGGGGAGATTGTGTCGAAATTTTTCTAAAGTTATAACTTCTATTTTTCTAAAGTTATATCTTCCTCGTCCATCTTTAAGAGAAAATCGTAGCGATAATCCCACACGGGTGAAGGCATTGATGGACAAAAGAAGCTGCACCCATATTCCTTACAACCTTCATCAACTGCATCACTTGCCATCTGATCTGACTTCGAATCAATTTCCTTCCAAATTTGCTCCATGGAGTACCCAATTCAACTTTCTTCATGAATCTCCTTTCCTTGAGTGGTCAGAGAAGCACATGACCCCTTGTCACAATTCATCTCAAACTTTCCAGTCTCAACTTTTTGCCAGACATCGACCACATTAGCTGCAGGAATGTCTGGCATGCAATGGTCATTGACAATTGGAAGATGGAGAAGAAAAAGAAAATGATGATGGTGATGAAGGTGGTGACATCGCTTGTTTCCTTTCTTGAGCCTTCTTCCTCGTGTGGGTTCGCCAATAGTTCTTGATCTCATTATCAGTTCGGCCAGGTAATTTCCTTGCAATTCTTGACCACCTGTAACCAAATAATGTCAGTCCTAACTAAAATGGTGCCATGGTTGTATAACTCAGATTCAGACTATGATGGCTCATGATACCGTTGTAGAAACTATTTAGGGCCTGTTTGTTTGCTTGATATTGAACTCCTATGAATTCTAAGCAATTCTATGACTAGTGCCGAAAACTGCACATTTCAGTTGCTTAGCTCTAAGTCGGCACGGGTAAGATCTGATCAGATTAATTGAAGCTGCAAAGCTGTCTCACCTTGTATAAACACTTCAGATCGATCTCTCCTAGAATTTACCACCACAACTATGCTGATCTTGACTGGATTAGAGTTGCAAATAAGGTTACCTTATAAACATGTTCATGAGTCTGAAATTATAGCCTAAACCTCTTGACTTCATGTATCCTATCTCAAATTAGGATTGTAGTGGAACAAGAATGCAAGACTTTTGGCTTTCACACCATTCAAACTTCTAATAGGAACACAAATGTCTTATGTTGTGGTTGTGGCTAATCCTTGTGGTGGTGTGTTTAGGCCACCAAATACAGTCAGCATCATGGTAGGATAGGTGAACTGTGACTTCATCCACTTCTATTGAGCCCTCATGTGACTCTTAACTAGTCTTCTATATATACATGAACTCTATGAATAGATGAAGCTATTTGTGGCCTGTCACGTTTCTTTGGAGTCACAGTTCTGTTTAAACCTACAGCACCATGTCCTTAGTTGGTTGCAGATACTTGGATTGATTTTGAGTGAACACTGTGGATGGCACTTAGGTGCACATACAATCAATCTCGAGTCCAAATGATGCAATTTTCGGTAAATGGTCCACTCCATGTGGTCCATGAGGTAAGATTTTTACTTATAAAATTGAGTTCTAGTGACCATATGTAATCAATCTATAGCTGGCTTTTGAACAGTCCCTCACATAACAGGCAGCTGTCCATAGATAAGTCCCTGGATCTTATAAGTTAGGAACTATTGACAAGGTGTGGTGGACGTCAGGCCCTATCTGAGTCCATAGTGGACGTGGACCAACATGGGTCCAATGTAAGGGCCTGATCCCAGATCTGATGGACCCAGCATGATTCAAAAACCCAGTGAAAATTTAGAAATCTGCACTGTTGACAGCGGATTCAGCATGACTCTGAGCCAAAAGTATGCGAATCAAAACCCACGCAAATCATCTTATTTTTACTCAAAATTTGGAGATGTTAAACCTTGATAGTTGTTCTGTCAAACCCCGGAATTCTGGCTCTAAAAGATTTCAGAAAGTTGATTTTCCAGAGGCCTAAACAAGGCAGCTGAGTCAATCTCTGCACAGAATTTCTACACTTTTTTTTGTGTTCTATTTTTTCTAGTTTATTTAATGCATAGTTCTATGGTTGGAAATTTGTTCATGTAATTCATTAGTGTTGTGATTTTGTTTAACCATCTTTAAGTTGCTGGAGAATCATGAGAACTGATTTGAATTGGATACAAGTCACAATTCTGAAAATTAAGAGATCTACACTGTTGACAGCAGATTCAGCATGACTCTGAGCCAAAAGTATGCGATTCAAAACTCAGGCAAATCATCTTATTTTTAATCAAAATTTGGCAGTGTTAAACCTTGATAGTTGCTCTATCAAACCCCAGAATTTTGGCACTAAAAGATTTCGGAAAGTTGATTTTCCAGATGCCTAAACAGGGCAACTCAGTCAATCTGTGCAGAAATTCTGCACAGAATTTCTACACTTTTTTTTGTGTTCTATTTTTTCTAGTTTATTTAATGCATAGTTTTATGGTGGGAAAGTTGTTCATGGAATTCATTAGTGCTGTGATTTTGTTTAACCATGTTTAATTTGCTGGAGAATCAAGTTTGAGAACTGATTTGAATTGGATACAAGTCACAATTCTGAAAATTAATAAATCTACACTGTTAACGGCAGATTCAGCATGACTCTGTGCCAAAAGTATGCAATTCAAAACCCAGGCAAATCATCTTATTTTTAATCAAAATTTGGGGATGTTAAACCTTTATAGTTGTTCTATCAAATCGCAGAATTCTGGCTCTAAAAGAGTTCGGAAAGTTGATTTTCCAGAGGCCTAAACAGGGCAACTCAGTCAATCTGTGCAGAAATTCTGCACAGAATTTCTACACTTTTTTGTGTTCTATTTTTTCTAGTTTATTTAATGCATAGTTCTATGGTTGAAAAGTTGTTCATGGAATTCATTAGTGCTGTGATTCTTTTTAACCATGTTTAAGTTGCTGGAGAATCAAGTTTGAGAACTGATTTGAATTGGATACAAGTCACAATTCTGAAAATTAAGAAATCTGCACTGTTGACAGCAGATTCAGCGTGACTCTGAGCCAAAAGTATGCGATTCAAAACCCAGGCAAATCATCTTATTTTTACTCAAAATTTAGGGATGTTAAACCGTGATAGTTGTTCTATCAAACCCCAGAATTCTAGCTCTAAAAGATTTCAGAAAGTTGATTTTCCAGAGGCCTAAACAGGGCAACTCAGTCAATCTGTGCAGAAATTCTGCACAGAAATTGTGACTTGTAGGCAACTTTAGGCATTCATAAATTTTTCATCTTAATTCCTTTTTCATTTTCATTTTCATTTTCATTTTTTTTTTGTTCATGCATCGTTTTAATACAAAGCAGACCTTATTAGTGTTCAGAGTTTAAAACCTTATTTTGTTTTTCATTTTACAGGAAAGAGTTTGCATAATACATGAGAATAACCCTTCCAATGTATAAGGACATCTGAATCAAGACCCGGTGGCATGGGTATGTGGTCGAGATACTCGTGAACATGTGAAGGGCATGGGTTTAGGAATTTCTAAGTATGCCATTTTACGTTCAGCTCCTTAGAAGAGAGCATTAGAGCAGAAGAAGTTGGATGTCACCCTTCATACTGAGGTGGAACAGCTGAAAGAGCATATGAGAGAAATGGAGCAAATTCTTGCATCTCATGGTGGGGGACAAATGCGATTTTCGAGTAATCATGGGAGTTCATCTCAGGTACTTTATTTGTTTTACATTAATAATATATTCCCTAGCATAATTAAATATCTTATTGATGAATTACTCATTTTTCCTAATATATAATATATGTAGGTGAGGCAAGATTCCTCACATTAGGAGGCACAATCCGACAAGGCAACCACTGATCAATCAAGTTCACCTTTGCTAAAATTGTTGCATTTGACAAAAAATACATGTGTCGCATATGAAAGACAGTCAAATGAGTCTGCTGAAGAATCAAGTTGGAAAAGGACCATTTTAGACGAGATCATTGATGGGAATGTTGACTTGATAAACAGACGAGGCAAGATGGAAGATCTCACACTAGGCGATGCCATAGATTGGCCTGAATTTAGGATCATCTCCGTTTAACATTTTCAATTGAATATTTTGAGACACTAAATTTAGTGATGGATGGTTACATTGTTAATTATGTTAATGTTTTATTTATTTGATAGATGGTTGATTACTATATGGTGGTTTGAAATAATGTTGGATGTCTTATTATTATTTACATGTTTGGGTTGGATGTTTTGGTAGACTCATTTAGTTCAATGTTATGGAAGACTCATTTAGTTTATTGTTATTGGTATAAAACAGGTGCATTTTTTATTTTTTTATTTTTAAAATATTTTTTGTAAATAAAAATAAAAAAACCCCGGCCATTGGCAGTGTTTTTTTTTTTTTTTTTAAGTCAACAACCACGGCTTTGTGTGTGGTTTTATTTTATTGTTATCCACATGTAATGGCTGTGGTAATTTTTAAGTTTTCTACAGGTTCGAGCTGTGGCTTTTGAAATACTATACCATTCTTCGCCACGGCAAATGCTACAGTCACATATGTGGCAAATAAGACGAAAAAGCACAGCCATTGGCTGTGGTTTTTTAGCGTTTTTTGACATAGTGATATATTCTCAATAATACAGAGTGGACCTTGAGATGAAGAATGAAGTTACCATTGAATAAAGAACCTCTTCCTGATTTATGGTGTCGCTTTTGAACTGAAGCCTTTTCTGCAACCCATTTTCCTTTTATCATCAATCTCTTTCAGTAGTCAGTTCCATGCTTTATTGTCACTGAAAAATTGAGAGTGAAAATTAGACTTTTCAGGTTGTGGTGCAAACCCCACCTTGCTAGTTATGATATAGCCAGGTGGGCGAAATTTGGACTGTGGTGCTCCAACCAGTTGGATCAGATCCCTCTATTTCTAAGCTAAGACGTGGCCAAGTATCTCTCTTATTGGCACATACTCAATCTCTCTTATTGGCACATACTCACTATTATATTTAGGTAATCTTTTTTGTATTTGATTGTTGACTCGAACACACAACCTAAGGTTGCAATGCTGAGCACCTTCCACTGCCACATGCTCGTCTATGTTGAGTAATTTTTTCCGTATGGTCATCTTGCACTTCGATCTTCTTTCAAACCGAAGGCAAAGTTCATTCCAAACCAAGTGGTATTTGAGCTAGTCAGCTCAATTTGATAGCTCACGGAGTTGGGCCAATTGAATGCGTCTGAACGAATCTGAATGAGTACTCGGACTCACCTAAGTTATTTGATGATTTTCCTAGTTGAGTTTCTGAGTATTAAAACGATGGCCCTGTGTTGTGGGTTTCGGTCCAACTGATCAATCTTTTGACTGAAGAGGCTGCACACAGAAGATTTTGTTTACCTTTATCTCATCGTCACGCCCCCTATATCTGTATGTCTCATAGAGTAGGTTTAGCAGTGCCACTAGAGCTGCCAATAGGGCTTTCCCATAAAGGCTTATTTAGATTATGTTGTTGTATATGTGAATTTATTTACTATTCAATATGTAGATGTAGATGTATTTGAGCACATGTATACGGGTTTAATTGAGCATGATTCTTGTGTTGATTCTTATTAGCATGTGATCACTTCTCTTTAGTTATTGGGGTCTAATGTTTAGCCTCATATTTATATCAACTCCAATGATCTACCGGCCATATTTGGAAAATAAAGTGCTACAAATCCAATGGCTTGTTGCATGTGAAATCACAAGATGATTTTTTTTTTCTTTTTCTATTTCTTTTTTTACAGGATCTATTTGTTTGTTCAGTAATTAATTCACAACAATTCAATTTAATGCATTCAGTCAAGGGCCTAAAATTGATGAGTTAAAAGATAAGACTCACCAATAGTGTTGTTCATTAGGCCCTCTTTGAGCGTACGGGCCCCTGGCTCACAAAGTTTTTGCAAGCCTGCCAATTTGAGGGCTATGCTTGAATATGCCTGGCCCAGCCCTCTTATTTTTCTTATATATATATATATATATATATATATATATATGTGGAGTAATTTGAGCATATGTGGATTTATTTGGGCATGATTATTTGGTTTTTTATATTAGACATGTCATACGTTTGTTTTGTGGTCTTTATGTAAATAAGCCATTCATAATTCTTTTGTGATTTATTTATTCGTTCACTTGTTCATTTCTCAATGGCTCATCTGCATAGAGTTGTGGTATATGTGAATTTATTTGAGCATATATGAGTGGGTTTATTGAGCATAATTCTCATGTGCCTTGATGCCTTCTTAATAGAATGGGATAACTTATCTTTAGTTATATGGGTCTGATATTTAGTCTCATATTTAAATTCTACTCCAATGGTTCCCCTCTTTTATGTGGCACGGGCTGGAAACAGATTGTTACAAATCTCAATGGCATGTTGTAGATGAATTTATTCTTTTTTCATTGTATATGTATAGTTATAGGATCCTTCATGAGAATTCGATGCAATGCCTTCTATATAGGGCCTAAAATTCATGAACTAAAAGTTAAGATTCACCAATATCATCACATAGTCTTCTTTGAGATAGTAAACGATTACCTAACCATCACCCTCATAAATCATATTGTAGAAAAATTAGATTACCTACCATATACCGCGATGTTTTTACATTGTATTGATGGTTCCAAGCTTAGATAAAGGAAGATCAACATCAAGTTTTGGCGTGAGGGCCCGGTAGGGGCCTAGGTAGTGCAAGCCCTCTGAGGGCTTTACCCTACCTTGGGCCCGGCCCACATACATTGAGAGTAGGTCTTGGACAACCTCGGGCCCTTTGACAGCCTATGTTGGGTTTTTTGGGTGTTTCAAAAATTCATAAGGTGTTTTTTGAAAAAGGAGTTTTGTCCTTTGTGCTTTTGCTTTATGTGGGTAGTGTAGACTATAAGACTACACAGCATCCCACATTACTAATACTCAACTCTTGAGAAGCCTTTATATGTGGTTTCACTTCTATACACTTTAAAGTATTTTGAAACATTTTGCCATGGGGACCTATGTGCGCATGGGAGTCGGGCTTGACCCAGGGAGGTTGGTCCGGAAAACAATTAACCGGGCGTCGTATATTGCGCGCAGGGGGGTGCAAATCCAGCCCTCCTGGCCTAGAGGGGGCCCATAATCTAATATAGATATGGCCTGCTTTTGCATAAATTTCTAAAACACTTTTTATGATATTGCATTAATTAAAAACGTTTTTTTTATTAATGGCCTTTATCAAAATTGAAATTCAAACGCAGCAACGTTTCAGTTTTCAAACACAGTTTTAATTGTTTTAATTGTTGTTAACATTGTGGATTAAATTATTTTAATGATGTTTAACATTGTGATTAATCGCTGGTTTAAAAGCTCAACGACAGTATTTTGCCTTATAAAATTACAGTCTGGGTTCAAAACAAAAGATAGAAAAATACTCTATTCTCTTCCTTCTCTTTTCTCTATCTCGTGAGCATTCTGTGTGGTTCCTGGAGATTGGTCTGGACGTGGTGTGCGACCAAGCCTGATCTATTGTGAAGTCTGTTGTATCCTGGGGGCAGTTTCTGCAGAGATCATATTCGCATCTGGGTTCATCCCGGAAGGGCGGAACTCGTCCTAAAGAAAACATCGCTAGACATGCCTCGGCCACGAGCTTCTACTGTTGCCTTCCGTTCGTCTCCCGGAGATACAACTTTCTTTTTTTGTTACTGCAGATCGGTACTACTGTTACAATTTTAATTTTACTTCAGTACTGTAGCCTATATTTTTCCAATAATTTTTAGGACGATTATTCTGCAATGGCTACCTCTGCTGTTAAGTTTATGCATCAGGACTTGGTTCGGTTGGATAGTTTTGACGGATCCAACTTCCGATGACGGCAACAGAAAGTCTTATTTCCGTTAACGTCTCTGAAAATAGCATGTCTTAACTGAACCATGTCCTGATCGTGAAGAGAAACTAGGGGGCTCATATGCATGGAAAAAATGGAAAGAAGATGACTATTTGTGCAAAGGCCATATCCTAAACCTGGTTCCAGACAACATCTATAGCCTATACTCTGATGCACGAAATGCCAGAGAGCTCTGGAGAGCTCTTGATAAGAAGTATAAGACAGAGGAATCTGGGGCTAAAAAATATGCAGTTGGTTGGTACTTAAATTTCAAAATAATAGATAATAAACCTATTCTTCCACAAGTACATGAGTTATAGACTTTGGTGAATGAAATTGTCAAAGAAGGGATCCGAGTTGATGAACAGTTTCAAGTAGCAGCTATAATTGAGAAACTGCCATCAACTTGGAAGGATATACAAAAAACCTTGAGGCATAAACGGAGGGATTACTCACTAGAGCGCCTTCAGCGCTACTTGAGAATTGAAGAAGAAGCCCGGATGAGTGATCAGACTCATATACATGAAAATAGTGGAAAAATAAATGTTGTTAAACCAAAAAGTGATGGTGAAAAGAAAGGCAAATTTGATCAACATCTGGCAGGGCCGGCTCGAGACAATTTGAGGCCTAAAGCGAAAATCTTAAATGAGGCTTTTTCTATTTTGTAATATTATTATAAATATTTTATTTAAAATCTATTTTTCTCGCTTTTTGTGATGCAAAATTACTAATTATGTTTTTTATATTCAAGTTTTGCTAACATATCATTTTCAATTGATAGTATGGCTAATCTACTTAATCTTTCTTGTGACATTGTTGATCGTAGGTAGGATTTTATCAATTTTAATTTTGAAAAACTTCTTTCTACAGAAACAACAATTATAGGTATTGTCAATAACATTATGTAAGCAATGTATGCATTTGGAAAAGAATCTAGTCTTTTTATATAATTAAGTACGTCAATTGGAGTGTTTTCTTTTGTTTGTAAAATCACTTTTAAAACTTTCAATTCTGAAAATAAATATAAACCATCAATATTAGAAAAACTGTCATGTTTCAAGGAACATTCGAGATTAAGACAACTTTTTTTTCAAACTATCATTGTCTAGTGATTTTAAAATTTTAAAATTAAATAGAAAGCCGAAAATATTCTCATATATTTTAAATTGTTCAAACCTACTCTGAATTGATGAAATAGCTTGACCTACTATGCATATAAAATAATCAATTCTAAATGATTCTTCAACAGATTATGTTGTCTCGTCATTGACATTCTCATCAAATTGCTTCTTTCTACGAATTATACGTTTTTTACGAAATATAGGTTCTATTTCCATTTCAGCCGCAATCTCTCTAGATGTAATCATAGCATATGTAAATCCATTTTTTCTATATTTTCCAAAAAAATAAATAAACCCCTGTAATTGATCTATAGCAATATCAATATGCATATCTTTTGATTGTAAATTTTTACTAATTAAGTTAACAGCAAATAATATATCATACCAAATTGTCATGCCCAATAAAAATTCAAAGTTCTCAATCTCATATGCAACTAAACAGTTAGCTTCACCTTTTGTTTTAGGATCTTCACTAATTTTTGCTAATTGCAACAGTGCATCTCTTATTTGTGGAGCTTGGTATCTTATTGCTTTAACACTTTCAATACGACTTTCCTATCGTGTTTGTGACAATGACTTAAGAGTTAAACCGGGTACATTATTTTGTAAAATTCTCCAACGTTTTGTAGAAGAATAAAATAATGAATATGTACGCTGTACAACTCCAAAAAAAGATATAGCTTTAGGACAAAAGTTAGCCATATCGCAAAGTACTATATTTAGATTATGGCAACCATATGGTGTGTAAAATGCTTTAGGATTTATATCTAGGAGTCTTTTTTGTACCCCTTGATGTTTTCCTTTTATATTAGATCCATTATCATATCCCTGTACTTGTACATCATTAATATCAAGTTCAAGATTTCTTATTACATCTATAATTGCATTAAAAGGGCCTTTTCCAGTGGTATCGTCTACTTTTAGAAATTCTAAAAAAAGATTCTTCTATTTTTATTGGACTTGGTGAAGTATCTACACATCGTAACACGAGAGACATTTGCACTTGATGACTAGCATCCGGAGTGCAATTGAATATAACTGAAAAATATTTTGCTTCTTTAACTCTTTTAATAATTTTACTTCTAATTTCATTTGCTAATAAATTTATCAATTCATTTTGTATATTATATCCAAGGTAATGATTATGAATTTCATCATGTTGTATACGTCGAATATGTTCTTGCATTACCTAATCAAATTCTGCAATCATTTCAATTAAACTTAAAAAATTTCCATTATTTGCTTGATAAATCTTTTCATTTGTTCCTCGAAATGCCAAATTATTTTTACCAAGATTCTTTACGACAACAATAATTCTTAATAATACTTTTTTCCAATGATCTTTCTCTTTGTTAATTTTTTCTTGGATACTTTTATCAATTAATTTATTTTTTAACAATCTGATTTCTAAATCAATCCAAGTATTCATGTTAGCAATATGCTCATTAGTTGTCTCATGACTCTTAAGCTTAACACCAAGATTTCTCCAGTCTTTAGTTCTTTCATTAGCTAGTTTACTTCTATTACAATCTGAATTAAACAACTTACAACAAAAACAATATCCAAATCTTTTGAATACACTAGCCATTTTCTATCATGCTTCTCCTCATTTGGTAATTTTTCAAATATAATATGTAGCAGAAAAATGTCTAGAGAATTCATCTTTGGGAAAATCTTGATCATTATCTCTAATTGGACCCTTTTCTACTAATAAATCTCTTTAGTTTTGTATCAATATTTGTCCACTGACTTGGATCATAAATATTTGTAGGAATATAATCAGTTGTTTCATTAATATTCTCAAGTTCTTCATCAAGAATTTGACTATCATTATGAATATCTTCATTGATATCTTTTTGTTCTTCTATTTCATCAGCTTCTAACTCATTTAGATCAATTTCTTGTTTATTTATTGTTATGGTTTGCTTATTGCTTGTAACAAATTTATCAAGAGCTCCTGTTTTAGATTGAATTAAATTATCTATTCTTTTCTTTTTTTTTAAGTTTTGAGTACCCGGATTTGTATTTTCTAGTTGACATATTTATTATTTATAAATTATAACCAATAATATTTATAAATAAAATAAACACTAACTATAATAAACAAAGAGTATGAGCTTGGAATTTAAAAAATTCTAAAAGCTCAGAACAATAGAACCTGATTTAAGGTGTTGGCCACAAAGATTATTGAATCTGAAAAAAAAAAAAAAACAGATTATATTTGTGTTAGTGAGCCATGATTAACATATATTATCAAAACTATATTATAAAAAGAAGTATCACAAAAGAACAATAAGAAGAAGGGAAAAAAATAATATATAAAATGCATACCTTTTGGCTTCAATCAAAACAAAACCAGTTCCTCTTATCGATGCCTTCAAGTTGCAATGATATCAATTGTAGAAGTGTAACTAGGAAGGAATGTAGGGAAAATGGAGTATGGAGAAAAAAAAATCCCTTGAATTGAAGGGGTATAAGAACAAAGAGGAGATTGTCCTCTTTGGATTGATGCAGGAAAAAAAAATCTATAAACAGGAAGAATTTTAGAACGCAAAAGGAATTGGTTACTTGTTGTAATTGCAAGGTTTTCTTCTTCTTTTTCTTTTTCTTTTTTTTAATGGCTACAACTTTTCTCATGTTTTTTGAATGGGAAAAGGTAACCGTGTGAAGGAGTGTTTGTTTGATTTTTTGGAATGTGAACAGTTTTAATGGATACAACTTTTCTCATATTTTTGGAATGTGAAAAGGTATAAACCGTGTGAAGGAGTAGTTTATTTAATTTTTTTGGAATGTGAACGGTTTTAATGGCTACAACTTTCCTCATGTTTTTGGAATGTGATAAGGTATAAACCGTTGAGGACTTTGTTAATTTTTTTGGGAATGTGAAAGGTTTTAATGGGGCCTTATTTTTAGGGATCTATATTGATATGAAGCCTTCTTTTTTGGGACAAACAAACTAACTTCATTGTTTTTTTTTTTTTTGGAAGTTGAGAAAATTTGGGCCTAAATTTTTGGGGGCCTAAAGCAATGGCTTTTATTGCCTTGTGCTTAAGCCGGCCCTGACATCTGGGCAGAAACAAAAGTGATCCTTCCTTCAAAAACAAGAAGCATAACTAGAATCAGAAAAAAAATGTTCAAACAAACATCAGAACCAAGGGTCAAACAAGCCACGGGCAAAGGGTGGCTGTTTTGTTTGTGGGAAACTAGGCCACTTTGCAAGAGAATGTCACCATCGAAAGAAGTTCCCACAACAGTCCCAGTCCAATAAGCCTTGAGCTAATATCACTGAAGAAGGACACTTCGTGGTTGTGATCTCTGAAGTAAACACACTCAGCACAGGAAAGAGCGAAGGATGGTGGATTGACACAGGCGCAACCACACATGTTGCATTTGATAAAGGTCTGTTTAAGACCTATGAGGAGGTCAACCAAGACTTTAAACTCGCTTTGGGAACTACCGTTACTATACAGGTAATTGGTAAAGGGAAGGTTGAACTTCAGTTCACTTCCGGAAAAACTGTGACTTTGCTGAATGTGCTTCATGCTCCAGAGATGAGAAAGAATCTAGTTTCTGGTTTTCTTCTCAACAAGGCAAGCTTCAAGCAGGTAATAGAGTCTGATCAATTTGTAGTTACAAAGAAAGGTATCTTTGTTGATAAGGGTTATGCTTCTGATGGTATGTTTAAGTTGAATGTAATCAATAATAATGCATCTTCTTTTGCTTCTATAGTTGCTTCTGTTTATGACTAGCATGGAAGACTAGGTCATATTAATTTTAGAAAAATGAAAAAGATGAGTAATGATGGATTGATTGATAAATATAAAGATGAATACAAGAAATGTGAAATATGTTTTCAATCCAAAATTAGTCGAAAGCCTTTTCATCAAGTGGAAAGAGAAACTGAGTTACTTCAGTTAGTGCATTCTAATATATGTGATCTAAGTAACACTATGACTAGAGGTGGAAAATGTTATTTTATTACTTTTATTGATGATTGCTCTAGATATACCTATGTATATTTACTTAGAACTAAAGATGAAGCTTTATCTAAATTTGAAATTTCTTTGTTTGAAGTTGAAACTAAATTAAATAGAAAATTGATTAAGTTTAGAAGTGACAGAGGTGGTGAATAGACCTCAAAAGATTTCCTGGACTTCTGTGAATCTAAAGGAATTAAAAGAACAAGTATTGCTCCATATACACCTCAACAAAATGGGATAGCAGAAAGGAAGAATCTGACTTTAATTGAAATGGTGAATAGCATGTTGATTTCATCTGGTAGTCCAAAAAATATGTGGGGTGAAGCTTTATTGACTGCTTGTTATATCTTAAATAGAATTTTACATTCTAAAACTAATTGTTCACCCTTTGAAATTTGGGAGGGGAGAAAGCCTAACCTTAGATATTTTAAAGTTTGGGGTTGTCTAGCCCATGTTAGGATAGTTGATCCCAAAAGACCAAAGTTAGGACCCATTCATGGGAATGCGTGTTCATAGGATACGCACAAGATAGTGCTGCCTATCGGTTCCAAAAAATTGAAGACCTAACTCTAGTTGAGTCTAGAGATGCAAACTTCTTTGAAGATGTTTTTCCTTTTAAAACTAGTATTACATATGAACCTTCCTCACCTAAAAAATTTTTAGAAATTCCAGAAGAAGAGTAACCCTTACTTAGGAGAAGTAAGAGAGTGAGGACATCCACTAGTTTTGGCCCTGACTTTGAGACCTATATAATAAAAAAGGACCCACCTACTTGAGTGAGGCAATGTTTGCCCATGATGCTGCATTTTGGAAAGAAGCATTAGATGATGATATAGAATCCATTTTAGCAAACCATACTTGGGAATTACCTGACTTACCTTCAAGTACCAAGCCTTTAGGATGCAAATGGGTTCTTAAGAAAAAATTAAGGCCTAATGGGACAATAGAGAAATACAAAGCAAAGCTAGTAACCAGAGGCTTTAGGCAAAAGGTGGGGGTAGACTTCTTTGATACCTTTTCACCTGTATCAAGAATAAGTTCCATTAGGACTTTGATTGCTATAGCATCTGTGTATAATTTATATATTCATCAGATGGATGTCAAAACTGCTTCTCTAAATGGTGATTTAGAGGAGGAGATTTATATGGATCAACATGAGGGTTATATAATAAAAGGACAAGAGCATAAGGTGTGTAAGTTGTTAAAGTCCTTATATGGACTAAAACAAGCACCAAAACAATGGCATATGACGTTTAATGAAGTTATTCTTTCAAATGGCTTCAAAATAAATGAGGCTGAAAAATGTATTTACTATAAATCTAATGGTGATTCAACAATAATTTTATGCCTATTTGTTGATGATTTATTGATCTTTGGAACTAACTTGGATTGTGTCAAAGAAACAAAGTTACTTCTCTCCAATAATTTTGATATGAAAGACTTAGGAGAAGCAAGTGTAATATTGGGAATCAAAATTATTAGAGATGACACTGGTATTAAATTATCCTAATACATTACATAGAAAAAGTGTTGAGAAAATTTGATCACTTTAACTGTAAACCAGTGTCCACTCCTTTTGATCAAAGTATTAAATTAGTAAAGAACAATGGTGATAGTATAGCGCAACTTGATTATACTAGTGTGATTGGTAGCTTAATGTATGCTATGAACTGTACTCGCCCTGATATAGCTTATGCTGTAAGCAAATTAAGTAGATACACTAGTAATCCTGGTGTTGAACATTGGGATGCTGTATCCAGAGTACTTAAATATTTAAAGCATACTATAGACTATGCATTGTGTTACTCTAGTTTTCCAGCTATAGTTGAATGTTACAGTTATGCTGATTGGAACACAGACTTAGACGATTCTAAGTCTACCAGTGGCTATATTTTCACTTTGGGAGGTGCTGCAATATCTTGGAAATCTAAGAAACAAACTGTCATTACTCAATCCACTAAGGATTCGGAATTCTTGGCTCTGGGAGCCGCTGCAACGAAAGCCGAATGGATTAGAAATTTATTATTTGATATTCCTTTGTAGACTAAACCAATTCCTCTTATCATTATTCATTGTGATAACACTGCAGCAATCATAAATGCACACAATGCCACATACAATGGAAAGTCTAAACAAGTAAGATTGCAATATAGCTAAGTGAGACAATTACTCAGTGGAGGAGTGATTGCTATTGATTATGTGAAATCAAAGGACAACTTAGCAGATCCTTTGACGAAAAGCCTTGCAAGAGAAAAAAATAAAGAAAACAACAAAAGGGATGGGTCTTAAGCCCATAAATCATCACTAGCGGGAACCCAACCTAATGACCAGAGATCCCGAGAAATAGGTTCAACGGGAAAAACAAGCTATCCAGATGATGTAAAGTACTAACATAAAGAGTATATTTACTCAGTACTCATCCCTGTTGTGTGAGATTACTTGATGGTTGGTATATAACCTATAGCGAATGAAGTTAGATTTAAATTCTTAATGAGATCTACAGCCTCTATGGTGGGGTGCATAGCTGCAGGAGCACCCTTGATAGACTCACCTATATAAGTGTGGAAGTGGGGCCGCTTCCTATGAGAATTTAGGCAGATTCTTTAGAGCACTCATGAAACCCGGGATTAAGCACATGGCCGTAAAGTGCTGACCTAATGTCTCCAAGATTAAATCTTGACATAATTCTGAACTGATATAAAAAGTTGAAGTTCAAGACTTTGTTCACTCCAACTCCTAAAGGTTTTAAATTATGTCATGACGGTGAGGTTCAAGCTCTGTCACCTTACTAGTGAGATGCTCATTGAATATTTTGAAACAGAGGGGAGATTGTTAGGTTTTTTGGGTGTTTTAAAAATTCATAAGGTGTTTTTTGAAAAAGGAGTTTTGTCATTTGTGCTTTTGCTTTATGTGGGGAGTGTAGACTATAAGAATACATAGCATCTCACATTGCTAAAACTCAACTCTTGAGAAGCCTTTATATGTGGTTTCACTTCTATACACTTTATAAAGTACTTTGGAGCATTTTGCCATGGGCTCTATGCGCGCATGCGAGTCGGGCTTGACCCAAGGAGGCTGTCCAGAAAACGTTTAATCGGGCGTCGTATATCGCACGCAGGGGGGTGCAAATCTAGCCCTCCTGGCTTGGAGGGGGCCCATATTCAGATATAGATATGGCCTGCTTTTACAGAAATTTCTAAAACATTTTTTATGATGTTGCATTAATTAAAAAAAATTATTAATGGCCTTTTTCAAAATTGAAATTCAAACGGAGAAACGTTTCAATTTTCAAACGCAGTTTTAATTGTTTTAATTGTTGTAAACGTTGTGGATTAAATTATTTTAATGATGTTTAACATTGTGATTAATCGCTGGTTTAAAAGCTCAACGACAGTATTTTGCCTTATAAAATTATAGTCTGGGTTCAAAACAAAAGATAGAAAAATACTTTGTTCTCTCCCTTCTCTTTTCTCTGTCTCGCGAGCATTCTGTGTGGTTCCTGGAGATTGATCTGGACTTGGTGTGCGACCAAGCTTGATCTATTGTGAAGGCCGTTGTATCCTGGGAGCGGTTCCTGCAGAGATCCTATTCGCATCTGGGTTCATCCCGGAAGGGCGGAACTCATCCTAAAGAAAACGTCGCCAGACGTGCCTCGGCCACGAGCTTCTGCTGCTGCCTTCCGTTCGTCTCCCGAAGATGCAACTATCTTTCTCTGTCGCTGCAGATCGGTATTATTGTTACAATTTTAATTTTACTTCAGTACTGTAGCCTATATTTTTCCAACAGCCTACTCTCTAATACCATCAAACACTCTTTTCTTGGATGGTAAATGATTGCCTAGCCATCACCTTGAATCAGATTGTAATAAAGTGATTGTTGGATTGCATTTATGGTCCAAAGCTTCAATAAACAACGAGAGTTAATCTCAAGTTTATGTTCAATGCCTAGTGGCAATGTAGAGAAAAACTAAAAATTATTTTTCATCTTTCAGGCAATGGGGCCCTACTGAGTAGTACTCCCTCTAAAGGCTTTGTGGCATGCTCGGCCTAGCTTGCATATGTTGAGGGTTGGGCATGGACAATCCTATGCCTAGCTTGACCCTTTGACAGCCTTAAGTGCCACGGTTTTGAAACATTTTTTTTTTTTTTTGCTATCGGAGGGTTCCCAACCCTTTGGGCTGGACTAATCCCTCCCGGCGCAGAAGAAAGCCAAGTAAGCACTCCTGTGGCCCCGAAGTGGTAGCACTAGTGGACTCAACCTTCGATTCCTGAAGAAGGGGGAACCGGGGGTCGATACGAAGAGCTCTAGCTCCTGTAGAAGGAGGAACTGTGGTCCTGACCACGCTGCCAACCCCTTGGGGTTCATGGTTTTGAAACATGGGTTGTGACTTGTGAGTCTGTGGACTCCATTCGGAGGGATGACAAGAATGCCTAGGGCTCTTTTGTATATTTACTTGAATGGGAAAAGCAGTTATTTTCCCTTCCTATTTCAAGTTTGATCGTATGCCTGACGTAGTGAGTACAAAACATGGTTTGAAATCAGGTTCGAGCTGGGTCAGGTTTAAAAAAAAATGATCGAACATTTTTATTTTTCACTATCTATCATGTATTCTTGCAGTGACAAAGCTGCAACTAAGCTGTTAGGCATTTTAGTGTGTGGGTTGAGTCCCCATTATTTTTATTGTTTTTACTGAAGCCTTTCTTGACTGACAATCAAATCAAGTTAGACAAAAAAGGCAATTAGACCTTCCATTCAATACCATTTACTCACAGATTGTCAGATTCTGTCCACAACAAGGCATTGAGTTTTCTATTCCAATAGAATCTTATACCAAGCTCTTTGTTTGTGAGGAAAATAGAGGTATGCATAAAATTGTGGGAACCTCCGCATGGTCACGTCAAGCTTAACTTCGATGGATCACTAGTCCTGGACAAGCAGGTTGTTGGAATTGGGGGCGTATTTTGGGACCACTAGGGAGCCATTATTGCAGCTTATGCACATGACTACCCATCCAAGTTGAACTCCAAAACCCTTTTAAAAGGTCTGGAGTTTGTGCATACTCGATGATTGGATAACATCATCATTGAGGGAGATGCTCTCCCTCTCCTTGTTATTTTAAAAGTAGCTCCATCATCCAATGGTGACCCACATACTCATGGCCCACATAGGGCTGCACAAAAAATCCGATATCATCGTAAAATCGGACTGAACCGACCGAACTGGGCGGTTTGGATCGGTTTATAGTTGATCGGTTCGGTTAACGGTTTAGAAATTATAAAAACCGCTTACATCGGTTCGGTTAACTTTTTCGATATCATAAAAACCGCTTAAACCGAACCGTCCGTGTATATTAACTTAAATATTGCTTTTTTGCTTATGTGAGTCTACTGCATATAAATTTTTGTGCATCCCACTGTGGATTGATTATGCTTTGAAATGGATTTGATACACTGATTAGACTAAGATAACCGAATGGGCATGTGAGGAAACTTCAATGGATGATTCTTATTAGATGGGTAGTAACATCATAAGTGGGTCCCTTGAAGTGGACAGCCATTATGAGAGATTGATGCATAGATAGCACTGGAAGCAACTTCCATCATAAGTAGATCACTGGAATGTTGGACTTTTATGTTTGCATTAAACATTGGAATAAATGCAGAGGATGGGGTCTCATCATTTTGAAATTTGCAATGTCTGATTTAAAAAAAAAAAAAAACAACCGTTTAACCAACCGAACCGAACCGAACCGCTTGGTTCGGTTCGGTTCGGTTTAAGTCCTCTCCATCGGTCGAATTGGATCGGTTAATTAAAAAACCAACATGTTCGGTTTGGTTATTTGTTTTAGTGTTAAACCAATCCGAACCGCCTATGTGCAGCCCTCCCACATGCACATTGTTAATAATGGCTCACCTACTGCGACAAAGTGGATCTCTCAAGACTTATCCTTCCATCCCTTTTCAAACTTCAAACTTCTCTTTTCAAACATTCATATTTTACATTCAAATGCTGCCACATGGAATTAGCTCAAACAAAGTTAGAAAATGCCATGTTGGGATTTCTACATTGTTAGTGGTTATCCTTTTGGCATTTCAAAGTATCATGTTTTTTTCTAACTAGAATTTTAGGTTCCAACCAGTGAAAAGGTCACAAATATCCCGTGGGATTCTCAGAAATCCATCCTTATTAGCTTGCAAAATTCTTCTCTAGCTGAGAGGATTTTGGAATTCCATTTGGGGGACAACATATGGAGAATTCTCAAATTCTCCAGCATAAATTATTTGAATTCTTGTAAAGAAACATGCACTCAGGGCTAGGGTTTAAATAGGCGGTCTCAGACTCAAGCCCATTCACTGTTTCATTTTTCAATTTTTTACTCCGGGGTTGACTATTTCAGTGCACGCAGAGAGAGAGGGAGAGTTTTTTTTTTTTTTTTCTCCGTAGCTAATTGTTCAAAGTTATTCTGACAATAAACTGTTAATTTTTTTAAAATGCTTAATATCATGAATTAAGTTACCAATGCTTAAATATTCTTCTTTTTTTTTTTTGCTAGGTTGACCCCTGGCAGACCTACATATGTAGTTTTGGGGACGGTTGCCCTCATTGTACCTAGGTCCGCTTCCAAAACAATCATGAAGACCCTAGGCCCACTTTCAAAACACACTTGAAAAATACGAGCCTATTCCTAAAATCCACATAAAATCTTGGGTTTGCCCCAAAATCCAACTACCTCTTTGGTCCACCTCCTTCAAATGAAAATCATGGGTGTGCTGTGCTCTACCGGCCAAGGAGGGATATTATCAACCAGAAGACCTAAGGATCGATTCATGGCCATGTGTGTGATACTCATCATGTGCCAACACCAATTAGCCATGAGGATGATGCCAACCTATAGGGATGCATATGGCGTTAGGTTTTGAGGGGGACCGTTGGTGCATTGGGATCTTGATCTGACAGCGATCACACGTGTTTGGATTTGGATCTAGCACCAACTAAAAGAAAAAAAAAAAAGAAAATCTAGATGCTTGTACAGACTTGGGACAATTGTCTCTCAAAAATCAAAATAGATGTATAGATGTTATCAGAACATGAACGGGGCCCTCAAAACAACACCAAGGCACGTTTGGTAAACGATGAAGAATCCTATATTTAGAAGATTCTCTCCATCTCCAAAGAAGGCCACAATCCTCTAATAGGATTCCCAAAGAGAGTTCCATGTTTGGATGGAGGGAGGATTCCCACAAAGTGTAGAATTTATGATCCAATGGTTATAAATATGTTTTATAAAAATTTCCAAAATCCATGAAAAATCAAGACCTCAACTTTTGCCTCAAAGTACTTTGTGGTCATCTAGAAAATATGAACGGTTCCGATCGTGCAAAGGGCCCCCACAAGAATAAGAATTTAATATTTTAATACTTGGACCTTTTTGCATGTATCTCAAGATATGGCAAAGATCAACGGTTGAAATTTGGTCAACTAGCCGTGTTTGACCATCTTGAAATAACTACCGGTTCAGATCATGATCATGGGGCCCACAGGAACTAGAAAATTGAAAAGAATAGCCTGATCTCCATCCTGGTTTTGGCCCAGCAGAATCTTAGAATTTTACATCTAACGGTTTGGACATTTTTGCAAATATCTCAAGATCTAAGATGAATCAACAGTTGAAATTTGATGAGCTGGACGTTTTGGACCTTCTTAACACTATTATCGGTTCAGATCTTGATTATGGAGCCCATAGAGACCAAAAAAAAGCAAAAACCGCTCTGCCCAATATTAACGTCTCAGTCACTGTAGCTACACTGTAGCTCCGCCTTACCACTCATGCAAGGAATCACTCGGTCCGACGGGATGGGGGAGAGGGTGGGGGGGCGCGTTCTGATTGTGGAAATAATCACGTGAGAGGAAAACTCATGTCATTCCTCTCAAAATCCTCTCCCAAGCAAACATGGAAAATCCTCAAAACGCAGAAAATAGAGAGGAATCCTTGGCAATGTCCTTTACCAAACGTGCCCTAAAGATTCGAACTTTGCAAACATTCCAATCAACATTATTGATCCCAGCTATTTAGACTCTTGAAAGGGATCTCTTCTAAATTTCTAATACACCCTTGCAACATTTTTTTCTGATTCAGATTATCAAATCGAAAAACAATAGAACCAGAATTCAGATTAAGAAAACTTCTAAATCCTAACTGCATGGAATGATCATATTCCAATTTTTATGGGATCTAGAACAGGTTTCTTGCCCTTTGCTATATAGATGTGAGACTTTCATATACTCTGAAAATTCAATACCACTAACATCCTTGAAATGTGAAAATGTCTTCTCCTCTTTTTGCGAAAAAATGGATAAGAAAGAAAAACACTGGAAAACATTTTCCTTGCACCTTGGACCTCTCAGCAGATGTTGGTTGAGTAAATGAGTGGACAAACATCCTTGACATGTGGAATCTTGAAAATTCTTCTTTTGTAACTTGGATTTGTGGGCTCCACCCATATCAATAATTCTGAAAAATCCAAATCCAGATCATCCGGTTGCCCATGATGCATTATGCATGTGGGTCCCACCTTCAATGATCAGATCGGACGTGACCAGCCACTTGGCCATTGGAATTTATACCAAAAAAAAGCTAGAGCCCGGTGCTTTGGTCAACAGACTAGCATAACCACTCACAAAAGAGAAATTAGAGGCTGGAATTTCTGTGATAGGGAACACAAAGGAACAGGTGGATCATTAAGGACCACCATAAATAATTGGGTGGGCCATGTTCTGGAACTTCAATCAGTTGAGATGATAGTTGATACAGAGCTCTGTATGCTAACTTGATTCAAATTACTTTCAAATATAATGATGGGGTAAGCATAGTCAATCAATCTCTAATTTGGAATACAACCATTATAATGATGCCCACACGTATCAACTATCAATATGATAAGCTTGTGCGACAGAACATTGATCTGAGTACTGTAACTCCTACTTCAGCTTTTACTTCTACTTCTAACTCTACTTTTAAAAATACATGTGCCATCCATCTAGCTTTTACTAGTACTACACCACATCTAAACAAACTTGCCCGGATTTAGAAACTAGGATTCAGGCTAAAGGCCCACAGTCTAAATTTGAGCCTAAAAGTTAGTCCTGATCAATAAATGGACTGTACTTGAACAAGCTTTGCTGGTCCTACCTGGGCCATTTCCAACCCTAACCTTTTTAGTAAACACTTTTTACATACATGCATTCTAAATGTATAAACATTTCAGGTAAAGCTCTCAAATATGTCAATATAACCGTTATAAATTCATTTGATGATATTTGTAGCATATTAGAATACTTTTGTTACAGGAAAACGATAGTGAAAATATTGTGATAATTTCAATACTGGCGATATTGATGAGAGTGGATTACATATGAAAATGAGCTGTGGCATGTGCCCTTATGCATGACACAAGTCCCCCCACATAGATGGGGGATGGGTCCAATGCCAGCTAAAAAGACAAGAATGGTGCTCATGTGCACCGAATTCGGAAATGCCAGATGCTAAAGTGGGGCCTATGGAACTATGAGTGGGGTTGGTTCATCACAGGAGGTGCTTTTGTCCCATATTTTTTTTAAGTTATAATGGAGGATTAAAGTTTTTTCAAGGCCACAAATGAGCAGTACATCATAGAAGAAGAATGGATAAGGACTATTGATGAAGATGGTGTTCCTTTAGGGAAAGTGCTCTCTCTCTAGAATGGATACCGGTCCAAAAATCAATGCAACGGAAATAAAACAATGCAAACTAGCAAATAGATCTACCAATCACCCACCACAAGAAGGCAGGCATAATTTTTACGCGGAAGTCCCATATAGGGAGAAAAATCACAATTTGAAATCAAATACTATTGAGCGACTATAATATATACTCCAAGCTCCATTTCCCAATCATTCCGTCGACCTAAGGACTATAGTTGTTCTTGCAAAGCTTCTCCTGTTGCCACAACCTCCTCGCTGTGCACCGCTCCCTATACTTGATCCAATAACACTTTGTAAACCAAGATGATCGAGTCTTTTACAAGAGAGTAGAAGCAACAAACCTTCTAGCGTAAATCTAGAGCACAAACTTTCAAGGAACCTCTCTTAGGATTTTCTCACCTCAAAACAAAGAGAGAGTAACTTCTTGTCTTCTTTAGGGTTGAGAGAAACACTCTTTATATAGTCCAATGTTCGTGCCTTAGTATTATAACACAAATAGGACCCAAAGTAGAAACACCAGTTAGAAAAGGAAATAAAATCGCAAAGTCCAAATCTGAAAAATTTCCGACATCCGATCAATCTGGTAACCCCTGTCTCTCGAAATCTTTCAGTTCAGCTTGTTAACCGGGAGCCTCTTCATATCCGATCAACCCGATCTTTATCCGATCAATCGGGTCCCTGTCAGTCTTCCGGAATTTTTTTGTTTTCTTCTCTTTCTTCACTTCAGCTCTTCCGGTGACACAACCACAGTACATTAAAAAATAAATAGAAAAATACAACTCAATGGACCCATAGTTTTGTCCAACACAAAAATCCTAACATTTACCCCTCTCATTGGTGGAGAGGGGCCACCTTAAATCTAACCTACATATAAGTATAAATAAATTGGGGAATTCGGCGGTAGGTCCTTGTATCTTCCTCTTTGTGGCCTTAGGGCCACAACTCAGTTAAAATTTCAAAATTGAAGATAAATTTTTCAAAAACCAAATAAATCTATCTGAGTTTTTGAATTCTGCTAAACAAATCAATTTTCCAAAACTCAGATAAATTTTTCAAAACTCAAATAACTTTATATCTGAGTTCAAATATAAAGTTATATGAGTTTTGCATGAAAGTCTTTTTCATTTTGTGTTTGTTTATGTCTAGTTCAGATGTATCTGCATCCAACTTTATTTCCCTTTTTTATATATTTTGTTTTTTTTATTTTTTATATATTTTTTTATTTTTAGTTCAGGTGTATCTGAATCCAACCTTTCTTCCTCTTTTTCTTTTTCCTTTTTTATATATTTGTTTATTTTTATTTCAGGTGTATCTGAATCCAATAATATTCTTTTCTCCTTTTCTTTTATTTTATTTGTTTTTATTTCTAGTCCAGGTGTATCTGAATCCAAGAATCTTTCTTTCCCCTAATGAAGACAACATTCACATGTCTCGGTTTCTTAAGATAAATATCTCAAATTATATTAAAAAACAAACTACACATCACTTAAGCGGATTTTCTGATCCAAGAAGGCTAACAACCTAGCATGGCCCCACTGGACAAGACAATGAGTAGGACTCATTGAGGTTGTAGGCCATAAATATATATATATATATATATATCAACAAAATTATTTTCAAAATTATATGGTGTAGAAAGATATTGTACGAGACATTTTTTAGATTAATTGAGATTTGCAGATTCAAAAGGACGACTAAAGTTAAAAAAGAAAAAACCTGATATGTATATGTTAGTACAAAATTATTTTGTAGTACTTGGTACCAAAAAAATTGGCATATAGTGAGTCTATGTTGTCTGAAACTTTCTGCTGCGTACTATATTACATTTTAAATATAATTATTTGAGATTTAGCAGATTTAATATGATTTTATATAAAGGATGGGTCAGTCTTGGAGTTAATTTTGTGAGGATGTTTTATATTATTTTTAAGATGATATTTTTTCTTGGATTCCCATATAAAGATTTTCACAAATAACCGTATATATCTTCAGGATATATATATATATATATATATACACAATACGATTTTATTCAAAATTCCAAGTACTAATTCAATATTTTTGAGTTAATGAAGCTCAACAGGTGTATTTTTAAAGAATTTAACACAATAAGCTTAAAATATGCACACTATTGACTACGGTATACACTTCCCCACCTTTTAGTACAATATCACAAGTTAGGTGGAGTTTAACAGGTCTATTTTTTTGATCTATTTGGTTGGGAACCCAAGGGATCACCTACACACATTATCATCATCATCATCATCATCAAATCCTTGTCTCGACTATGTTGGGCTGCACATATCATCATCATCAAAGCATTGTCCTAACTATGTTGGGGTCAACTACACGAATTATATTTCTCCATTCCGATTTATATTGAGCAAAAATCCTCAGATAAGTTACACTTTTTCATATCTATTTTTACTACCTCCATCCATGTGCTCTTTGGCTTACCCCTTTCCCTTGGTGGGCAATCAACCTTCATGGCAAAACTTTTCTTTACTGGTGCCGTTATCGGCCTATGTAGGTGGAGAGAGGACGCTCACACAAGCAGAAAGAGTAGCATAACCTAGGTGAGGAGGGAGGTTGCTAACCAACAAAGCAACCTCTCGATCTCAGGTCTATTTGACTTGAAATTGATTACAACGTACTTTTGAAACCAACTTTAAAACGTATTGTGGTTGTTGGCATGTCTTTTTTTCACCTCTTAATGCTGAAAAGTTGTTTAAAAATGGAATTAGACCGTTTGGAAATGCACATAGCTAGAAACACAATGAGACAAAAATAGGCATAAAGTCTGAAGCGGAAAGACGAGGTGCTGCTACAATGCATAATATGTTAATTTTAGCATCACCAATTTTTTCTTATTTTTTAAATTTCGAGACCATAAACAATAATCCGAACCGTTGGAAGCATTGAGAAGCCAAACACAGCCCACAAACCAAATTATAGTCGTTGATCTATCGCAGATCTTGAGACATTTGTGCAAAATACACAACCATAGATCTATTTTTTCTGGACTTTTGTGGGGCCCATAATCACAATCCGAACCGTTAATATTGTTTGTTACACTGAAGATGACTATGGGTAAAATTTTCAGCCTCAGATTTCGTCTAGAGGTCAAGAAAATGATGAAAATCGGAGAGCCATCAGATAACACGTGATAATGGTCATAATAGTTGAAATGAGATTTTGGACAGGCTGTATTTTTGTTTTTCCCTCAATTTTTGGACCAATAAACTACTATAAAAACCATTGGATATGTGTAACACTGCATCATGAATATGGGCTCAAATTTGAGCAGTTGTTATATCACAGATATTGAGAAATTTGCAAAAAAGCGTGGACTATTTTATATTATTTTCTGAAATTTATGGGGCCCTACTTCAAGATCTGAACCGTTGATTCTCTCAAGAATACTTAGGTTAGCCATGAGATAAAAATCAGCCTCTGATTCCTTTTGGATTTGGAGAAATTTAAGAAAAATCATTTATGGTTGGATTTAAAAAATCTATTTCAATCAGTTATATTGTGTTACTAAATACTTTATTTCAAGAACATTAATTTCAAAAAGGGCCATTTGAAATATTTTATACGGATAAGAGTCGCCAAACAAGCCCATTGTCTCTTTCAAAAAGTAACTTTTTCAAACCGACATCAAGATCCAACGCAATAACGCAAGTTTCATTTATTTATTTTCTTGACAAGATTTCCCATATAATTGTTACTATATCATAATTTTGCATGTATTATATTTACTATATTATAAGTTTGCTTCTTTGAAAGAAAGATGAGCGGGTCGAAAGCGGGTTGAAAGGTAAGATGAGTGTTCCATGAAACTATTTCGATAGTATCATGAAGTGAAGGAATTATGTTCATTATTTGTCATTTGTGCTTATAATTATACATTGGCCAGAACTGATTGTTATAGTGGCAAGTCATCACATGGCACATGACAGAACAGTGTTGGTAGGCCCCACCTGCACATTATTCTATTCATCAAAGATGGTTTAAGGTTCAGGTGTGGTTGTAGTCCATTTGAATATTCTTCCATCCATCTCTCTCCTTATAAAAGCAGAAAGAAATTCAGGTGTAAATCTTCATTTCAAAACAGATATCAACAGTAGTAGAATAGGAAATTGTCACCTGAGAACTGACCGCATCCAGTTGATTAGTCTCTAGCTTGTCACCAAAACGGGCACCTATAAGAGGGTGCAGACAGCCGGAAGGGTCCCATAATGGACATGGGTCAGGTAAAAAATTGGCACAATCAAATGATTTTAACTGCCTTTTGAGATTCAATTCAATGGTAAATAAAAATAGGATGAGATTGCGTGCAGAAGCAAAGGGTTGTTTGCAACGTGATCTATGGGGCCCACCATATCTGAAATGAATAACTTTTCCACCCTGTTAGCCCACTGTAATATGGCCTACAATGCCAAAATTGCATCATGAGTAGTAGGAGTTTTGATCATTGACTTAAAACTCGATGGACTGGAATTAACTCACCTGAGTCGACTCGAGTCAACATGAGTTCAAGTGAAATAAGTCTTCAATCTGGTTTTATTATAGAAGATCAATATATAATTGCTGTTATATATATTTTCAATTTAATCTTTCCTATCATAATTTTGATTTCACACCTACTCGGCAGAAGAAAAAAATGATCAAAAGTGTTTATCTTCCAATGATTATCATTTTTGTAAATAAAAAAAAATGGTCTGTGGGCCTCATCTTTGTTTTGTCTTTTTTTTTTTTTTTTTTTTTATAGTAAACTGTTTGGTCTCATGCTCTTCCTACTGCTATAATTGCATAGTTATCAACTGTTTGATTAATCATTTAACTATGTTTTGTAGCGTGATCTATGAACCTAGTGATTTAAAACTAGTGTTGATGCTTGTAGATTTCTTAAACCATATTCAAAGAATTGGAGCTAGCATTACCTAATTCGCATGGTATTGGCCATGCAGAGTGTTTTTTTGTTTCAAATTAAAATAAGAATCATATACAAATAACTGATACTTTGATTCATATCACCATCAGAACTAATAAGTATTAGTTTCTTGCCTTGCTGATATGGGGTTTGAAGCTACTATGTGAACATTTAGTCATCATCACCCATTAAAGCAAATATTCGAAGGATATAATAAATAACCCCTTATATCAGTTCTCACAAGTAGCGTTCAAGAACTAGAAAAGTCAAGGTCATGGAATGAATTGATTCAGTGAGTCAAGCCTAACACATGGTCAAAGTTGAGCAAACCAGTCTGATTTGCCCAACTCAATGACCAATTGAATCAAGTTGTCTCACCCCAGATTTACTGGTTCACTAGCATACGGTGGGGGCTTGCTCCCCAGCCATGTCATGTGTTCGAGTCCCATCCTAGACTTATCTGGTGTATGTGAGTTGTGGGGTCGTGCGTGTGCTTGGGGGAATAATCCTTTCTGATAAAAATACTATGGAGATACCTATGTCATGAAAAGAAAAAAAAAATCGAGTCGGCTCACTAACAATGGGGGCAGGTCAAAACAAGGTTGAAACAGTGCTTAGCATACATCATAAACTTGGTATTGATGCAAGGTCTTCCCTAATCGAATGATGAGAATACAATAGTCTAATTAAAGAATCAGTTGCACCTGCACACATGGACGGTGGATGAGTCAATCAATCATGCACATGATCATAGTCATCTCCACAAAAGAAAAATTGCAATATTTTGTTATCCATTGATGTGATATGATACTCTTAAGCCCAATAAAGAAATGGATCATGCACAGATAGCACTCCCCAACAAAACTTATAATTAGGGAGAATTTCAAAAAGTCCTTAAGTTTCAACTTTATTTCAAAAAAGGACACAGTTTCAAAACTTTTCAAATTAGCCCCTTAGTTTTTCAGGAAGTTTTCAATTAAGGACCTCCATCTATTTAAAGTTATTCTTCTGCAACTTTTTTCTTGTTTAGGTATTTTCAAAATATTGAGAGAAAAGGTCACCAGAAAATATATTTAAACGGTCATATGTCCTTAATTGAAAATTTACTGGAAAGCTTAGGGACTAATTTGAAAAGTTTCAAAACTTGTGTCCTTTTTTAAAACAAGACAAAAACTTAAGGACATATTTGAAAATTTCCCCTTATAATAATTGAGTCCCCATAACAACTGCATAAAGGATTGTATCATATTTTACAAATGCCCACATTTCATTGGCCCCAAATATCTAGGTAAATCCCATATGTTGAATTTCATTGTTATTTTTTTAGAACCATTTATGCAATAATTGAGGAAATAAGTAGAGCCCATTTGTCAATTGATGCTTGTCTGTCCCAATAATGTTAACTCAATAATTGAATGAATGTGGGTCTCTATATATTTCTCTCTATAAATACCCAACAAAGGCCTTCCCACGGTTCAGGCTCTTTTGAGATCTCTTATCTCCCTCTCTCTTGCTACTCTATTTCCTCTCTCTGCCTCCCTTTTGATAAGAAAGACTACATCTCTTCTTAGCACTATCTGAAATGGCCACCTGCATTGTCTCTAATGAGCCAACGTAAATTCCATTATATTATTGTTGCTTTTTTTGCTCTCATTCATCCCTTCTCATTCTTTTTTAATCCATATTTTTCAAAAAGAAATTCTTCCCTTTCTCTATCATCTTCATTTCATCTCTCTCTTGAATATTTTTCCATCTAGTTATTAGACCCATCTCTCTCTCTCTCTCTCTCTCTCTCTCTCTCTCTCTCTCTATGTTATTTATAATCTTATCAAACTATTTATGTATATCGATCTCTATTTACATCTCACCCTATCTATCGAACTGGATTTACTACTTATATTTATACCTTTATCTTCATCTCTATCTATCTATATCCATATTATCCTATTTACTACTAATAGTTCTCTCTCTCTCTATCTATACACACACTTATCGAGCATGCACCATGCTATGGGGCCCACCTACCGGCCCACCTCATGATGGGACCTGGGGGATTTGAAGATCTAGATGGGGCTCTCCTCTCTATAAAAAAAATAGCCACATCTGATCATCTTAACCCTATCATCCAGGACCCACAAGTCCAGTCCATTTGAATGTGGTATACAGTCGATCCGACGGTCCAACCCATTCAAATAGATCCAAACTAGGGGGCGCACTACTATAGCAGATTTTGCTGCACTCAAATGGACCCATAGGTGAGCCCCACTAGGTGTGCACAACATGAGCACAGTGTGCATGTGATAACTACTATGTGTGTGTATCACCCTATCTATCTATCTATCTATCAATCTATCTACTTAACTAGATTTTACTACTTATAATCATTTCTTGTTATCTATCTATCCATTCATCCATTTATCCATCTATCAACGTACATGTCATTCCATTTATATATCTAACTAGATTTACTACTTACAATTCTCTCTCTCTCTCTCTCTCTCTCTCTCTCTCTCTCTCTCTCTCTCATTTTTATTCATTGTTTTATTATATATATATAGGGAGATCGATGCTCCTCCGAGAGGTGGGGGCCCTCACATCACCATGTGAGGGCCCCCACCCTTACTCTTACAATATTCGGATAGTTACTCTCACAAGAGTAACTCCCATATATATATGTGTATATATATATATGAAATGCTCCTATAAAAATAACTCTCACAATACTATGAGTAAGGGAGACCCTCATATTATGGCTGTTGTATCTAGATCCAGCATCAACATAAAAAATGAATTTAGTTTTAGATCTGGATATAAAATAAGATGTGGAGTGCATTATACTATAATTGGTTAGAAGATTTTCAAATTAAAATTTTTAAAATTATACTAATATTGCTATTAAATAATCAAAGTTAATTAAGTAGACAATCAATTATGAATATAAATCAACTTACGTAGGCCCTTAAAACCTGTACATGTTTTTAATATGCGGATGTAACTGTCTTAGATTTGGATCTTATAGTCGGAACATACAGGGATCCAATTCCATATCTGAATGGTTCAAATCCTATTTACATGGATTTGCATCCGAGTCCAGATTTCTCCTTGATCCAAAAATATGTTCCCTACCTACTTTATTTGGAGTTGGAGACTCCAATACTAGGTTAATGGGATATCCAATATCTTTCTCTCTCTCTATATATATATATATATATGCTCCTATGAGAAATATCTCTTACCTTATATGAGAGATATAAGTGAGGAGCCTCACATTTAAGTTGTTGGCATTGGATATGGATGTGAGGGCCCCCACCCAATCCAATGGTCTAGTCCATTCAGATCGTGTAATTCAAGGAGTTCCATGTGTGTGAATGATTCAGATGGATCACCAAATCGCCCCCACTATATTGCTCTCACTGTAATATGGTAATGGATAGATGCGCATAAATATTTCCACCCACCCACATACATACACACACAACACATGTATATTTGTCTTTGTAACTATGTCAAGTCTCCTTTTAAGTCTCCGGCTCAACATCAACCAGATGTTTCTAAAATTAAAAAAATATCTCAAACTTGCGGAGCTGAAGTTCCAAGATTTTGTACGCAATGACAGCAAAGCCAAATCTCCATCATATTTGGCTATGCTGTCACTGCTAACAAGATCTTGGAACTTCAACCCGGCAAAGCCAAATCTCCATCATATTAAATCATTGCATCTTATTTACCAAAAAAAAAAAAAAAAATCAATGTATCATCAATCTCATCTTGAATGAATAACTGTCACAAATGTCACTCTTCAGCTCCTTGAATCCAATGGTGCCAATCAGGTTAATTTGAGTGACAACATTTGGAATGTTCACACTTCATGCACACCTTCATAGATTAGACCCAGGGTTTGTCTTTTAGAGGAAGTGGGCCTCACAGATAAAAATTTGACCTCACCTGCTAGTGTCAAGTCACACGGTTCAGCAATTACTGTAAAATACCAAAATGATTTGAAAAATGAAAAGATTATGATGCAGATGATATTTTGTAGTCCATTGATCAAGGAGTTAGATCTTCTAATCAGGCTCCACTTCACTAAATGAATAGCATTTAGTGTAACAGATATCAGCTATACTTCTTTTAAAATAAAACTTGGAGAGTTGATACTAATAAATCATTATAATAGTTCCAACATTATTGCAATTTTCAAAATATAAACAGAATTGAGGATATCACTAAAATTCTGGTTTAACATTATGTGAGATTTCACAAAACCATCTACATTGTTTATATATGTTTTCATGACTTTCTAACTTTTTTATTAAAATTTTAGTTTTTGTAAGACTTTCCCAAAAAATAATCCAACAAAATCCAGACAATAGAAAATATCATGATATTAGGCCGAGATGACAAAACTTGAAGATAAGTTAATGGTAGCAATCCTAAAAGTAATAAAACTATTAGAATTATTGAGTTACACATGAATTTTTGAGTCCATGTTGTGTCCATCATCATAGTATTCATGTCCTTTGGTTTTTTAGGCCATGGACTGGATCTGACCCATTGGGTGTGAACTTGGACCGGACCCAAAGTCTTTCAGGTTGGGTCTAGTCTAATTAGATCCTGTCCATTAATAGTCCATTAGGGAGGTTCCAAAAGATTACACTGCATTAAGATCATTATTAAGATGATCAGCAAATTACTATGTGCTAGAGAAAAATGAAAAACATTACGATCATTAGAGATGATAATCTTTCAGTTTTATCTGTTATTAATCTTCATACTCCTTCATGGATTTTTTTTTCTGGCAGAACCAACCCAATGGTCGCTATTGGGAGTGAAGGCGAGGGGCCCATTGAAATAGTACCCCATGATGTTGCAGAGATCGTGATTGTTCGACATGGAGAGACCACATGGAATGCCTCTGGAAGAATCCAGGTATTTACATAATATGCGGATTGTCTTCCCTACTTTAGGATAATTCCCCCGCCATAAGTTGTGCCAATCCTAACTCCTAAGCCCATGAAAAAGGAGGGTTGGTGTCCATGAAGGTAGTAGACTATTTTATATATAAATATATATATATATATATATATGAAGCGAAGTGGTTTCAAATTGAAATCAGTTCCAATTCGCTTCAATTGATTTTGACTCTTCCAATTTAATTTAGTTTGACCCTAGCAAACGGTTCGGGTCAGGGTAAATTAGGTCGGGCCAGAGATAAAGCACACTTTTTGGACCCAACCTGACCCATTTACTTTTAATGACGACTCCAATTGATTTTGACTCATCCAATTTAATTTAGTTTGACCCTAGTAAACGGGTCGGGTTGGGGTAAATTAGGTCGGGCAAGAGATAAAGCATACTTTTTGGACCCAACCTGACCCGTGTATTTTTAATGATGTGGTAAAAATTAATCATGATATGTACCGAGACTCAAACTCACGACAACATGGATTTCAAATGAGCGACTCCACCACTACACCATAGAGCATATTTTTGTTAATAGTTGTCAACAAAAACTTAAAATTAGTTAATGAGGAAGAGACCTAGCCCCACTTTGGAATATTGACAATGAGTAGGAATTTATCTATGTGATATTTATAAAAATAACTATATTTTTATAATATTGACCCCTATAAATACTGTTGTTATTATCTTCTTACTTATGCATTGTACTTTAAGCATGTAATTTAAGAAATGGACTAATCCTAATTGAGAAATCAACATCAGTTCAATTCCAATTGACATCGATTGATTTTGACTCTCCCTAAATAACTGACTCCCAAAATGTCTCCTCACGTCCTCAACCTCCCCACATTAATTATAATTTAAGAAATGAACTAATCCAAATTGAGAAATCAACATCAATTCAATTTCAATTGACATCAATTGATTATGACACTCCCTAAATAATTGACTCCCAAAATGTCTCCTCACATCCTCAACTTCCCCACATTAATTATAATTTAAAATTTTGACTCGTGGCATGTCTCTTCAAGCCCTATAAATATTGTTGTTATTATTTTCATACTTATGCATTGTACTTTAAGTATGTAATTTAAGAAATGGACTAATCTTAATTGAGAAATCAACATCAATTCAATTCCAATTGACATCAATTGATTATGACGCTACCTAAATAATTGACTCCCAAAATATCTCCTCACATCCTCAACCTCCCCACATTAATTATAATTTAAAATTTTGACTCGTAGCATGTCTCTTCAAGCCGCCCCGCCCCGCCCCCCCCCCCCCCCCCCACCCCCCCCCATCCCAAAACCCCCAAAAAAAAAAATTATAACCTAATTAAAATTAAGTTAATTGATATTAATGGTAAGTTAATAGAGGTAAAATGGATTGATAGTTTCATAACTTTTCAAAATGGTTATCAGATTTTCCTCTCTCTCAAATTTGCCCCCAACAGAAAAATATAATATTTTAAATTTACTATAAAAACTTCCTTCTCAATATAAGAGATATAATATGATATTTTTAATTACATTTAAAATTTTAAACTTTTTACAATTTCTTATATATTGTGGATTATATTGGCACGGGCGTGTAAATTGAAATCAATTCCAATTCGCTCCAATTGATTTTGACTCATCCAATTTAATTTAGTTTGTCCCTAGCAAACGGGTCGGATCGAGTTAAATCGGGTCGGGCCAGAGGTAGAGCACACTTTTTGGACCACTAACCTGTGACCAACCTGCATCTGAAACTCATTTGCAAACCTGCAACCCGTACCCATTAAGTCTTGTGTTGGGCTAACCCGTCTAGCCCACATTAAGCCCGACCCGACCTATGTATTTTTAATGATGTGGTAAAAATTAATCATGGTATGTGCTGAGATTCGAACTCAGGACAACTTGGATTTCAAAGGGGCGACCCTGCCACTATACCATAGAGAATCATTTTGCTAATAATTATCAACAAAAACTTAGAATTAGAATAAACCCAAATGAATATATAATATATGGAATTGATCAACAAAAATAAAAAGTTTCATATTTAATAAGAAAATGACAACATTATTGAAAAAAGACAAACTCGCAACAACAGCATAGAGCTAAAAAGGATGCCGGAAATTTTCCATGTAACTGATGTACTATCATACACGCTTGCAGAGGGAGAAAGGGTGGAGTTTGAATTTTTTTTTTTTTTTTTTTTTTTTTTTGTTGCTTTAACTTTTATAAATCGTGATGCAAAAGGAGTAGGACACTAAGATAGACCCCATCTATTAAAAATCACAATAATTAAGACAAACATCCTTGCTATTTATGGGATATCCCAAATTTTCACCTAAATCTAGGTTATTTTCATGGTCAAATTGATTCTCTAATATAAAAAAAAATACAAAATACTGGAGTTTTCTCAATAAAATTTTTTTTTTGTTATTTGGACTCTCCATCATGCCTTTTGTCTATTAAGAAACTCCCAAAATCATCATATTTCTATCAATGCAATAGCATTTGAGTGTTAATGAGTCCTAGTGTTCAAGTGCCATAATTGAAATATACATTTGATCATTTACATTTATTATTTGGACTAACAAATTATGTCATATGCAATATTTTCTTTTATTTTCCCTATTTTAGTATTTTCTTGCATATATATAAATTTATTAATTTGAATTAATTATCATAAATATGTGTAAAAAAAAAGTATTTGATTCATTTAGTATATATGTTTAAGAGTATTTAAGAAAATTTGAATCTTCCAAACCTCGGCATTGAATCTATCCTTGTCAAATTTTTAGTATGGTCCCAGTCGAGTCCCAGTACTGTGCAAATCTCTGTGTATACCTCTTATAGGAACAATACTTTTAAGTAACTTTTAACATGTAAATTATTGTATCTCTGTATGTGCAGGGCCAGTTGGAATCAGAGCTGAATGAGGTGGGATGGAAGCAAGCAGAAGCAGTTAAGATCTAAAATCCTGCTGTAGAGATTGTTCTTTTCTGCAATATATGATAATAATGCCTCCATATCTCACCATCAAGACACAAGTGAACATCATCCATTCTAAAAAAAAAAAAGGGAAATGAAAAGGCAAAACTGGCAAAGGCATTTGTTTTAGGGTACAAAATGGGGCACTTGTGCTAACCATTTCAGAACCAGCCAACCATTAATGATTTATTGGTTGTTTTCTAACCATGAGCTTCTAAGGGTTCTCTGTTAGAACAACTTTTCCACAATACTATGGAAACATTGTACTTGTTATGGATTTCTTGAATTGCTTGATGATCATTTCATGTAACAATTTTAAAAGTATGATATACAGATAGCTGAAAGGTTGGGAAAGGAATTGAAGCCAGCCGCCGTCTATTCATCTGACCTGAAGCGGGCAAAAGACACGGCGGAGACGATAGCAAAGAAATGTCACTGCCATGAGGTTCAACTCTCTTGGTTTCTCTTCTTTTTTTTTCCTTTTTTTTTTTTCTTTTTTGCATTAAATGAAGATTTTCTCAGGAATAATTGACATAGCAGAACATATGTGCTAATATATCTGGGTGGCTTGCAAGTTCTACTTTCTGCGTATGCCTATTTAGACCTATGTTCTATATTGCACTTGAATTTAAATACCAGCTTTTACTTCTCCTCTTAGTTATTTGTGTTTTTGTAACTACTTCGATGTCTCTTTGTTTCTATTCTTTTGCTTGTCCGAAACCTTCCCAGAATGATATCTGTACATGAGCTGTTGAAATGTGGGTGTTTGCTAAGTTTTTTATGTTTGTGCAGGTGACAGTGGTTCCAGAGTTGAAAGAGAGGCATGTAGGAAGCTTGCAAGGTTTTGTTTGGGGAGAGATTCAAGAGAAGGTGCCTGAGGCTTATCATGCCTTCTTCTCATCAGAAAAGGATCTTGAAATCCCCGTATGCTTTCTCTCCCTCTCTCTCTCTATATATATATATATATAAGGGGGACATTCACGTGCATTTATCCCTCACCATAGGGTGAGGGTTGCTTTCATAAATGGGGAAATTTCAAGTACAAAAGTGAAGTTTCAAGTACATAGGGTGATGTACACTTTCTTGTCTTTATGTGCAAAAAGGGAAAGTGCCCTCACCCTATGGTGAGGGATAGATGCGCATGAATGTCCCCCAATAAGGGAAATATTCATATACTTCTTCCATGTCTCAAGTTCTCTCCAAACGCTCCAAAGGGGACATGAGACTTCTCTATGCAAGCTGAATAAATAAGTAAATAAAAGATCATGGCCCAACCAACCCGTTATATTATATTAAAGCCAAGCCTTTTAGAACTAATATTGATTATTTTAAAGTTAATTTTGACTACAACCATTGATTTTGACTGGGAGTTATATACCTTCTAAGTAACTAACCCACATTATCCCCCATTATACTATATTAAAGCCAAGTCTTTTAAAACTAATTTTGACTGCAGCCATTGATTTTGACCGCGAGTTATATACCTCCTCTGTAACTAACCCACTCTATCCCCCCACTTCCAAATACAACCACTCTACTTGTTCCCACTTTTCACTCTTCTCTTTTCAACAACTTCATTTTCCATTCCAAATCTCATGTGCACTTACTTTGTGTATACTCACGTTTTCTTTTCACCCAACTTCTCTTCCTCTATTTCTACACCACAGACTCTTGGGTTAAAAAAAGAGGACACTATCATAATTCTCCTTTCTTTTGTTTTCTGTCAGTAAGTGTTTCAGGATAATTCTATGTGATTTGAATTTCTTTTTAATTGATTTTTATGTATGCCCTTGCTTAGCACGGGTTAGTGTGCTAGTATTTAGAGACATTGAAAAATCAATTGGGCCGTAACTAGCTTGATTATTATTATGGTGATGATGATTGTGTCTGATAAACACTGAGACACACATGTAACAATTTAATTAATTGAATTAGGTTACTTGGTTTTCTTATCATTCAAAAGAGCTCTAAATTTTCCTGTATACATTCTTCCTGATTGTGTAAAGGGTGGTGGAGAGAGCTTCAATCAGCTTTGTGAGAGATCTGTTGCTGCTCTAGAGGAAATTGCGTCCAGACACAAAGGTACATGATCTTCTCCATCTCCATTTTCTGTCTAATTATATTGTGCTTATTAATAACGCGCCCACATGTGTGTGAGTGCACATGTGTGAGAAGGATTAGGGCCAGGACACTGTGATACTAGAGACCTAACCAGCTCAATAGATAAGTCCAATTGTGCCTTGGGCACAGTTTAAAACTTGTTCTAACTCATCCTGACTCAACCAATTATGGAGTTAGGTCCATAGGTAACCGAGTTGGGCCGGTCGAACAAGTCTGAACAAGCCTACCCCATTAGAGAAATATGTATAAAGATATGAGGTAGATATATACATTCGGTAATGATTGAAAATTTCATAGCTGATAGGTCCATTTGATTAATTGCCCCAAAAACTCGACCATATGGGCAAAGATCCATAGCCTCACCCAACATTTATCATCGATCTGTACCTTGATCCGGCCCAATCCTCAATCAAAATCAATGCATATTTTACATCAACCTATATAGTAGATACAAGGGAGATTTTGTAATTGATTTATAAGTATGGATATGTATATAGAAATGTCTCAAAAGCATCATCTTGTATCACACAGGCTATAGGGCATGGACTGGGCCAGCCTAGACCCAACGCAGGATCTGCTGGCTAAACCTGACATGATCCTTGGGCCCGATTACTTAACGGGCTTTCTATTATTTCATCATTCAAATTCATGGCCCATATGTACCGCTGCTGCAGGTGAGCGCGTCATCGTCGTCACCCATGGTGGAGTGTTGAGAGCAATCTACATGGCAATTACTCGCGAGCCTACAGCAGGGAAGGTGTTGAATGCATCCATCAACGTCCTCCATCTTTCCGAGAAGAAATGGGCCTTCAAGTCATGGAGCGATGTGGCCCACCTCAACGAAGTGGGCTTTCTCCAGCGTGGCTTCAACGGCGACTCCCTCCAGCAATGAACCCGCTGCACCGGAGAAGGATGAAGATCGTTCATTAGCGATTTATTAATAAGGATGGATCGTGTTTATTCCCATCAAACCATGGAATTTCTATGTGATTATGGCATGGGTTATTGCTCTAGCCTTATAGATGTAGCCCAGTTGTATAATTCAGGGATGTCTTTTGTATTATTACTTCAAGGCCCAGATGTGTTTCCATAGTTTTCTATTATGATTATGCTGTCCATGCATGTGTAGTGCACATGCTTTATTGTACCTTTGCTAAATGATGTTGGAGCTTTTTTTATGATAAAAGCTTAAGCATTGCTTTCTAACAATTTAATATGGACTTATGTTTTGGCTTTTTATTTGCATTAGATTTATACTATATATGTTTTTTTATATCCAAACAGACTGTCCAAAGAGCAATATTGAAAGGAAGGGGATGTGGTCACTGATATTTTGTACCAATCTGTCAAAAAATAGGAATTTATTAACATAAAGGCCGAGTTTGTACTTAATCCATGATTTCACTAGTAATACAATCAAATACACTATCTAACACGAGAGTTCAAAGTGGAACATGTGGATTTTAGGTTCAATTTCACTGGTTTCAATTGGACAACACACCATCAGGAAAATGTTCCTCAAGCAAAAGTATTAAAGATTTCAAAACCAAAGATCTTCCGATCATCCTTCTTTCTTTTTTCCTTTCTTTTCCCTTGCATATACTTGCTTAGTAGCCAAGGGGGGCTTTGTAAACCTACCTGCCTATGGATCAATCCTTGTGCGGCAATTGTGAGACCAGAAATCCAATACATAGACATCCCTATATTCTTAAAGATTCCCTCATCTTTAAAATTAGGGCTTTCTATAAGATTTCAAAGGATGGATCATCCTCCAATGGGTGGCAAAGGCCATAAAACCAAGCTGGTTGGTAAGCTACTCAAGCTCAGCTTGATTGTTTTATTAGCTTTTAAGGGAATTAAGCCTTAAATTTGAGGAATATTTAAATAAGGAAGAAGATCGTTGAAGACATAAATCTAGATAATTTTGCATTAAAAATGGTGATAAAAACAACCAAAATTTTCTACTGAATAAATAGAATTAGTAGAATTAAAGATAACGATTGGAAAATGGCTCAACAATAGGGAAGAAATAGGTATAATCATATTGGTCATCTTAGGGATATTATTGACCACGAAAGGCCCTACGGACCTTTCTATAGTCAGAGAGAAGTCATAAGCCAAACTATATCTGAAGATGAAAATAACTCTCTAATTGCTATACTTTTAGAATTTGAAATTAAGGAGGCCTTTTTCAGCTATGTCTTCTAAATTTTCTTGGCTCGGACGGGTATCCCACCAGATTCTACCAACATATGTGGGAGGACAGAGGAGTAGATACTGTTAATGTAGCTGAATTTCTTTGGCATGTATGGATGTGAGGTGAATTGAAGTGAGGTGAGGTAAAGCCTCCATTATTCAGAAGATGAGGGGTCATATCAAAAGTACCCAAATTCAAAGTTTCCTCCTTTTAAAAAAAATTGTTAAAAAGAAACATCCTTTCTCCACTAAATGACAAAAAAAAAAAAGCATCTTTTTACACAAAAAGTAAAAAAGATTCTCTATCAAGCAATTAGAACAAAAGACCATCACAGCCCCATATATTTTATTCTCTCTTGATTTGATGCTTCACCTCACTTTACTTCAATTCACCGTACATTTAAACACCTCACTTTACTTAATTCTCCTTTAAAAGCATCTACGGAACATTTGTAATTTTCATTTCTAAGAAATGTCATACATCCGGCATTAATAATTTCAGACAGAGTAGTCTTTGTAATGTTTTTCATAAAATTATCTCCAAAGTTGTTGTGAATAAGCTAAGGTCAACCCTTTTAAAGATTATAGGCCCCTTCCAAAGCGCTTTTCTTAAAGGTAGAATGATTTCAAATAATTACCCATGAAGTAATCCATTCATTTAAAACCAAGAAAAAATGTAAATCAATGGGCTTAAAAAACCGTGGCCAAAACTTATGACTGAATGGAATGGGGCTTCATTGAAGATACTCTTAAAGATTTTGATTTTCATAAAACTTCTATTCTTAAAATGAAACAATGAATATCCTCTGTTTCTTTCTCTCTCTTTCTAATGGATCCCCTTTAGGTAATATAATTCCAATGAGAGGCCTTAGACAAGGGGATCCTCTATCCCCTTATTTATTTATTTTGGGAGCTAAGGTCTTGTCTCGAATGTTTCTTAAGGCTGGAAATGAGTGATCCATTCATGAATTAGAATAGCCAGAGAAGCCCCTATTGTCTCTCATCTATTCTTTGCCGATGATAGTTTTATCTTTGGTAAGACAACCCTTGAGGAAGCAAGAGAAATAAAAGATATTCTAGAAAACTAGCGTGAAGCTTCTGGCCAACTCATAAATTACCATAAATCAGTAGTTTACTTTAGCAAGGGAGCATGTCAAAAAAGATGTATAGCTATCTCCACAGCTCTTGGAATGAGGATTATGCAGAAGGATGAGAAATACTTAGGCAACCCTCTCTAATGATAAAAAGGAACAAGAATATGAGCTTTGAAGGTCTAATAAATAAAGTAAAAAAACAGAATTAATGTTTGGTGAGGACATGTGCTTATTAATTCTATTGCCTCAACCATTCGATCCAATCTATAAAATGTCTGCGTTGCAGCTCCTCAACAAAACTATCAATTCTATTGATAGTCCTTTAGGAAGTTTTTGTGGGGAGAAAGTGATGAAAAGAGATAAAATTCACACTATGAAGTGGAGGGAGATTTTCAAACCCATAGGTGAAGGAGGTCTAGGATTAGAGAGACAGAGTAATAAATGAGCCACATTAGCCAAAAGTTGTTGGAGATGCATTAGTGATAGTAATCTGTTGTATTCAAAATTATTAAAAGCTAAATATTGTCCCAAAGGATCCTTATGAGCTGTGAAGTTTAGAAAAGGAAAGCCTTGATTTTGCAAGGGGTTTGTTGAGGGAGTTAATTTAATAAATAATAAGGTGGAATGTATTATCGATAATGGAGACAGGATCTCAGTTTGGAATTGTTATTGGATCCCATGCAAAGATGGGTTTGGAAGGCCTCAATTCAATATTGTTAATCCAAATCTCACAACAAAAAATTTATGGAGTCCTAACAAAAACTAGAACGCGACTTTGCTTGTAAGTTTTTTTGACAACCAAATGGATGTGGAGGATATTTGTAAGATTTGCATACCCAGGCAGAGTTAGGAAGATAAGAGAATTTGGCCTCAAAAAAAATGGTCAACTAGCAACAAAATTTACTTATAAATCGATCATGAAGGAAAATGAGGTCATCTCCACCTCCCTAGCTGCTTTCAATTGGAGGGCTTTCTAGAAAATCCCCCTCCCACAAAGAATCCTCATGTTTGAATGGAAGCACTTAAAAAGATTATTCTAGTAAGAGCTGCTATACGATCTAGAATTAATTTTTTTGATACTTTATGCCAAACTTGTGATGAGGTGGAGGAATCAGATGATCATGCCATGTTTAGGTATGATGTTGTAAGAGCTTATTGGTTTGGGTCTCATTTGGACCTCCAAACACATAAGTGGACTCAAGTTTGACGGATTAGCGGAAACACTATTATGAGCATGACCCACAGGTTTCTCCCCTTAGTAGCGATCTATCTAAAATGGGGATCCTTTCCTCTTGGTGGACTATTTGGAAGGAAGGATGTGATTACCTTTTTCAGGTTACTCCATTAAGACCTCCAAGGATGATCATTTTGGTTAATAAGCTTGTGGAGGGTGTTAGGACCCATAATGTTAAGTTGATCCAATGGGTTAATTACAAGGTCCTCACTTCTAGAGAGATTTCTAATAATGAGGATGTGCTTATTTTCTCTAATGTAGCGTTTAGGAAGTGTAACGTTTATTTTAGTGTTGGCTAATTCATTGGGTAATGGACAACATCGGGAATTTAATTCGTAATGTATTTTATAGAATGGACTACCCAGATTGAACATTGAAGAAAATGCAGAGAAGCAGAAGCATACCTGAGATAGAACTAATGCTCGCTCGAGCGAACCATAAGCCCGCTCAGCGAATGAGGCATTGATCATGCGCGAATTGTATTCCAAGTTTCTGTTTTTGGATCAAACAATTATTCATAGTCATATCCAAAGTGCTACTAATTCCCACGACTTTTGGGCTATATAATGAGCACCTTAGCAACCCTCAAGAGTGCCTTTGACAATTCTCTCCTATTTTTAGCCCTATAATCATATTGAGAGATCTTCTTCTCCAAAGCTTCATCAAGTTGTTGCGCTGAAGTCCTTGCTTTGGAGTTTCTTTCTTCTACTCATCTGAAGTAGATTCACCTTGAGGAGACTATTAAGGCGGTTGGCTCAAGCACCGTGAAGTTGAACGGCGAGTAGTTGGCAAGATCAAAGTAGTCCTTAGTTGAGTTGCAACTAGGAAAGGGTTATAAGTTTTCTTGCAACTTTCAATTTATTAGTGCTTGGTTATCTGTTTGCCTAAACAATAATGCCCGTGGTTTTTTTCCGAATAGGGTTTTCCACATATACATCGTGTCTCCTTCTCTCTTTGTGGTTGATTGCTTTTAATTTGAATTAGGGTTAATCACTAGTTTAATCATTGGTTTGGAAATCAAATAGAGAAACTGTTTATTGGGACCTTAGCCTGTGCTAACGCCGGTTTTTCAGGAAGGCTAATAGAAAAGCCAATTTTGGCTTCATCGTGAAATTTAAAGGAGTTATTGTGGATGTAGGAGCTTACCAAGGGTCAAAGGCCTTCTCTTCAAAAGATGTCGAAGCGGGGAAAATCCTCAAAGGCTAAAGAGTCTCTAAAGTTTGTGTTCTATTGGATGCAAGAAGTGGTTCAAGTTATTAATTGTGGATTCAATTGGGACATTAACGCAGTCATTTTGGGTATTAAGGCTTCATCTTCTAGTTTTGATCATGTTAGGTTATTTTTATTCCTGGGAGATTGAACAAAGCAGCTCATCTTCTAGCTAAGTTGAGCTATATTTTGAGTTGAGATTTCTTTTTTTGGGGTAGGGTGTAACGCCTCAAAATTCAGGCGCCTCAAATGTCGGGACACTACAGGAAAGTACTCAAGAGAAGCAGAAAATTTAATATAATAAGCAAGTATGAATCTTATATGAGCAAGTAAATGGGTAATGCCCTACAATTTTATTTAACTTTAAGGATTACAAGGTACTTTAACCCTATGCTAACACGGCCAACTAGAAGTAAAGGAAAGAATATAAAATCTATGTGATAGACGTGTCTCGATGCACCAACTACATCACTCTTCGAACCCTGTGGCAACGGATCAACCGCCAAGCAAACCACCAAGCAAAGAAAGGGGGAGAGGTACCTGAAAGCACCAAGGATTGGGTCAAGCTCGATGAGCCAGGAAAATAGGCTTGTTTAGATGGCAATACATTATATTAACAGATGTGAAAGAAGGTCATACATGATCCTAGCTGTACCAGCATGATTAGTACATCGATAATAAATATAGAATATCAGAGTACAACAAAAACGGTTTGGAGTGTGGTGTATGAACAATAATCGAGATAGAAATATAATAGATGTTTGATATAGCATATCAGGTAGATAAGAGAAGCCTTCATCATCAATATATTATCTAAATCACATGAGCACATATCACATGAGCACAAAAGCGTCACCAGCAACAGAGACAACCTAAGAAAGTAGTCTCACCATGTCAATGACCATCATATCTGGATCCTAACCGTATTAAAGTTGACAATTAAAGACACTAAGCAACAACATCCACAAAATCATACATCCATCCATAGGAGCACATAGAGATACATCCACAATTGAGGTACAAGGGACGTGGGGGGTCGGAGCCAACCCCGTCGTCGTCGTCGTTCCAACAACTGTTGATGGACATCAACCATGGGGGTCATGACCACCCATCGCTATCGTCTCATCGAGTAAGAGTGTACACATGAGTCCATCTCACCGTCAATACCCATATCCATAGCCACGACCAAGTCTCAGCCATTAGTCTTACATGCTATCTCAACCATCAATATCCATCCACAACGTACCCAGTCCAAGTGCCGGCGGTATCGGTACCCCGAAAGTACCTGCTGTCATAGCTACTAGAATCCTACGATTCGTATCCCGAATCCCGATTTGTATCCCGAATCTTAAGGAAAACGATTCGTATCTATATAATGAATACCATTTACAAAAGAATTTAAGATTCAGGTGCGAATCCTACGATTCGATACTCATTTCATCAAATCTTACGATTCAAGCGATTCGGCTAAGCAAGAATGGCTACAAACAATAAGTTAATATTAATAATTTTTTACCTTTTTTCGTTCTTTAATCTCTCTTTCTTTTATCGCTTGTATTTTTAAAAAGTTATTTAGTAGTTAAGGAAACCTCGTAAGAACTTTTTGCGGATTTAATAAGGTTTTAAAGACGAATAAAGAACATGCATTTAACTAAAGCATTTGACTGTACGTATGGTGCTTGTCTATATCTTCTTTTTTTAATCTATTTTATTTTTTTTCTTCATGAACACTTTCTTAACTTTAAGAAATACCTTACTGTGTAAGATTGATGGTTTGATTTTATTTTATTTTTATATTTTGATTTAAAGCTAATAAAAATATTGATACTTTAAACTTATTTAACTATTTACACATCATTTATTTCATATATATATATATATTAATATATGTCATGATGTTCTTGATACGATTGTATGATTGACTTACTTGTTAATATATTTATACTACTATAAATGGGAAAATGGATGGTTATGAATAATTACTTTTTTCCTTATTTTAATTTTTAATTATTTTTCATTTTAATTAGAAAAATAAAAAATCCTACGATTCGCGATTCGATTCGATTCATGGGTATGAATGATTTGCGAAACGATCCCGATTTTGAAAACTATGCCTATTGTACTCAACCACATCTCGATATCAATATACATGTCGATACCTAAATCCATCGGCTGTCCAATCGTACATCCACAATCTCACAAACCACTAGATGGGGGCACTCCAAACCGGATCACCTTATTGTCCTTACTATGAGACAATATTAGTCAAGGGTTTGAGTCACGGAATTCGGGTATAGCTAATCCATCCTCGTAATTCCTAATAGTTAATAATGCATACCCTTGTATACTCTGTTTCTCTATACACTTAATTAACATTATCCCGTTATACAATCCGTCTATCAGTATCTACCTTTAAGTTCCCAATATTACAGGTCAGGACTTCAAGTACAATACCCTGACTTTTCATCCATTGCAGACCGTGATTATGGATTAGAGCCTAAGTACGATGCCCTGATTTATAGTACCTTCCAAGGCCTACATCCAAGGTTCGGACCTACCAGCCAGCCTTAATGTCCGTTCTCAACAACATAAGTACCATATGTCTCGATCCACCAATAATCGCCGCTACTCTCTTCAGGTCCAGGGTCCCACTTCACCTAAGACAGTGATCATGGAGTTTCAGATGCTTATTAAGTATTCTCAGTGCTCCTGTAGGTATATAACATCATAGGACATCCATAACCATTGAATTGAGCTCCGTTTTACAACCTAAGACCCTACTTAGGTGGCTACATGGGTCAAGGTTAAGCCCGACCCTTGACTCATGTCTAGCATATCCTAAACAGTCCAAATAGAAGGTCAACGGGGCCCGCACATGATGGAGTTCTAAAATAAACCAAATCTGAGAAGTTATCGTTTGTAGTGTACCGGGTCAACATCATGGGTCCTCGGGTCAACCTTATTTACTATGAAAGTGGACAGCTGAACTAGAAAGCAAAAATTACAGTCTGCAGTGTTCCCGATCGACCTAGAGGCTCCTCCGGTCGACCGAATGAACTAGGAGCATTTTCCCAAAAACCTGGCAGATGAGGAAATCCTTAGTGTAGCCGATTGACCGAGTACACTGGGTTTTGGAAGCCTAAGTGTATTTTCTACTCCCAGTTGTGGGGAAGTCCGTTGTGTGCCCAATCTACATCCTGGGTGACCAGGTTAACCGGGTACACATGAAATCCTGATTTTCATGATTCTGTCCTCTTTCATTTTCTGTCAAAACTCCATCCATTTCCAACCAGATCTACTCCCATTCATTTCCATACATCAAATACACTTCCCACATCACAACTCCATCACAAGTGGGCCATTGATCTTCCATATGGGGGATTCCCATCCAACGATGGCCAAATACACACAAGAAGGCTTAGAATAACAATCCCATACATTATATCATTCAATCAACCATCCAATTACATAAATCATGCCAAACAACCATAAAAGACAATATTTAGCAATCTAAGCATGTTAATTAACCAAATTAAGAAAGTTAAGCATGTCTACTTGCCTAATTAGGAAGAAAACTCCTCAAATGGCTTGGCTTCACTACAAAAGCTCTAAGATCACTCCAACAGCTGGATCTACAATATTTACACCCATTCCCAAAGAGAGAAGTGCATAAGATAGGGAATTCTAAGAGAAAGAACTATTCTACAAGGAAATTGAAAAGGGGAAATGGAAATTACCTTCAATTGGAGAAGGGTGAGAGATCTAGAAGATGGGATGAGTCCCCTAGCTTGGAGAGGCTGGACCTTGATGATAGTCTCCTCTTTTAGCAATTGAAAGCCCTAGATCTAGAGAGAGAAAGAAGAGAGATATAGAGATGAGAGGGAATGTAGTGGAATGAGAGGGAGAGTAGTATGAAACGTTTGGAAGCATGGGATGGGTTTCTTTTATAGGATTTGGTTGGGTCATTGTCTAAAATGCCCTCCTTAGTAAATGAGAATAGTGAATAGGAATGGGGGGTATTTAGGGAAGGTTTAGATGGAATGACCAAAGGTTCCTTGGTTGCTAATAGAAATAAGAGATAAGCATTAGGGTAGTTTAGGTATCCGTGTTTAATGACTAAGGTGCCCTCAAATGAGTGGTTGTAAGTGAATGAGCCTAAGGGCAATAAAGGTAGGCTATTTATAATGACTAGAGTGCCCATGTTTACTTGATTGATAATGAAGGAGGCCAAGGTTACTTAGGGTATTTGGTTCTCTAATTTGGAGGGAAATAGTTTAGGTAGAAAAACTAGAGTACCCTCATATAATTAATGGGCTAATGGGTTAGGCCATGGATAATTGGCTCATTCCAAGGTAGTTGCACAACTCTCTAAGGAAAAACCCTCTTATACTTAGGATTTACAACTAAGGCTTCTAGCTAGCTAATTACTTCTAGGAAGTCCAATTAAACTCCTAATGGAACTATTAATCGCACGAGGGTGCTAATTCTATAAACTAGACTTAATTAGTGGGGAATTACTAACTACTCATGCTAACACCTATTAAATAGGATAGCCTAGGGTTGACTTGGTCAAATTGGGCCCCACTAGGTATTTCTAGGGACGGGTCCTTACATGGGGTCCTTTTTGGGTTGAGGGGTTGTTTTGGACCGGTTGTTTCTTTGTTTTGCTTGTATTTTCCCCCTTGTTTTATTTTTCTCAAAATAAAAGTCTTCTTTTTAAAAAAAAAAAAAAAGGCCTAATTTGCTCAAGCTTGGCCTTCTAAAAGGGCTCAGCTGGAGGCCAACCTTTGATCTCTTGGTATTTATGCATTACATAATACAATTCTCTGTACATTTGATTAAAATATGTTTATAATCTTGGAAAGAATAATAGGTTATACAAAAGTAAGTGTTATATTATTACATTAAAGGTAACTTTACTTAGAAATTTAAAACAAAACTCAATGTATTATATTGGCATGATATGAGACATGAACATATTCTAACATAAAATAAAAAAAATGGACTCCGACATATCAAGGCTTATCTTCATAAAGTTCAAACCATCCATGCAATGCAATCATCCCTGTGAGAATAAAAGGATAGTCCACTGAGCTGGGAGTCTCGTTCTTACTCAATTGCCCAATGTTCGATCCTTGAGTCCTCTCCTTTACATGTGCAAGCAATTCTTTCTCCTACATGTGCATGTGGTCTTCTCCCCTACTTGCACAGGGGTTCACTTCTGCACCAATCAGGTCTCTCAAGGTCCTAACAACCTTTGCTAATACCAAAAAGGGGGAAAAAGAAAAATTGCACTATCCTCGTATAATCAAATCATCTTAGTTCATTGAATTTGCCTTCTCCTCCACACTATTCTCTTTAGTGATGGTGGGCCAAATGGTTCACAGAAAATGGTGCTCTAATGTCAATTATATAAGTGAGTGCTTAATAGAAAATTTTCAAAATTTCAAGTCCATATCAGCTCATCATGTTTTGAGACTTTGTATTTCTAAAAGTGATTAAAAATGAAGAAACGAAAGTGAATTGTTGAACATTTTGATGTACATTGTTACGTCATTCTCTAACAGCTTAAGCTTTTAAAGTAAGCAATTTGGTTACAAAGAAGGAGGTCGAGTGTTCAAATCACGGCAGGATAATCAATTAGGGGACCACCAAAAGAGGAAAAAGGAAAAAAGAATCCATGGTAGCGTTCACCCTATCACGTGGTCAGCATATAAATAGATTTCTATTCTTTTTGGGGTGGGGGATCATAAAAGAATACTTTAATACTAACAAAACTAGGGTCCTGGTATGAGTCTATAAAAACGAAACTAGCTAAACCTAACTTGTTTACGGACTTTACATTTCCTATATTTATTGTCTCACTATTAGAACATTAAAAGCTAAATAATTGAAAAGGCAAGACTTGGACAAATTTCAGCCCAGCCAAGTCCAGCCTCTTTGCGGGCTAATGACCATCTCCTTGCTATGTGTCCTTTTGCAAATCAGGTGTGGTTCCTTTACCACATGGGATTTACCCGGCTCCCCATGAGCCCGAAGGGTTAAGACACCCTCCAATATAAAAAAAAATGGTGTGGTTCCTTTTCCCCGTTTAACTATGGTTAACCCAACTCACTTTGAAACATTTGGCCAATGGTTTTTGTACAGCGATTGTACAACATAGGGGTCTTCTATTAGTACTCCCACATGGAGGTCTTTCATTTGTACTCTCTTGTTAAGGCAAAATGGGCTTGTGTTAAAAAGGGATTTGCAGACCTTACGATAAACGATATTATGCATAATTGGAGGGTTTGTTTAACTATGGGCACTTCAAAGAAGAAAAAGAAAGTTTATTGGTGTTCTCCCCCAATAGGAGTCCTAAAGTTTAATGCGAATGGGGCAGCTTAGGGTAAACCGGCGTTAGCCGGTATTGGAGGTGTATTGAGAAATCACAAAGGCGAAATGTTGTACATGTTCTCCAAGAAGGTTGGAATCAAAGATTCTAATGAAGCCGAAGTCCTTGCTATTCTGGAAGCTCTTCGCATTTTCACTTTCTCATTTCAGAATCATCTTATAGTGGAGAGCGATTCATCTAATGTCATATCTTGGGAGAACTCTTTTAAGGGCCCATGGAAGATGCAGTTCTATTTCAACGAGATTCGTCGCCTTTCATCAAAATCTCGGGTGTCTTTCCATCATATAAGTAGGTCTGCAAATGGTTTTGCAGATTGTTTAGCTAAACAAGGGGTTCACCGTTCATGTAATTTGAGTGCTTTTGTTATGTAGGTGTGGCAGGTGTCTAGCATAGAACTCTTATACCGGAACACTAGGTTTGGTCTTGTTTCTTTTCTACTATGTACTCTTTTATTTCTAATGCATTTCCAAATTTACCAATGAAAATTAAAAAAAAAAATTTGTACTCTCATGGTATATATGGAATGTTCAAAAGGCTTCCCTTTCATCCTAAATCTATTTTATTGAAAGCCAGTGCCTTTCTTTACCAATGGGAAATCATTAACATTCTTAATGTTGACCTGTACGCCCAAGGGGTTCCAATAGAATGTTGAATTGGACCTTCCTTGGGTCAGATCAAATTAAACTTTGAAGGGACCTACAAATGTTCTACCCAATGTGAAGAATAAACAGCAATTACAAGTTGGCCCAAAACCTCCTTTTTTCGATGTTCTCACTGCTGTTTTGGATTAACTGAGTAATCTGTTAGAATTAGGCCATGTCCTCTATAAACATGTTGTCTTCACTGTATTGTTCATAGAATTTATATAACCTTTTAGGTGTATAATATATATCTCTTTGCAGAAAATATTAACTAATCAACTTAGAACAATGACAAAACAAGAACATTATATCTTCTATAGTACAATGATAGAACAAGAAAACAAAAGCAGTATTCATTTTTATCCCCTGTTATGCAAAGTAATGTTCATGACCTAGTCTAATGTATTAACATTATTCCCTCTGATGTAATATTCCACACAAAAAGATAAAATAATAATGAAGAAAGAATGAGTTTATGAAGGAGGCGAGGACATTTGAAATAAGTGTGTTTCACCTTCTTTTCCTCCAATTGAAAAAAAACAGAACTTCTCTTGGCCATTGTCTGCATCATGGTAGCGATGCAATCACACCTAAAAATCACAGCTGCAATTCCCAGTTGGATTCAGAATTAAAGAGTGTTCCACTCATTTTGAAAGATATGCTGCTGAAAGTGCTTCAGCATGATAGCTGCAAATCCTAAGTTGTATGCCACTCTTCATCACATGGCTAATAACAATTTCCCCATGCCACTCTTTAATTTGCAAACCCGGATACTCTAAAAGTCAGCTCAGAGAAAGAGTTATGCTTATTCACATTCTGTTAAGTGATTGATTCCATTCAAATAGAGAATTAACCATGTTCCAAATAGAAGAAGAATTTCTGAATGTTTAACACCCAGGTCTAATCAATTTTAGTTAGTTTTTATTTTCGGTAAATATGGATCATGACCCACATTTTAGTTAACCATCATTCCCTTTCATGACACCAACTTGGAATCAAGGATCATTAATCAAAGTGTTTAATTGGCTGGACTAGGCGACTTTGGAAAAGAATATCTGATCCAGTACATTCATCAAAATAGACTTCATTTAAAGGCCTAGCTTTGTTCACCAGGCCTGAAAAATATGTCAAGCACATACTGCAGCTGCAGGAGACAGGTCATATGACCCAAGACACACCAACACCCAGGTACATGGGCCTCTAGGTCATGCCAAAGCCCTGTCCTTGCAAATAGTGGCAGGTTTAGCACCAAGTTGAAGCACTACAAGTTTAATCAAATTTCACCTTATTTTTTAATTGGAACATTATCTACTTTTTTATTTGAAAAGAGAGGTCTCTATTCATGGATTTTAATTTATGTTGATTGAATATAATGATCAAGGTCAGTTTTGACTTAATTAAAATACAAGCCTTATAATGGCCATAAATATAATATGTTCCCAACACGCTCTAAAACCAGCATCAAGTGCAATAACTGAAGATGATTTATTGTATTCCCTATTAATGAATGTAAATCAGCCCAGCATGTCCAAATGTTTGCTCTCATTATAATTATGAAGTCCATCTTCTTACTGTGCCTGTAAAACGAATATAAATAAGCCTTTGCTCTGGCTTTAAGATGAGTCAATTAAACGGCAATTACTGGGCCACTTACACCCCCTGTTGTGGCTTTAGAGACTCATACTCACACACTCCTGCACATGCCCATGTCCCTAACCAGCTGAGTTACAGCTTGGGACTTTACAGTTAGTTTCTGCCCTCATTATGGTTACCAAATAGAACCCATAAATTAGAAGTGCAAAACAGGCCTTGTTATGGTAGTTTGATAAAGCCTGATTATAGTTAATTGCTGGCCTTGATATGGTGTTGAATAAGCCTCCATAATGGTTGTAAAAAGGCCACTTTCTTGGGGTTGATTGATGGCCCATTATAACAGATCCATTTGAATAGATAAAATGTCTGAAATTTGATTGAGCGTTGGACTAGCAAGGAAGCCAACATATCTACAGAATTTTAGGAGGAAACTTGGATATTAATAGTTCTAAGGCATGGTAAAATTGGAAAATTAATAGTCAAAACCAAGTCAATGACTATGTCTAGTGCTTGGTAATTTGTGGTCACAATTTGTTAAAATTCGTGAAATGCAAATGAGTAAATAAGGTCATTAGGGTGTTAGTCTTAAGGTTATTCATCTTGCTTGGTTTTTTGCTATGATCTTAGTCTTAAGGTTATCATTGGAAACAAAACTAGAGAAGACTTTAGGCACACTTGTATCTTTGTTTAAACTTGAATAGATAGGATCTTGGAAATGTTGGCCTGATCTGCTTCTAGGCACCTCTCCCTAGTAGGTAAGATGATGGATTTTGAGAGGGCTAAAATGGACCAGTATAACATATCAATAAGATAATGTCTAAAGGTTTCCCAACCCATCAGAGTTACTTGAGCTGTAGAGCATTCTTTATTTTTTTTCTCAATGTACTCTTGTACAAGAGTAGCATTCGGCCTACCCTGCATTATATGGGAAAAAGATTCTAGCCACGGCGAGATCTTTTATGATATAAGTTTCAAGTAGAATAATCTGTATAGTCTATCTAAGCATACCATTCTTATAAAAAGCGAATCCATCTATAGTTAAGAAGAAAAATAATATATTTCTACTAACTCTGAGAAATTCATTTCATGTACTTCAAAAGTTGAGAGCATTGATGATCATCATCTTCCTCTCTTGTGGCTATTGTTTGCTACCATTCAGTTCACGAGTGCCAGTGTATCTCCTCATTGGATCAATGCTCCACAGTATGCTGAAATTGTACTTCTTCTGTGCCTCTCACAGGTAGTCCACACATACTGATTCATTTCATTATTTAGTTGTTTATGGTGATGGCTTTTGGTTTGATCAGAGAGATACTACACCAACCACATTGAGGATCTGGGTTTATAACACCAAATATGAAGGCCATTGTAGATTTTCTTTTCTTTTCTTTCTTTTTTTTTCGGCCTTTAAATTAGGAATTTAGGATTTGAAAATGGCTGAGAATTTCTTTTGTTGATCAAACTGGAGTGGATGCAGTATGATATTACAATGTAAACTAGACAAAGTTTGGCCAGTAAGATTCTTTTTTCAGTTTGATACTGGAGACTGTCATCTTCTTAGACCCAAGGTTCTCAGAGCAATAAGCCATTAAGAGGACCTCCTATAAGTTCAGGTCCATAACCAGTCACCCGAATTCCCAAACGTGGACTTGTTTACCTCAATCTGAACAGGGTATGATTCTCCAAAAATTTCTATGAGACAATGCGTCTTGAACAGGGTATGAGTCTCCAAAAATTAATCTACCTCAATCTGAAATGTTTATGAAATTTACATCCTTATGTCTGATTGTTTCATACTCAATGTGTCTTGAACAGGGTTTGTTCGACCGGCTGACTCTAAGAGCTGGTTTATATACTCAGTATTGAGTTCCTCGGATTTGATAGAACGGAAGGTTTTACTGAGACAACCTATCAGCTGAAAATAAATGCTTAATAGTGGAAATGCAGTGAGTCCACCAAATGATCAAAATTTGGATGTCCCAAAAAATGATGGGAACAATACACATATCATACATTGATGGAAAATTTGGGTGCAAAGCTTAGTAATAACCTTGAACACACATTGTCTCTTAATTTAGAAGGGCCTGCCCTGATTTCCAATGTTGATTGTGTCCTACCATTTTCTCACCATTGTGATGGGCCTGATTTGATTTAACCACTATTTCAGCGCCACCGCATTTTCACTCATTGGGGGTGAGAACCACTGTGATTGTATATTTAGAAGGGCCTAACCTCTTTTGTCAATTAGGTGCTCATGTAGTTCCATCCTTTGGTTGAGACCATCCATTATTGGGGGTAGACTAGAGTGACCATTATTAACACGACCAGATGATGAGTGCTATTATTTTCAACTATCTTAGCCTCAGCATGAGAATCCAATATGTTTGCAAATGAATTGCTAGATTGGTCTTTGTTTATCTTGAAAGTGTTCATCTTCATCTTTCCTATTTGCTATAACTGCCAGGTTTCATCATCTCTAGATTTCAATCTAGATACCGTTAAAGTCAGCTTTAGTGAAAGAGTTGTACCAGTTCACAATCTGCGTTGAGTGATTGATTCCATTCAAACAGAGTAGTACAGAAAGAGGAGACATGACATGATTTCTAAAAACTGAAATACCTCAGCTACTAACAAACCATAAATGTAAAATTTAAAATAGTAACATTATGTTCAGAAGCTACTTTGCATTCATTTGCATCAATGGTCAAGACCACTTTATGCTTCTGTCTAGTTTCCAAATTATTCCCTTAACTATATTCAATTTTTTTAACAGCAACAACAAAAAAAAAAGACATTATTATTCATTTTTCTCTGAACTGGTTCATGTTTAGATGCAACTTTTTTTTTATGACTCTTTATTGATGAGAGAGAGAGAACAGAATAAAAAATAGGAAGGCTAATTAGAAACACCTGTCAGATAATAGCATACTACATTTCGTTCGATCAAATACTGTAACAGAAAAAATGATATACAAAAAATTAAAAGAATTACTTATGTTCAATCAAATACTGTAAAACAAAAAATGATAAACAAAAACTTAAAAGAATTACTCATGTTCTAATTGAAAGACAGACATTGGAAATAAATTGGCGACTTAATCTTCACAACTGTTCCCTTTTCCAGCCGATCAAAAAACACAACTTTTCCTCTTGGGGTGGTTGGTCGCGGCTGCTGTAGCGAGAAAGCCACAACTGAACTGTGTCCACTCCAGCCATCAAATGATTTTCGTTCACCAGATCAATCCAATCTTTTTTAAGGACGTTCACGCCGATACTAGGCCAGTACTTTAGCTGCAAATTCCAACTCTTGCCATTTTGATCAAGACCCAAGACTGGAATCCCCTGCCGCAGCCTTCCCTTCCCCTTTTCAGTCAAAGCTGGTTTTAACCTTTTCTCTGAACCATCAGTTCGGATGAAGAGACGCCTCAAACCTTTACCGGTATCACTTTTTTCAAGTAACTTCTCGCAAACCCACATGGCAGGCTGGACATTGTAGAGGTGGGTGCGAGCCAATTCCTCAAACCAGGCGGGTAGGGGAGTGGGCGTAGTCTCTTCTTCCATCTTGACCGGCCTGAGTCCCACATTCTTCTTCTTCTTCTGTTTGCTCTTGATCTTCTTGCTCTCTATCTTTTTGTTGGAGAAAGATTGCCGAGGCTTATATTCATTGTCATTATCATCATCATTGGCCTGGATACTCTTCCTTTTTTCGATGGCTCTGGTTGACGTTGTGAAGTGAGCGGACCATTGAGACAGTTGGAGATAGACTGCCGAGGCTTCTGTCCATCGATATCATCATTGGTCTCAATCGGCCTCTTCTTCTTTTTGGATGGTTCTACTTGTAGCTGAGACTGTGAATTGAGCACTGGACCATTGAGAGAGTTGTGTAGGGAATCAACCTTCAAGCTCGAGGAGGGTCTATTTCTTGTTCTTTGCCTCTTTGGGAATGATTCAAATATATTCTCCATCCTTTCTGATTCAATCATCACATCAGCAAGGAGCATGAGTCCACTAACATCTACTTCTACTGTTTCTTGGTGTTGATGGTGACTCATGATTGCTGTTTGGCACCCAAATGTTAATGTAATGGGTCTTGTTAGAATTGAAAGTGACACCAAAAAAGAAACAGAGAGACGGAGATAGACAAACAGAAAATGCTAAAGAAGAACAAGAAAGAAAGAGAAACAAATTGAAAGAGCAAGACTTTGAACAAGAAATAAAGAGAAACAGACTGAAAAGGCAAGACTTACATTGATTCAAATTTGAAAGTAAAAGAAAAGAGAGATGACGGTGTTATTGATTGAGACATGAATGAATTGAATTGAGAATGCAAGACAATACACTGAGAGTGTTTCTCTGCTCTGCCAAGGAATTGTGATCGATCGCTCATTGGTGTCAAGAAGACTTTATATGTTTCTGTTCACTTGCCTTTCTCTGTCTTTGTTTATAGAAATAAAACGGTCTTCTTCTTACTACTTTCTATATCTATTTCTATTTCTAATTTCAATTACTACAGAAACATATTTTACGATGTATTAGAAATATTTTTACACTTTCCTTTTCCAAGACGAAAATGATTCAAAATTTAAAATTACTTCTTTGTCAAGAAATAAATTGCGACCGTTTATTTCTTCTTAAACAAATATCTTGTTTTGTGGGGCTCACAGTGGAGGTAGATATAAGTACGTCTATT